>JALAZF010000031.1:17142500-18342500 GCA_022829125.1 Lathyrus tuberosus
AAGCTATGGTGATCGAGATGGGGAAATGGCAAGGGAACATTTGGTTATGGGGTGATCTTGGAATCCCTTCTTCTTCTTCTCTATTTGCTGTCAACTATAGGGTGCAGGAATTATATCTAAAGTTATCATTGTTTTCTCCTGTCATGGATGAGGCAAATGGTTTGATTGGAGGAATGATGCGGCGATGGGTTATTCTGCGGAGTTGGGATACGATTTATTGTGTAACGATTTATATTTTATTGATTTCATCTCCAATGGCTTTGTTGGTTTCGATCTGCCGTGGAAAGCCGCGGTGCCGTTTAGAATTAAATTTTTCGGTTGGAGATGTTTTTTAAATAGGCTCCCATATAAGGACCTTCTGTTTCGTATAGGTGTTTTACAGCAACAACATCTTTCATGCATGTTTTGCAATGAGGAATTGGAATCTATTCTGCATATTTTTTTTCCCATTGCTGCATTAATGTGAAGGTCTCACGGGCGGTGTCGGATTGGGCCGGTCTTGATCATTATAGTACTGCTGATATTTGTAGCAGTTTCCTTGCTTGGGTTTCGTATGCCAAAAGGAGAAAGATGAAGGATAGTAAGGCAGGGGTAATTTCGCTTTCTGTTTGTTGGAGTATTTGGAAGTTAAGGAATGATATGATTTTTAGGAACGATGCCTATAACGTCTCTGACCTCATTTGAAATATTAAAATTCTGGTTTGGAGGTGGTCATCAATTAGATATATTATTCAGTCCAAATGCAATTTTTACGAATTTCGCAAAGACCCATTATATTTTCTTGTTTAAGTTCCATTTGGTATAATCTCTCTGTGTTGGTTTTCCCGGGTTAATCCCATCTTTTGTAATCCAGTTAGAGTACCCTCAGTACTCTTTTAATGAAATCCTTGCTTACAAAAAAAAGTTGCAACCTTTTATAAAACACACACTTTCAGCAACACTTTTATCAAATGTTATGTTTTGCCCACAACAACACTTTTACAAAATATTTGCACTGTTTCGCCTACAACAACATTTTTACCTAATATTGCACTGTTTCGCCTATAATAACACTTTTATCAAATATTTCACTGTTTTGCCTACAACAACACTTCAGAAGCGTTGCCTATTTTCGAATTCAAATTACAATCTGTTTACTGCAACACTTCACAAGTGTTACCTATTTGTGAATTGAAAAATTAACCTTCACTTACATATATTTTTGTCATTTTAAATCATATTCAAAAATTTTAATTGTTAATAATTTACTACACAAATATCATATCAACTACCCTTGTACTAACCAAGTGATTGTGCCAGATGGTTATTGACATTTACTTAAGGATGCATTGTTTGAAAGAACTTGAGCTCAAATCCTGAGAATAACAATTTTTTTATGATCCTTTTCTCTTGAGAGTCCGATGTTAACACATAAACTTATATTGTAAAATGAAATGACTTTATAAGAAAACTTTATATGAATTGCGCTTCGGGCTCACCAAAGTCATTGCAAACTTTAAAACTCAAAAGAAATATTTTAATTTAATTTGAATTTTGATTATATAAAAAATATTTTTTTAATATTTTTTTATTAGGAGGGGATTGAAACTATTTAATGTCAGAACTGATTTCTGAATTAAATTAATCGGTCAAATAGACCGAATATTGGTGATAAAAACAAAAATAAAAAATAAAATGCAGTATGCATAAATCGATTTTATAAAAGAATGAATTGATTTCTTTAGTAAAAACTAATAACGCCTCGTATAACATGAAATAATCAATTAACTAGCATAAATTGATTTTTTATTGCAAAAATTAAAATTTCTATAAAAACAAGTCTTAACTATTTCTAATTATTATTAATAAAAGGTTGGCTCAGCCGATAAAAAATTGACTCATCTAAATATCGTGAATTCAATAATTTTAGTATGATGTAGTAATCTATAAATAACTATAGCCATGGTGAACCCGAAACCCAACCATGATGGTTCGTTTGAGAGCTTGCAATCAAGCCCTACTTGTGATTTTTATCTTCCTCGAATTTAGCAAAAGTCGTATAGTAGATTTAATATCCAAAAAGTTTCACTACCGACAATTTCTTTCAATTTCTTCTTCAATATGCGCTTATCATTATTGGCTCCCAGGATTGAATAGTTGGATTTTCTCACACCTTTTGTGAGACTAATTTAAGTGCATATCCACGTGCTTTCTACACTCACTACTCCCATTTCTCCTTAACTGATGTGCGTGGAGTATTTGTTCTCTTCGTTGGATCTTTATGCAAAAGATAAATGAATGAGACACTTACCCACAAACATTCCTCTAATGTGCACAATTAACACCTCCACTTGTATTTGAATCATATTCTTCATGATGGCTTTGATACTTTTATGGAATCAAGTTTGTGGTCATGGGACATATAGGCATGAGTGGAGAGTATATATATATATATATATATATATATATATATATATATATATATATGGAATATACACTGACAATTTAAAATATCTTAACAATATCAACGAATCAACCTCATATATTTCGTCACATTAGAGTGTAAAATTTTACATTCTCATATACATAAGGTTGATTCGTTGACAATGTTAAATTATTTTATACTATTAGCAGAGACGAAGCCACATTACCAAAAGTGTAGGCATGTGCCCCCACTTCATTTTCTTTTCTTTGTAGTGGTACCATATGTGAGTGTAACAATACATGTAAATGCAACCATTAAAGTTATTTGTATTTTCAACCATTTTCTTTATTTTTCTTTATTTAACTTTTTAGAAAAAACATACCACTAATAACATATATATATATATATATATATATATATATATATATATATACTTTTTTTGCTAATTAATCTTTTTAAAGAATACATGTATAATATTTTTCACTTAAATTATACATATATGTTTATTATTTTTAAATATCAAATATAGTTTTCTAATAAATAAATTATTTCAAACACTTTTTTTTTCTTAATTTAAAAATAAGAAAATTTAAAATAATCATTGGCCCCACTATTCAAATTTTCTAGCTCCATCCCTGATTGTCAGTGAATATTTTATATATATATATATATATATATATATATATATATATATATATATATATATATATATATATATATATATATTAAAACAGTAGGAGTCCATACATGTTGGATTTCAATAAGATCAGTAGATACAAATTAAATGCGTGTACTTTCAGATCCATGAAAATCAATATTTGAGTAAAAAAAGTAAAAATCAATAGAAAAAACGTTTGGATTAATAGAGAATGAGAGTGAACGATCCTCATGGACTCATTTAGGTTTTTTTTTTTTCTTTCTATATTTGATTAATTATGGAATAAAATAATAATGGACTCATTTAGATTTTTTTCTTCTATATTTGATTAATTATCGAATAAAATAATAATTAAACAATTAAACGAATAAAAGAATAAATTTATAAATATTAATATATTAACTATAAATATTTGTTGATTTAAGAGACGTAAATTTTAAAGTTGCATAAATTATATTTGAGTCTGTAATGGAAATTTTGGAAATTTATCGTGTTTTACTGCAACCATGACACATGTACTGTGAATTTAGAATTTTCGAAAAAAAACATATCGGAAATTGTGAAATTTCCGTTAGAGGTATATTGAATATTATGAAATTTTCATAAAATGTCACAACATTTCGAAAATTTTAAAATTTCTGGAATTTCGGGAATTTAAAATTTTCCTGTATGAGTCTAGAATTTTAAAAAAAAAATTAAATTTTCGGTATTTTCCACAGAAACTGCATAACTATTTCGATAAAAAAAAAAACCACCACATATAATATATACATATTTTCCACAAAAATTGTGCTACATACAAGATTACAAAACAAATTATGGTGACTTCCTAACTTCATCTTCCTAGTGCCTAATTTGTCATGCATATGCTGATTCCAATACTTTTGCATCTTCAGTATAGTTTTGTCTCCAACGGTCAGTGACAGGAGACAATGGAGTATCAAGTTTCAACTTTACCTGAACCCAAATGGTTGTTGTTGACAAAACCAACAACAATGATTTTATGCATGCTCGTATACATAGGTGGAGTTAAGGTAAGAGGAAAAATGTAATGTTAAGTCTCTTTGACAGGGAGACAAATACGACATTGTACCTACAAGCAATAGGGTAACCCATATTAAGAATCGCCATCCATTTATCAGTACCATGCACACCCAAAGGTTTTACTCGTAAGACATTTCTAACTTCAGAGATCGTGTCATAGAACAAATTGGAAAACAATTTAGGGTATTGATGAACTTGAGTATCTAACCGCGTCTTAAACAATGACCATGACTCTTCGCCCCATCCAAATAAAGCTGCAATAGCCCGAAAACCACAATTTCCATCGTCACCCACATCAACAATGTCATCAATGTATGAATGCAACAAATATTGGTATGGGTTTAAGATCTCCTTGGGAAATACCAAATTTTTTCAAATTTTCGGTATTTTTCTCCAAAAAATTTCAAATGTTCGGTATAAATGCGAGAATTTCTAGAAATGCAAAAAATTACGTACCGAAAATTTCATTTTTTTGTATATTAGTAAGAGTGAAATTTTTTGAAGAAAAGTAAATTTTGGTGGGTAAATAATATCAAGAATATTTTTGGAATTTTAAAATTATGGGGGATGCCAGGTATAAGTGGGGGTGACAAGTTAAATTCTCAGGTTATAAACCCATTACTGAAACCCATTAGGGTGTTATGGATGTTAATCGCAAGTCATTCCAAATTTGTTGTATCCTTAAGTACTTTAATAATGTTTGTCCTGCCGTCGCAACTGGATTTAGAAATCCCTTATAATTCCAAGTAACCTTAGTGATTTTGTTGTTCTTTTCATTTATGAATCAAGCCCTTGGATTCCATTCGCCTGTAAAGTTTGCGTCAGTACTAATCATGATCTTTCTATTTTCCCAAGTATTGTTGTTATAACTTTGCTTCATGTTCTTCACTTCAGCTATATTGGAGGTATGATAATGAACCTCGTTATCTTCTATTTGCGTGTTGATTTTGTGCTCATTGGACTTGCCTTCTAATCTTTGCATGTTATTTTGTTGGGTATCCGAGTTGAGCTTGTTTGTTTTTAACCAATATCTTAAGCTATTTCAAGTTGCACATCTGCTTAGCTTTATTGCCTAAAAACTGTAATTCCCCAGACTACTTTCAAGATTACCAACAAATTCCACAAGCCAACACGGGTCTTTTCAGCGTACTTTATCATCACTCAGCACGCTTAATTATGGAGTTCTTATTTGTTAAGTTACCGAAAGTAAGATTCATTTGTTGGTATATGTAGTATCAGTCAATCCTTATAAGTCTTCCTTCAACCATGTAGTCTAATACCTGCACAACCTCTATATCCCTTTAATTCCAATATGAATTTAGTTAACACCCTAGAACCTCACAACTCTTATTTAATTAAAATCATGAAAATAAAACATTTTTAAGCACCAAGGGTGTCACACATCTCTTTAACCCAAACATGCTTCTTAAAACTTTTTCAAAAAAATACGCAACAGATAATCTTAAATATGTTCAACTGAATAAATTCAAACAGATAGTTCAATACTCAAGCATGAGGGGAACAGTCCCATAAATCTCAGAAAAACAAAATACAAATTAAAACAAATCTCGTCTCAGTGTTACATATCAGAGCGACACCATAGAACTAAACAAAACTCAAAAATGTAATAAATAAGAAGACAATATGTGCCATTCTCCAACTCACAGCTATTGCCCGCTACCAGTATCTGCAACATAGGCATAACGAGTCACCCAACAACAGAATAGGGATGAGAATAACTTTACAAAAGTTATTGGTGTATTAGTCATCAAGGATAACATACATAGACATAATACAATCATACGCAAACAACAACAACAAATCACAATGCAAACGTATTAATGTAATGTACTCCTCCTCCAAATATGCATGTGGTACCAAAAGTTTGGATATCTGAGTTATTTTACGGGATTATCCATATCCTCAATTCCTCTCTGGAAAATATTCTCTCAGAACAATGAGACCGTCACTAGCTCTCTCTGAACATTGGACCTCATCAGACCGAAGTCATACCTATCTCCAATATACATGAATGCACAAACATATAATGTCAATCATAACTCATAATCAATCAACAAATGACATCTCGTATCTCTTAACAATGTTTTGTCTGAATAAAGTCCTCTCTGGACAAGGTTGTCACTGAACCACAATTTTCCAATGCAAGACCAACACAACAGTTCTCTCTGAACCACATAACTAGAAAATAATGCTATATAATCAAATCTCAATAATTATATTAAAATAACATGATAAAATTATATTATTACTCACCAACTCAAAATACACTTCCACTCAATTTTCCTCATCATCTCATAGAATTACTCAAAAATATATTGACAAAGTAATAATTATATTTCATACTCGCAACTGATCAAAAGGGTAACAACCCTTATCTTTTACTCAACAGAGTTCTCAAAGGAACTCCAAACAGCTCTACATTAATTTGTGCAACTCTAAAACAACTCTAAAGTGTTCAAAAGACAACTCTTTCATATAAAGATAACTCTTATGAACTCTATTGGCTGGCGGTATGACTCAAATACTAAAAATATAATCTTACGATCAAAATTGACTCTCAAACTTATCAAAAGGGTAGCGAAAGGTCATTGAACTAAAAATTACTCAAAATTCTCCTAATCGGACCGTGAAACATCGAACCTCCACCGAACGTCAGCTGCTCGTCGGACCGCCACCCGACCCGCGGTTACCGCCTTCGTACGGCCACACGCCGCCGTTGGCGCAACACCTAATTTTGGCGACTTCCGCCACTCGCCGCCATGCGGCTTTCGAATCTCAGTCGTCATTGTCGTTGGCACGACTCCAACGCGCTTCCCGGTTTTTCTAATCGCCGCAGCCCCCCCCCCCCCCCCCCAATTTCTGTTTTCGATTTTTATCTCAATTTTCGTGGTTCTCTAGATTTTCGAAAAAAGAACGATATTTAGGATTTTGTCATGTAAATTAGGCCATTTGGGATTTTGGTTATTGATTGCTTGGAAGAAAATATCATTTATACAGAACAAACAGAGCATACTCAGATTATTAATAAAAATCTCCAAAGGGGCTCAATCACAGATCAATAACAACTATATTAACAGTATCAACAATATCAATCATGTACTCAAACAATTCAATTCAATGTAATATAATCAAATTGTCAATTCAAATCCATAAACATACGATCACACAAAACACAGAATATGGAAAAAGAAGATGGGGAGGGTTATGACCCTTTGCCATCCGACTGCCTAAACACCCCACATGTAAAGAATCCCTTCTTACCTCGTAAGTGATGATTGTTGAGTATTCATGTCGTTGGGATTATACCTCACTCTCCTTCCTACGATCGCTCTTCTTAGGTTTTTCTGTCGCTTTCCTCTTTTCCTCAATTTCACATTCTCTCTTGAAATCTCCTCACTTTTCTATTTAAATAACCTAAAAGTACAATTACTCCCCTCACTCTCAAACTATCTCTCCACCCTCACTAAACTTTTATTTCTATTGATTTATTTTTATTCAAATATTATCTAAATTATTTTAATTATTCTAATAATACAATTATTCACTTGAAATAATAATTATATTATTCTCACTAATCCCCACCACACCCTAGCTCTTACTAAAAACACTACTCTCTTTCTAATTTAGTTAAAAAACTCTATTTTCTCTAAATTATAACATATCTATAATTTTTTTTCTTAATATTAACTAAATTACTAAAATACCCATAAATCACACAAAGCACATAAATGACTCAATAACATAAATTAATATAAACTTCAATTAAAAATAATTAACTAAAGTTGGGGTGTTACAAATCTCCCCAACTTAAAAGATTTTCCCCTCGAAAATTATCTAGGGAAAACATCTACAGATAAGACTCTCTCATCCAGCTCTCCAGCTCTCACGTTATGCTCCCTCGAGCAAGTCCTCCTCACACTACCTTCACCAGATCAATCTCTCAACCTCTTAGATATTTCACTTCTCGATCCTCGGTCCGCAAAGATGATGTCTCAACAGTCAAGTTATCTCTCACTTGCACATCATCCATTTGGACCACATGCGACAGATCATGAATATACTTCTGAAGCAATGACACGTGAAAGATAACATGAAGGTTTTAAAGAGATGGTGGTAAGGCCACAGTAGGAAACAACTTCAACTCTCTAGGTATTTTGATAAGGATCAATGGAATGATGAGTAAGCTTCTTAGACTTTAGTGCACACCCAACATCAGTCACCGGCGTTACTCTCGAGAATTCATGGTCACCTTTCTAAAACTCAAGAGTTTTCCTCCATTTTTCATGGTAACTCTTTTGTCTACTCTAAGATGCATTCATCTTCTCTTGAATCATCTTGACCTTTTCGGTAGTCTACTAAACAATCTCAGGTCCAAGCACTACACCCTCTCTGGATTCATACCAACACAAAGGCGTCTTGCAACTTCTGCCAAACAAAGCCTTAAAATGTGTCATTGCAATACTAGAATGGTAACTGTTATTGTAAGTAAACTCAATAAACAGAAAGAAACCTTCCTAAGCACCTCCATGCTCTAGGACACAAGCTCTCAACAAATCCTCCAAAGAATGAATAATCTTCTCAGTCTGACCGTCTGCCTGCGGATGATAGGTAGAACTCAACCTCAACTTTGTTTCCAAGGCTTCCTTCAAACTCTCCCAAAACCTCAATGTGAACCTCAGGTCTCTATGCAAAACAATACTCGACGGAATACTATGCAGCTTCATGACCATACTGATGTAGATCTTGGCCAACTTCTCTAACGAGAAATTAATCTTAATCGTAATAAAATGAGCCGACTTGGTCAGTTTATTCACAACTACGCATATCGCATCATTCCCATCGGGGTCTTCGGCAAACCTATCACAAAATCTATATAAATTCTATCCTATTTCCATTTTGGAATACTCAACGATTACATCAACCCAAACGGCTTCAAATGCTCAATCTTTGACTTCTGACTAGTTAAACAAGCATAAACAAACTTTGTGGCCTCCTTTTTCATACCTGGCCACCAAAATATTTTCTTCAAATCTTGGTACATTTTAGTGGGTTAGGGATGAATACTCAGACTGCTTTGGGGACTCTCTTCCAAAATCATCTTCTTAAGTTTCGATACATCAGGTACACAAACTATGTCCCGGAACTTCAAGATCCCATTCTCATTAACCCTAAAGTGAACCTCTTTACCTTGGTTATCTAACACTCTACGATCAACTAACTCCATGTCCAACTTTTGACCTTATTGGATTTCATCAAGGAAATTATTGGTCAACTTTAGCATCCTCAACTCCACACTATCAAAAGTCACCTCACATACCAAGTTAAGATCTAGAAACTTCTCGATCAAATCAAATTATCTAACCATCAATGCCAACATATGCAAGGAGTTTCGACTCAAAGCATGTATTACTACATTGGGTTTACTAGGGTGGTAATTCAAACCAAAATCATAGTCCTTCAAGAATTCCAACCACCTCCTCTTCCTCGTATTCAATTCTTTATGGTCAAACAAATATTTCAAACTCTTATTGTCATTGAATATTTCAAACCTTGAACGATACTGATAGTTCTTCCAAACCTTCAACACAAACACCATAGCCGTAAACTCTAAATCATGGGTAGGATAATTCCTCTCATGAATCTTCAGTTGTTGTGAAGCATAAGCAACCACTTGTCCATTATGTATAAGCACACCACCTAAACCCATCTTGGACGTATCACAATATACCATAAAAGGTTCTTTTGCATATGGTAAGATTATAACTGGCCCCGTCTTAAACTTCTTCTTCAGTTCCTGAAAACTTTCTTCGCACTAGACATCCCATACAAAAGCTTCACCCTTTCGAGTCAACTAAGTCAGAGGTAGAGCTAACTTTGAAAAACCTTTGATAAATCTTATGTTATAACCAACTAAACAAAAAACTTCTGACCTCTGTAACTCACTTAGGAGCCTCCCGTTGCAGCACGACGTCTACTTTGGACGGATCCACTGCTATTCCACCACTAGAAATCACGTGACCACGAAAACTCACTTCTTGCAAACAGAACTCACACTTGGAAAACTTGGTATACAACTTCTTTTCTTTCAAAACCTGAAGAACAACTTATAGATGTCCTGTGTGTTTTTCATCTGATTTAGAATACAATAGGATTTTGTCTATCAACACCACAAAAAATTGGTCCAAGTAAGGATGGAAGATCTTATCATGTATTCCATGAACACGCATGGATTATTAAACACATCGAATTGCATCATTAATTACTCATATTAATTGTATCGGGTCCTAAATGTTATCTTCATAATATCTTCAGCCTTCACTCTAATATGATAATAGCCCGATCTCAAATCGATTTTGTTAAACACACAAGCACTGACTAAATGATCCATGAGTTCTTAGATTCTGAGAATAGGGCATTTGTTCTTTATAGTCACCTTATTCAACTGTCTGTAATATATCAACAGATAACCTCATACTACCATCCTTCTTATTCACCAACAACACTGGTGCTCCCTACAGCGATACACTTGGTCCAACAAACTTCTTTTCAAGCAGATCTTCTAATTATTTCTTCAGTTCACCTAACTCTATCGCAGATATCCTATATGGAGCCATCGACACATGCCTATTACCAGGCACTAAATCTATGGTGAACTCAACTTCTCTCTTTGGTGGTAGATCAGTAATGTCGTCTAGAAACACATCTAGAAATTCGCACACTACAGGAAGATCAATCACTATCGCTTTACTTTCGACTTTCAAAGAAGCAAACATTGCAAATACTTGGGCTTCAGATTTCAAGAACTCTTCCACTTGACTAGCAAATATAAACCTCGAATCTTCCTCTTCAACAAACTCAGGAAATATCACCAACTTATTATAACAGTTGATATGAACATGGTTGAACTCCAACCAATTCATCCCCAGAATAACATCAAGTTGACTTAAAGGCAAGCAGACTAAGTCAATACCAAATTCCTTACCATAGATCGTCAAAGAGAAATTCAAACAAACCAGAGAAGTAGTCATCGACCCATTAGCTGGAGTATCAATAACCATGCTACCATTCATAGTAGACATCACAAATTCAATCTTTTTGCATAGTCACGAGATATGAACGAATATGTCACACTCGTATCAATAATAGCAATCAAAGGGACATTATTAATAAAACATGTACCTCGAATCAGATTATCGGACCAAGAAGTATTTGTTCCACTCAAAGTGGAAACCTTTCAACTTGATTGAGCTTGCTTTGGTTTTTGGCACTAAGTACAGGTATTAACTTGCTCTCCACAATTGAAGCATGTCACCAAACCACCCTTTGTAGTCATTAACACGATGCCCCGGTTTTCCACATTTGAAACACTTAATGGCAGTACATTATAAACCACGATGAATCATTTGTTCACACTTGAAACACTTGATAGAAGTAGGAGTACCTCCCCCACTTGTCTTTTCTCATCTGAGGTCCTCTTATGTAACTTTAGTTTCCCCTTATGAGTTGGAGCCACATAAGGTTTTCCGCGATATTGATTTCCACTTTTTTCATTAGAAATCTTATAGTGAGTAGACCTAGCGTGACTATCTTCACCGTAGATCCTACACTTATTAACTAGCACAGAGAATTGGCGAATCTCTTGGTACCCAATGAATTGCTTAATTTCTGGATGCATCCTGCTATCAAACTTGATACACTTAGATCCTCCAGCTTCTACCGCACTATAATGAGGGATGAACCTAGACAACTCCTTGAATTTAGCAGCATAATCTACAATAGTTATATTTCCTTGCTTCAGCTCAAGGAATTTGATCTCATTCTTGCTACAAACATTAGTCTGGAAGTACTTCTCAAGGAAATTAGTGTTGAAGTTCTCATAGGTGATCTCAGTACCTGCATCATCTAACCTCTAACGTGCATTGTCTCGCCAATACTCCGCTTCCTCAGCCAGCATATGAGTATTGAACATGACATTTCGTGTGTCTGTGCAAGCCATTACCTTGAAGATCTTCTCAAACTTTTGCAACCAAACTTGAGCACCCTCTGGATCATACCTCCCCTTTAAAGTTGGCAGATTATTCCTCTAAAACCTACTCAGTCCTTAGAAATCACCATCCTCATCCTGTTGATTCTGATTCACCAACAAAACTACGGTTGCCTGTGCCATCAAGTGAGCCTTTGCTTCCAAAGCATCGCCAATCATTCCTACCATCCATTTATTTCTTCATAATCAGCCAAAGTAGATTAACTAATCGAAAATAGTAAAATAAATTGAAAAATAACAAAGTAAGCATCGAAAGTGTCCACACACATGTCGCGCGCAAAAGGGTACAATTTAGTCATAACCTGGGCCAAATGGACCGACCGGCTCTGATACTAACTATTTAACACCCTAGAACCCCAAAACAATTGTTTAATTAAAATCACAAAAATAAAAAAAATTTAAGCATCAAGGGTGTCATACATCTCTTTAACACAAATATGCTTCTTAAAACTTTTTGAAAAAATTACAGAGCGGATAATCACAAACAGGTTCAACTTAATAAATTCAAATAAATAGTTCAATACTTAAGCATGAGGGAAATAATCCTATAAATATCAGGAATCAAAACAAATCTCGTCCTAGTGTTACATATTAGAGTGACACTGCTGAACTAAAACGGAACTCAAAAATGTAATAAAGAGGAAGACAAAATGTGTCATTCTTTAACTCACAGCTACTATCTGCTACATATATCTACAACATAGGCATAACGAGTCACACAACAACAGAAAAGGGGTGAGAATAACTATACAGAAGTTATTGGTGCATTAGTCAATAAGGAAAGCATACATAGACATAACACAATCATATGCAACCAACAACAAAAAATCACAGTGCAAATGTATTAATGCAATTTAATCCTCCTCCAAAAAAGTATGTAGTACCAAAAGTTTGGATGTTCGAGTTATTTTACGAAATTATCCACATCTAAGATTCCTCTCTGGAAAATGTTCTCTCTGAACAATGAGGCTGTCACAAGCTCTCTTTGAGCATTGAACCTCGTCGGACCGAAGTCTTACCTATCTCCAATATACATGAATGAATGAAAATACAATGCCAATCACAACTCATAATCAATCAACAAATGACAACTCATATCTCTCAATAATGTTCTCTTTGAACAAAGTCCTTTCTAGACAAGGTTCTTTTTGAACCACAATTTGCCAATGCAAGGCCAATACAACAATTCTATTTGAACCACTGTTAGCTCATAAATTCGACGCCTATATGAAATTGGAAGTATTGATGGGAATATTAAACTCTCGAAGAGGTTTTGAGAGGCTTTCGATGGGATCCATGTGATAGGGTTTTAGTCGAAGATACTCATAAGAAGAGAGGATGCTTTTTAGACTTAGAGAATATTTCTAAGAGTTAAAGAGGTCACCTTCGACCGACAACACTGCTAATGTCTGAAGTTGGGAAATTCAAATTCAAATAAAGGAGGGAGTAGTTACTTTGGTTCGCTCATGAAGAAAGACAAGTGGCGTGTATCCAAGCAAGGGAAGCATGTAATGCGACACTTGTCATTTATTGATTATTTCAGGCAGTTTATAGCAGTTAGTTTTAGTATTATAAATAGGGGTTCTAGCAATAGGATTCAGGGTGTGATGTTCACTTTGTACAAGTAACTCCAAATTTACTCAAAGTATCCGCGTGTTAAGAAAAGAGTCTTGTGAGAATGTACGTGATGTAAACACCATTTATCCTTCAATGCAATTTACTTCAATCTTTCGTTAAGTTTTTATCTTCTATTTAACGCAAGTTATGTTTATGCACTTTCTATATTTTCAACCTTTACTGCTCGCCTTCGATATTTTCTTTTACATTTTCAGTCTTGTAACTTAACATTTTTAAAACATTGTCTAGATTGTATTTTCAACAAACTTTTCTTTATAAGTCCCGTCGAAGTGTTTATTTCTTTAGAATTTGCCTTAGATTAATTGTTAGCACATGTCCTAGGATCAATCTGATCGATCCTGTGAGTCACCAAAGTTAGATTTGGAAGATCAGCGGTTGTTTACCAATTTTCACGGTAAACAAATTGGCACGCCCAGTGGGACAGTGCTAACTTGATAAAGATCTTTCTAAATTTTGAAAATCTTCATTCATCGTTTCCTTCTTAAAAAGCTTCGTTGCATGTTATTGAGAAGTGGTAAGGTAGCCACTGCAAACGAAGAGAGACCAAAGAGAAGATATACTAGAAAAATGGCGACGAACACTAGTCAGCCAAACAATCCAAACCCTCAAGGGAGTGGTTCTAATCCTCAGTTAAGTAATTCGAATGCCCATCCTAGTAACACAAACCCTCAAAACGTGTCTAGGAATGATGTGATACCACCTCCAGTTCCTTCGACAGGAGAGCCAATCCCACCTCCTGTTATGTCCGACCCAATGCCATCAATGACAGGACCAGGGTCGACATATATAAGGGCTTACACTCAACCTGTTTTGGAGTACGTTGGGCCACAAGCATCTAATCCCTAAACTCCACCAGGAGGAACTTCGACATTTAGGCATTTTCCCCCTCCAGGATTTTCACAACCATTACCAAGGAATCCACCTTATGGAATGCCAACGTCAATAATGCAAAGCCTCCAAAATGCCCCCCCCCCAGTATTCTCAGACAATGTAATGTCTTCGCCATTCCAAGGATCGAGCTCTGGGATAAATGTGGGTCAAAACAGCCAAAGTGTAGGTGTGGGATATTCCACTCAAGGTCCTAGTCTGATAAACACGTCTATAGCATGTTTAAGACAGCAAATGGATGAGAGTAACCTACAGATGGTACAAACCTTGTCCCAAACTATGGGGGAAATTTTCCAGCCCTTGATCCAGAACACTACCCAAACTAACCAGCAATTAGCAACGCAATTAGCGCGCATGGCAGAATTTATGGGGGTACCAGCCCCTGTACGAGTTGCGACCGTGGTGGAGAATATCCCGCGATGGAACCTAGGGACTATACCTGAGGCGAACTTAGAACCCCCTAGAGTTGAACTCCCCTAGAGTTGAACTCCCCAGAGTTGAGCCGCCAAGGAACCAAGTGCCAATTCCTGAAGAAGGGGAACAAGGGGTAGTGATAGTAAATAGAAACCAAGATGTTAATCATGTTGTAAAACAGGTTCGACGTAACAACATAACAGCAGATAACAACCTAGCAGCCATGGTCAAAAGGATAATGGCTCGAAATGGGGTAAATTTTGGATTTACTAGGCCAAATTATACCTCACCCATAGTCAATTATATTCTACAATCAGAATTACCTCCTAGGACGAAGGTCCCAAAGTTTACCAAGTTCTCAGGAGATACAACTGAATCTACTGTCGAACACGTAGCTCGGTATATGATTGAGGCTGGAGAGATTGCAAATGACGAAAGTCTTAGGGTAAAATATTTCCCAAGTTCTCTCACCAAGAATGCTTTCACTTGGTTTACAACCCTAACTCCTAACTCAATCTGTAATTGGACCTAGTTAGAGCGTCTGTTCCATGAACAATTCTATATGGGGCAAACTAAGATTAGTTTAAAGAAGTTGGCTAGCATAAAGCAAAAGTTTACTGAGCCAATAGACGATTACCTAAACAGGTTTCGACTACTTAAGGCTAGGTGTTTTACTCAAGTGCTAGAGCATGAGTTGGTCGAAATGGCCGCTGGTGGCCTTGATTACTCTATTAGAAAGAAATTAGATACCCAGTATCTGAGAGATATGGCCCAACTGGCTGATAGGGTGCGACAGTTAGAACGTCTGAAAGACGAAAAGGCTAAGTTCAATAAGGGTAAAAAGGTAGCTTATGTTGAATATAATGAGGATGTCGAAGGTTTATACGACGAACCATTATATTTCGACGAGAGTGAGGTAGACGTTGCTGAGTTAAAGCAAGGTCCTCTGTATGCTTGTAAAATGTTAGCCCCTTCGATTGGAAAAAATTATGTCGAAACTGAAAAGAATGATAAGTTTCCCAAGAAAACATACACTTTCAATATCACTAAGTGTGACGAAATTTTTTATTTGCTAGTAAAAGATGGGCAGATGATAGTGCCTCCTGGTGCTAAAATGCCACCTTTAGAACAAAGAAAAAAGAGAGGATTTTGTAAGTACCATAATTTTCTGGGTCATAAAACTTCTCAGTGTTTTCTTTTCAGGGATCTGGTGCAAAATGCTATTCAGGAGGGCAGGCTAAAATTTAGAGAGAAGAGCAAAGGTCAGATGAAAATTGACTCCGACCCATTGCAAACAGCAGAGGCCTATTATGCTGAGCCAGAGGTACATATGGTTGAGGTTGCTGATGACTTCGACTGTTCAGTCAACATGGTGGAAATTACTGAAGATTTCGCCAACAATGTTGTGTTAGCCAAGGTTACTGAAGACCTTGACCTTTATGCTGTGGAGAAACTCATGAGCGAGGCCGCTGATAGCTTCGACGCAGCCACTGAGGGCTTAAATGATGGGATCAATGAGAGTTCCAACATGATGCTAGTTACCAAAGAGACTGCTGAGAGTTTCGTTAAGATGGATAAGGCTGCCGAAGGCCTTGATATAGACTTCTGTAATCTGAATCTTAGTGCTGATGTCGACATGGACATAAATATGGTCGAGATTACACAACATAAGACCATGGAGGTGGACGAAGCAAGTTGCCAAGAAGAGCGTAACAAAGTGGCGTATCCAAAACAGGATGAGACTATCATTGAATTCCTTCACCGCTGCCAAAAGAAGGGATCAGGTGTCATGTTATGCCCCAGATGCAGTGCAATCTTCGATCAAAAGGCTGCTCACAATCTTGAAGGGATTAGGAAGGCTAAAGAAAGAAGGGAGCAGGGAATATCTCATGGTTAAAGGGGTTTCGACCCTAGAAGGTCCTCTTCAAAACAGGTGGGAGGAAAAACACAGTTCCCAGGGGCCAGACCCAGTACCTTCAAACCAACAAGCAATGCACCAATAGGGAGCTGGATGAAACCTGTCGAAGGAAAGGAAAAAGGTCAGAAAAAATGGCAGAAGTTTGATGTGGGCAGAGGCTCTTCAATAGAATATCGAAAGGAGTTTCAGACTTCTAACAAATCGGCGTATGTCTCTGAAAACTATAAGGGGAAGAACCCGATGTCGCGATCTCAATGGATTAGAGAGCAACGTCGAAGGAAGGCTCTCAAGGAGGCCCAGTCAAAGGATCAAGGAGAGTCCAGTACTAATATCCCTACTAACAATAATGGAGGGAATCCAATGAAGGCTGCTGAAAAATACCCGTAGGACGAAAAATGTTTGCCTCTCAAGAGGATAAACCTGACAAGACTGTCGAAGAGGATGACGAAATGACAGATAACTTCGACTCTGAGTCTGATGCTTCTCTCGACATCATAGTCAATGTGGTGTCTGTAATGCCTAGGGAGTTCGACCAGATTACAGAGGTCAAAGATTTAGATGTCTGCACTGAAGCAGAGATGGCAGCACACAAGCCGGTGTGCTACTATATTATGAACAATGGGTGTGTCAAAGAGCAGAACGCCTTTTTCGAGCGACCCACAGAGGCAATGAAGGGTCACCTAAAGCCCCTCTACATTACTGGCAAGGTGGAGAACGTGCCAATAAATAAAATATTAGTTGATTGTGGCGCAACAATGAACTTGATGCCACATTTCTTACTGAGCAAGATTGGCAAATATGATACTGACACTAAGCCACATAACATGGTTCTTTCAAATTACGAAGGAAAAGTTGGCTCTACTCTAGGGGTGATACAAGTCGACTTGACAGTGGGGACAATCACTAGGCCTACTGTCTTCATGGTAGTAGAAACAAAAAGCCAACTACAATCTGCTCTTAGGACGAGAGTGGATACATGGCATCGGTGCAGTGCCATCTTTGATGCATCAACGCATCACCATCTGGAGGCCAGATGGCATAGTCAAAAACATTGAAGCTGACCAGGGGTATTTTAAGGCACCAATAAACCATGTCGACAGACGCCAGTTCGACAAACATTTGGCTCACATTGCCCCCTGTGGCCCAGCAGATTTTGAGTTAGTCCCAGATGACGAGACATTTTGCTCACTATAATTGCATCCCGTCGATGGTTTCCGTTGGGATAAGGAAGTACCAGGGGAAAGACTTCCATACCTTGGCGAGCCTGCAGTGGACCCCACAGGGTGGGGAAGTGAATTCAGTGATAATGACTGAGTTCGAAGCATCGAGAAGAATTTCGGCCTACGTGGCTGAAACTAAACTACAAGCGGTTTTGGAGGCTGCTAACAAATATATGGCTGGCGAAGCCAATCCTGAATTCCACCAAGAAGGTCCTGGTAAGGACTTCGACCCAGAGCCACCTGATAAGGTTCAGGGTGTAGAGCAAGGCCAGAGGCTTAACGCCATTTATGACGATGAACCTTCGGGATTTGAAAAGGATCCGCTGGCAAATAACACTAAGATGCTAGCCCAGGATCCGTTGGAAGAAATCGACCTAGGAGAAGGGGTGACTAAAAGGCCAACATATGTTAGTGTTAATCTTGACCCACAACTTAAGGTCGAAGTTACCCAGCTGTTACAGGAGTTTAAAGACTGTTTCGCCTGGGACTACGATGAAATGCCTGGTTTGAGTAGAGAGTTGGTTGAACATAGGTTGCCGATCAAGCCTGGGAAGAAGCCAGTTAAATAGAATCCAAGACGGTTTGCCCCAGAAATTCTCTCAAAGATAAAGGAGGAAGTCGAAAGACTCATTCGATGTAAATTTATCCGCACTGCCAGGTATGTCGAATGGTTAGCTAACATTGTACCTGTTATTAAAAAGAATGGTTCCTTAAGAGTTTGCATAGACTTTAGAGATTTAAATTCTGCAACCCCTAAGGATGAGTATTCTATGCCTGTGGCAGAAATCCTAGTCGATTCCGCCGCAGGACATGAGTATCTCAGTATGTTAGATGGGTACTCTGGTTATAACCAAATATTCATTGCTGAAGATGATGTCCCCAAAACAACTTTTCGTTGTCCTGGAGCCTTAGGCACCTACGAGTGGGTGGTAATGCCTTTTGGCCTAAAAAATGCTGGGGCAACATATCAACGAGCAATGAACTCCATCTTCCATGATTATATAGAGACTTTCATGCAAATATATATTGATGATATTATGGTTAAGTCTGTTTCAGGGAAGAGTCACTTAGACCATCTTCGACACTCCTTTGAAAGGATGAGAAGGCATGGTCTTAAAATGAATCCTCTTAAATGTGCGTTTTGTGTGCAGGAAGGGGATTTTCTAGGCTTTATGGTCCATAAAAAGGGGATCGAGATCAACCAGAATAAGACCAAGGCCATCATGGAAGCGAAAGCGCCATCAACAAAAAAGGAGCTGCAATCACTGCTGGGCAAGATCAATTTCTTGAGAAGATTCATATCGAACCTAAGCGGAAAAACGCAGGCCTTTTCACCATTGCTTCGATTCAATAAAGATGGGTTCGAATGGAGGCAGGAGCAGTAGGCAGCCTTCGACAAGATCAAGGAATACCTGAGTCATCCTCCAATTCTTTCACCACCTTGTAGGAATAGGAGTATGAGATTGTACATAGCTACATCAGACAAAACCATAGGGAGCATGTTGGCTCAAGAGGATGAGGATGGTGTTGAAAGAGCCATTTACTACCTCAGTAGAGTTTTGAATGATGCAGAAACTAGGTATAGCATGATAGAAAAATTATGCCTATGCTTGTATTTCTCTTGTACAAAATTGAAGCAATATATAAAGCCAGTTTATGTTTCGTCTCATTTCGATGTTATTAAGCACATGTTGTCTAAACCTATCTTGAATAGTCGAATCGGTAAATGGGCACTAGCATTGACTGATTACTCTTTAAAGTATAAGCCTCTGAAGGAAGTTAAAGGGCAAGTGGTAGCAGACTTTATAGTCGACCACTCCATAAACGAAAGCATGTTGAATTATGTCGAATTGGAACCTTGGAAGTTATACTTCGATGGCTCCAGCCACAAAGATGGCACAGGCGTAGGTGTGCTGATTATTTCTCCGGATAAAATTCCAACAAAATTTAAGTACAAGGTCGAAGGACTTTGTTCCAACAATGAGGCTGAGTATGAAGTCTTAATCGCTGGACTTGAAATTTTGTTAGAATTGGGGGCAAATCGAGTCGAAATAATGTGAGACTCAGAGTTGGTCATAAAGCAAATTACAAAGGAATACAAATGTGTTAAGGAAAATATTATCAAGTACTTTGTAGTGGCCAACATACTACTAAAGAAGTTCGAAGTAGTAAGCATTCGACACATACCTCGACTAGAGAATCAAGTGGCCAATGACTTGGCTCAGGTTGCTTCTGGGTATAAGGTTTCGAAGGAAAATTTACAAGAGGCAATCGAAGCTAGAGGTAAAGTTGTATCTGTTGGATTATGCCCATCAGACCTAGAAGTGACAAGGCTTGGATATGCTGATGAAGAAAATTTCGAGATTTTTACAATAGACAGCTTGACGGATAAAAGACTGGAGGAAGCCTATAGTCGAGTACTTGCAAAACCCGACAGCTTCCACAGAGCGAAAGGTTAGTTATCAAGCCTTAAGTTATGTCCTTGTAGGCAATGAATTGTTTAAAAAGACCCCTGAGAGGGTCTTACTTAAATGTCTTAGTGAAACAGAAGCGTATCTGGCCCTTTCGACTGTCCATAGTGGGGCATGTGGGGCACATCAAGTAGGCCATAAGATGAAGTGGCTATTGTTTCGAAAAGGCATGTATTGGCCTACTATGCTAAAAGATTGCATTGAATTCGCCAAGGGTTGTAAAGAATGTCAAGTTCATGCTGGCATACAGCATATCCCTGCAAGCGAGTTGCATTCCATAGTCAAACCATGGCCTTTTAGAGGTTGGGCTTTGGATCTGATTAGAGAGATTCGACAGGAATCCTCCAAGAATCAGAGATACATTTTGGTAGGGATTGACTACTTTACGAAGTGGATCGAAGCGATACCTTTACCAAATGTGGATCAAGAGGATGTGATCGAGTTTATTCAAAAATACATGATTTACAGGTTTGGAATCCCAGAAACGATCACAATAGATCAAGGATCAGTCTTTACTGGTCGAAAGATGCAGGAGTTTGCAAAAGAGATGGGTTTCAAACTCTTAACCTCTACACCTTATTATGCTCAGGCTAACGGTCAAGTTGAATTAGCTAATAAAGTGGTGATTGGTTTGATCAAGAAACATGTGGGAAAGAAGCTTAGAAATTGGCATAGGACATTGGACCAGATCCTCTGGGCATGTCGAACCTCTCCCAAGGAAGCAACCAGCACTACTCCTTTTCGACTGACTTTTGGTCACGATGCAGTGTTACCTGTTGAGATATATCTCCAGTCGACTAGGATTCAGAGACATCATGATATTCTTTCTGAGCTTTATTGGAATATGATGTTAGACGAACTGGTTAATTTGGACGAAGAAATACTTAAAGCCTTAGAACTTTTGAAGAGACAAAATAAAAGAGTGGAGAAGTCTTATAATAAAAAGGTTAGAATCAAGAGCTTTTCACCTGGAGATTTAGTTTGGAAGGTAATCCTGCCTATGGATCGAAAGGTTAGAGCCGTGGGCAAATGGTCCCCAAAATGGGAGGGCCAGTTTCAAATTACGCAAGTATTTTCTAATGGAGCCTATGAAGTTGAAGAATTAAATGAGGATAAAAGAATCTTGAAAGTAAATGGCAAGTATTTGAAAAAATATAAACCGGCACTTCAAGAAATTGAAATTGTTAAAGAGTAATTCGACGTAACAAGGGCAAAGACAATAATGGTATTTATGAATGCCAAAATGGATTGAAAGTCATTACATATAAAAGCCTCAAAGGGTCATGGAGCATCACATTAAAAATTACAAAGAGAGTAACAAGCTAAAAGGGGAGATTCTCCTTCATCTTCAAGTACTTCGACTTCTGGAGGTCAAGACGCTTTTCACATAAGGCCTTGTCATATTTTAAGTGTGCAACTTCCTTCTCTAGTTGTTGAGCTTTCTCGGCAAAAGCGATGGCATTTTCAAGCTCTTTCGACGCGCCAGAGTCATCAAAGACGCACAACTCATCGTTACGCTTTTTGGCCTTCGAGATCTTGGCTCGAAGCTTCTTGATCTTTCGCTCCCAGGAAGCAATGTTTTGTTCATTGGAGGTGATCTCTTACTTGTTCTTCTCTTTGGTTTCCTCTAATTCTGCTACCTTATTCTCAGAGTTAGTGGTAGAGGCCCAAGCGGCAGCCTCACTACCAGCTTTGGTTGAAATTGCATTTTCGATTTGGGGCAGGCGTTTGAGGTCACCATGGACTTGGTCAATCATAGTGCAAGATCTAAGATGACGTTGGCAGATTCTGGAGAAATAACGTGAATGTCAACTTGTTTGAGGAGATTTTTCATAGAGATATGAGTGATATCATCCATCTGTAAGAGTGTGAAAAGGTCACCCTTAAAGATCTTGTTTTTAATCTTCAGAAGGATATTGTCCTCAGGTGTGCTTGAAGGATGATCCCCAGAGGTAGTTGAAGCACTGGGAGTTTTATTAGAGGAGCTTCCTCGACGGCCAAGAAGGATCTTTATGTATTGTCGAGGATTGCTAGTCTTCAAGGCATCCATCTCTTTTTCAAAAAGGCCTGCTCCATACAAAATTAAGGTGGCCTTGCCTTCAGTAGTAGCAGTAGTTGCTGGGGTGGTAGTAGCTTCGACATGGGTTAGCTCGTTGATAGGTCCTTTGTCAGCCTTCTCCTCCTTACCTTTGTCCTCTCCCTCTTCATCTTCGTCCATTTTGTCATCATCATTTTCATCACTATGGCCATGAAGTTCAGATTGGTGCATGGTCTCATCATCATCTTCTTCCATTTCTTCCTCTCCTTTTGGGTTAACATTGGCAGCCCCAATGGGTTCGTCTATTGGGGATCCCGCTTCATCGACCAAGGGCGTATCTTCATCCATGGCAGCAGCGTTGGGATTTTCTGTGTCAGGATCCTGCTGAACATCGTCTGCCTCATGGTCGGAGCCATCTGTTTGAGACTGCTGGGTAGCAGTCTTTGCTGGCGAAGGGGGAGGTGTTTCAAAACCAGGTTTGTTAATTTCACCTAGTGAACTCATTCCAGAGCCCAAGTCAGAAGTGGGATGGTATGTGGGCTCACCTTGGCTATTTAGGAGAGTGATGGGAGAAGGAGGATTATCCACCGGTGGTTTCGAACCACTAGCATCAACCTAAATTAAGTCAAAGCAATTCAGATCAAAGAGAAACAAGGTGAATAAGTTGTTATTTAAAGAAAGGAATATGACAAGTTACCTTGACACCTTCGGCATCTGGGCTAGAGTTATTGCTTTCAGCATAACCTGCATCTGGTTTAGAGGCAGTTCCAGAAGAGGCTTCTGCAACTTTACTCGTAGTAGTGATCTTTTTGGGGACTTTAGCCGTTGTAGGCCCAGGTTGGCCCCAGCAGCACTGGATTCTTGGCTTGGTTTCTTCCTCTTCTTAAGTTTCAAGTCTTCAGGAGGAGATTGGTCCTCATCCTCTGAATCGAAGATAATTTGGGCAGTGCCCCTCTTAGACTTCCTTTGAGGTGTCGGAGGTGGTTTGCGAGAAGCCTGAAGTGATGAGAAGCGTTAAGAGAAGAAGGAGTAATCAGCGAAGGAAAAGGGTGTGGGATGTACCTTGCTGCCTTCAACTCTGGCTTCGACCGGTGGCTGAGATGTGTTCCTTTTGGGTATAGCTGCAAGACAAACCAAGTTACCACAAGTTAGTAATGATAAAGTTTGAATAAAAGAACATAAAATTGGAGAATCTAAACCTTCATGTATTTCAGATTCGATGTGAACATCTTCGATACTGACATGAAGGTGTCCTTTGAAACTGTCTAGCGTATGCTTAGTCGGAACCACCCGCTGAGCCTTGTCTTTCGACTGCTGGAGAAGGATCTTTATAGAATCCCCACATATGAACCAATCTGGAAATGGAGGGGCAAGAGCCACTCCAAAATCAGCAGATGGCAGTCGAGGAGTCTTTGGAGGAAATAGGGCGAAAGCCACTTCATAGCGTTTCTCAGAAGGAACATATGAAGGGAGTTTCAAACTCTCCTTTTTCTTTAAAAATTTCTCCTTTAGCGTAACCGCAGCTTCGCGGACGGTTCGACTAATATCATCTGGTCGATAAACAGTTTCAAAGTACTTCTGGAAGGCTTGAATCTCCTTAATATGAGTGGATGTACCTTTCTTGACCTTCTCCTGCACATCAACAAAAGCTTGGTCAATCAACTGAGCGAAGCTGGAGACATCAAGGAACTCTGCAGCATAATGTTTTAACCACTAGTCGTGGAACTCTTGGGTGCAAAGATGAGAAGGTTCAAAGTAGACGGGAGTTAGGAGTGATCGATGAGCATGTCGAGCCAGGTGTGTCGAACTCTCTATGGCATCGTAGATAGTGTTAGGAAGGATAACATACACTTTCTTCTCATACAGGCACTTGGGTAGAGTCTGGACTAAACCAAATTATCGAGAGACAATATTTGGTTGATAGGCCATCAGAGAGGTTTGGCCCTTTAGCAAGTTGAGTCGATTAATGATAAGTCGAGGGATCGGGAATGCCTCCCAGACACGCTGCGATTCTTCTTCATGTTTCTTGAACGAAGGAGGAAAGGGCCTGGTAAACCATTCAGGGCCATATTTTTGTTCAGCAAAGGGCGCCATCATTGGTGTGAATTCATAGCGCTTGGAAAACATTTTGATGAAGCCAAAGAAGGATGCCCTAAGTGTCTGTCCTTCTTCATTTGGGGTCAGTTGCACCAGTCGGACCCATTCGACTCATCTCTCTTTAATTTGTGTAGCGTCTTCGTCCACAGACCCTTTGTTAGGGAGGTTGGCTTCAAAAGTGTCATTAAGCCAAAGCTGAAGTAACCAAAAGGGTCCTGATAGCAGGAGGTTCCCGTTGCTCTCTTGGACTTTCAGACGACCGACACCTTCGCTCAAAGACTCGTACAGACTGGCCAATATCATTTCGCTTAGGCAAATACCTCGATTAAGGTGTAGTTGATTGGCTAGAGTCAGATATTTTCTTGCCACCTGCAAGGATCCGGTACAGAATACGCAGCGAGAAAGCCATATAGCCAGGAATGCTATGTGCTCTTTGTCCTCGACTGTGTCAGTTTGCTTTTCGTGGTAGTGGTTCATGAAATGAGTATAAGTGTGTTTGGGGGTGGCGAACCTTATAGTGTCTAGAGCATCTATTTCAGGGTCGTAAACTAACCCGTGTGGTCGTAGCCCTGTGATAACGGCTATGTCGAAGAGAGTGGGTGTCATCATCCCACAAGGGAGATGGAAAGTATAATGGGTACTATCCCAAAAATACAAAGATGATGCTAACAAAGTTGTACAGTAAGCGGAACCTGTTTTCGACATCATGATCAAGTCGTAGATTCCTAAGCTCTTCCGAGTTTCTGCTTTCACTTTCTCTAGCTTGGTCAACCAGTTCAAATAGAGGTCAGAATCCTTAAAATACGGGGTTACCCTAAATAGCCTAGACCCGTCATTCAGATACTTCAAATTTATGTTCTTTAGGGCTACATTGTCATGGGGTTCAGATGTTACCCTAGCTTTGTCTTTCTGCCCTAAAGGTTTGGTTTTACGATATGATGGAAAGAAGTCACTAATGGCTGTATAATCTGTATCTAACAAAGATAAAGGACCCGATAAAGCTAATGGTTTCCCAGAAATGGTAATAGGAATCAGTACCTGGGATTCGTAGATGTGTCTTTTCTCCTCCTTGAGAGGCTCAGGGATGAATTGCTGATTCTTTACCACCTTGGGTCTATTCAATGTAGCGAATGGAGGAAGTAGTGGTACGCCCTTTTGTCCTTTGAGTTTTTGGTTTTTCTTTGGGTCTTGAGTAGTAGCAGTTGAAGAAGCCATTGGTGAAAATTTGAGGAAAATAGGTTTGTTGAAGGTGAAGGGTTGAACATTTTTGAAGAAAGGAGAAAGTGCGTTGTGGATACTTTGGAGTTGAAAATGAAAATAGTTTCTGAAGAGACTATTTATAAATAAAATATTTTGGAAACACTAAAGGGTCACTAACCATCATTAAGGAGCTAGAGCTAGTGGGGCACGTGTCATCCCAAGAGCCAAAGTAGGGATGGTGACAGTTGCTACCTATGTCCATGATCTCCTAGACTCTAGGAGAGGTTATGATGGTTTGTGTTTTTTTTATGTGATTTATGAGGAGACGTTTCAGTCATAATCATAATTGGCTGTGATGTCATAAAGTTGATTGAAAAGAAACTGAATAGTTTCTTGAGACGTGGGTTAGTCATTTTTTTATGGACACCTATGCATGGTCGAAAGATGGCGTCGAATGGACACTATCAAAAAATGCCCTTTTCTTCAGTGCTGTCGAAAAAGACATTTTTGGGGGGAAATTTATTAGCTCATAAATTCGACGCCTATATGAAATTGGAAGTATTGATGGGAATATTAAACTCTCGAAGAGGTTTTGAGAGGCTTTCGACGGGATCCGTGTGATAGGGTTTCAGTCGAAGATACTCATAAGAAGAGAGGATGTTTTTTGGACTTAGAGAATATTTCTAAGAGTTGAAGAGGTCACCTTCGACCGACAACACTGTTAATGTCTGACCTTGGGAAATTTAAATTCAAATAAAAGAGGGAGTAGTTACTTTGGTTCGCTCTTGAAGAAAGACAAGTGGCGTGTATCCAAGCAATGGAAGCATGCAATGCGACACTTGTCATTTGTTGATTATTTCAGGCAGTTTATAGCAGTTAGTTTTAGTATTATAAATAGGGGTTCTAGCAATAGGATTCGGGGTGTGATGTTCACTTTGTACAAGTAACTCCAAATTTACTCAAAGTATCCGCATGTTAAGAAAAGAGTCTTGTGAGAGTGTACGTGATGTAAACACCATTTATCCTTCAATGCAATTTACTTCAATCTTTCGTTAAGTTTTTATATTCTATTTAACACAAGTTATGTTTCTGCACTTTCTATATTTTCAACCTTTATTGCTCGCCTTCGACCTTTTCTTTTACATTTTCAGCCTTGTAACTTAACATTTTTAAAACATTGTCTAGATTGTATTTTCAACAAACTTTTCTTTATGAGTCCCATCGAAGTGTTTATTTCTTTAGAATTTTCCTTAGATTAATTGTTAGCACATGTCCTAGGATCAATCTGATCGATCCTGTGAGTCACCAAAGTTAGATTTGGAAGATCAACGGTTGTTTACCAATTTTCACGGTAAACAACCACATAACTCGAAAATAATGTTATATAATTAAATCTCAATAGTTATATTAAAAATAACAGAGTAAAATTATATTATAACTCAGTAACTCAAAATAAGCTTCCACTTAATTTTCCTCATCAGCTCATAAAATTACTCGAAAAGATATTGATAGAGTAATAGTTATATTTCATAATCGTAACTCATCAAAAGGGTAACAATCCTTATATTTTACTCAACGGAGTTCTCAAAGGAACTCTAAGGGTCCGTTTGGTTGGGGGTAGATAGAGGGGAGGGGAGGGGATATTTATAAAATTATGTGTTTGGTTCATTTTTTATAAGGGGAGGAGAGGGGTGGGGAGCAAATTCCCTCCTAGACTCACTTTTTGCTCCCCTTCAAATTGGGGGGAATTTTGAGGGGATGGGAAATTTGTTATTTAAAACCTTATTATATTTTCTAATTTATCATCAATTATTTATTTTAATTCCAAAATTGTCCTTATTGAATTATTAAAAATTAGGTTTAGGTTTTTCTTTGTAGTTTCTTTTTTTTCTTCTATTGTGATACTGCTACATGTGCATTGTTGCTCTCTAGCGAGTTATTTTCCTTTTTATTTTGTTGAATTTTCCTGTTTTAATTTTATGTTGTTTATACGTGTAACATATAACTATAATCGGTAATTGATCGGTTGTCGTTAACTAAAAATTATGATTCCAGTTAACTAAAAGTTTTGATTGTTTTTATTATAGTTATATATTATCAGACAAATTTCTTATTCCATGAACATTGAATATGCCACAGATGCTTTGAGAGTAATTATAAAATAAATTTCATATTCAATTTTCATATTCAAATCAAATTTATTTGATAATTTCCAAAGCAAACTTTAAAAATCTTTAAATTCAATATGGCTGTTTTTTTTTGTCTGCACATAATGATGAGTTTATATGGATTACATTACAAATTGGACCTCTAATTTACATTGGTTCAATCATGTATTATAAAGCTTGATTTGATCATAATTGAACTTTTGATGCCGTAAGAGAAATAACATTCTCTAGTACTTCTGCGAATTTTGTGAAATTGCAATGAACAGTGAGTTAAAACACCTAGAACTCATTGTGAAGGAGTTTTTATTTGGTGATATTTACTCAAAACTATTTTTATTTAGAATTGTTTTTACTAAATACGAATGATAATATTTGTAAGGATAAAAATGTAATTTAGTTTTAAAATCTCTCCCCTCCCCTTGTGAACCAAACATATATGTAGTTAAAAATCCATCCCCTCCCCTCCCCTCCCCTTCTTTGAACCAAACATATATTTAGTTAAAATACCTCCCCTCCCCTCCCCTCCCTCCCCTTCCCCTCTATTAAATTCCCTCTCCTCCCCCTCCCTCCATTGAACAAAACAGACCCTAAACATCTCTACAACAATCTCTGTAACTCTAAAATAACTCTAAAGTGCTCAATTGAACTGTGAAATGTCGAACCGCCGCCAGACTGCTGCCGCCTCCAACACACGTCTCGACTTGGGTGGCCCTTCCACCCTGCTGCCTCTGGCGTGACACACGATTCCAGTGGCTACCGCCGCTCGCCGTTACATTGGTTCTGACTCCCTGCCATCACCGTCGCAAAGTTGTGGAAAATGTGGAAATTTAGGTCATCGTATTTCTAAGTACAAAAATGTAACCCGACATGTTTCAATTATGGTAAGTAGGCTCACAAAATCACTTAATGTCAGAAACCGAAGAAAGAGCATACCAATGGTCAACGTTCTCATGCTAATGGAAGAGTCTTTGCTCCTAATGGTGTTGAAGCCTCATATATTATCTTCTAAGAATTGATGACATTTATGGATCATCTACTAGGAGCTTGCGTCTTTAGTAAGATTTATCTAAGGTCAGGATACCATCATATTCAAGTAAAGTATGATGACATTCCTAATACTGCTTTCAGAACCCGTTATGGCCATTATGAGTAATAGTTTATGTCTTTCGGTGTGTCTAATGCACTAGGAGTATTCATGGAGTATATGTATAGAATTTTTAACTCTTATTTGGATCTTTTGTCGTGGTATTTATAAATGATATCCTAGTATATTCCAAGTCAGATGAACAACATGCATATCATCTGAAAGTCGTGTTGCAAACCCTAAAGGACAAGAATTTATATGCTTAACTGTCCAAGTGTGAATTTTGGTTAAGAGTGGTAAGTTTCATTAGACATGTAATCTCTAGTTGTGAAATATCAGTGGATCTGTATAAACTAGATGTAATATTGCAATGGGAGACGCCTGATTCGATGACAAAGGTCACGAGTTTTTTTGGTTTGACCAGTTATTATAGGAGGTTCGTAGAATGTTTCTCAAAGTTAGCTTTTCCTTTGACTCAGTTGACCCGGAAGGGTCAAGCTTATGTGTGGAATATTCAGTGTGAAGAAAGTTTCAAATAGCTTAAGAAGATATTGACATCAACTCCAGTCTTGATTATACCAAATCAAAGTGAATCTTTTATGGTATATTATGATGCATCTCAATTCATGTTGTACTTGTTGGGGGCGTCTGTCCTCAAAGGTGGTGATTGATTGAAAAAGTTTTCAATGGCTTGTTGAGGCAGAAAACGTTCACTTCTAGTGTGTTTTCTTTCTCCTTGGTAGCATGTTGTTGCGGTGAGAATCGGATGTCAAGCTATTATATTAACATGAATCACAAAACATTAGATGTTCACCACCAAACTTTAATTTATCCAAAGGAAAGGGAAAAGATCGAATAAAACCCTAATTGTGCAATGTAACAACAATGCAAAGAGAACTAAATGTTCGAGGGTTGGTTATACTAAGGGACAATATTAGAACCCTAAGTATCTATAGTACTCTATAGGAACCTCTTGTTGTATTTGTGTTATGTTTTTGTTTGTTTGATATTGTTTGGGAATGATATATGGGGAAAGACCTAGAGGTTTTACTAAGTATGCTCGACAAAACTTTGCGGTCTTGTACCTATGTATCCTAACAAGGATGGAATCAGAGCAATTGTAGTTCACCTTAACAAGAGTGAATAACACTTGATCATGATCAAGGGTCCAAGGGGAATGTAAGTGTTTATGACAATAACACTTACATAGAGTTTATAAACTCTACCCTAAGGCTAAGCTGAAAAGGTAATGACTCTAACAAGGTCATAAGGGAAATGGAGGTAAGGCTAAGCTACCTATGACATAAAGTCAACAAAAAGACCTTTCGCTTGGATTTGGTAACAAAAGAGAAGAAAGAAGGATGAAGGCTAACAAGCTAACATCACTTAGGGATAACTTGACAAAGTTAAGAGTAATATGAGTGAATATGGATGAGATGAACAAGGATGATATTCAAACATGATATCAATTGTAAGTAGCAAAGATAACATTCAAATATGATGTTAATCAAGGAATCATACAAGGTAAGACAAATTTCAAAATGGACATGGTAACAAACAAGTAGATGTGACAACATCTAAGACTTAACAAAGTCATAAACAAAACATAGTAACAACCAATATAAAAAAGGATCAATGTATACATGTGACATAGTTCTAACAAGACCAAAGTATCATGGATGGAAACAAAGATTCAAATTAAATATGGATTCAAGTTAACATGGATTAGGGTTTACTAGCACCACTTAATCATGAGTACAAGACAAACATGGGCAAGTTGTAACAACACTTAATCATGAATACAATTTTAACATTCAATCATGGATAAGTCATAACAATACTTAAACATGGATACAATTCAAAAGTTCAAACAAACATGGATAAGTCATAACAATACTTAAACATGGATACAATTCAAAAGTTCAAAAAAAGCATGGATAAGTCATAACAATACTTAAACATGGATACAATTCAAAAGTTCAAACAAGCATGGATAAGTCATAACAATACTTAAACATGGATACAATTTACAAGTAATGGTTCAAGGTATTAAGATAACAATCATGGTACATGTTTAAGGTTCATGGTGATCACATTCAAAGGTTAAAACATCACAAAGGTTTGAACATGGTAAGCATACATGTTAGGAACCATACAAAGACATGTTGTTAAAGTTTAAGGCATTTATGAACACATAAACAAAGGTGGGCAAGCACAAGGGAATAAATTACACACAATGTTGTATAAGGAATGACAAAATCAACAAGTATTATGGCAAAGGTCAAAAGACAAGTTTCAAAACCTAACATGGAAGAACAAGTCATTTATACATGGAAAAGAATGCATTTAAGTACCATAAACTTGGGAAAAACTCAAAGGATCAAGTTATCACCATCACACAAAGTTTATACATTGTGTATGATATTCACAAGAGTCACTATGCACAATTAGAATCAAGGAACAAGTCAAATACATCAAATAAAACCCTATGTTTGTAAGGAACTTGAGAATGTTTTTGAGATCCGAGAGGGGATTAGACTATCCAAGTCTACTAGTATGAAAGAATTTATCTTTGTATAATGCCCAAGAGGAGGCTGGTGTTTTAAGGGATGAGAATTAACCCTAAATTGGTCTGAGGTTTTGACTCAAGAAAGACTGCTCTATCAAAGGATGACTAAGTTCTGTCCTATACCTTTGAGAGGTCTTCAGGGTCCTTGTATTAAGCCCAAGAGAAGGCATGAGAACTTCTAAGAAGCCGGAGGGTCCTTGTACAAAGTCCAAGAGGAGGCGGGGATGCTTTTAGGAAGCCTGTGGGTCCTAAACTTAAGAAGAGTTCAAGAAAAGTTTCACCGAGAATAATCTTTTCTTTAATGAACAGTTCTAGGGTTTGAAGAAATTCAAGAGAGGTTTCACCGGGAATTAATCCTCTCTGGGGAAATGAACTTCTTTGACAGTTTATAATAGTGACAGTCTGAGAAAAGTTTCACCGGGAATAATGTCTTTCTCTTTGTTCCATATTGTTTAAGCCCAAGAGAAGGCAAGACTGTATCTGGAAATCCTATGGGGGATCTATTTTTGACTGTATTTAAGAGTGACCAACTGGCTTTACCTAGTTCTAGACCTAGTTGCCAGGGAAAACTCTAAGCAAATATACAAGTATATATACAGGTGATATATGACAAGTATTTAAAAGGATAGGAAAGAAGGACTTACAGGTGAGCAAGCTTCCAGCAATACAGTTATATATATATATATATATATATATGAAAGCGAGTAAATGAAAGCTGATAAAACTTACAGGCGAGCAAGCTTCCATTGTAACAGCTGTATGGCTAGTTGTTCAAGAAATTAAAGAAAGTTTTGATAACAACTATGGATTTGAACCTAAATCAAGAGGGAAGTTGTTTTGAAAAGATTGTTGGGGCTTATACTCAAGGAAAGGCCCAGATGAAAAACAGTAATCGTACTGTTGTTTCGTAAACTGTATTGGGGCTTATACAATGATTGAGGCCCAAAAAGGTTTTCTGTACAGAGGGATGGGTCTTACAACTAAAGGAGAGGCCCAAAGGTTTGAAAAAGAAAAGAGATGGGACTTACAATACAAGGGTAGACCTAGATGAAAATGTTTTGAAAAGGCGACGATCGCGCCGAGATTTTGAAAACACAGTGGGTCTTATACAATGACTGAGGCCCAAAAAAAGGTTTTGGTTAAAAAAGGATTGGGTCTTACACTCTAATAGAGGCCCAGAGATGTTTAAAAAGGTTTGTTAGGGTGATAGTGATCAAAACCCTAATTTTTGGTTTTAAAATGTATTTTAATTGAATAAAAATTCAATTAAAATAATCAAACATGTGAAAAAAAGGTTGTGACCTTGGATTTATATTTGTAAAATCATGTTTCATTCATGGGATGATTTAAAAATCATTTGAATTTTGCACAACCAAGAGAAAGAAATATTTCTAATGTTTAAAAACAAATAAAAATATAATTATTTGCAAAAATACCAAATATATGAAATAAATAATATTTTGTGAAATTTTCATGGAATAAAATATTTTAATATTTTTGTGAATTTTTAGAAAAAGAATCAATAAAAAATAATTAAAATTGAGAGAGAAATTAATTTTTCAATTAATTAACAAAACATGAAAATAATGAAAAATAGCACAAAGGTGAAAAATGGCAAAAAAGGTCTGGGTGGGGTTTGAACCCACGACCTTGACAACAAACACACATGCGTGCTATCACTGGGGTGGTGATACATCCGTGTATCAAAACCACCTCATTAATTCTTAAGGCATGCCTTGTTTATAGGCCCGGGCAAGGCAAGGCAAGACAAGCTTTTGGGCAATTTACGTGAAGCATCTAACTTTCTCATTTCTCCATGGATTGGGACAAAATTTAGGTGCATCTGACCTGGAATTTCATGAGGAATCCAATGGTGCCCTTGGAATTTTCAGAAAATGTTTCCTCCTCAAAATCCGATAGTGATTTCAAAATAGGCCTATTTTTGCATGTTCTATGCTAACTCATGGTACAGGCAAGAATTACATGGCAAATTGGTTCAAACACAACATATACAACGTGTATGAAATGTTTATGATCAGTGGACATCAAAGGAATGCATAATTCAAAGAGTTCAAGTTGTCATGCACTTACCTCTTGGAGCTTTTTGTGCTATCTGCCAAGTCCCTTGTGCCAGAAGTAATTTGATGCTTTGGACACTCTCAATTGATCCCTTAGAAGCTTTTATAATGATTAGAACCAGCTGGAATTCTCAAGAACAAGTTGTGGCACTTTCTTGCAAAAGGGGCAAAAGTGACCAATATGGCAACTCTCTCAAATGGTGTTCTAGATGAGGGGAACCATTTGGGAAAGTTTGAGGATGATATTTGGAGTGTGTTTGAGGCTTTGTTTGGTTTTGGAAGTGACTGAATCAAGACATGGCTTGAAAAATGCAGAAAAGTCCAATTTTTAGGTTTTGGAAGTGGACTTTGTGATTTTGGTGTTTCAGGTCACAATGATTATTTGAAAAACTTAGATACAACATATTAGAGGTGTTAGGATCATGAGTTATGGTGGAATTGCTCTCTAACTCAAAAACTCAGAGATACCTTGCAAAAGAAGGCATTTTGGCCTAAAGAAATAGATTTTGAGGAAAGCAAGTGTTGTAGTGCTTCGGTGTATTCAAAATGAGCACAAATGAGCTCTATTTATAGTAGAGCAAGTTTGTTTTGCAAGCAATAGTGATTGGCAGCTGCAGAAAGCCTTTGGCCAATGTTGAGCAAAAGGAATCTCAAGTCTCCTCTAGCCATTGACTTGAGGTTAGGGCACAAGCCTATGGTCCGATGATTCAGTGCTGATCCTTGACTCATTCAGTTAGGAATGTGTCAGTCCATGCCACCTTGGTGTATCCATTAAATGCATTGAAACAAAATTGGAGTCTTAGCACCTTTTTAGCCTTTTTAGGTTTGTTATGGCTAAGGTAGATTCTTGGACTTTGGAGGCTTGGTGATCAGATCATTCTCCTTTTTTTTTATCCTCAGATGTGTCCAAAATGATGACAAGGCTTGGAGTTGTTCAAATTTCCCAAATCGAGTAAAACAACAAAATCTGCCAAAATTTGCCTTGCCTAGGACAGTTGGAAATGGTGATTTTGAGGGATTCATATCTCCCTGCTCAGGTTGAGTTATGGGAGGCTCTTTTGCTTTTTAGAAAGCCCTCATATGATACAAAACATGTGTGATCATAGTTTGTTTTTAAACTATTTGGATCCAACTAAAAAACCTCATGAACATTGATGTTCAAGGCTGGTAACTTAGGCAGATTTTCACTAAGTGTTGGAAAAAGTGTTATTTTCATGTTTTTGTCATTTTGATCACTTCATAACTTAAAATCCATACAGAATTGGAGTCTGAGGTAGTTGAAGCTTTTGTAGGGTGTAGCAAGACCTACAAATCTAGCTTTGATTCACCCAAAATGGTTGCTTGGATCTCAAGTTATGGTCCTTGGAAGTTGGTACCAAAACCACTTTTATTCCATAACTTTGAAAAATCTTGGTTTCTCAAGGTTGCCCCTTTTGCAAGAAACCTCACTTTTCTTGATTTTTCTTGATGGATGATGATTAATGTCACACATTAACATTGTTTTGGACTTAGGGGAATCATATTTGTGAAAAATTCTAAAAAGTCAAACTTGATTTTGTGCACAATTGACTTTTTTATCGGATAAAATCCAAACTGTGTGATCCTCTGAGAAATCAAGTCCTTGACCTAAATCAAACCTAATGGATGGATTCCATAGGTGTTGTAGGGTGTATTGAATCATAAACCAAGGTTTGGGAGCATGTCTTGGTCAAAAGTCAAAGGTACAGTTGACTTTTTTCCTTAAAACCCTAATTGTGGTCCCGATGAAATTGAAACTTATGAATCAAGCTTCTTGAATCAATCCATGTTTGTAAATGGATTAATGTGGTGTATTTAAGGCCTTCAAATCATGTCTAGAGGTATTGGCCCATGCTTTGCCTCAAAAGTCAACTTAGGGGTGAATTAGGTCATGAAACCCTAATTCCTGATTTTTAGTGTATGCATCCCCTGAGGCTAAATTGACTTGAGGATTGGGTCCATGAGGTCCCTTGGAGTATCTTGGGTTATGCTTTTAAGAATTTACTCATGCTAAGAGGAAAATTTTCATCTGGAGGCCTTGGTCGACCAAAACCCTAATTTCGTGACACTGTCGATCTTGAGGCTTATTCCACTTGGAATGTTGTAACCTTGAGCTTGATTCTTGATGTGGGAGTCCTCTTGATCCTTTGTAGGTGTTTAAGAGGTTAGACAAGTTGAAGATTATGTCATTTCTTGATTGATCATTTTTCTAAGTGCTCTAAGAGGGCTTGAAACCCTAATTCTTGATTGTGGTGAATGCTCAACCTTCTTTGAGGAGATTGATGAGACATGAAGGTACATCCATATTGTGATGATGATTTACACAATGATGGGAAATCTTGGTGGTCAAAATTTGGGGTATGACAGATGCCCCTATTTAATCTTCTTGGACCCAAAGGTGTGAATGGCGAAAGTATTCGGGCATTCGAGGTGCAAGAGGATTAAATATCGGAATACCCAAAATTTCGATGGTGTTTATGAATGGCAGTTTGCTCATCCATCTTCTTTTTCTAAGCAATGATGCTTAGAAAAGGGTAAAACTTCCCCTCGATCCTGGTCTTCAGCCAAGGAACTGGTCTCAGTTTCGGATATAAACTTCCCCTTGATCCGGATCTTCAGCCACGAAACTGGTCTTAGTTTCTTTTTGAAATAAACTTCCCCTCGATCCTGGTCTTCAGCCAAGGAACTGGTCTAAGTTTTTTCTTAAATAAACCTCTCCTCGATCCTGGTCTTCAGCCACAGAACTGGTCTCAGTTTCTTCTTGTCGAGTTTCTTCCTTGACAAGGGATGCTATGTGTAGCGGTCTTTATCAAACTTCTCGCCGAATTTTCCTGGGGAGATTCCATTTGATTGAAAAATTTAATGTCAAACTTGTTGGGGAAACCCATTCGTCTGAGTTGTATAGGTGTTCAAACTTCTCTGTTAGAGACGTCATTTATTGACTATATTGGGGAAAACGAGTCTCTTAAAAGATTGTTTTCTGCTTGGGGGATATTACATCATACTTTTCTTCGAGATCTTCTTGGAGAAATGCCATGTGATGTAATCCAATTTTGAGGTGCTGATGACTTCATCAATATTGACTTTCTGGAGAGAAAAACCAATGTGTTGCTGAGAGTCTTTAGTTGCGAGGCTTTCTCTAGGGATTTTCCTTAATCCGGGAAAGCGAAGATATCATCTTCAATGGTGAAAAGTGATGTTCTGAATGTTTTCCTGCCTTCCAGAGGTTCAAGTTATCAAAGTGGTTGAGGACCGTCTCCAATCCAGAAATAAGCTGGGGAGAGATTGTTCAGACAAAACATTTCCTGATGAGGAAAGAACTGACAACTCGATTGATTAAAAGGACTTTACCACTTGGGGGGTAGGACTGACCAGAGTGATAGTGATGCAATATGATTATGAATATGAATCAATAATGCATGATGTATGTATGTTTATGCTGACAAAACATACACGACATACAGACTAATAGATGAACATGACTGGATACTCGGCCACGGTGAGGGATGAAAATATCAATGTTCCAAGATAGCAATTCTGCCTTGCTTAGGAGAGACGATCCCGTTGGGGAGAAAGAATTGTCAATCTGTCTTAAGAGGTAAGAACTCTGCCGGGGATGTCAGATGAAGCATGGTTTCTGACACAGTTGATCCTTCATTCAGGCGTACTGGTTTATAAGGAGTATTTTGATTCTGCACTTTGAGGTTCAACCACCTTCGGAGAAGCGATCGATGTTCTTTTCGATATTCAACAGTCAAAAGAATTGCCATCTTTATTTTAAAAGCAGAAAAGTTTTAACAATTAAATTTATTTTTGTTTTATTTCAAGAATCGTTGATCATGTTAAAAAATGTCATTCTGTAAAGCTAAAACAAATGAGAATTGCAAACAAAAGCACTAGGGATGAAATTTTATTGATAGGATGGAAATCAGCCAAGCGCGTGATCCCATAGAGTATTTACAAAGTTTAGAAAATGGTAATTTAAGGGAAAAGGGCTACATTGAAACATAACGACCGCTATCCTTCTACCAACTTCGAATTCTGGACATCCTGAGCTTCTGTCGAAGATGACCTTGACTGGAGTTTTCCGACTGACAGTGTTACCGCTGGGGATTTAACCTTGTTGGACGTAGTTACTTGCCATTAATCCCTAATTTTTGCATGGGTTGTACTTTGAGATTTCCAACCCATCGGGATGATTTTGTTTGTGTCTCTAATTTTTGCCTGGACCGCCCTTTCAGGTTTTCGATCCACCGAGACGTTTTTTTTAGTTTAGGCGAAGTATTTCTTGACTACGTCAACATTCGTTGGGTAGGTAAACTCCTCTCCATCCATGGTTGCGAGTCTCAAGGCGCCGCCTGAGAAAGCTTTCTTGACCACATAGGGGCCATCGTAATTCGGAGTCCATTTGCCTCTGGAATCAGTTAGAAATGATTGTATCTTCTTGAGTAGTTTGAAGATTGGCGCGCATGTCGCGGTCATGAGAGATATGAATCTGGAAATGTAATTCAGACGTCCCAGGAATCCTCTGACTTGTTTTTCCATCTTTGGAGAAGGCATTTCTTTGATGGCCTTGACCTTGTCAGGATCAACCTCAATTCCTTTCTGGATGACGATGAACCCTAGCAGTTTTCCTGAACGAACACCGAATGTGCATTTGTCGGGATTCAAGCGGAGTTTGTACTTTCTCAGTCGCTCGAATAATTTTGACAAGTGGGTCACATGCTCCTCCTCTATTTTATATTTGGCAATCATGTCATCGACATACACTTCGATTTCTTTGTGCATCATGTCGTGAAACAGAGTCGTCATGGCCCTTTGATAGGTTGCCCCAGCGTTCTTCAAGCCGAACGACATTACTTTGTAACAAAAGGTGCCCCATGGGGTGATGAATGAAGTTTTATCCATATCTTCCAGCGCCATTTTGATTTGATTATAGCCCGAGAATCCATCCATGAAGGAGAAGACTTTAAACTTTGATGTACTGTCTACCAGCATGTCTATGTGCGGTAGGGGAAAGTCATCTTTTGGACTGGGTTTGTCCAGATCCCTGTAGTCTACGCACATTCTGACTTTTCTGTCCTTTTTTGGAACTGGCACTATGTTGGCTAGCCATTGAGGATATTCTGTTTCTGTACTTCCTCTTTGATTTTGATGGCCATGTCTGGATGAGTCATTCTCAATCTTTGTTTTACTGGCGGACATTCTGATCTTAACAGTAGATGATGTTCCACAATGCTGGTATCCAACCCTGGCATGTCCTGATAGGACCAAGCAAATACATCGGGAAAATCTTTGAGAAGTTTTATCAAGTCTTCTTTGACAATCGAACTGAGCAGTGCCCCAATCTTGACTTCTTTCCACTCTTCTTCTGAACCCAAGTTTACTGTTTCCAACGACTCTCTGTGAGGTTTAATGGACCTTTCCTCTTGTCAGAGTAATCGGAAGATCTCTTCTGGAATATCTTTATCTTCTTCTTCTTTAGTTTCGAATACCGGGAATTCAAAGTTGGGAGAAGGCATTGGATCGTATGTTTCAATGGGGTTTAAAACAAGCAATCTGCATGGCGTGATGATTTATTTTTACAAGAGATAGAGAGAATGCAAGAGTGTGTGCAGTGTATTTTCTGAAAAATGCTTGTTTTTGTTTTTGAGTTGTTTTGGCATAACATTTAGAGTTGATCCTGTATCAACCAGTACGCTGGATAAAAGCATCGTCTTGGCAGTTGACTGTAATGTTAAGAGCCATGTTGTGATTTTTTCCTTCTTCCGAAAACTCTTCATCACTGAATCCTAAGTTGTTGCAGGAAGTGATATTGGAGATGATGTTGTCAAATTGTCTTATTGTCAAATATTGTTCCACAAAGGCTTGCTCTAAGACTTTCTGTAGAGCTTCCCTGTGAGCTTCGGAACTGAGCAAGAGAGATAGCACAGAGATTCTTGAAGGAGTTTGCAACAGTTGGTCTACAATGTTGTACTCACTCTTCTGGATGAGCTTCAGCATCTCATCGATGATCTTTGAAAGGTTGGAATTACTGGATTGACCGACTGGTTGATTGGGAACTTCTGTTTGAGGTTCCTTTTCTCTGGTGGGTTCTCCAACTCCTCTGTTGAAGATCCGACCACTCCGTGTTACTCGACTGATATCGGCAATATTCACAACGGAGGGTAATGGAGTTTCCTTTCCATTCTCAATTGTTGTTGCATCGTACTTGTAAGGGATAGCCTTATCGGATTTGTACGTTATCGGTCCCGGCAGATAGATAACTACAGGAGCCTTTTGATTTTTCTGACCATCGTAGGCAGCCTCAATTAGTTTGAGGTTGAGAATCTTTCTACTGTCAAGAGGAACTCTTGATTCATGGAGTAGAGGGATTATGGCACACACATCTTTGGCTACTTCCTGTTTAGGGATTAAGACAACGTCTTTGTTTTGATCAGGAAGATAGTCTTGCATTATGTTGATCGACCCTGAACTTGAACATGGTCGGATCTTCTTTCGGTCCAACTGATTTTGAAGAGCTGCTCGCACAAGGTAGCATCCTTGGTTGTTCTCTGAGCAAACTCTACAATGCTCATAACTGTTCGGTGGCACCCGGCCACGTCTGCTTTGTATGCAGTGCAACTTCACTAGGTCTGTTTCCATTGATCGAACATCCTGACTTTGATGCCTAGTAGGATTCTCGTCAGTCATACTGACTTGTTGTGTGTCTTCATCTAGATAGATCGAAAGCCACCAGTGGTTCAACAAGTGTTGAAGCGTTCTTTGGACAAGTACACATCCTTGGTCATTCCCGCGACATACTTTACAGTTCTGATAATCATGTGAAGCCAGAAAATCGAGCCTGGCCCGCTTAGCGTGTAACTCTACCAGAATGGTATTCATCAAGTGAATATCAAAGACTTGAATCATATTAACTTGATAATGACTTCTATCACGGTAGTCCTGAATCCATCCGAGATCCATCTGACACTGGAGGGCCTCTTGTACAAAAGAGCATCCCTGATTGTTTATTGAGCATACCAGACAAGAATTGTAATCGTGTCATGGTAGGTCATGATGTTGGCTTTGCCTTGAGTGCATTTCCACCAAGTTGACATTCATTGCCAGAATGTTGTGGTTCTGGACAATGTTGGGATTTGCGTGGGGCATATTGACCTCCCTGATTCGGTGATCTTGGATCCATCTGAGATCCATCTGTTCTTGTAGAGCTGATTGCACTACGGAACATCCTTGATTATTCTTTGAGCAGATATCACACTGGTGATAATTATGAGACGGTACATGACCGTATCCACTCTGTCTGCAATGCATCCTGACCAGATTGGTTCCTAATAGGAGTACATCATGAATTTGATAGCTGTGGTTAGATCCTTCCTCTATCAAATTTACTGCAGTTTTCTCGTGTTGAGGTAACGGGTTCGTCTGAACATTTGAATTTGTATCCTTGAAGGATAAGACCCCATTCCTGGCAAGCTTCTGCATATCAGATTTGAAGCTGAGACAGTTTTCTATGTTATTCCTCGGTCCTCCTTGATGGTAAGGGCAAGTTTGATCCGCTTTGAACCAAAAAGGCAGATTTTCTGGTACTGTAAGAGGAGACCTGGTTCGGACGTGCCCCTTGACCAGTAGTAATGGAAACAATTCTGCATACAACATCGGTATAGGGTCAAACCCTGGTGGTCGTGTTGTACAGTTGTTATTGTTGTACTGAGGACGAACCTGCTGAAGAGACTGTTGTGTCCTTTTGCTGATACTGTTGTTAATTTGGTTGGCTCTGAGCAACCTGAGGTTGATACGTTGGAACAAGCGCATGGTTGATAGCAGGAGTTACTGCTGCTACTGGTTGATACCTTCGCCTTTGCTTTCCGAGAGAGATATTACCAATATCTTGCTCTTTTTTCTTAGGGAAAGCACTACCGTATCTTTTGGTACTGCTCGATAGTCCTGCATCTTTGACCAGACGTCCTTCTCGGACTGCCTCTTCAAGGCGTACTCCCATGTTCACCATTTCAGTAAAGTCACTGGGCGCACTTGCAACCATTGGTCGTAATAGAATGGGTTTAAGGTTTTCAAGAAGGTCTTTGTCATCTCTTTTTCCTCAAGAGGGGGATAAATCTGGGCGGCAATTTCACGCCATCTCTGAGCATATTCCTTGAAGGTTTCCTTGTCCTTCTACGACATTGCTCTGAGTTGATCTCTGTCTGGTGCCATGTCCAGGTTATACTGCTGAACGAAGGCTACCCCAAGATCTCTGAAATTAATGATCTTGGTGCGGTTTAAACCCATGTACCATTTGAGTGCGGCACCGGTTAAACTATCTTGAAAGTAATGGATCAGTAACTGTTGATTCTCTGTCTGAATTGACATCTTTCGAGCGTACATCACCAAATGACTTTGAGGGCAAGAGTTACCCTTGTATTTTTCAAAGTCAGGCACCTTGAATTTGTGCAGGATTTTCACATTGGGGACCAAACAAAGGTCTGCGGCGTCCTTTCCGAATAGATCCTGGCCGCGAAAGGCATGCAGTTTCTTCTGCATCTCCAGGAATTGCTCCTGGATCTCATTCATCCTTTCGTCCATACTTTCGTTTCCACCTGAGATTACTTATGGAATCTGTCCTTCCGGGATAGTGTGTACCACTGGTTGTGGTATAGTCATTACGGCGGTGACTCTTGGTGCTTCCCGTCCTGAAGTTTGTAACCTCCAGGAGTTGCTGTCATGACTCTTGCATCCTCACTTTCCCTAAGTTTGTAACCTTCAGGCCCAGCGGTTCCTGCTGCAGTTTCTGGGTCTTCCATGACTGGCGGAATATATCCTTCATGGGTAAAGTTGATAGGCATGCCCCAGGGACGATCTTTAGGCATGTTGTACCGAGGATCATATGTCTCCACTATGGACGTAGATGTGATCTCTGAGATCACAGTCCTTTGTTATTGCCTCTGAGCTGCTGCCAGAGATTGCATGTCACTGTGAAGTTTTCTCAGATCTTCCTTCAGAGCGTCGATTTCTTCTCTCAGCTCTCTGTTCTCTTCCTCGAGATCATCCATTTTCTTTTGTCGATTGGCCCGAGTATTGTACGAATGAGACAGTTTGACTCTAGAATCGGGACACAGACGTGAGATTCGAAGGTAAGAAGAATGCGTTATGTGAGAATGATGCATGCAATGATATATATTAATTAATTTTGCTTTTAATCAAAAAGAAACTTCAACAAGCAGATTGCAAATATCATACAGTGGGAAGACCCCATTTTATTGAACTCGAAAGATTACGGAAATGGAAATACAGTATTTCAGAAAGTGCTGTAAAAGGAAATGTCTAAGCTTATGGATCCCGAGTCCTCTCTGAGGAGAGCTCAGGTGCTGGTTCTGGTATTTTCCTTTTCTTTGACTGGGCTCTTGAGCCGTTGTTGGGTTGTCGGTCCTTTGCCAAGTGAAAGGAGCGAGCAAATTTCTTTGATCTTCTATAGTATGCTGCTCTAGAATCTCGATCAGAGCATCTTTTTCTTTTAACAGTTCCTGAATTTTGGTACACTCTACATTGAGAATACGGTACTTGTTCTTCCAAGATTTCTTTTCCCGTCGAACTTTGTTGAGAGTGACCTGGAGTTTTTCCGTATCAGACATAAAATAAAGGACAGATTCCTTTAACGGAAGAACTTCTTGACGAGCGTAAGGCATCCTCAACTTGAGGGCTCTAGTTTGTACCCAATGGAGATAAGGTTCCACAGAGACACAATCTGGTTTTCCTAGAGACTCTCTTCCTTTCCTGTGAACATGTTTCCAGGCATGCACTATTTCTGTCTTTAGTGCCCTGTCATTTTCTCCTTCCTTGAAGAAAAGACCTTTCAGATGAACATTACGCGGGATATGTCTCATCGGGTATGATAGTTGATTCCTCCTTTAGTTCCTATGAGGGGTACATTAGGGAAATTTCCACATTTGTCAATGATCCTTATCCCGTCATAGATTCGATTGTATTAATCTATGTCAGAGTTGGTAAGAGACATGATTCTCTGTGACCAACGCAGAGTACTCTTATGATCCCAAAAAGCAGCAGACTTGGGTAAATGGGAAGTGAACCACTTGTAAAGCAAGAGTACACATCATGTGATCATTCCTCTGCTGTACAAATTCCTTAAGTGTACAGAATGATAAGCATTTGTGAGCAGGGTCGGTACAGGGTTTCCAATCAGAAATATCTTAATGGCATTGGTATCGACGAAGTTATCGATGTTGGGAAAAAGGAATAATCCGTATGTGAGTAGAACAAAGATATCTTCGAAAGCGGTAACGTTTCCTATACTGGAAAAGTACAGGGCTTTCTCTATCAAGAACTTGGCCGGTAAACCTTGGATTCCATCCTTAACGGTCATGTGAGTCCTGACTTCTGACTCGTCCAAATAGATTGCTCTTGCAATGGTTTGATCCTTTGGAATTTCTTCCAGTCCAGAAAAGGGAGCTTGGTCAGTGATGGGTAAATCAGTCAGGTGAGAATACTCCTTCAGTATTGGTGCTAGTTGATAATCTGAGAACGTGAAACAGTGATAAACCGGATCATAAAACTGGATTACCGTCGACAGGATTCCTTCAACCACATGGACCCTTAACAGAGACAGCATCCCTCCATACTTAGCTCTGAAAGCATCAGGGTTGGTGATCATCCTTGCCAACCCTCTTAAATCCTCTAGTTTTGGAACCTTGAAGGTGCACTTGTGCATCTTCCTTTTATCGAAACCCATAACGCATTCCTTTTCTTTGATATTTGCAATCATTGTTTTTGTTTAATTTGAAAATAGGAGAGAGACTAGAAAATAAGATTTTTTTCTCTATTTAAAAGTTTTTTAAATGAATGCATGAATGCAACACACACAAACATTGAAAAAACATGGGTTCAAAGGTTCAGCGTCATGAGCATGGAGTCATGGCTCTACCCATCCCCAAAGGTTGTACTATGGTGAATTTTTGTACATGTTCTCAAAATCATTGACCCCCATTGGGATAACAACAGCAGGCTGGTTCACCCGAGCGAGCTGTAGCATCTTAGGGTAATCTCAATTGAGTGTAGTATCGCGTGTCAACTATTTCCGATAGCTACCGTACTACTAAATAACCACATGGTTACTGTCTACTAAATCCTCAGTTTCATGGATACCACAATCGAACAATCTGGTTTCACAACCGAAGTCGTTAGACATTGAATCCGCAAAGGGTATCTCCACTGATTTGATGGTCTACCGGGACAGCTTATTTGGGATTCAATCCCTGTAAGACCGCCCGTCTCTGCCATCATCTATCTTAGGTATCACTCAAACTTTCCACATGTGGCATCACTCGCATTCCCATTAGCAGAAAGATAAACACATATATCAAGTAGGAAACGCGATATATATATATATATTATGATTCCTAAAACTAACATCCTAGACCTCTTAAGAATTCTAGTCTATAATCCTAAACAGACAAAATGACTCCCCAACAGAGTCGCCATTTTTCTGTTGGAAAATGGTGACGATGATGACTAAGGTAAAACAAATCCTAATGGCACTCCCCAGCAGAGTCGCCATTTATCTGTTGCGTGCGATTTTTGTCGGTGACGCAACCACCTTATCGCAGAATTGTGGGTTCCTCCTCACCGCAATGGTAGGAGGAAGAGGTGCTACTTTCTAATTTCTTATTTATCCCATGAAGCTGGAAGGGAAAGGGAAGCTATCTAAAACTAACCTTGCACGCGAATGTTTAACTGAACAAACACTTAAAGAGATTGGGGGAGTTCGGGGTCAGGTTATACAATGGGGAGTTGCCAATTACCCATCCTATATGTGGTTATCCACAGGTTGTTAGTTTTAGGTTCTGCTTTGTACTTGATGGTGTTTATCTGTTGATGGGTTGTGAAAGTTTCTTGGGAAATATGAGAGAGAGAGTGAATTTTTGTTAATGTTCCGGTTTTCCGATGTTTTTGGTAAGGTACTAGACCTAATTTTTGATTGGTATGTGTGAAGGTACTGGACCTAGAGTTTTTGATTGGTATGCTCGCTAAGATTTCGCAATTTTATGCCTACGTATTCCCGTTTAAAGAAATAGGGAAATCAGAGCAATCGTAGTTCCTCCTATTCTATGGGAGGAAAAAAATATTTGGTGTCTTGTTCAAAGCCCAAGATTGAAGCTAAAGGGTTTATTTGTGTCTTGTTCAAAGCCCAAGATTGAAGCTAAAATGTTTGACTGAGAGAGAATTTGTTATCTCTAAAGGGAGACATCTTGGCTGTTTATCACAGTTGTTGGGTGACTGTTTATAAAAGATGATTACTTTAACTGGGATATGAGAATCCAGGAATGCCATAATTTCCTTTATGATGGATTTGTCCTGAAGGAGAAAACTCTAACTCAGTGTAGAGCAATGCCATTTTTCCTTAGGAATCTTTCATGCTAAGGGAGGGACAGTGGCGTGGATGTAAATAATTCAGAGGCTTGCCACTTACAGCAATTAGATGGAAGAAAGGGTTTTACCAGGATAAAAGATGGACGATAGCTTGGATATTTAAATCAACAAGGGTGCCACTTACAGCAGTTATCTAGGATTAAGGTTTGTTTTGAGTTATCTATTTTGATATGTGATAACACAGTGAAATGTTTTCCTACAGAGATTTTGATTCCCTCTGAGGGGATGTTGATTTTTGTGTGCCTTGATCAAAGCCCAAGGTTGAAGCTAAAAGATTAATTGACTCCACTGGAGAAGTCCTTATACAAAGCCTAAGAGGAGGCTAGAAAAGACTGACTCAACAAGAGAGTGTTTATATATGTCTTGTACAAAGCCCAAGATTGAGGCTAAAAGAGACTGACTCTTTTGGGGATATCATTATACAAAGCCTAAGAGGAGGCTAAAAGTTTGACTTTTCCGGGGAAAATATTATGTCTGTCTTGTATAAAGCTCAAGGTTGAGGCTAAAAGAGATTTTGACTCTGTTGGAGAGGGTTTGCACGTGTCTTGTATAAAGCCCAAGATTGAGGCTGAAAAGAAGATTGACTCTGTGGGAAAGAAATCTTTATCTGTCTTGTACAAAGCCCAAGATTGAGGCTAAAATGAGACTTTACTGACTCAGCTAAGGATATTTTGAGTGTCTTGTACAAAGCCCAAGCTTGAGGCTGAAAGAAGTTTGACTCTGCTGGAGAGTATTATCTGTCTTGTACAAAGCCCAAGATTGAGGCTGAAAAAGAGGATTGACTCTGCTTAGGAAATTTATATGGTGTCTTGTACAAAGCCCAAGATTGAGGCTGAACAAGGTGGAGAAATCTTTATGCACAGCCTGAGAGGAGGCTGACTTCTACTAGGGGAAATCATTATACCAAGCCTAAGAGGAGGCTGAAAAGATTGACTCAACAAGAGAGTGTTTTTATCTGTCTTGTACAAAGCCCAAGATTTAGGCTAAATGGGTTGACTTAACAAGAGAGTATTGAAAGGTGATTGACTCAACAAGAGAGTCTGAAAGGTGTTTAACTCAATAAGGGAGTCTGAAAAGGTTAACTTAGCTGGGGAAAATCTTTGTACAATGCCCAAGAGGAGGCTAACTGTGCTGAGGAAAGGAAGGATCATTATACAAAGCCTAAGAGGAGGCTATCTTCTGCCGAGGGTTATTGAGATCCAGAGGCAGGTCCAAATGGGGAATCAACTCTTACTGAGGGTTTACAGAAGGGTTGAGATATCAGATGCCTCGAGGTTCTGATTTGGGATAGTGTTATACTGATGATAAATTGACCCTAGCTAAGGGATTTTTAAGAGAAAGACTGGGTTTTGGAACCCATGGGTTTTAACTCTGCTTGAGATTGATAAAAAATGACCAGGGTTTCTCCTATATTTATAAGGAACTTGAGAATGTTTTTGAGGTCCGAGAGGGGATTAGACTGTTGATAATGCGATATTACATAGTATATTTTGCCCTGAATTGCATTGATTTATTGCGTTATTTATGTTTGTTAACATTGTATTTGCGAGTATTAAGCACATTTTCAGGTATTCTCTTTAAGTCAACCAACAAGAAGAAATAAGAGGAAAACAGAAGAAAATAGAAGAAAAGAAGGTGTTTTGACAGCAAAAATAATATTCTGCATTAAGGAAGCGTCACGTCCGTAACACAAGGCATGACGACCGTCACAAGCTTTAAGCTATGACGACCGGCTCAAGGACATGACGACTGGCACAAGCCAATTTCTCAGAATTTAATTTTAAACAGCGTGGCTTCTCAAACGGTTACAACTTAACACAATCCACGATCAACCAGTCACTCAAATATTTTCGGTCGTGTGCACCTGCCTGAGACTTTCTCTCCTTGTTTCACGTCAACTCTCAAAGGCTATAAATAAAGCAGTTACTTCACAAGACGGGCTCTCTCTTCTTTTTCTCCACCATTCCCAGTTTTTACAAGATTTTTCCTGAGTTCAGAGCTTTTTATTCCTTGCATTACTTTTCCCATTTTTCTTACCTTCCAAAGCAATAGTTTCCTACACCGGGGAACTATTGCACTTGAATTAATTAGTTAGCTTAGTAGTTGTTTCACGTTAAGTTGTTATTTGTTCGAGCAAAGCGAATCCTGCCGGCTTGTGGAGGATCGCGTACTTAAGATTTGTTGTTTCCAGGTTTTTATTCAATTAATATAATTGCCATTTACGTTTAGTTATTATGTCTGCATTGATGTTTTATTGTTTAAGTTTGCGTATGTCTGTTGAAATGTCTGGCTAAATTAATTATATCGGTATGTAATTAAGTCGATCAGAAAGGAGTCCGATCGATCGTAGGTAAACTTTGACACTTTAATTTTCTGGTTCCGTTTTCTTATTTTAATTAACTTTTGTTACGAGAGTAAGAAAGTACTAAGGTTACGATCAATAAAACGGGAGTTTGAGATTTTAACCGGATAGCTGAAACTGGACATTGGTTTTAAATACAGCGAGAGCGCTTTAAAACCAATTAGGACTTATTAATTTTCAAAAAGTATTTTTAAACTCAAATGGGCTAGCGAGAGCAGACATTCTGATTTAGGAGTATAGTTAGAGTCAATAACACGAGAGTGTGAGGTAAAGACTTTTAAATTGATATTTCTCTACTGAAAACTATTTTGACTAATAAGCCGACGATCTATTGGATTCCCGATGATTGATGAATTACGTACCGATATTCCGTTATATTTTAAATCAAATCTAAATTCTAGTTTAATTATAGTTTTCGTTGCACCTTAATCTAAAAATCATCCGCCTTAGCTAAACATAGCAACAACCCGATAGCACTAGTTTGATTATCGGTCCCTGTGGGTTCGATATCTTTTAAAACTACGCGATAGATTGTGCGGTTGCAGTTAGTAATCCCGATAGACTCATAAAGTCGCGATCAAGTTTTTGGTGCCGTTGCTGGGGATTGATTTAGTCAATAGTGCAATTCATTTGTTACGTCGTATAGACTAAGGCAACAAATTCCCTTATTTGTCGGTTGTATGCCAAGTACTCGTTCAAAAGGCGAAGACCTCACACGACTGACGGACAAACCTAAATGTCTTCTTAGCGTAAAAAGACGAATCCAAGAATACTGCCTAAACCACAAAATACCTTTTCCTTTATCAGAACCTGAATCTCAATCCGAATCCGAATCTGAAACAGAACTTGACTCTGAGTCAGAATCAGAAGAAGACATGGCTGATGGACCACAAAACCGTCCTCTTAAGTATTATGCTACCCCTTCTCAGCAAGAACCACATAACAGCATTGCTGCCCCTGCTATCAACCGAAACGATTTCGAGTTGAAACCCTCATTGTTGTCAGATGTACAACAACTTCAATTTTCTGGAAATCCTACGGACAATCCTAATGAACATTTGACCAAGTTTGTGCAGTACGTAGACACAGTGAAGGCAAATGGTGTAACTCTATACGCGATAAGACTACGTCTTTTTCCTTTCTCATTAAGAGACAGAGCTTGGGCTTGGTTGCAATCCTTGCCATCAAACTCCATTACTACGTGGGATGAGTTGAAAAAGGTATTTTTAGTACGATATTTCCCACCAAGCAAAACAGCTATGCTGAGAGCCCAAATTAATGGATTTCGACAAAAAGATACTGAGTCTCTTTACGATGCATGGGAAAGATACAAAGATATGATGCGGATGTGTCCGCATCACAGTCTTGAAGATTGGTTAGTCATCCATACATTTTACAATGGTCTCTTGTACAATACATGAATGATAATAGATGTCGCCGCTGGTGGTACACTTATGGACAAACCTTATGCCGAAGCTTATCAACTCATCGAAAGTATGGCTCAAAACCATTACCAATGTGGAGGTGAAAGAACGCCAGTGGAAAAAGCCCAAACGAAAGATGGAATGTACGAAGTTAGTAGCCTTGATCATGTCCATGCTAAGGTAGATGCCCTTTCTCAAAAGATAGACAACTTGACCATAACACCCGCAGCCATCGTGGCTGCTGTAGCTCCAAACTGTGAACTATGCGGAGTACCTGGACATGCTGCCCCCGAATGTCAAATTTTGGTAGGAGTCTCCGCTGATCAAGTGAATTATGCTCAAGGAAACCCTTATGCAAATACCTACAATCCTGGCTGGAAGAACCATCCAAACTTTTCGTATAAGAATAATAACGCTCTGTATGCACCTAGCCAAGCACCTGCTGTGCCGCCAGGATATCAAAAACCTGCTGCTAACGTTCCTAACGCTCCTAGAAAGTCTAACCTTGAAACGATGATGGAGAACTTCATTGCTGCATAAGCTCAACAAAACAAGGAGTTCCTTAACCAGAATGTTCACACTAATGAGAAAATCAAACAATTAGCCAACAAGGTTGACGCTCTAGCCACTCACAACAAAATATTTGAAACACAAATCTCACAAGTGGCTCAACAACAAGCAGTTACAGCTGCCCCATCTGGTAATCTTCCAGGACAAACTCAACTTAATCCGAAGGGACATGCAAATGCTATAACACTTTGGAGTGGAATAGAACTAGAAGGACCCACTGACCCAAGGATCGAAAATCCAGCCATGTACCAATAGCCTAGTAAGGAGTCTGAAAAGGAAGGCGGACCAAAGGAAAACGAAAAGGAAGATGATGGTAAAGAGGCCAAAGAGAAAGAAGAACCAGATGTGCCTCTGCCACCTTATAAACCACCTATCCCGTATCCCCAAAGATTCGCTAAATCTAAAAACATAGGGCAATTTAAGAAATTCGTTGAACTTCTGAAATAATTGAATGTCACAATACCTTTTACAGAAGCAATCACACAAATGCCCTCCTATGCTAAGTTCTTAAAATAAATATTAACTAATAAGAAAAAGCTAGAGGATACTGAAACCGTTATGCTTACTGCAGAGTGTAGCGCTATAATCCAAAACAACATGCCTCCTAAGCTAAAAGACCCTGGTAGTTTTTCTATACCATGTGTGATTGGAAAGTTTGTCATAGACAAAGCCTTGTGCGATTTAGGAGCCAACATTAGCTTAATGCCCTTATCTATTTGTAAAAGGCTCAACATGGGAGAACCGAGACCAACAAGAATGTCTGTACAACTAGTTGATCGATCAGTGAAATTTTCTCTAGGAATGCTAGAAAACGTCCCAGTACGTATAGGACAATTCTATATTCCTATAGATTTCATAATCATGGACATTAAGGAAGACTTAAACATCCCTATCATTTTAGGAAGACCATTCCTAGCCACCGCCGGAGCCATCATAGATGTGAAAAAAGGAAAACTGACTTTCGAGGTTGGTGAAGAAAAAGTAGAATTTATCCTCTCACAATTCTTCAAAGCATCTGCTATAGAAGATTCGTGCTGTTTCCTAGATGTTATTGATGAATGCGTCAAAGAAATAGAAAAACACCAAAATTCGTATTCTGAAATTCTGAGAATTCCGATGCCACCAATTTTTGAAGATGATAATTGGCGTGGTGAATACCAAGATAATAATCTAAGTGAATGTCTCGCACTCACTCCTGAACCTATACCTTGCCCAAAGAAACCAGTTGTAGAACTAAAGACACTGCCCAAAGATCTAAGGTATGAATTCCTAGATACAGAACTCGAACGACCAGTTATAGTTAACGCAGATTTAGGACAAATAGAAACCAAAACATTATTACATGTCCTGAGAAAGTACCCAACTGCCTTAGGCTATAACATCTCAGATTTGAAAGGAATAAGTCCATTTATCTGTATGCATCGCATCATGCTTGAGGAAGACTATAAAACCTCTAGAGAACATCAAAGGAGAATCAATCCCATTCTGAGTGATGTCGTTAAGAGAGAAGTGCAAAAGCTATTAGAAGCAGGAATCATATACCCAATATCTGATAGTGAATGGGTTAGCCCAGTTCACGTGGTACCCAAGAAAGGAGGTGTTACAGTCATCAATAATGAAAAAGGCGAATCTGTAGCACAACGTACTCAAACCGGATGGAGAATGTGTATCGACTATAGGAAACTAACCAAAGCCACTCGTAAAGATCATTTCCCTTTACCCTTCATAGATCAAATGCTTGAATGTCTGGCTAAACACTCCCATTTTTTCTATTTAGATGGATATTCAGGATTTTTCCAAATTCTTATCCATCTTGATGACCAAGAAAAGACTACTTTCACGTGTCCCTATGGTACCTTTGCCTACCGACGAATGCCTTTCGGATTATGTAACGCACTTGCAACATTTCAGAGATGCATGATGTCCATCTTCTCGGACTTCTTAGACGGTATAATGGAAGTCTTTATGGACGATTTCTCTGTCTGTGGGGAAAGTTTTGAAGGATGTCTATCGAACCTCGAAATGGTACTTGAACGATGTGTAAGTGTCAACCTAGTGCTCAATTGGGAAAAATGCCATTTCATGGTCCAACAAGGAATTGTACTAGGACATATAGTATCCGACAGAGGAATCGAAGTCGACAAGGCAAAAATCGAAGTTATAGAAAATCTCCAGCCACCGAAAACCGTTAGAGAGATAATAAATTTTCTAGGACACGCCGGTTTTTATCGACGTTTCATTAAAGACTTCTCTAAGATAACCAAACCCCTGACTGAGCTATTAATGAAAGAAGTTGAATTCGTCTTTGATGACAAATGCTTGGACACATTTCGAACACTCAAGCAAGCGTTAATATCAGCACCCATTATGCAACCCCCAGATTGGAATGAACTATTCGAAATCATGTGCGACACGAGTGATTACGCTGTAGGTGCAGTCCTAGGACAAAGAAAGGATAAAAAGCTTCATGTAACCTACTACGCCAGTAGAACCTTGGACCATGCACAAATGAACTACGCTACCACAGAAAATGAACTCTTGGTTGTCGTGTTTGCTTTGGATAAATTTCGTTCCTACCTAGTAGGAGCAAAAATAATCATCTATACCGATCACGCCGCAATCAGGTACCTATTAAGTAAAAAAGACGCCAAAACAAGGCTTCTGAGGTGAATTCTACTCCTACAAGAATTCGACTTGGAAATCAAAGACAAGAAAGGCACTGAAAATGTAGTAGCTGACCACCTGTCGAGAATGGAAAACATCCAACCTGAACCAGTACATATTAATGACGATTTCCCTTATGAAAGACTCTTAGCCCAGTTAGAAAGTAATACAATTGAACAATCTCTGACTTATACTAATACAGAAACTAATGAAGTGGTAGAATCTATTTACACTAAAACCATGCTGCCATGGTATGCTAATTTTGTCAACTATCTAGCAGCTGGAGTACTGCCACCTGATCTAACCTATCAACAACAGAAGAAATTCTTCCACGACCTTAAACACTATTATTGGGACGAACCACTTCTCTTCAAGAGGGGCGCCGATGGTATTTTTCGTCATTGTGTACCCGAAGATGAGGTAGAAGATATAATTTCTCATTGTCATTCCGCCCCCTATGGTGGGCACGCGAGCACTTCAAAGACTTGTGCTAAGATTTTGCAAGCTGGCCTCTTTTGGCCTACTCTATGGAAAGACGTCTGTATCGCGGTTATAAATTGCGACCGATGTCAATGCACTGGCAACGTCTCTAGACGCGATGAAATGCCTCAAAAGGGAATCCTAGAAGTAGAAGTCTTCGACGTGTGGGGAATAGATTTCATGGGACCATTTCCGTCCTCTTTTGGTAACAAGTACATACTCGTCGCTGTCGATTACGTCTCAAAATGGATCGAAGCTATAGCAGCTCCTACCAACGACGCACGAGTAGTGAATAAGCTCTTTAAGAACATAATTTTTCCTAGGTTCGGTGTTCCGAGACTGGTAATCAGTGATGGAGGTTCCCACTTTATTTCGAAAATCTTTGAGAAACTTCTATCAAAATATGGAGTCAAACACCGTGTAGCAACACCTTACCACCCCCAAACGAGTGGGCAAGTAGAGGTATCAAACCGAGAAATTAAACAAATTCTAGAAAAGACCGTTGCCACCTCTAGGAAAGATTGGTCTTCTAAACTTCACGAAGCTTTATGGGCCTATAGGACTGCTTACAAAACCCCATAGGAACCACTCCATTTAAACTAGTCTATGGCAAATCTTGTCACCTGCCGGTAGAAATAGAATATAAAGCCTATTGGCCTATCAAAACTATTAATCTAAACTATACCGCTGCGGGCGAAAAGAGAATTTTGGACTTACATGAACTAGACGAACTTAGATTAGATGCCTATGAGAATGCTAGGATATACAAAGAAAGAACAAAAAAATGGCATGACAGACGCATAGCAAGGAAAGGATTTGAAATAGGAGATATTGTGCTTTTATTTAACTCTAGACTCAAATTCTTCCCAGGTAAGCTTCGTTCTAGATGGTCTGGTCCCTTTGAGGTTACCGAAGTCTTGTTAAGTGGCGCAGTTGAAATAAAAGGTAGATCTAGTGAACCGTTCATCGTAAACGGACAACGTTTAAAACACTATCACTGTGTAGACAATCGGGATTATTCAACTGTTCTTAAACTGGCAGAAATGCCTACATTCCCCGTAAACTAGTGATTCATATAAACTGTCGAGCTCACGATGTTAAATGAAGCGCTGAGTGGGAGGCAACCCACGAAATTTGTTTTTATTTATTACTTTGTTTCTTTTTATCTTTATCTTATCTTTTATTTTGTTTTCACTTCGTTATTTTTCTTATTACTTTTGCCTTATTATTTTTGTCAAAAATTTACTTTACTTACCGATACGGTATTTTTCAATTATTTAAAAAATCAGTACTGATTATCTCAATTTATGCCTCCAGGATTCTCATATTTTTCTACCTTCTTCCTTCTCCATTTGCTTTACTTTTCCGACTAACTGTTAAGATGGATAACGAAGACATAATGGTTGTGCTATTCAGGGACGCTGTCCAATGGCACCGCTATGAAGCTCTCTCTCTTAGACCCATGGCCCTAACCAAATTCCCCCATGGACCTACTATGACTGCCTTAGGCATAGGAGATAGCATAGACTTTATGTTTAACCAGATAGGCTGGGAAGGTTTTACTAGGAAAAAGCATCCGACTTACCACAGACTGACCCTAGAATTTCTAAGCTCACTGTCCTACGACCCTAACCATGGCATGGGATTTAATAGGGGTAAGATAACCTTTAGGCTATTTGGGCACACGTGTCGTTTCAACATCAGAGAGATTGCGGACCTGTTGGATTTCCCCAATGGACCCTACGTTTTTTCCATGGCACAGGAGGATTTATTAATGGAAGATGAAATGAAATTTTTCTGGAGTAGTATTTCAGGACGACCGTATCATGACCCACACCCTATGGTGTCCACTAAAATTCCCAACCCAGCCATAAGATACTTTTATATGATTTTAGCCTACACCCTTTTTGTAAAAGCTGAGAATGACACCCTAGTCTCTAGAGATGAGCTATTTATTATGTTTTGTGTGTTTCAGTCCCGACCCGTTAATGGAGCTACTTTTATGCTTGATAATCTCCACAGGATTGCTCAAGCTGATCATGGTCCCATTTTGATCGGTGGCCTTGTAACAAAAATTGCTGAAGCCATGGGATTTAGAACACGTCTTTCCCGAGTGAACCCTCTAGGTGGATATAGGCCAATGAATATCACTTTCTGTTTTAACCGAGGACTTATTAGAAATCTTGGACCACCCCCGTTTCAACTCCTGATCAATAATGAAGTTGTTTCACATTTTACACTGCCTGATCACGAGCGAACTAGTGTGCATAACCGCCACAATTGGCTATATGATTTAGATGAGCCACAACCTGAAAAAAACTTGATAGTCATGTGTCTGATATTGAGATTGACCCTGAAACTCCTGCTCACTATCATGATTTTCCTGAGCATCCCATGAATGATACTAATACGGTCCATCCGGCTAACATCCATGCTACACTTGAAGATTTCTGCACTGAACTTCATGCCATGAGAGACCAACTTCAACTTATCCGTCTTGACGTTATCGGTCTAATGGATACCACCGTTGAGCAACTGGACCACCTGAACCAAGCGGTGGAATCATTGAGACTAGGACACAACTGTTTTTGACTTATTTACTGCATTTTCATTTTCCCTTGAAGTATTTATTTTTCACTGTTGGATTTAAAATTAAACTCACTGATGCATTCGCATCTGTTACTGTTTCTTTTGGATGCTGAACAATTTTGCTTCAGTTAAAGCAATTTCATTTCTTTGGTATTTAATTTTATACTTTGTCTATTGCAATTATTTTCATACTACTGTGGTTCAAATATATTATTATTGTGTGAATGTTATGTGTGGTTCAATTATATTTTACTGCGTGGAAATTGTGTACCATTTCCAAATATATGCAATACTGGAAGTTTAGTTGAATTTTATAAAATTTATTGAAATTGAGGCGTTACGACTGTGACAGCTCTGTGACGTTCGTCACAGGCCTCACATGAATGACGATCATAATAACATCTGTGACGATCGTCATAGACTAAAACCCTGTTATATTCGTAACAGACCCCTCGTATCCTTCTTCCTTCCATTTTTTTTGCACCGTCCCACTCACCATTGATTGCCATTGCCACCATAACTCCACACCGTTCAATATCACCATTCACTCACCACTAATTCACCCACTCACCACATTTTTCTCTATTAAAACTCACTCAATTAACTCCAAATCCACATTCTAAACCCAAAAACATTCTTGCATGCACAATGGCTCATCAACCTGACCTTTCACAGATAATTTTTTGCGATGGCCAAGCAGGTGAGCATCAAAGGGAGCAGTATCTCAAGTTCCACAACCGATCTATCCAACCCACACGCTATCTTGACATTCCCTGTCTAGAAGAGCTTGGCTTGTTGGAAGGAGTTCGTTGGATGCTTCATAATTCGGGACTAACTCACATTTGCACATAAAACCTTTCGTCATACGAAGCTCTGACATTGGAATTCCTCATTTCCTTCTCCTACAACACCCCTTCAGACGACGCGCAGTTTCTCACAGGATCCGCCTCTTTTAGGATGTTCAACACCGAGTACTCGCTTTCTCAAAACGAGCTGGCCACCATGCTAAAATTTCCACAAGGCGACAATGTGCAGTACTGTGTGCCGCGCGATGCAAACTGGATAAACATAGCATTTGAAATTTGGAGAACTTTAACAGGCGAAAGAATTAATAGCTGGGAGGGACTTAATGCTACATATATCCATAACCCAGCTATACAGTATTATCAGCGCATTTTGGGGCACACCATCTTCGGAAGAATCAATAATCATAAGGTAAATTCAAAGGAGCTCTTCTTTATGCATTGTGTATTTACACCCGTACCGGTCAACGCCATTTCGTTCCTGCCGTCACACATTAGCTCCAGTTGTGCGAGAGGTACCACTCCTTTCTGTTTTGGAGGAATAGTTACCTCTATCGCGCTGGCTTTGAATTTGGGGAACAAGCTCACTAACTTACCTTCTGTACCGGCGGTGTATCTGGATTTGGAACATTGTCGCAGCTCACGTTTGATCAAACTTAGAGAAGACAACAAATACAACCCTGTGGTACGAAACAGGATAGTGAAGAGTATTGTCTTACCCTGTGCTGCTCGTATAGATCCAAAAAACATGTCGAACTAGTTATTTGATTTGGATGCACCTGAGCCTGATATGGCTGCACCAGAAGGTCAGGCCAGAGATGATTATGATGAAATGAAGCATGGCCTCCCTAAAAATGACCCCCAGCCACCTGAAACGCAACTAGCTAGCTCAACCTCCCGACGCCATCGACGAAGCGACCACGCCCCTGCCACTACTGATGACATCCTCGCCATCATGCAGAGAAATGAGTTAGATGCCCAGCGAGACTAGAGACACCAGACTCAGCACGCTGAAATGATGGGTCTCATGCGGTAAATTCAACAAGACCATCGCGAGCATGGAGAGCGGATGGATCGTAGAATGTCAAGCGTCATCGATGAGATGGGCGCTTTGACTATGAGGGTGGACAGCTTGTACGACTACGTCTATCATGTGGGCATGCCACATCCCCATGCACAGGGTAGACAGGGACGAGCTCGTGGCAGATCACGAGGACCTCAGTAGTTTTTCTTTTCTTTTTCTATTTTGATGTTCCTTTCTTTTTACAATATTTCGAAACATTGAGGACAATGTTAGACTCAGTGTGGGAGAGGAAACATTTGTTTTAGTTTATTTGCTAGTTTATGTTGTTATTTCCTTTTTGTTAACTTTAACGTACTTCATGGCTAGTATATGAATATGTTTTTCGTACTATTTAATTTCCCCACTTTATTTTACCTTAACATAAAAAATGTTCATTGATTTGATGCATAACTCGACACGCCTTTAGAGTATATAGGTTGTCTTACGAGTAGGCAATGTTGGAGACTTGAGAAAGTATGAACAAAATTGACACCGTCTTGACACCCTAGACCTCTCATATTTGCGTCATCAGTTTGAGTACCTATTATACCGTTACCTTAAGCTGAAAATTCTAATTAGCCACTAGTAGTTTATATTAGCAGTCAGCACCGTCTAAGCACAAGCTATGTAGAGAGTCGACGAAGATAAGTGATTGATACCTCAAGTTGCTAAAAATTTAAAAATTTCACGCCTTTGATTGTGGAATTAGAAATGCACCAAAGCTAAAGAATGCAAGTGATGCAAAAAGGCAATAGAAATCTGTTGTTAGTTGGTTCAGAGGTATCTAGTACTGAACTCGGTAGGGCGGACTACAGTTCGATCCCCCACAACTTGCAAGTAGAATATGTACAAAAAGGGGTACCGCACTTGTGTACCAGACCCCTCGTTTAAAGGATCAAAATCGCTAACAGGCTACTCTACTATGTGCGTGCAAAGGCAAAGGGCTTAATGTGATTGCGTCAGAATGAAGACGGGCGAAATAGAAGCATTAGGTGAAGCTATAATAGAATGATTCGGACCGGTATGTAAAAGGGAGGTTTATGACCATGTTCTGTGTTTTGTGACATTAAAGTATCTCTGGTGTTTGTCTGAGTATCTATCGTTTTAAACAAAAGGCCGCACAACTATGTACGATTCGGAGGAGTGTCAGGTATGTGCACTGGATCAATGCTTTTGAAATGATTATTTGCTTGAGGACAAGCAAAGATTCAAGTATAGGGGAGTTTGATAATGCGATATTACATAGTATATTTTGCCCTGAATTGCATTGATTTATTGCGTTATTTTCGTTTGTTAACATTGTATTTGCGAGTATTAAGCACATTTTTAGGTATTCTCTTTAAGTCAACCAGCAAGAAGAAAGAAGAGGAAACAGAAGAAAATAGAAGAAAAGATGGTGTTTTGACAGCAGAAATAAGATTCTGCATTAAGGAAGCGTCACGACCGTAACACAAGGCATGACGACCGTCACAAGCTTTAAGCTATGACGACCGGCACAAGGACATGATGACCGACACAAGCTAATTTCACAAAATTTAATTTTAAACGACGTGGCTTCTCAAACGGTTACAACTTAACACAAGCCACAATCAACCAGTCACTCAAATATTTTCGGTCGTGTGCACCTGCCTGAGACTTTCTCTCCTTGTTTCATGTCAACTCTCAAAGACTATAAATAACGTAGTTACTTCACAAGACGGGCTCTCTCTTATTTTTCTCCACCGTTCCCAGTTTTTAGGAGATTTTTCCTGAGTTCACAGCTTTTCATTCCTTGCATTACTTTTCCCATTTTTCTTACCTTCCAAAGCAATAGTTTCCTACACCGGGGAACTATTGCACTTGAATTAATTAGTTAGCTTAGTAGTTGTTTCACGTTAAGTTTTTATTTGTTCGAGCAAAGCGAATCCTGCCGGCTTATGGAGGATCGCGTACTTAAGATTCGTTGTTTCCAAGTTTTTATTCAATTAATATAATTGCCATTTACATTTAATTATTATGTCTGCATTAATGTTTTATTGTTTAAGTTTGCGTATGTCTGTTGAAATGTCTGGCTAAATTAATTATATCGGTATGTAATTAAGTCGATCGGAAAGGAGTCCGATCGATCGTAGGTAAACTTTGACACTTTAATTTTCTGGTTCCGTTTTCTTATTTTAATTAACTTTTGTTACGAGAGTAAGAAAGTACTAAGGTTACGATCAATAAAACGGGAGTTTGAGATTTTAACCGGATAGCTGAAACTGGACATTAGTTTTAAATACAGCGAGAGCGCTTTAAAACCAATTAGGACTTATTAATTTTCAAAAAGTATTTTTAAACTCAAATGGGCTAGCGAGAGCAGACATTCTGATTTAGGAGTATAGTCAGAGTCAATAACACAAGAGTGTGAGGTAAAGACTTTTAAATTGATATTTCTCTACTGAAAACTATTTTGACTAATAAGCCGACGATCTATTGGATTCCCGATGATTGATGAATTACGTACCGATATTCCGTTATATTTTAAATCAAATCTAAATTCTAGTTTAATTATAGTTTCTGCTGCACCTTAATCTAAAAATCATCCGCCTTAGCTAAACATAGCAACAACCCGATAGCACTAGTTTGATTATCGGTCCCTGTGGGTTCGATATCTTTTAAAACTACGTGATAGACTGTGCGATTGCAGTTAGTAATCCTGATAGACTCATAAAGTCGCGATCAACTGTCAAAGCCTATTGGTATGAAAGAATTTATCTTTGTATAATGCCCAAGAGGAGGCTGGTGTTTTAAGGGATGAGAATCAACCCTAAATTGGTCTGAGGTTTTGACTCAAGAAAGACAGCTCTAGCAAAGGATGACTAAGTTTGTCCTATACCTTTAAGAGGTCTTCAGGGTCCTTGTGTTAAGCCCAAGAGAAGGCATGAGAACTTCTAAGAAGCCGGAGGGTCCTTGTACAAAGCCCAAGAGGAGGCGGGGATGCTTTTAGGAAGCCCGTGGGTCCTAAACTTAAGAAGAGTTCAAAAAAAGTTTCACCGAGAATAATCTTTTCTTTAATGAACAGTTCTAGGGTTTGAAGAAATTCAAGAGAAGTTTCACCGGGAATTAATCCTCTCTGGGGAAATGAACTTCTTTGACAGTTTCTAATAGTGACAGTCTGAGAAAAGTTTCACCGGGAATAATGTCTTTCTCTTTGTTCCATATTGTTTAAGCCCAAGAGAAGGCAAGACTGTATCTAGAAATCCTATGGGGGATCTAGTTTTGACTATATTTAAGAGTGACCAACTGGCTTTACCTAGTTCTAGATCTAGTTGCCGGGGAAAACTCTAAGCAAATATACAAGTATATATACAGGTGATATATGACAAGTATTTAAAGGATATGAAAGAAGGACTAACAGGTGAGCAAGCTTCCAGTAATACAGTTATATATATATATATATATATATATATGAAAGCGAGTAAATGAAAGCTGATAAAACTTACAGGCGAGCAAGCTTCCATTGTAACAGCTGTATGGTTAATTGTTCAAGAAATTAAAAAAAGTTTTGATAACAACTATGGATTTGAACCTAAATCAAGAGGGAAGTTGTTTTGAAAAGATTGTTGGGGCTAATACTCAAGGAGAGGCCTAAATGAGAAACAGTAATCGTACCATTGTTTTGTAAACTATACTGGGGCTTATACAATGACTGAGGCCCAAAAAGGTTTTCTGTACAGAGGGATGGGTCTTACAACTCAGGGAGAGGCCCAAAGGTTTGAAAAAGAAAAGATATAGGACTTACAACACAAGGGTAGACCCAGATGAAAATGTTTTGAAAAGGCGACGATCGCGCCGAGATTTTGAAAACACAGTGGGTCTTATACAATGACTGAGGCCCAAAATAAGGTTTTGGTTAAAAAATGATTGGGTCTTACACTCTAATAGAGTCCCAGAGTTTTTTGAAAAGGTTTGTTAGGGTAATAGTGATCAAAACCCTAATTTTTGGTTTTAAAATGTATTTTAATTGAATAAAAAAATTCAATTAAAATAATCAAACAAGTGAAAAAAAGGTTGTGATCTTGGATTTATATTTGAAAAATCATTTTTCATTCATGGGATGATTTAAAAATTATTTGAATTTTGCACAACCAAGAGAAAGAAATATTTCTAATGTTTAAAAACAAACAAAAATATAATTATTTACAAAAATACCAAATATATGAAATAAATAATATTTTTGTGAAATTTTCATGTAATAAAATATTTTAATATTTTTGGGAATTTTTAGAAAAAGAAACAATAAAAAATAATTAAAATTGAGAGAGAAATTAATTTTTCAATTAATTAACAAAACATGAAAATAATGAAAAATAACACAAAGGTGAAAAATGGCAAACAAAGGTCTGGGTGGGGTTTGAACCCACGACCTTGACAACAAACACACATGCGTGCTACCACTGGGGTGGTGATACATCCGTGTATCAAAACCACCCCATTAATTCTTAAGGCATGCCTTGTTTCTAGGCCTGGGCAAGGCAAGGCAAGCTTTTGGGCAATTTACGTGAAGCCTCTAACTTTCTCATTTCTCCATGGATTGGGAAAAAATTTAGGTGCATCTGACCTAGAATTTCATGAGGAATCCAATGGTGCCCTTAGAATTTTCAGAAAATGTTTCCTCCTCAAAATCCGATAGTGATTTCAAAATAGGCCTATTTTTGCATGTTCTATGCTAACTCATGGTGCAGGCAAGAATTACATGGCAAATTGGTTCGAACACAACATATACAACATGTATGAAATGTTTATGATCAGTGGACATCAAAGGAATGCATAATTCAAAGAGTTCAAGTTGTCATGCACTTACCTCTTGGAGCTTTTTGTGCTATCTGCCAAGTCCCTTGTGCCAGAAGTAATTTGATGCTTTGGATACTCTCAATTGATCCCTTATAAGCTTTTAGAATGATTATAACCAGCTGGAATCCTCAGGAATAAGTTGTGGCACTTTCTTGCAAAAAGGGGCAAAAGTGACCAATATGGCAACTCTCTCAAATGGTGTTCCAGATGAGGGAAACCATTTGGGACAGTTTGAGAATGATATTTGGAGTGTGTTTGAGGCTTTGTTTGGTTTTCGAAGTGACTGAATCAAGACATGGCTTAAAAAATGCAGAAAAGTCTAATTTTAAGGTTTTGGAAGTGAACTTTGTGATTTTGGTGTTTCAGGTCACAAGTGATTGTTCGAACAGCTTAGATACAACATATTAAAGGTGTTAGGATCATGATCTGTGGTGGAATTGCTCTCTAACTCAAAAACTCAGAGATACCTTGCAAAAGAAGGCATTTTGGCCTAAAGAAAGAGATTTTGAGGAAAGCAAGTGTTGTAGTGCTTTGGTATACTCAAACTGAGCACAAATGAGCTCTATGTATAGTAGAGCAAGTTTGTTTTGCAAGCAATGGTGATTGGCAGCTGCAGCAGGCCTTTGGCCAATGTTGAGCAAAAGGAATCTCAAGGCTCCTCTAGCCATTGACTTGAGGTTAGGGCACAAGCCTATGGTCCTATGATTCAGTGCTGATCCTTGACTCATTTAGTTAGGAATGTGTCAGTCCATGCCACCTTGGTGTATCCATTAAATGCATTGAAACAAAATTGGAGTCTTGGCATCTTTTTAGCCTTTTTAGGTTTGTTATGGCTAAGGTAGATTCTTGGACTTTGGAGGCTTGGGGATCAGATCATTCTCCTTTTGTTTTACCCTCAGATGTGTTCAAAATGATGACAAGGCTTGGAGTTGTTCAAAATTCCCAAATCGAGTAAAACAACAAAATATGCCTTGCCTAGGACAGTTGGAAATGGTGATTTTGAGGGATTCATATCTCCATGCTCGGGTTGAGTTATGAGAGGCTCTTGTGCTTTTTAGAAATCCCTCATATGATACAAAACATGTGTGATCGTAGTTTGTTTTGAAACTATTTGGATCTAACTGAAAAAACCTCATGAACATTGATGTTCAAGGCTGGTAACTTAGGCAGATTTTCACTAAGTGTTGAAAAAAGTGTTATTTTCATGTTTTTGTCAATTTGATCACTTAATAACTTAAAATCCATAAAGAATTAGAGTCTGAGGTAGTTAAAGCTTTTGTAGGGTGTAGCAAGACCTACAAATCCAGGTTTGGATCACCCAAAATGGCTGCTTGGATCTCAAGTTATGGACCTTGGAAGTTGGTACAAAAACCACTTTTATTCCATATTGTGGATGATGATCAATTTCACACATTAACATTGTTTTGGACTTAGGGGAATCATATTTGTGAAAAATTCCAAAAAGTCAAACTTGATTTTGTGCACAGTTGACTTTTTTATCGGATAAAATCCAAACTGTGTGATCCTCTGAGAAATCAAGTCCTTGACCTAAATCAAACCTAATGGATGGATTCCATAGGTGTTGTAGGGTGTATTGAATCATGTCCCAAGGTTTGGGAGCATGTCTTGGTCAAAAGTCAAAGGTACAATTGACTTTTTTCCTTAAAACCCTAATTATGGTCCCGATGAAATTGAAATTTGTGAATCAAGCTTCTTGAATCAATCCATGTTTGTAAATGGATTAATGTGGTGTATTTGAGGCCTTGAAATCATGTCTTGAGCTATTGGCCCATGCTTTCCCTTAAAAGTCAACTTAGGGGTGAATTAGGTCAAGAAACCCTAATTCTTGATTTTTTGTGTATGCATCCCCTGAGGCTAAATTGACTTGAGGATTGGGTCCATGAGGTCCCTTGGAGTATCTTTGGTTGTGCTTTGAAGCATTGGCTAATGCTCAGAAAAAAAAAATTCATCTGGAGGCCTTGGTCGACCAAAACCCTAATTTGGTGACACTGTCGATCTTGAGGCTTGTTCCACTTGGAATGTTGCAACCTTGTGCTTGATTCTTGATGTGGGAGTCCTCTTGATCCTTTATAGGTGTTTGAGAGGTTAGACAAGTTAAAGATCATGTCATTTCTTGATTGATCCTTTGTCTACATGCTCTAAGAGGGCTTGAAACCCTAATTCTTGATTGTGGTGAATGCTCAACCTTCTTTGAGGAGATTGATGAGGGATGACGGTACATCCATATTGTGATGATGATTTACACAATGATGGGAAATCTTGGTGGTCAAAATTTGGGGTATGACACTCACATAGGACACCATTGTTTTGAATTTAAACAAGAAATATGTTGTGTTAAGGGAACGAGCTCTTCCGATGTGATAATGAGAGCTTCCGATATGATGGTGTGGGGAAGACATGCAAGTTGAACATTCAAATGCCCAAGTCAGTGAAGTTTCAAAAATGTAGTTTGATAGTGAAATGAGACAATACTTAAAATGGCACGCCTTCGAGTTTATATATGGTAGACAATTTAAACTACTTCTGTCTAATGCAGAAAATTGTCTGATCATATATGACGACAAATAATGCACAACAACAACGATGATGTTACGTTGGGCAATTAGCCAAGTGAAATTGTATGGTTCCATGATTCACGTAATATCGGCGGAATGTGAGAATATAAAGAAGACCAATTGAAGCAGATGAGTTGTGAGTAGAGTATGGTTTTCACGTGAACTCCATAGAATCAATATTTGATTCTCACATAGGACACCATTGTTTTGAATTTAAACAAGAAATATGTTGTGTTAAGGGAACAAACTCTTCCGATGTAATAATGAGAGCTTCCGATACGACGGAGTGGTGAAGACATGCAGGTTTAACATTCAAATGCCCAAGTCAGTGAAGTTTCAGAAATGTAGTTTGATAGTGAAATGAGACAATACTTAAAATGGCACGCCTTCGAGTTTATATATGGTAGACAATTTAAACGGCTTATGTCTAATGCAGAAAATTGTGTGATCATATATGACGACAAATAATGCACAATATCAACGACGATGTTACGTTGGGCAATTAGCCAAGTGAAATTGGATGGTTCCATGATTCACGTAAGATCAACGGAATTGAGAATAGAAAGAAGACCAATTGAAGCAGATGAGTTGTGAAAAGAGTATGGTTTTCACGTGAACTCTATAGAATCAATATTTGATTCTCACATAGGACACCATTGTTTTGAATTTAAACAAGAAATATGTTGTGTTAAGGGAACGAGCTCTTCCGATGTGATAATGAGAGCTTTCGATACGACAGAGCGGGGATGACATGCAAGTTTAACATTCAAATGCTCAAGTCAGTGAAGTTTCAGAAATGTAGTTTGATAGTGAAATGAGACAATACTTAAAATGGCAAGCCTTCGAGTTTATATGTGGTAGACAATTTAAACTACTTCTGTCTAATGTAGAAAATTGTCTAATCATATATGACGACAAATAATGCACGAGTGTCTTGGATCAAGTGTTTGATCATTGGTGATGTCTTAGCTAATCCTTTATTTTTTGGATGAATACTTTGAACTGAACCTTATAACTAGGTTTCCTTTTTAGCCTTGTGGGCAATCCGGGACATGTTTAAATTTTTATATATTGTAAATTAATAAATAGACAAATTTCTTATTTTTATAATTATAGTCTATAAGAATTCAGCTATTTGTGTTTTTTTTCAATATGCTCACGTGTAAAATAATAAAAATAGTATTTTTTAGTTTAATTTTAATTAATTATGAAATAGTTTGAGATGATAAATTGCAAAAGATATTTAGATTGATTCTTCATAACCGATTCAAAGCAAACCGAACTGCATTTATATTTTTTGTACCTATTTATTTTTATAAATATGATATATTATGTTAGTTTATTATTAGATAATACTTATTTGTTATAATATTAATTTATTCTATTTATTTTAATTATTTCATTTGTTTCAACCATAAGCAATTATTATCATTTTATAATATTATATTTTAATATAGCATAAGTTATATAATATATCAAACTTATTATTCATTCATACTTTTATAATATAATAAAGGGTTAAATATACAACACCCGCTGCAATGTAGGAGAAATTCGGTTTATCCCTTGTAAAATTTTTTTTTTGAATCCCCCTTTAAAATGTTAAAATTCTACGTCTTTTACCCCTAAGCGTCAAAGTTACCCCCTTGTAATATATATATTTTTATTTACCCCCTATTCAGTGTTCAAATTGTATGCTTGGGGGGGGGGGGGGGGGGGATAAAACAAACAAAAAAAATTACAGGGGGGAATCCAAAAAAAATTACAGGGGATAAAGTGAAACTCACTTACATTGCAGGGGGTGTTGTATATTTAACCCTATAATAAAAAATATACATAATTTGTAATGAGATTAATTAGAATACACTTTCAGTGTAAAATCATTTTGCACTGTAATTCAATTAGAATTAATCATTTTGACACATGAGAAGAGAAAAATATACAAGAAGTATTTATTAAAATGGTTTAATTATAATTTATTTTATTTTTATTTTTAATTTCAAAATTATGCGTCAAAATAACTCATTCTAATTAGATGACAGTGTAAAGTAGTTTTACACTGACATTGTATTCAGATTAATCTCATTTTTGTAATTTTGATATCCAAAAAACTGATCCAAATCAACCCGCAAGAAATTGACACTACTACAGAAAACATATACAACAACGGTTGGAAAAGGGATAACATCACGCGTGACTTGCTGTTGTTACGTAGGATATTGTTGTATATGCGCTACTTACAATCACAGTCTTATGACCTTCGTAGAAAACCTGAAAGCCCGCTATATATGATCACAGTTGCTATAACTAACCGTTGTAATATGTTAAAGGTCCCAAGTTTTATTCTCAGCAGCGTATCTTTTGGTGTAATATATTATTCTGGATAGCGTTCACTATACAACCACGGTTATATATTACAACCGTCATTAAATTATATGTTTTTTTTAAAATAATTTTTCTGCATTTTGAAATTTTTCCATTTTTTAACCTGTATTTTTTTGAACCATATTAGAACAGAAACATCAATTGTATCATAGTGAAAAATTGTATTGTATTACATCAAATCCATACATTGGATTAAGAACCAAATATTGTATATATATTACATCAAAAGAAAAATGGCACAAAACAACCTACAAACATTATTTAACATCACATAATTGTATCTTATAGTATTTTGGTTTCTTTGTCTCTTGTTGTCTTGTCTCTTGGTGTATTGACTTTAAACACCTACAATTTCAAATAATCATACTTGTAAGTAAATATACTTAGAAATAATGCTTTACATTAATTAAATTATGAATAAAGAATAAAATACTAATTACATATGCCTTCATTATGTTCGGTACGAATAACATGCACATCATCTCTATAAACTTCATCATAAATGGTAGGCACTTTTATTGTGTAATAAGGAGTAGAAGGAATATTAAAACTTTCATCACTACTAGGAATTTTTTTTCTCGGAGAACGATTAACCATTTCCCCGATGTGTCTGAAGGGTCAGTAACATAGAAAATTTATTTTGCTTGTGAAGCCATGATGAATGGTTCTGTCATATAATTTGCCTTGCCAAGATCAATGTAGCGTGTGGTTTTTGTCGGTGACGCGACCACCTTACCGCAAATTAGATTTGGGTGCTACTTTCTGATTTATGTATTTATCCTATGAAGCTGGAAAGGAAAGGAAAGATATCTAAAACTAACCTTGCACGCAAATGTTTTCTTTAACAAATGCTAAGAGATCGGGGATCGGGGTCTGGTTATACAAAGGGAAGCTATTAACACCCAATGTATCTATGGTAAACCATAGAAACCTTTTATTGCATGTTTTTCTGTTAACTTGAAAAGCTTTCTTGTGTTTATCTACTGTGGATTGGGAAAGTTTCTCCATTGGGAGTGTTGAGAGAATGTTTTTGTGGTTTTCGGGTTTTTCGTTGTTTTTGGGAAGGTACTGAACCTAAAGTTTTTTATTTGTGTGCTTGCTAAGATTTCACAATCTTATGCCTATGTATTCCAGTAAAGATATATGGAAAATCAGAGCAATCGTAGTTCCTCCTATTTCTATGGGAGGAAAGATATGTGGTGTCTTGTTCAAAGCCCAAGATTGAAGTTATCAGAGTATTGGTGTCTTGTTTAAAGCCCAAGATTGAAGCTAAATTTTGATTTGAGAGAGAATTAGTCATCTCTAAAGGGAGATATCTCACCTATTCATCACAAATGTTAGGTAATTGGTTATAAGGGAAATTACTTTAACTGGGATATATAAAATCCAGCAATGCCCTTATTTCCTTTATAAGGGTGATGTCATGAAGGAAGAAAGCTTTAACTCAGTGTAGAGCAATGCCACTTTTTCCTTATGAATCTTTCACGCTAAAAGAGGGACATTGGCTTAGATGTTAGGGATCCAGAGGCTTGCCACTTACAGCTGTTAGATGAAAGATGAATTTTAGTCAGGATAGGAAAAGGACTCCAGCTTGGATTTTGAATCAACAAGTGTGTCACTTACAGCAATTATCTGGAAAAAGGTTTTGATTGTTTGTTTTTGAGATGTGATGTATAGAGGAAATATCCTTCTGCAGAGAGGACTTATGGTCTCATCTGAGGGGATGCTGATTTTTGTGTGCCTTGATTAAAGCCCAAGGTTTAAGCTGAAAAATGATGACTCCACTAGGGAGGGTTTTATCTGTCTCGTACAAAGCCCAAGATTGAGGCTGACTGGGGAAAAATTCTTATATGAAGCCTAAGAGGAGGCTGTCTCTTGCTGAGGATTTATGGAAATCCAGGAGTAGGTCCAAATTGTATTGGGGAATCCAAGGGTTTTACTCTTGCTGGGAATCAAGGAAGAGTTGAAATATCAGATACCATGAGGTTCTGATTCTATTGGGGATTTGTTGATGGTAAATTGACCCTGGTTGGGGATTTTTAATGTAAAAGCTTAAACTTTGTTAGGGGCAGGGAAGTTTAAAGTTGAGTTTGAAAACCTTGGAGGTTTTTACTCTGCTGGAGACTGGTGTATTGGTAAAAATGATCAGGGTTTTTCCTGTGCTTTTAGGAAACTTAAGGGTTTATGTGTGAGGTCCAAAAGGAGATGAGACTTTCCAATTCTACTTGAATGAAGCCCGAGAGGAGGCTGAGACTGTCCAAGTCTCTCAAGAAGTGGTAGGCTCTAGTGTAAAGAGAGATCTTTGTATGATGCCCAAGAGGAGGCTGTTGGTTTAAGGGATGAAGATCAACCCTAGAATGGTATGATGTTCTGGGATTTTGACTCTCCTGGGGATTGAACTAGTAGAGATAACTAATTTCTATCCTATGCTTTTAAGAAGCCTTTGGGTCCTTGTACTAAGCCCAAGAGGAGGCTGGGGAACTGCTAAGAAGCCTGTTGGTCCTTGTACTAAGCCTAAGAGAAGGCTAGGGATACTTCTAGGAAGCCTGTGGGTCCAAGCCTAAGAAAAGTTCAAGAAAGGTTTCACCGGGAATTAATCCTTTCTCTGTTGAACAGTTCTAAGGTTTGAAGAAATTTAAAAGAGGTTTCACCGGGAATTAATCCTCTCTGGGGAAATGAATTTCTTGTACACACATATATTTCTAAGTTTTGACAGTCTTGAGAAAAGTTTCACCGGGAATAATGCCTTTCTCTGTTCCATATTGAATAATCCCAAGAGGAGGCATACTGTATAGGGAATTTCCTATGAGGGAACTAGTTTTGACTAAGTTAGAAAGTAACCTCTGGTTTGACCTAAGTGTAGACCTAACTGTTGGGGAAACTCTAAACAAATATGCACAAGTATATATATATATATATATATATATATATATATATATATATATATACAGATAAGTGATTTGACATATGCATATAAACAAATATGCACTGAAAAAGATGTTGGGACTTACATTCTGAGAGGAGGCCCAAGTGTATTGTGATCTGTTGTATTGATTACAACTGTATGATTGATTAGGGTTTCAAGAAATTGAAGAAAGTTTTGAGAAAACTTTGAATTTGAATTTGAAATTAAAATAAGTTTGTTTAAAAAGAAAAGAAAGTTTGGGGCTTATAACTCAAAGAGAGGCCCAAGTGGTCTAAGAGTAGTTTCACCGTGAATAATGCTCCTCTTAGTACCAGTTTAACAAAACAGACATATGATTTTGAAAATAGAGGTATGGGGCTTACAACTCAAGGAGAGGCCCATGAAAGTTGTTTGTTGTTAAAAACAAAGTTTATGTACAAACGATTGGGGCTTATACTCAAGGAGAGGCCCAGATGACTTATTTGAAAACATTGATCACACTGCAACACCGACAGACGTTGTGGGACTTATACTATAGTAGAGGCCCAAAATTATTTTTGTACAAAAAAAGGGTTGGGTCTTACACTCTAAAAGAGGCCCAAAAATGTTTGTAAAGAAAGAATAATGGGGCTTATACTCATGGAGAGACCCAGATGATTTATTTGAAAAGGCGACGATCGCGCCGTGATTTTGAAAACCACAGACGGACTTATACAATGACTGAGGCCTAAAATTATTTATGTACAAGAAGGAATGGGTCTTACACTCTACAAAGAGGCCCAAAAGTTTATTTTTATACAAGAGATGGGGCTTATAGCTCAAAGAGATGCCCAGATGAAAAACAGCGATCACACCGTTTATTTTGAAAATTGCGTAGGGACTTATACAATGACTGAGGCCCCAAAAATTTTGTATTTACAAAGGGGATGGATCTTACACTCTATTAGAGGCCCAAAAGTGTTTCAAATGAAGTTTGAAAAGTCAAAATTAAGAAAAAAAAACTAATTTTAATTTAGAAAACAAATTTTCAAAGGAAATTAAATAAAAAATGATATAAAATATCATTTATATTAAAAAACAAGTTGTAAACTTAAAATAATGTTTTGAAAAATCATGTTTAATCCCATGAAAACTTGGAATTCATTTGAATTTGAAAAATCAAGGTGGAAATTTCATTTAAAATGTTTAAAAACAATAAAAATAAATAAAATTATTTACAAAAATTCAAGCTATATTAAATAAATGATATAAATTTGATTTTTTTGTAGAATAAAATATTTTACATTTTTGTGAATTTTTAAAAAAAGAACCAATAAAAATTAATTAAAATTGAGAGAGAAATTAATTTTTGAAATCAATTAAGAAAATAAAAGAAAAATTCAAAAATTCAAATTACGGCGCCAATGGTCATCTTCTTCCTCGCGACTTCCCTCTATGGTCGTTTTGCAAAACCTCACATATCTCTCTCAATACGTAATGGTTTTGACTTTTGTAAACATGAAAGTTGTGTGTTTTTTAACAAGGATTTCAGTGATATAAATTAATTGCATTTATATTAAGTGTGGAGTGAGAAATCAAATGATGAACACATGAACCCTAATTTCTGCAAGAACACTATGAAATCCTATACACGATAGCTACGAAGAAATTGATTGAGGGGAAACACTCTACATAAGTGCAAAAACATGTTTGTAACTTGAAAACACATTTATGATGCATGGATCATAGAGTTTGAGAGTTCGGGCTTACCTTTTGCAAGAAGAAATCAAATTCTGAGGTAGAGGTGTTACAGATGTTGTGTGATGATCTGGACAACTTCAATGGACCTTATGTAAGGTGTTTGGAAGCTTGAAATGGATTGAAACAACCTGGAACTTGTTGTGGTACCCCAACTGCAAATAGGCCAAAAAGCTTGAGCAAATGGATGGTGACTTAGTGATTCTGGTGTTCCAGATGTATTTTGAGGTTATGGATCACTTGTATATGACATATGTGAGGTGTTAGGATGGTTGGTTTTGATGGATTTGCTTTTTTTTTAAAATTTGATAGTTACTTCAAGAAGAAAAAAAATCTGGTTTTGAAGAGTGAAGTGAAAGAAAACATGAATTCAGATGTTTTGGGGTGGTTTAATCAGTCACACATGACCTCTATTTATAGTAGAGGAAGTTTTTTTGGGAGCAATAATGATTGGAGGCTGATCATGGCATGTAGCTTATAGCCATTGACTTGGATAATCCAAAAGTGCCAAGTCAACTCACTTAGCTTGATTCCATTCAATTCTGTAGGTTTGAATGCTCAGAGTTTGGACTTGAATCTTGACTGGCTTGGAGTGTTATGGTCTGGTTCATGACAACTCAATGTATTACATTGATGTTACCTTGCCAAAATTGAATTCCAAAGTTTATGTCATGATGGTTTTTGCACATGCCACGTTGAATTCTTGACTTCTTGATCAAGAACTAAGTGAGTCATCAGAAGTTTTGTGCTTTTGGAAGATGAAAAAGTTGGCAAAATGGCAAAACTTGAGTGACAAAATCATGTGGCACAAGTTTGGTTTTCATGCCTTTGTGTAGGCAAGGTGAAAAATGCCATTTTTTGAGGCTTATAACTCCTTGCTCAAGTTGAATCATGGGAGGCTCTTGTACTTTTTGGAATTCCCCTATAACATACTTCAACTTTGATGTTTAACTTTGGTCTTGAATAATCTTGGATCATAATGAAAAATGGCCTCAAAGTTGGTGAAAATGCAAAACAGATTCTGTCCAAAATTTCACTGTGTTGAAAAAAGTGTCATTTTTCATTTTTTGTGATTTTGATCAATCCATGAGGATTTGGAACATGTTGTAGTTGACAATCTTGAAGTATGTAATGAGAGCTTTCATTTGAGCATTGGATGGAGGAAAATGGTTGCTTGGATCATAAGTTATGGTCTTGCAAAGTTGGGTATAAATCACTTTTTTCATGACTTAGTGAAAATTCAAGTTTCTTATGGTTGTCCCTTTTTCAAGTAACCCCACTTTTCTTGATTTTTCTTAATGGATGATGATCCAAAACATAAGTTAACATTGTTTTTGACTTCGGGAAGCCTTGTTTGTCAAGAAATTCAAAAAGTCAAACTTGATTTTTGGGCACAGTTGACTTTTTGTTAGATGAATTTCAAACTTTGTAATCCCCTATGAAATCAAGTTCCTGACCTAATTAAAACTTAATGGAAGGATTCCATAGGTGTTTTAGAGTGTCTTGAATCATGTCCCAAGGTTTGGGATCATGTCTTGGTCTAAAGTCAAAGGTACAGTTGACTTTTCATCAGAAAACCCTAATGGGTCCAGATAAATTTGAATCTTTGTATTGCTTATGAACTAAGTTCTTTGAATAAATCCAATCTTGTAAATGGATCAATATGATGTATTGGAGGTATTCAAAACACTTCTTGAGGTCTAGGCTCATGCCTTGCTTCAAAAGTCAACTTAGGGGTGAATTAAGTCAAGAAACCTTAATTTCTGATTTTTGATGAATGCATCCCCCGAGGCTATTTTGAACTTATGATTGGATCCATGAGGTCCCCTTGAGCTTCTTGGATCATGTTTTTAAGTATTGGATCATGCCCAGATGAAAATTTCTCTCTGGAGGCATTGGTAGACCAAAATCCTAATTTGGTGACACTAATGATCTTGAGTCTTGATTAACTTGAGATGTTGCATTTTCATGCTTAATTCTTGATGTTAGGGACCTCTTGATCCTTCATGGATGTTTGAGAGGCTTGAAAAGTTGAGGATCATGTCCATTCTTGATTGATCCTCTGTCTGAGTTCTCTGAGAGGGCTCAAAACCCTAATTCTTGATTGGAGTGAATGCTCAACAATATTTGAGGGGATTAATGAGGTATAAAGGTACATCCATATTGTGGTGATGATTTGCACAAATGATGAGAAATATTGTGGTTAAAATTTAGGGTATGACAATCAAGACAGGTGAATCCTAAGTCATCAGTTTGTACACCACTAATATTATTGGGAACCCACTTGCATTTAAATAAAGGAACTCTGAAGATAACATAATCAATCTCCCAAATATCCTCAATGACACCATAGAACGCACTAGATGCCAATATTGGATTCTTATCTTTCGAACTAGAGAAATACATGGATTCGGCCTCAACCATAACCTCACTATTTTGCATTGTACTACGATCATCTTTTGATTTTGTATAAAAGGTATAATGACCAATGTCATATGCAGTCCAAGTTATCACATTAAATTTTGGTATGAACGACAACCATTTAATTGTCTCGGATGCACTATGATCTTTTGGTATCCTTTTATTAAACTAATCTAGGAATTTCTTGTTATGTTTGATCAATAATAACTTGTCACTCATTCGTGGATGTTTTTTCTTCAAAAGTCTTTTGTGAGTAGCCACATAAGGTTGAACTTCTTCAAGATTATTCAATATATAGAAATGTGCCTGAAAAACTACATCCCGAGCCATTGACTTAACATTTAAATCTTGAATACCTCTACCTTCAGTGTCAGCATGACGAGACTTTGGAATTCCTATAGACTCTGCTTCCGACAAATAGTTTGTACAAAACTCAATAGCTTCTTCTGTGATGTACCTTTCAACAATCGAAGCTTCTGGACGGTGATGATTCTTCGTATATCCTTTAAATATCTTCCTGTATCGCTCTATTGGATACATCCACCTTAAATAACCTGGACAATAAATTTTGATTTCTCTAACTAGATGAACAAGTAAGTGAACCATAATGTCAAAAAATGATGGAGGAAAATACATCTCCAATTGACACAAGATTATGGCAGCTTCATCTTCTAATTCATCTAATTTTTTGAAATCAAGAACTTTATTACATATGGCATTGAAGAACAAACACAATCTGGTGATAGTTACTCTCACTTTTTTTGGTTGGATGCCACGGATAGCCATTGGTAGAACTTGTTGCATCAAGACATGGCAATCATGAGATTTCAAACCAATTAACTTGAGATCTTTCATTGATACAAGCTTCTTGATGTTTGATGAGTAACCTTGGGGAACTTTGATACCATGCAAACACTCGCAAAAACTTTTCTTTTCCTTTTTACATAGAGTGTAACAAGCCGGAGGCAGATAAGTTCTTTTCCCTTTTTCTATTGGAGCCAATTGTTTTCGTATACCCATCGCCTCCATATCGAGACGAGACTGGTTACTATTTTTAGTCTTGCCTAGAAAGTTTAGAAGTGTTCCAATCAAACTATCACACGCATTTTTCTCCACATGCATCACATCAAGACAATGTCTTACATCGAGACTTGACCAATATGGAAGATCAAAGAACACAAACCTCTTTTCCATATATTTTTCTCAAAAGCTTACCTTTTTTCTTTTTTTTTTCTCTTTTCAAGGACAACATTAATGTGTTTCTTTAGTTGATAAACTTCATCCCCGGTTAAAGATTTAGGAGCGATATCAAACTCCTGCTCTCCATTAAAAGTCTTCTACTCAGTGCCAAAATCCAGAAACAACGAATCAATTTTCTTCCATTGCAAAGAATAAGCTACATGGCGTATGTTTCCATCACATTTTCTTTCATCTACATGCCATATAATATTCTTTGCATCATCCGCATTAGCAAAAAATGTCTTCAATCTTGAAATTATTGGCAAGTACCATAACACTTTAGCAGGAGACCTCTTGCTACTAACATTGTCATTGTCATTTTCATCACCATTGATGTCCTTCAACTTGTAATGCGACACCCCACATTCCGGACATTGATCAAAATTTTCATACTCTTTCCTGTATAATATGCAGCCATTAAGACATGCATGTATTTTGATATACTCCAAACCCATTGGACACAATATCTTCTTGGCATCATAACAACGATCAGGCAAATTTTTATCTCTAGAAGCATTTGTTTTAGCAAATGAAGCAATTTCGTGAAACTTTTATCCGACCATCCATTTTTTGCTTTCAGATTAAACAATTTTAAAACCACAGACAATCGTGTAAAACTTGTGCACCCCTTATATAAAGGGGTGTCCTTATCACTACATAAAGTATCATAAATATGGGCTTTCTTAAAAGAAGATTCTCCAATATCACAAAACATATCTTCTAGATGGTCATCCATATATTTATCTTCATCAACTTCGTGGCTTTGTGACGCAGGGTTTCGATTTTTTCCACCTCACCATGCCACGTCCATATTGTATAATGTTGACATATACCATCACAGCATAGGTGATGGAATATCTCATCCTTTGTATCTTTCTTTATATTCCCGTAATTAACACAAGGACAATAAAAGATACCATTATTGTCAGGAAGATTTTGATCAGCGTATTCAAGGAATTCAATAACTCATTTCTCATATACCGGGCCTAATCTATCAGCTTTCATCAAACTACGATCCATAATAAATTCTGAAATTTATATCAAAACAATATTGTAAATGGCACAACAAAATCTAAACCTAAAGCATGTCGAAAAACTAAAGCATATTCAATACAATAATACAACTCTAAATCTTAAGCATATGGATAAAGCATATGAACTTTGTAAGAAACAGACCACACAATCCAACAACAAAACATAAAGCATATTCAGTACAATAATAGAACTCTAAATCTTAAGTATATGGATAAAGCATATGAACTTTGCAAGAAACAAACCACAAAATCCAACAAAACATAAAGCATATTCATTACAATAATACAACTCTAAATCTTAAGCATATGGATAAAGCATATGAGCTTTGTAAGAAACAGACTACAAAATCAAACAAGAATGAAGATGGCGAAGATTATCAAGAATTAGGAAGATGAGGAAGAGAGTGAAGTTTGCATGAAACCTACCGTACTTCGAAGAGACCAAGAATGAAGACAATGAAGATTATCAAGAATGAAGATTCAAATGAACGAAGATTGTAAAAATGAAGATTTCTCTATTGCTGTTGTCTCTGATTCGCTGGTTCGCTTAGGGCATGTTATGAAGGAAATAATGAATCTGTTTTGTTTTAAATTTATTAGGAAAAACTTTAGTCACAGTTGATATTTACAACCGCAGTAAAATGTAGATATTATTACAACGGTTGTAAGCTAAAACCGTGGTTAAATAGTGTTCAGTTTTTTATTTATTTCTAAATTTAAGTGACACACGCTTTTTGTAATAGGAAAAATGGAAGAAAAAAAATATAGTTGTTAGAATTCGAAGCTTATAACTATTACTTTATCACGACGATTGTTTATATCAACCGAAATTAATTAACTTTCAAAAAATAAAGAATATGTTAGACGCATCCAGTTTGCGATATTACAGTGGTGAAATGCATAACCGTAATAGAATTAGTGTTACCGAAGACATATTTTATAGTAGTGTGAATTGGATTGGATCAGATTTTTTTAACCAATCATTTACAATTGAATCAAATTGCGAATAAATTCATCTTTGAATCTATGATATTTTGCCTAAAAATCAATCCAAATAAGCACCACTGCAAACATCCCTATAAAAAAAATAAATTTTAATGATAAAATTAATGTTATTTATTAAAATGCCGTTACTAATTATTGCTAATTAATTATTGTTAGTAGAATAGTTGAACAGAATAAAAATCAATAAATAAGAATATAATAATAATAAATATTATATTAATATTGTAAAAAGACAATTATTAAAAAAAAGAAAATATTTTAAATAATATTATATTGCTAGAGTGGCTATTATATTACTAGATTAGGATGGTTGAGCTGACTCATTGCCAACGTTTATAATTATTTTCTCATTACAGAGCTGACTCATTGCCAACGTTTATAATTATTTTCTCATTACAATTATAGTAAGTTGAGTTCAACATTACAAACATGAACCATCAAAAGAGAAAAATGACTACAAAAGGAAAAAACAGATAAACACTAATATCTAATTATCCTATATTTATCAAACTTCAAGATCATTACAAACATCACGTACAGCAGTACTAAAAATATGATAATGTTGCCGTGTTCTAGAATAATTGTATTTTTAAATATATTTTTCAACTTTTAATTAATAATATATCTTTTTTGTAAAGTAATTTAAAAAATCAAAATATAAGAATTTCTACAATATAAATAAAATGAAAAAAGAAATTGTTTAACAAAAATAAATTAAATTAATTAATAGATATGTTGCATATCTTGAAACTTTTTACAATGTTTATATCTATAAATTTATATTTTCACTTTTTATGTATATTTTATTATGAGATTAAAAATACTGCATTATCGGTGTAGTATAATTTTATATAATTATTCAATAGGATTTTAACATTAATCATATAATATTTTAAAAATAAAAATGTAATTTGTTGGAATATATCTCTATAATTAGTTGAAGCAAAAATATCTATGTTTTTTTTCTTTTATTATTATATTAAAATTAATTATAATAATTTGATGAAAAAATCCATTTACCAAAATTATAGAAATAGATATTTTGAAATCGGTTTTAACATTTTTGTCATAAATATAAATTGTTTTCACCAAATTTTACAAAAAGCAACTCATTAATTATTTATTTATGTTTTACTTAAAAAAAGTATTTCATATTTCAAATTCCTTAAATTTTTAATATATATCCTTTAAAAATTTATAATTTATAATAATATATATACTTCTGATCCTATTTATGAGGAATAATTTAATTTTTTAAATACCTTAAATACTTAATATCTATGACAAAAATGAACTAAATATATTTATTATTTAGAGAAAATAGATGGTGCACTGATAGTGTAAATTATTTTTACACTGTTAACCAATGACAACTATGTATCCCGTCAAGTCAGTCTCTAAATTTTAAATTATTTAAATAATTTGACACTTTAAAATATTTTGATTAGATGTATGTGTAATACTTTTTTACACTTACAGTGCACTACCATTAAACCCTATTATTTATACTTAATATTTAAATACTTATATATGAACTAAATACTTGATATATATATATAAACTAAATATATTTATTATTTAAAAGTAATTTCCGATTATTAATACTGATATTAATAAATAAATAAACTACCTACCATTATATAAGAAGAACAGAAACACCAGTATCCTACGATTCATTCTTCAGTAGCGTTTGAGTTAAGCTCAGAACTACATACAAATTATTACAGAAACACCCTAAATCTCCTATCAATTTCCTTGGATCATCTGGTAATTTCACTCCCTCTCCATTTCATTCTCATCATAATTCTTCATCATGATTCATGATATTCCTTTCCGCTCTTGTTTGTTTTTATCTTGTATTTTGGCTCGGCTAATCGGCTCGGCTTCGGTTTTTAAGTACCAGTATTACTTATAAAACTCCAACATTACGAAATTTCGTGAAACAGAACAAGCCTAAGGACAAGGCAAAAATACTTTGATCTCAGAGTACGAGTTCACGTGTTGTCGTGCATGCGTCATGTCATGTTCCTCCCAATTTTGGTGACTTGTCGCTTTATTTTGTGTCAGAATCATAGCTATGACACGTGTTAATGCCATTCATCGCACTTTCTCTAAATACCCAAACTAATCTCGCAATAATTGCACTTCACTTTTCTTTTTAGTAATTGTTTTTTTTTTCCTTCAATTTTGTAGAAATGGCTCCTCCCAGTTTACATGAAACAGTGAAAGGTTTGTTTATATTTATTTTTTTCAGATGAATTGTTCAAATCAGTAACTGTATTCTTCTGATTTTCAGTTTTTTATTTTTATTATTTTTATAATTTTATTTAACATGGATTTCAGAGATTAATACTGTGCGTATACGTATAGATAACTAATCGGGGATTCTATACATTGGGAAAGTTACTGGTTCTGTTATGTTATCTTGTTTTTATCTTTATATGAATTTTCAAAGATTTCTCAATTAATGAATTTGAGTCCAACAGTGACGGCAGAGCAATGTTAGTCTTTAATTGTTGATTTGGTTTATTTATTTTTTTATGATTAATTTTGTACGGGATAGTTCAATCAAGATTAAACCGTCCAAAAATTTGGACGGTTTAATCTTAATTGAACGATCAACGGTGTTCTTCTGAAGGTGTGAATTGTAATGGTAATTGATTTTTACTGTTGGTTTGTTGTAGTGGTAGAGAAAATGGTAACTAGAAAAGTGGATCTTCGATCGGACACAGTGACAAAGCCAACTGAGGCAATGAGGGCTGCTATGGCAAGTGCTGAAGTTGATGACGACGTTCTTGGCTATGATCCAACGGCTTTACTCTTGGAGACCGAGATGGCGAAGATGATGGGAAAGGAGGCAGCTCTTTTTGTTCCATCAGGAACTATGGGCAACCTTATCGCTGTACTTGTTCATTGTGAGGTTAGGGGAAGTGAAGTTATTCTCGGAGACACTTGTCATATCAATATTTACGAGAATGGTGGTATTTCGACCATCGGAGGAGTGCATTCGAGACAGCTTAAAAATAACGATGATGGAACAATCGACATAGATTTGATTGAGTCTGCGATTAGAGATCCTAGAGGGGAGCTAATGTTTCCGAGCACTAGGCTTATTTGCTTGGAAAACAGTCACGCAAAGTGAGCGATTTTTGTTGTTCTGTTTTCTACGTTGTACATGAATTTTTTCGATGAATTATGGCTGATAATCTTTCTCGATGCAGCTCGGGTGGAAGATGTCTCACTGTTGAATATACTGATAGAGTTGGAGAGGTTGCTAAGAAGCATGGAGTGATGCTTCACATTGATGGAGCCCGACTTTTTAATGCATCAGTTGTAAGTAAATTTGCGTTTTAATGATTTCGCCAAAAGTTTTATGATGAATTGAATCACTTGATTTTCGTTGATGCTATACTAGTGATATTTTGCTCATTTGTATATACTGATAGAACAATAAGTTGAAATGAACTTGCATTTACTCCGTCTCGTAAACTATAGTTTCGCGCATAAGCTGAAATCAACTTCCACACCTCATTTTTTCATTAGTTCCCGTTTTTCTTCTCCTTTTTGCGTTATATGCAAACAAAAGTTGCTTTTTGTTGGTTTTTCAGGCACTAGGTGTTCCTGTGGATAGGCTTGTCGAAGCAGCTGATTCGGTCTCGGTATGTTCTTCCTTCCTTTTTCGTTTTATGACTGTGATTCAATATTGCTTTTCTGTATTTTATCGAATAATAATTAAGCTAACAGACATACGATTCGTTTGACAATATAAATTAGGTTTGCCTATCTAAAGGTATAGGTGCTCCAGTTGGATCTGTGATTGTTGGTACCAAGGACTTCATCGCTAAGGTAGGTAAAAAACTTGGTTAGCACGTAAAGTTTTCCTAGACGAATGATATTTAAGTCTAGCTTCTATATTGAATTTTAGGCTAAGCGACTCCGGAAAACCTTAGGTGGTGGAATGAGACAGATTGGCATCCTTTGTGCTGCTGCACTTGTTGCCTTAAAGGAGAATGTTGGAAAACTGGAAAGTGATCACAAGAAAACTAGACTTTTGGCTGGTAAGTCCGCATGAGAAACTATTCCTTTTTAAGGAATCAAATTTTTTTTTTTTTCTGTTCAATCTTACTTTTCTGATTCTTTCTGATTCTTATAATTTCAGATGGATTGAATGAAATTAAAGGGATCAGAATTAATCCCCGTTCTGTGGAGACCAATATGGTAAGTATTTAGTATATTGCAACTTGTTAAGGCAAGTGGAACTGCATTCTCCATCGTCCTAAGATGTTATTGCTTAGTTTATGACCCAATATACTAGGCCAATATAAGTGCCAACAAATTAAGTATAACTTCTATAGCACCAATACCTTTGAACAAAGACGTGTCTGGTGATACTAACATCGTATCTAGTTTCAGTGTCTGTGTCAGGATTTCATAGTCCACTTATTAAAAAACCGAGAGTATAACCTTAACTATGAAAATTCTTATGTATCTTTATCCTAACAATACGTTCTTTCTTTCCGTGATACTAGATATTTATTGACATTGTGGATGGTTCGAGGACTACAACAGAAAAGATATTCAAGTACTTGGAAGAATGCGGTATCCATGTGATGCATGACAAACCATCAAGGTCTCGTTAAGTTTCAAAATATTCTCTAGTGTTTTATTTTATTTTTTATTTACAAAGTTTGTTCAGTTAATTTGACCATGTTTCATACATCAGATAACTATTGACACTGATCACTGGTATAAGTAAAATTGACTTTTTAAATATATTTGACCATTAATGTATTTAGTTTGTAAGTAAAGCATGAGATATGTTCAAAACATTTTACTTTATGGACAAAATTCTTACAAAGAAAGAGACTAATGAGAGTCTCTCCATATTACATATTACAGGTTGAGAGTTGTTCTCCACCACCAAATTTCAGCAAGTGATGTGCAGTACACCCTGTCATGCTTTCAGGTTAGAGAACAAATTCATTGAATGATGAATTCAAATTCTATATGATTTGTTGTTTTCCAATTCAACGAATATACTTTACTTTAAGCTTTACTGTTAACTTTTCTGTCGATATTGCAGCAAGCAGTGCAAATTGAAAATGGCAACTAGTGGAAGAATAGCACTTTGCTGGTGTGTTATTGGTCTATCTAAGGGGAAATTGGAATGTTAATTTGTCTATTTTGTTTGGATTTGAATATTTGATGATCCCACTTGTTATGAATTATTTTCTATTTAAACATGTGTTTCTATATCGTCTCGTGGCTTGTTGGCCATTGTTAATGTTCAATAATTGAGAAGATGTTCATTATATATACTTTTTTTATTTAAGTAACTCTTACATTATTAGAAAGACATATATTTGATTTGGTGGTTCAGTGACCAAGGTAGTATCCAATGCAATTTTTTATTTATTTATAGATAAAATAATAATACTTAATTATTAAAAATTCATACGCACAGAATTCTACTATTAAGGTTGAATTAGGATTTGCAGAGAATCTGATTATATTTATTTATTACACTATTACTATTAGAATATAAACAATCATCGTACACTTTTTTGCACACGTCTCCATACCACGTTCTTTTTGGCATCATGCTTTTCAAATGGCTACTTGCTTATTAAATGTTCTTTACACACAAAGTTAGATCTTCAAATACCAACTACAATTTTTTATCAAATTTTTTTTAACATATTCTCATCTTAAAGTTTTGAGGTGTGCTACTTTTACACTCAATTTTCCTACACCGCAACTTTTTCACAACATTTAAACATTGACACAAAAACCAAGACAAAAAAAATTATTAAAAAAAACAAATATATACACCCTCCATCTGATATTATAAACAAAAAATACTTTTTAGATACATTAAATAATTAATGTATTTGACTTACTTATAAATCAGATATATTAATTATTTAATATATTTAAAAAGTAACTTTTACTTATAATATGAGACAGAATATTACTTAAGAGTATATATATATATATATATATACACGTGTAATTTTTTGGTGTCACTTCACTAAAGTTTTTGGGTGTCTTTGTTTTCCATTAATCTCTTCCACTACTAAAAATAAACATTAGTCAACATCAATATCATGTGTCTTTTTATGATATTCCTCTAACCATAGAGGGTATAAGTGTTTTATATTGTCTAGTACAAAATAATTATTTCTAGACATGTTACTTCACATGCTCCCAAATTTTCATGCTATAAATTTTTGAATACAAACATTCCCAAATTTTCATGCTATAAATTTTTGAATACAAACGATGTTTGTATTTAAAAATTTTCCATATCACATTCAACTCTTCGGCCCAATCCAACTCCTCGTAATTGTAAATATACTCATTATTGTATAAGGAAAGACTAAATTAAAATTCTACTATTAATTATTAAGTTTGATTCTGGAAAATTTTAACAAAATTTTCAACAATTTATTCATTATTACAAAATTTATTACATTATTACTCGTAATATCTTCGACTCTAAATATAAGACTTTTTTTTAAAAAAAATTGTTCAGATCATTTTTAAAATTTTAAGTGTAAATTATATTTTTATAAATATAATTATGCTGCATATTTTTCTGCCGTTTATAATAAATATTTTGATAAAAGATAGTAATAACTAATTCTCTCATCTGAGGATAGACTTGTAAAAACTTACTTTCTATTAAAATGAATAATTTCTTTATTATATAGTTTAGTAAAAATTGCTCTAAAATGACTATTTTTCTTTTAATTCTCAGTATTATATATATATATATATATATATATATATATATATATATATATATATATATATATATATATATATATATATATATATATATATATATATATTATTTTTCACCTTTATTTATATTATTTTGTAATATGTGTCAAATGGTAAAATAGGTTGCTTATTTTGGGAGATTGATAGTCAATAAATTTAATAATACAACAAGCTTTATTAATTTCAACAACTTACTCAAATACATTTTATATTTAAGGATAGATGTACTATTTAGTATTTAAGATTTTGAACCGATTTTTATATGATATTTAATAAATTGCTTTAAAAAAATAAACAAAATATAAAATCACATTAAGTAGGAAGTGATAAATATTTTGTTAGGAAGAGACCCATTAAAGAGAAGAAGAAATCGGTTTTTACTAAGAGACATTTATTATTTGTATGGAGGTATCATTAGCAATAGTTTCTACGTTTATTATTTTTATGCCTTTGTTGGTTTGGGCCCATGATCCTAATTATTTCATAAATCCTAACTATATATTGTGAGTTACATTTGAGTTGTGGGTAATAAAAAATCTGAAAAGTTATTTCTTTTGTGTCTTATCTTTTTATGCAATTTTAAATCTAATTTGTAATCTTAGTTAATCCTAACATTTAGCGCTTTCATCTTTTGTTCTCATGGCTTCTCCCAAACCCCTTAACCCTTTTTCAAGAGAAATTGTAGAAGAAACTGTCCAAACTTCTCACATTCACCTTGACAATGCTATGACCCAAATTCAACAACAGATGCATGAAAGGTATGACACGGTTAATGCAGATATAGAACAACATATTGGACAGATTCACACCAAAATGGATAATGACAAACAGATATTTGATTCTAGGTATGAATCCCTCATGTCCACCATCCACAAACTCCTTATTCTAAAGGAGCAACACCAACCTGCTATTATTCATTCATCAGCAAGTGTTTCAGGTATTACTCAACACCTTTCATCTACATCTATGGTTTCCACCTCTGTTATCCATATTACTTCCCCTACCAATACACCCTTAAGACAATCAACAACTTTTTCTAACACACCCCCACTAACCACTGTAACAGCCACGATGAGAAACACAGCTGCCCAGCCACCACCTCATTTCACATCATACATACCATCCCAAACAACTTTTCCACACACCCCAAATTATTATATTCCCATTTTTCAGCAAAACCCTTACCCCTAAATTCTCCATATGCCCCAATTACCACCATTTCATACCCCTAAACTTGAGCTTGCTATGTTTGATAGTTCAAACTTATTAAAATGGTTGTTCCTGTTGGAATTAACCCAAAACCTATGGGAATTCTGACCCTATCTTGATTAAACAAGGAGGGTTATTAGCGTAGCAATACCAAAGAAAAAGAAGAAAATAGAGAAAGAAAGGAAATTAGGATTCTAAGAGAATTTGGAGAAGAAGGTTGTTACCCACAAACTGTGGGATTTTCTCTTTCTATTCACTTGCAACTGCAAACCGTGAATTACAATGTGTTGTTATTATCTACAAAAATAAGGGTTACTCCCTATTTATAGATTTAGGTTTACTTGTTCTCCAAGCCAAAGCCCAAAACTATAAAAGCCCAAAATACATATTTTGGAACACTACAACAAAACGCCCAAACAACAACACCGGGTTTACAACGACATCCTATACACCGTTCTTATAGTGCGTACTGGATGCGCGCACATTATTTTAATTAGAAATCTCAAGGGTATAATAACGGTTGTTATAAAAACCGTGGTGATACAATCTAGCTATCATGGGTTCGAACCTCATTGCCCTCAAATAGTTTATCCCTTTGACGTAAATGCTCCCTTTTTAAGTTTTATTAATATTTAACTAAAAAATATTAATGATATCACGACGGCTTTTTCTTAAAACTGTTGTTACAAACTGTTATGTATTTTAAACACCAAGTATATATCAATTTATCCATTGAAAAAAGAAACAAGACGAAACAACCCTAACACAAATGCCATCACCATTGTCGGGAAGAAAACAACAACAACAAGAAAGTGTTCTACTTTAAGGTGTTGCAATGTCACATTTGAAGACAAAATCATCCAAAGGTGTTTCTACGTCTTCTTCCAGTGTAAAATCTCGATCTGGAAATTTTTGTGGTTGTGATGGTCGTATGGTTTCGTATCAATGCAAGAAGGGACAAAATAAAGGAATGTTTTTTTGGAGATGTCCATTTTGGAGGAGCGATGAAACATGTAATTTGTTCATATGGAATGAAGACGTGGGAGAAAGAGATGGAAATGACGATGAGAGCATTATAAAGTCAGAGTTGGAAGCTGTGGGCTGTCTGAAGCTTATGTATGAGGATTTAAAGAAAAAGAACAAGAATTTGAAGAACAAACTGAAATCAGAGATTTTTTCTGGAAATATCAAGATGTTATGTTTTCTTGTCTCCTTTATGTTTAATGTTTAATTTGTTATGAAATGTAATAGTTGAATTAGAGTTTGAATTACATTGTTGATGTTTAAACTGCAGATGCATTGTGAATTACATTGTTGATTTTTAAACTGCAGATGCATTAAGTGAGAAGTTAAGGCGCACCTTTTCTTTTTTATTTATTTTAAAATTCACAAATAAAAGGGTTATCACTACGGTTCTCCTGGTTAACCGTAGTGATATATTTATAATAAATAAATACATATCTATATGTTTTTTATTTATTTTAAAATTCACAGATAAAATGGTTATCACAACGGTTATTCTAGTTAACCGTAGTGATATATTTATAATAAATAAATACCTATCTATACGGTTGTTATTGTTAACTGTTTTGAAATAGTTTACCCATATATAAGCGAAATAACTTTCACTTAATTAACAGTAACTCCGTTGCCTTCAAAGTGAAACCCTAGAACCCATTTTTTCTCTTCGTTTTCACCATTAGCAGTGAATCTTGTGTTATTTTCACCATCACCGTTGCCTTAATTGATAGTGATATATCAAAGGAGTCAGATCAATAAACCACAATATATGTAAAAGAGCGTGAAATGCACGATGAGACGAATGCAATCAGAAAACAACATTGGTTTGTTTAAGTTGGTTTTCAAGAACAGTTTAATTTGCAGATTATAGACATCTTCACCAAATTGAATCCATGTATATTTATTTAGTGAGGTGTTTGGAAAACAAGCAATCTACATTTAATATAATAAACTTAAGGTACTTATAACAACGATTATCTATTGTAACCGATATCATAAGTCATTTATGTTTTATATAATTTTGTTGCTGATGGGTTTCGAACCCAGAACCTAAGTGTATGTATCGCAATGGTTTATTATCATAACCGTTGTGATATATGGCGCGCGTCCTGCCTTTCAAAAACGGTTTCCAGACCATTGTAGAAATAGCGAACTTACAACGACAATCTACATAACAACGCCTTCGCCCGCTTCATTATATGTCATTCCCAACCGTTATTAAATGGGTTTTTCGTAGTAGTGGAACTATATCAAATTAAATCTAAATCAAATCAATGTGAAACAACTGTTTCGACACACCCTTGCTTCGACACTTCGACACAAGGAATTACAATTTAACACACCACCTAATTCATTGCATCTAAGCTGTCTACATTCATCATGGCTCTTAGTCTTCTGAAAACTTCGACTTGCACTCCCTTCGTCATGATATCTGCAATCTGATTCTCAGTTCTGCAGTGTTCCAAGTTCATCTTCCCTTCTGCTACCTGCTCTCGAAGATAATGGAACCTCATTTCGATGTGCTTGCTTCGACCGTATGCTATTGGATTCTTCGCCAAGTTGATAGCTAACATGCTGTCAATCTTCATGGTAATTGCTCCATGACTCTTCCCTGTAATCTCTTCGATCAAGTTCACCATCCAGGTTGCTTAACATGCACAAAGAGAAGCAGCTATATATTCTGCTTCGCATGATGTCAATGCCACTACTGGCTCCTTTTTCAAACTCCAAGCAACTGGTGCACCACCTAACATAAACACATATCCAGCTGTGGATTTTCTATCCTCAACATCACTACACCAGCTAGAGTCGGTGTATCCAACTAACTTGCATTCTTTCCCTTTATCAGCTGCAGGAAACAAAATGCCGTAGTCGAGAGTTCCTTTCAGATACCTCAGTATCCTCTTCGTTGCTGCTAGGTGTGATACCTTTGGCTTCTGCATGAATCTACTTACCATACCCACACTGTATGCTAAGTTAGGCCTTGTGTGACAAAGTTATCTACGTGTCCTAATAAGTCTTCTGTATTGGGTTAGGTCGACACCATCTTTATTTGAATCCTTCGACAGTTGCAGTATGGTCTCAGCTAGAGTCGAAGTTGGGTTGCAATCTTGCATCTCAAATCTCTTGAGTATTTCGCCTGCATATCTTTTTTGGTGCGTCATCAAACCTCTACTAGTCTTGTAGAATTCGATGCCAAGGAAATATGAGAGATTTCCCAAGTCTGGCATTTCAAACTCCTCACTTAGGTCATGTTTGAAATCTTCGATCTCCTTCTTGCAACTCCCTGTTATCAACAGGTCATCAATATAGAGGCATAGTATAAGCAATTCATTATTGCTTCTCCTTACATACACTCCATGCTCAGTCGTACACTTCACAAATTCCTTATCCCTTAAGAAGCTGTCGATTTTCTTATTCCATGCTCTTGGAGCTTGCTTAAGTCCATACAAGGCTTTATACAGCTTGTACACCTTTCCTTCTTCGCCTCGTTTCACATACCCATCTGGTTGTGCGACATAAACTTCTTCATCTAAGGGGTCATTAAGGAATGCATACTTCACGTCCATCTGACATATGTGTCGATTGTTCATATTTGCTAGACCAATAACCAACCTGATTATTTTGATCCTAGCAACAAGTGCGAACACTTCATCAAAGTCAATTCCTTCCTTCTGTAGAAATCCTTTCACCACAAGTCTCGCCTTGTGTCGAGTTACTTCTCCTCTAGGATTCACCTTCACCTTGTAAACCCACTTCACATCAATTGCCTTCTTGCCTTGAGGTAATTCAACAAGTGACCAAGTGTTGTTGACTTCGATGGACTCTAACTCCTCATTCATTGCTTTCATCCACTTCGAATCTTTCAATGCCTCAACTGCATTGACTGGTTCGACATCTGCGTAGAAAGTATAATGTACCAGCTCACCCTCTTCATCGACCACATCATCTGATGTAATCACACATTCTTGCAACCTTGCAGGCATGTGTCTTATTCGTCAAGGTCTGCTTGGGCCTGCTTCATCTCTGACTTGTTCCTGTCGAACTTCTCTTTCGACTTCAGTGGCTGGTTCTTCACAAGAGATTCTCGCTGAATCCTTCTTGACATTCTTAGTCCAATCCCATTCTTTAAGCTCATCTATGATCACGTCCCTGCTGATCACTACTTGCTTATTCACTAGGTCGAACATTTTGTAACCTTCAGTCGAATGATATCCTATTAAGATCATCTGATTCGACTTGTCATCAAGCTTCCTTCTCAACTGATCTAGCACATGTATATGTGCTATAGATCCAAACACCTTCAAGTGACTGAGGCTAGGCTTGACACCAGACCAACATTCTTCTGATGTGATTCCTTCAAGCTTCTTCGTCGGACATCTGTTCAAAATATACGTTGCTGTCGAAACCACTTCTCCCCATAATTGTTTGGGTAAGTGCTTTCTATTCAACATACTTCTCACCATGTTCATGATGGTTCTATTCTTTTGTTCTGTAACTCCATTTTGCTGTGGAGTGTAGGGTGGCACCACCTCATTCAGAATTCTTTCCTTTTCACATAATGCATCGAACTCTTTCGAAACACACTCTCCACCACCATCAGTCCTCAGAGTTTTCAACTTTCGACCACTCTGTCTTTCGACCATGGATTTGAATATGGCAAATACCTCAATCACATCACTTTTCTTCTTGATGAGGTAAGTCCACAACTTTTGGCTGTAATCATTTATGAACGTGACAAAGTATCTGTTGCCACCAATCGAATCCACCTGGATTAGACCACATACATCAGAGTATATGACTTCCAGAATTGCCTTCGACTTCCTTCCTGCATCCTTGCTGAAACTATTCTTGTGTTGTTTCAACTGAACACACTCTTCACAGACTTCACTTGGAATGTGAATTTCTGGTAATCCTGAAACCATATTTCTTCTCTTTAGCTCTCTGATGTCATTAAGTTGAGATGGCCTAGTCGAAAATGCCATAACCACTCATCTCTGCTGGCTGCAGTTGCTAGGCACTTGTGCTTCATCACCTTGAGTTCAATCTTGAAGGTCCTATTCTGGGACATTGGAGCCTTCAAGATCAACCTACCACCTGCGTCGAGGACTCTCATCATCTTGTCTTTGACAACTACCTTATAGTTCTTTTCGACCAGCTGCCCTATACTGAGCAAATTACTCTTCATGCATGGTATATACAACACATTGGAAATTGTTGACCTCTAGCCATCTTTCCTCATAATCAGAACATCACTAACACCTTCAGCTGCTAGAGTGTTGTCATTTGCAAACTTCACCGTGTTCTTCGACGAGGGCTTCATGTTGACAACCCAATATTTCCTTCCAGTCATGTGTGATGAGCATCCTGAGTCCAAGTACCACTGATCTTGGAATCTTTCTTCATCTCTTGTTGTGACCATCAACAACGTCTCTTCTTCTTCATGTTTCGCCAGCTTTGCATCAGTTTCTTGATTTTTCTTCTTTTTTGGACAGTCACTAAAATAGTGGCCATACTTTTGACAATTGAAACACTGAATGTGACTTTTGTCAGATTTTCGACCACCACCTCTTCCTTTACCTGCAGCACCACCTCTTTGGTTACCTTGATTCCAGGGTTTTTTCTGATTCGACCAGTTTCCTCCTCTACCTTTGTTGCCATTCCCGCTTCCTTTGCCTTTTCTTTCCTTTTCTGACTGCGCCTGCAAAGCCATATCACTCTTCGACTTTCCTGCAGCTCAGCCATCCTTTGTTCATGAGACTCAAGCGTCCCTTGAAGCTCTTCCTTCGTCAATACTAATAAGTCTTTCAACTCTTCTATGGCTACTACCACGTGGTCGAACTTTGGAGCCAATGACCTAAAGATCTTTGCAACAACTGATCTTGATGTCAACACCTCTCCACATACCTTGATTTGATTCACCAGCTTTGTAACTCTGATGAAGAAATCTGTTATACTCTGATTGTATTCCACCTGAAGCAACTCATAGGTTATCTTGTGAGTTTGTAACTTCACCTCTTTCACCTTCTCTGCGCCTCCAAACGACTTTTCAAGAATCTCCCACGCTTCCTTCGCTGACTCTACATCATTAACCTTTTCAAAGTTATCTGGATCGACACACTGATGGATTATAAAGAGAGCTTTATAATCTTTCTTCTTCAACTCTTTGTGTGCAGCCTTTTCTTGATTCGTCGCGTTCTCCGCAAGCGGTGTTACTCCTTCCTTCACAAGATCCCAAAGATTTTGATAACAAAAAACCACCTTCATCTGCTTGCACCGATTCTCATAATTATCTTTCTTGAGAATCAGAAGACTCGCCGGAAAGTGCCCATTCAGATGATTCATTGCCATCGCGATTTAACTTCCTTGAATAGCAACCGGAGCTCTAGATACCAGATGTTGGAATTAACCAAAAACCTATGGGAATTCCGACCCTATCTTGATTAAACAAGGAGGGTTCTTAGCACAACAATACCAAAGAAATAGAAGAAAATAGAGAAAGAAAGGAAATTAGGATTCTAAGAGAATTTGGAGAAGAAGGTTGTTACCCACAAACTGTGGGATTTTCTCTTTCTATTCACTTGCAACTGCAAACCGTGAATTACAATGTGTTGTTATTATCTATAAAAATAAGGGTTACTCCCTATTTATAGATTTAGGTTTACTTGTTCTCCAAGCCAAAGCCCAAAACTATAAAAGCCTAAAATACCTATTTTGGAACTATATCAAATCAAATCTAAATCAAATCTGTGTGAAACAACTGTTTCAACGCACCCTTGCTTCGACACTTCGACACAAGGAATTACAATTTAACAGTTCCAAGTTGAACAATTTTTCAATTTTTATAATCTCTCCCTCCCCCCTCCCGAAAATACATTATCATTAATTTCATTTTACATGAAAGATGGTGCTTTGGGTTGGTATAAATGGATGCATCCGAATTTATTATTAACAGATTGAGTTTCTTTCACTAAAGCTTTGGAATTACGTTTTGGTCCTTCTTCTTATGAAAATCATAACGCTCAGCTATTCAAATTAAAACAAGATGGTTCTGTAATGGAATACCAAATTAAGTTTGAAAAATTAGGCAATCAAGTTTTTGGCTTGCCTCCCGATGCAATTATGAATTGTTTTTTTTTTCGGACCTGACACTCGAGATTCTAAATGAGATGGCTATTCATAAACCTACTTCAATTTCCCAAGCTATTGGGCTTGCCAAACTCATTGAATCCAAAATTAAGGATTCAAAGCCCGGATTCTCCAAACCTTTCACTAGCCAATACCCAAAACATAGCACCACTATCCCCAATCCCTTATCCTCAAAACTTCCCAATGCTCCTAATCCATAAGGTATAAACCCCTTAAAACCTCATCCATCCACTATCTCTACCAAACTTCCCACTCGACGCCTTTCTCAAGCCCAACTACAAGAACGAAGGGCTCAAGGGTTATGTTTTAATTGTGATGAAAATTTTATTACTGGACATAAATATTCCACTAATAAATTTTTTATTCTTCTTGCTGAAGATGAAGTTTTTGAAGAGCAGAATCTAATTCAAGACATCATTAACCATGAACTAGATGAGAAAGACAAGAGTGATACTTACTTTCAGCTATCCACTCATGCCTTGACTGGTCAATTTTCTCCCCAAACACTCAAGTTTAAAGGCTTAATTGGTGGCTTATCAGTCATGGTACTCGTTGATATACGTAGCACTCATAATATTCTCCAACCACGAATTTCTCACCATCTCAACCTCAAGGCAACCCCTATCCCTCAAATTTCAGTATTGGTGGGAAATGGATCACATTTACAATGCGAAGGAATCTGCAATAATGTTGAAATTGTTCTACAAAACAAACCCTTCCAACTTCCGTTTTACTTATTGCCAATAGAAGGCGCTTATGTGGTTTTGGGCATGACGGCTTACACACCTTGGGCCCAATTCAGGCAGATTTCTCTATTCCCTCCATCACTTTTACCCATCAAGACAAATCCATTACTTTAAAGGGAGACCCTACATCTCACCCTATCCATACTACCTTCCACCAACTTCGCCATATTATTCACACTAACTCTGTCTCCTCATTCTATTTAATAACCTTTCAACCAATTGATTCCTCCCCAACTTTTTGCTCTACCACAAAATCCATTTTTGAATCCTTACCACCGTACTTGCAACCAAATGTTCATAACTTGATCCATAACTACCCTATAATCTTCCAACAACACTCAAGCCTTCCACCTAAACGCCCACATGACCATCACATCCCTCTTGAACCCAACACACCACTTATCAATGTCAAACCATACCGTTACCCACAAGCAATGACATCAATTATCCAAGATATGTTAAAACAAGGTGTCATAATTCATAGTCACAGTCCATTTTCCTCACCCGTATTACTTGTAAAAAAAAGATGGAACTTGGTGTTTCTGTGTGGACTACCATACTCTCAATGTTGTTACTATTAAATATCGTTTCCCAATCCCTACCATATATGAACTCCTGGATGAATTGGGCTCTGCAAAAATTTTCACCAAGTTAGACTTACGCTCAGGTTACCACCAGATCCGAGTTACATCGGAAGACACACATAAGACAACTTTTAAGACTTTTGATGGGAATTACAAATTTCTCGTTAAGCCCTTCGGGCGAAGATGTCAAGAGCGAGTTGTTAAAAGAGTTTGTTTGGTTAACATCATCTGTCACTTAAGCCAAAATATCCGTAAAAAAAAGGGTAATAAAAAAGAAAAAAAACAATGAAAAATGAAAAAAAATAATGAAAAAAAATGGAATGAAAAAAGGAAAAATGATGATGATTGAGGCTAAAGCCTCAAATGGACTTCGTTTCATTCTGGTAGTTATTGATTACTTCACCAAATGCTTCGAAGCGGCATCACATGCTAATGTGACTAAACATGTGGTAGTCCGGTTTATCAAGATTCCAATCATCTTCCGATACGACATTCCAAGTAAGATCATTACTGATAATGATTTGAATCTGAATAACAATATGATGAAAGAGCTGTGTGAAAGTTTAAAGATTAAACATCACAATTATTCACCTTACATACCCAAGATGAATGGGGTTGTTGAAGCGGCAAATAAAAATATCGATAGAATCCTGCAAAAGATGGTTGGAACCTACAAAGATTGGCATAAAATGCTTCCTTTTGCTTTGCATGGATACCGGACGTCTGTCCGCACTTCAACAGGGGAAACCCCTTTCTCTTTAGTCTATGGCATGGAAGCAGTGCTCCCCATGGAAGTTGAGATCCCATCAATGTGAGTCTTGATGGAAGCCAAGTTGATAGAGTCTGAATGGTGTTAGAATAGATATGATCAGTTGAATTTAATTGAATAAAAGAGAATGACAGCCATGTGTCATGGTCAATTGTATCAGAAAAAGAATGAAAAATGCATTTGGTAAGAAGGTTTGTCCATGTGAATTCAGAGAAGGCGAGTGGACTCCTAATGATGAAGGCCCATATGTTGTTAAGAATTCCTTCTCTAACAGTGAATTGATTCTTACGACTATGGATGGTGAGGAGCTCCTTCGTCTCGTGAACGTCAATGCAGTCAAGAAATAATTTTCCTAAAAAATCAAAAGAACAGCTCGCTAAGTTGAAAACCCGAAAGGGAGGCTTAGGAAAAATGAGCGTCTTGGTGGATTGAAAACCCGAAGGGGCGGCCCAGGCAAAAATTAGAGACACAAATAGAAATAATTCATCCCGGCAGATTGAAAACCCGAAAGGGCAATCTAGGCAAAAGTTAGGGATTTCATGGCAAGTAACTACATCAGGAAAGGCTTGATTACTCAAAGCAGTGTCATCATCATTTGGAAATCTCAGTCCAATCTCTCTCAACGGAAACTGAATTACAGGAATTCAAAGTTGTTAGGGAGAATAGGTTCATTGTATTTCAATGTAGCCTTTCCATTTACCATTTTCCAAATTTTGTAATGATCCATGGAGTCACGTCTTTCGCGCACTACCATTCTATCAATAAAAACCTGATTTTGGCCAATAAATTTCAATTCTTATATTTGTTTCTGTGCAAAATGTTATTTATTTTTTATAATAATTTTTTAAACAGTTTTGATAACAAACATGTTTTGAAATTACAAAATTTTGTGCTTTGACTTTTGAACAAACTAAGCATCGACAATTGTTCAAGATTGATCAAGTCTCAAAGTGTGAAGCTCAGTTTCCCCATTTTGGTATTTCATGAGATTATCCAGTGTATATCCTTGGCTCAATGAATTTGCTCTCTCCAACAGAGTTATTGCCAGAGTTGTTGATAGCTACGGGTTTCCCCCCAGCAGTATCAATGTTGCATTGACCATTTTGGTTTATTCCCGCATCAAAGCTAGCAAGAGTGCCATCTGTAGCAGAGATTGATGATTTACGGAGAATGTTGTATCAAGTCCTAGCAGAATTCTTACCAGACTTGTTATTAGTTGATGGTACTTCCTCAAGCAGTATTTGTTGTTGCAATATTGTTTCGCCAGCAGAATGCTACCTCCTCAAAGAGTTGCCAATTCAAAAGGAATTGTTGATTTAGTTTTCCCTCAGCGGATCTTTTATCCTCATCAAGACTTCCATTTATTTTGAAAGGTGTTGTTTCCCTAGCAAAAGACAAGCTATGATGCATAGTCTCCATTTGATTGAGAATTGGCCGAATACCCAATTGTGGTTTCGTTTCTCCTAGTTTGTTGAGCGTCCCATTTTTTCAGCATAAGCATGACATTACATGCATAATGCATTCATAAATCATCATCATGCATAGGCTAAGGCTAATTTATAACCATATGAATATTTCTTGCTCCTGGTCGTGTATTTCCCTAGTGAGTCTATCATATGTTTCCCCACTGAGTTCATACCCTATGGACAAATCCCCGGTTCGAGTACATTCCTCATCAGGTAAAGTCTTATTTGATAGTTTCTCTTCAGTTTGTTCTTGGATTGAACTTCGGTCCCCAACAACGTCGCTTTTTATATCCCCAAGATGGAATCATAGATGACCGAAAGACATGTTTTACACTTTTTGAACCTTCGTTCCTCAGCAGAAGAACTTGTTCAATGATGAAGATATCATCCTCAACAATTATTGCTCCAGTAATCTGCCTGAGATTTACACCAACACAAGTGGCAGTCTCTTTATTTGAGAAGCTTGTAATTCTGATTTATTCTTATGTCCAATAACAAGTGGCAGTCTCTTTATCTAAGAAGCTTGTTTGTCCTAGACAGATCAATTTTTACAACAAGTGGCAGTCTCTTTATTTGAGAAGCTTGTTTGTCACAGGAATCAATTCTTATTTCCACAGCAAGTTTCCATCTTCGACAGAGAAGCTTGTTGTGATTCAACATGTCAAAGACAACAAATTATTCCTCAACAAGTGGCAGTCTCTTTATTTGAGAAGCCTGTTGTAATCCCCAATCAAAGTCAATCTCTAGCAAGTTAAGACCACTTCAGGTTGAAATCCAGAAGATGAAAAAATCTTGTCTGTTACCCATTCCAAGTGGAATACTTCGTTAAAGAAGAAACTGAGACCCGTTCCTAGTTTTAGACCAGAAGTCATAGGAGGTTTATCACCCTTTCCAAGTGAAATACTTGGTTAAAGAAGAAACTAAGACCCGTTCCTGGTTGAAGACCGGAAGTCATGGGACGTTTATCACCATTTCCAAGTGGAAGACTTGGTCAAAGAAGAAGCTGAGCCCCGTTCCAGGTTGAAGACCGGAAGTTATGGGAAACTTGTTATCAATTCAAATCCAGCCACTACCTGTGTCTATGAGTTGGTAGCTTAATGTTATTTATGAGTCGGTATTATGTTATTTTATTCTCTACCTTAGGCTATGAGTTGGTAGCATACCATCATCTATGAGTCGGTATCCTCTTGTTTATCCAACCACTACCTTCGTCTATGAATTGGTAGTATACTGTCATCTATGAGTTGATATCATCTTGTTATTTTGTTCTCTACCTTCAACTATGATTTGGTAGTTTACCGTCATCTATGAGTCGGTATCATCTTGTTATTTTGTTTTCTACCTTCGACTATGAGTTGGTAGTATACCGTTATCTATGAGTCAATATCATTTTGTTTAGTGCCTTCATTTATGAGTTATTAGTAATTCCTTAACCAACTGATTATTCAGGTGTTTCCCTAGTAATTTCAGTATTCTCCTGCTGGTTGTTTCCCTAGTAGAGTGTTCCACTATCGCTTTTCATTTCTAGCATCGCTTTGGGTCTGTTCCCCAGCATATGCCCTTGTGGTTTATTTCCACTCCCTAGTGAGTTGTGTCTCCCTGGTGGACTTCTTTCAAGCTTTTCTCCAGCATGATCCCTGGCTGAATTTATTCTGTATGGTGTTTTCCCTCGTAGAGTCTGTTTTCTTGCATTCATTCATATCATAAGCATTGTGTGGCATCTTAGGGCTAAAAATCGGGTCTTCTGTATTTAAGTCTCTTCGATTTTATCGATAGAAAGATTTATAGTCTTCATATCTCTATATAGAAGAAACTTAAATATGGACATCAGTCATACCCTAATTTTTACCCCTAAGATGCCACCTATCATATTCATCTGCATTTCATTGCAATCACAAACATGAATTCTCCTAGCTCTCATCTCTAGGGTTTTTGCCCTTGTGTAGGGGGTCACCAAGCACTCTTTTGTTGCCTTTTGCTTTTATATTGTTTATGCTTACTAATCATTAATCAAAATACAAAAAAATATGCCTTATCCTGTCATACCCCAAATTTGCCCTACCCTCTCGTTCTCATGATAAAGTAATCAAGACATGGTCAACTGCTCAAGTTAGATGCCTGATTCGTTTAAAGGCATGTTCATTGATTTTCAAGTGGTTTGAATCCTATTCCAATTTGATTACAAGCCTTGCTTTAATATGTCTTAAACCTTACTCCAAGACTGACCTTAGGGCTATGTGACTGATCAAGCTAAATTTTGGCTAGATTTGCTAGAAATTTGTACGAGAAATGACCATGCAAGCTTCATCCTTAGGTCATGTTCATTTTGGATCCAAGTTTGCAAAATTAGTAAATAATCCATCCAAAAAGTTCAAGCCATGATTATGTTTTTACAAACTGTGTGGAGAAATTTTCAATTTAAATATTGCAAGAGGGTTCCAAGTGGTATTTCTAGGTTTTAGGTCTTGTAACCAAATTGATTAGGCCATGAAGACCGTCTTGTGTCATGCTAGAAGTTTCTCAAGTTTTGCTTAGATTTTGCAATCCATAAGAGAATGGGTTCGAGCTACTTTAGATTTTTTTTTACCATAAGGATTTTCCAAGACAAGTTTGGTTCCAAGCATGTTGGAAATTAAAATGCAAAAAGAATCACTTAAGCTCCAAGCTTTACGAGTCGGGCCATAACAAGATCGTGAAGGATTACAAGGACTTGAGGTTCGAAAGTTACTAAACCATACAAAGTGGTACAAGTCACAAAGTTACTTGAAACTACAAGGTTCACAGAGATCTAAGGGTTACATCTCAATGGCAATTCACCTTAAGTTTCTTGCTAAAATACCAAACGTCCATTGATTGGATTCAAAGAATTACAAAAGTATCATTGGTACAAAAGAAAATTCAAATTCAAATGAACTTAAAGTCAATGAGTACAAAGAGTTGATTTAACACTAAGAGTGAAAAGATGCAATTGAGTTTCAAATGTTATATTCCGATGCTTGAGCATATTTGTGGTATGAAACCAAGCCTAATTTCCATAAAGTTACAAAGCATAGGCCTAAAGCAACCAAATGCCACATTATTTTCTCTTTGAACCAAAACCTTGGTACAAGATCTCCTTCCAAGTCGCCACACTTCACGCCAAAAGCCAACAGCACATTACTCACCATGACCCCCCATAGTACAACTTTTAGTCATTCTCCAAAAACCTACAACAAATAAAAAGCATCAACAAAGTCTTGTGCACAATTAAACCAATTTGCCTTGTCAAACCAATTTCTAGCATTCAAAATTCAGTCCTACAAATTCAATCCAATTTGTCCTTATTTCAAAAATTTAATTCCAAATGTAATACATTGATACCATATTTCTTGACAGTAACACTCACATTTAGTTTCACATCCAAACAATTCATTCAAAATGCAATTCATTCCTGACTGGATTAAGGACTTAGTTTGTCATTCCAATTCACTTCAAATCACTACAATTCATTAAATTGCAAGTAATACAATAGCAGTAGGAAATCAATGGGACCACAAAGTTTCAAATCACAAAATGACAAAAGTGCAGAACAGAGCAGGGCGCAGAGAATTTCAGAAACTACAGAGTTCACCAAAATAGGAAGACATTTTTTGGCATCAATAAGGTTGTTAATAGAGATTCCTAATGTGAAGATTCCTCAGCAAATTCAAACACCATCAAACCCTAATTTTCTGCGATAAAAAGGAGGTTTCAATTCACTGAAGAAAGAAATCTGAAATCACTAGAAACCTAAAAAGTTTCGATTCTCCAAAATTACTCCTAAACCTCACTAAAGCTCTGAAAAAAATCCTAAAAATTACTCAGAGCTTCACATTGAAACTCTGAGCTAATTTGAGCTAGACCTATTTCATCCAACAACAACACGCACTAAGAGACAGAAAAGGAAGAGAGAGCAAAATACCTGAGCGTGGTCGGAAACTCATTCTGAAGAGGTCTTCAAGAGGTACCGTTCGAGAAGCCCTATTTCTCTTCAATTTGAACTCCATTTTCTTGCTTTTGCGTTGTTCATTGCTTTCTGAGTAAGGTAGCTTACTTTTCATTGCTTGATTTTGTTTCTTTACGGTTTGATTGAGAGCTAGGATTTTGTTTCGGGACGGGCTCGATTTGAGCAATTGCTTAGTATTTTGAGGAAACCAGTTTTAGATTTGAAAAGAAGGTAGAAAAATAGGTTGGGTTTGTGTAGGTTTTTTTCTGGTTTAGGAGTATATCGCCGGAGAAGACGGCGGCGTCCGCCGTGCGCCACCGCTTCTCCGACTGGGGTTAGGGTTCCGTTGAGAGAACATTGAGAGAGAGAAATGAGAGAGAGAGAAAGTCTGAGAGAAATGAGGATGAGGAAGCTTTTTGTTCTCTTTTGTATCCTCTGGCCACACGTGATAAGCTGATGAGGGTGGCGAATCGCGTCGGTGACATGTGTCACCGGATTATCCCTTTCCCCATGATCATGTGTGCACGTCCCTTTGCTCTCTACCGTGCACCCTATCATCACAACCTTTAGATTGAAGTCCTTTTGACTCACTCATCAAATCAACGCACCAGATTCGTTCTGGTAATCAACAGTTGACCAGGGTTTATATTATAGACCATCAACGTGTGGGCCTGGGGCTGATGGGCCTATTTCCCCCTTTTCTAGGACACCCCTATTTCTAACAGATCCTGGCCCATTTCCCTTTTTGCTTTTTTTTTTGTTTTTAATTTTTAATACCACTTAATATATTTAAAAAAAAATCTAAAAAAACCATTAACTATCTTCTTTTTTTAGAAAAGATCTTTAAAATCTATTTATTAAATTAATTTTTATTTATTAATTTTATTAAAATTATTTATTAAATATTAACTAATTATTTTAATGATTAGTTTTTTTATTAAACATTTGATTTTAATTTAATTAATCTTGTTAATTCAATTTCCTTAATCCTAAAATCCAAAATACTTTTTAATTAATTTCTAAAATCCCTTTCGTTAATCAATTCTAATTAATTTTATTAAACCATTTTATTTAATACTAATTAACTTTAATAGTTAATTTTATTAAATATTTTAGTTTAATTTGATTAATTAATTTTCACCATTTTCTCCAAAAAATCTAAAAAACATATTAATTAGTTAATTTAGAATTTCTCTTCTTTAGACTAACCTTAGGATTAGGTTACTAATTATGCTAACATGCTTGATTATTTCTTCCCCCACTTTATTTATGATCTTTATGTGAGGTGTATAATTTTCTCTTGTGGATTTATTTCATGCCTTGATTATGTTTATGTTATTCATATTATGCTTGTCCAAACCAAAAAATATTTTCACACTAATATCTTGACTTAATGTCAAGCCCTTTTAATACCTTGTAAGTCGATCGTTTTCACGATCCCAATCGACCTCACGATGCCTCCTCTTGGGCTTTATACAACGATAATTGCTGCACATTTCACTTTGGTTCGTATGCGTGTATGTGATTGTCTTATTTTAATCATGGTTCGATTATTCCCACTTGATTAATTACACCCCTCTCCCATAAGATTAAAATCAACCCCTTTTTATAACAACAAATAAGCTTGATCCAACGTCAAGTATTTTCCAAATCAAATTCAATTAATTTCCAACTTTTACTTGATCCACATATCAAGTCCCTTCACTTAATTTGTAAGTCGAGCGCTTTTGCCTCGCAATCGACCTTACCTTGAACGATTAGGACCTCCTTTCCATTAGTCCCCAACCATTTCACACGCAAATTCAAACCTCGATCAACATCGGGCATTTTTCAAATCAAATTAATACATTTAATCATATTTAAACACTTTTCTTAAAAGGAGAAAAGGGAGTAGAATGGAATCTTCGATTCTTCTCCTCAATTATTTGGGCCCGAGGAATCTTTCTTAAGTTCAAGCAATTGTCTTCTTTAAAAGACTCATAACGCGATTACATATCAAACCCTTTTTACAATAAATCAAATCAAATCTTCTTTTCCTAATCACTTGGATGAAAAATAGAGAGAGTCGGTTCTTCGACTAGCTTTCCCGATTACTTGGGCCCGAGGAATCTTTCTTAAGTTCAAGTAATTGTCATCTATTTAACATACTCTAACCATATTAAAACTCTTTCATAATTAAGGATGAAAAAGAGAGAGAGAGCCGGTTCTTCGACTCGCTTTCCCGATTACTTGGGCCCAAGGAATCTTTCTTAAGTTCAAGTAATCGTCACCCAATCAAAATACAAACACATTAATCCAACTCCTCGCCGCCGTGCGATTAAAACTATTTTCCAAAAGAACAATGTTTAGCCCCCCTAAACACTTGTTCACTTAAAAAACACCAACTAAATAACCGTAGTCCCACGAACTACGAATGCTCTGATTTTTCCATTGCACGAGGGAATACGTAGGCCCAAGGGTTTTAATCCTTGCCGAGCACCCTAATAAAAAAACCACCCCATTTCCCCCTTAAAAACTAATCCTTTTACCTTAGAAGATAACAAACAAACCTAGCTAACTTTCTCAGGATTCGAATCAAGAGGTTCCCGTTGAGTACAACGGACGTAGAGGGTGCTAATACCTTCCCTTTGCGTAACCGACTCCCGAACCTAGAATTTGGTTGCGATGACCATTTTCTTATCCTTCAAAGGTTTTATCGATATTTTCCTATTCCTTCCTTGGAATGAATAAAGTTCGGTGGCGACTTTGTTTCGAACAGTTTTTTTTTCCGCGTCCATCGCGAGGATCGTATTTTTCGAGGTACGACATATCCCTTTTGTTTCTTTTGCAATGTAGGGTTTGGAATCAGGAGCATCAAGTGATTGTCTCCTCAGTTAGGGTTTAAGCTTCTAAAGTCAAAATGTGGTCAAAGATTGATTTTCAAAGGCTATCCATCAAAGCATGACCTCTAATCTCAAAGCATAGGGTCTCAAGCATCATTTAACTTCATTTGATCAAGATATTTCAAAGTTTGATAGCTTGTTTCTCAAGAAACTCCAAAGGTTCATGTGTTTATTTTCATGCCTTCATCAACAAGTTTCTTCAAGCCATTACAAGTTTAAATTTATAATTTACAAATGAACAAGTATAACCTGATTTGTCCAAAATAGAATAAAAATTAAATTCCGTCTAATAGATAGTGCAACTAAAGTCTCAATCAAATCCAAATGAAAATCGGTCTTTAATAATAATCTAAAAGTCCCTATAGCCTCTACTGCAATTTTATTGCCATCGTCCAGATAGATGAATCTTTCAGCATCACTTGGCTGACGGCTCCACAGGCAACCCTACATGGACATACTAATGTGAGTAGTAGCACTAGAATCTACCCACCAAGTATCCTTAGGTACATAAACTAAATTAATTTCAGAACAGACAAAAGTGAGAAAAATACGCTTCTTTTCACACCATGTGGCATACTTGGAACACTCTTTCTTCATGTGTCCAACCTTTTTGCAAAAGAAATAAGTGGTTTCCTTAGGTTGTTCCCTTGCCTTCTTATTTTGAGAAAAATTTCTCGCAGGTTTCTTCCTTTTATTTTGAGAACTGGTAGCCAATTGAGCACTTTCAGTATTCTCTCTCTCTCTCTCTCTCTCTCTCTCTCTCTCTCTCTCTCTCTTGCTCTCTCTAACCTTTCTTCCTCCTGCGCACAGTAAGATATGAGTTCATTGAGAGACCATTTATCCTTCTGAGTATTGTAACTCACTTTGAATTGCCCAAAGTGTTCTAGGAGAGAGATCAAAATCAAGTGCACAATCAAATTCTCAGGAAGTTCTAACTTCAATTCCTCGAGCTTTGATGCGAGATTAGACATCTCCATGATGTACTTGCTTATGTTCCCTTTGCCTTTATAAACTATTGAAACGAGTTTGAACAAGGTACTACTTATCTCAGCCTTATCATTTTTAACAAAGAATTGCTCCACAGTTTCGAGGAACTTCTTGTCACTTTCACTCTTAGCAATCGAGCCCCAAATCACTTCAGGTATGGATCTTTTGATCATCATAAGGCACATTCGGTTAGATCAGTCCAATTTTTCTATTTTAGTTTCATTTGGGTTCTTAGCAGTGACGGGGAGACGCTTCTCTCTCAAAGATAAGTCTAAATCCATGCATCTAAGAACGATCTCCACAAATTCTTTCCAAGACTTAAAGTTCATCCCACTCAGCATAGGGATATAGTTAATCTGAGACACAAAGTTTGGAGCGGTAGCAGTGACAAATCATGAATCCATTTAAAAGAGCAACAAACATACAATTAGTAGGCATGTCAAATAACCATATAGACATGCACAATATTCTTTATATGCAAACTAAATAAGAACTAGACAAGATACTAAAAAACACCATCAATTCTTAATCTTTGTTTGCAAGAATTAACTGTGAGCGGTACTCTCACGCAATGATAAAAAAATAGTAATAAGTCCGGTAAGATAATGGATTCCTTTGACATCAATCATTAGCCACATGGATAAACTTGATAATTACTACATATTTACCATCACAAGTATGCAAATTTCCGGCCAAAGTGTGTTTTCCTTTTGGCCGACCATAATAGTTCGCATGAAAAATTATACACTGCATCTTTTATAATTCTAATTGAGTCAAATTTAAATAAAAGAGGTTACTTTTGCAACTTATTTTTTCAACTAATCCAATCAAAGTTACTAGACAATTTAAATTTAATAAATTAAATGGGAAGGTCTTTAAAATTCACATAAACATTACCAGTTAATGTAATGTCAAAATTGCATGGTTACCTGATTGCTCAATAATTGTGTTTATGTCATGTACATACCGGAATAATAAACCGGTTTTACTCGAAGGATGTTAAAAAATTTTAAATTAAATTAACACTCATAAAGAAATTCTTAATAAAATAAAATTTACATTATACTATTTCTCATAATTAAATATTTAAGTTGAATCCATAAAATAAAAAAAATTAATATAATTAAGCATTAAATAATTATAAAAAAAATGCCAAATCCATTCTATCAAGCATAAATTTGGTATAGTTACTGATATCAAAATCTTGAAAGATTTCAACAATTAATAAAAAAAAATTTATTGTTATTTCAAGACACTGTTACGGCACCTGCTATAATTGGATCCAATTCTTACAATTAAATATTAATTTAACAAAAACCATCGAATACTATCATTGTTCATTGTTTTTGCGACTGATCAATGAACATACAATTACGGTGATAAACACACAATATCATTACGCCGGCAATGTTAACGTCGAGAGTTGCATCAAATATATATATATATATATATATATATATATATATATATATATATATATATATATATATAAAGAGAGAATATGATGTGTGAAAAATATAATAATTCAAGCAATTTTAATTTAGGTTTAAGAAAAGTTAATTGGCTCTCACATCATTTGTTTGAATTAGATTAATAAGGATTAACCAAAACATACATGCTCAAGAAATTATTATATATAATTTAGGTGTGGAAATCAAACATGTATAAAATTAAAGGATTGAAAATTTGATTTTAGAATATCTGGATTCATTGAGAAAAATCTCTTTGTCGGTAATCTTGAAACTCATAAGTTGATGACTTTTGAGGTATTTTCTCAACGGGTACTCCTTATGCCTTGAATTCTCTTTAGATGGAAAGAAGAGATAATTTGTTTGTGCACTGTATATTAGGAACCATAACTTATATATAGTGTGATGACCAATTAGGGTTTTCATTATTCTCAAATGAATCATCCTGACATCCACTCATATTTTGTTAAATTGTAATTCCTTGTGTCGAAGTGTCAAAGCAAGGAAGTGTCGAAATGTCAAAACAGGTGTCGAAGCTTATGTTAGTGTGTCGAAACAGTTGTTTCACACAGGTTTGCTTTAGACTTGATTTAGATTATATTTGATTTAGTTCAAAATAGATATTTGAGGCTTTTATAGTTTTGGGCTTTTGCTTAGAGATCAAGTAAACATAAATCTATAAATAAGGAGTATCCCTTCTATTTTGTAATAACAACAAGTACTGAAGAATCACAGTACTTTGTAATTCACAGTTGCAGCTTGCAAGTGAATAAAACAGAAATCCCACAGTTTGTGGGTAATAATTTTCTCTCCAAATATTTCTCTTCTTTCGTTTCTTTCTTGCTGTTCTTTCTCAATCTCGTTCATTGTCATTGCGTGTTTGTGGGTTTGTCAATAATCTTGAGATCAAGATTGAAGAGGAATTTCCATAGGTTGTGGTTGAATTCCAACATCTGGTATCTAGAGTTCCGGTTGCGATTCAAGGAAGGAAGATCGTGATGGCGATGAACTATCCAAACGGGCACTTTCCGGCGAGTCTTCCGATTCTCAAGAAAGACAATTATGAGAATTGGTGCAAGCAGATCAAGGTGGTTTTCTGTTATCAAGATCTTTGGGATCTTGTGAAGGAAGGAGTAACACCGCTTGCGGAGAACACGACGGATTAAGAAACGACTGCACACAAAGAGTTTAAGAAGAAAAATTATAAAGCGCTCTTTGTAATCCATCAGTGTGTTGATCCAGATAACTTTGAAAAAGTTAGCGATGTAGAGTCAGTGAAGGAAGCATGTGAGATTCTTGAAAAGTCGTTTGGAGGCGCAGAGAAGGTGAAAGAGGTGAGGTTACAAACTCACAAGAGAACCTATGAGTTGCTTCAGATGGAAGACAACGAAAGTATAACAGATTTCTTCACCAGAGTTACAAAGCTGGTGAATCAAATCAAGGTATGTGGAGAGGTGTTGACATCAAGATCAGTTGTTGTAAAGATCTTGAGGTCATTGGCTCCAAAGTTCGACGACGTGGTAGTTGCCATAGAAGAGTCGAAAGACTTGTCAGTATTGACAAAGGAAGAGCTTCAAGGGACGCTTGAGTCTATGAACAAAGGATGACTGAAAGAGCTGCAGGAAAGTCGAAAAGTGATATGACTTTGCAGGCCTAGTCAGAAAAAGAAAGGAAAGGCAAATGAAGCGTGAATGGCAACAAAGGAAGAGGAGGCTACAACAATTCGACTCAGAAGAAACTCTGGAACCAAGGCAACCAAAGAGGTGGTGCTGCAAGTAAAGGAAGAGGTGGTGGTCGAAAGCCGAACAAAAGTCACATTCAATGTTTCAATTGTCAGAAGTATGGTCACTATGTTAGTGATTGTCCAGAAAAGAAGAAAAATCAAGAAACTGATGCAAAGCTGGCGAAACATGAAGAAGAAGAGACGTTGCTGATGGTCACAACAAAAGATGAAGAAAGATTCCAAGATCAGTGGTACTTAGACTCAGGATACTCATCACACATGACTGGAAGGAAAGATTGGTTTGTCAACATGAAGCCCTTGTCGAAGAACACAGTGAAGTTTGCAAATGACAACACTCTAGCAGCTGAAGGTGTTGGTGATGTTCTGATTATGAGGAAAGATGGCAAGAGGTCAACAATTTCTAATGTGTTGTACATACCAGACATGAAGAGTAATTTGCTCAGTATAGGGAAGCTTGTCGAAAAGAACTACAAGGTAGTTGTCGAAGACAAGATGATGAGAGTTCTCGACGCAGGTGGTAGGTTGATCTTGAAGGCTCCAATGTCTTAGAATAGGACCTTCAAGATTGAACTCAAGGTGATTGAACTCAAGGTGATGGAGCACAAGTGTCTAGCAACTGCAGCCAACAGAGATGAGTGGTTATGGCATTTTCGACTAGGCCATCTCAACTTCAATGACATCAGAGAGCTAAAGAGAAGAAATATGGTTTCAGGATTACCAGAAATCGACATTCCAAGTGAAGTCTGTGAAGAGTGTGTTCAGTCGAAACAACACAAGAATAGCTTCAGCAAGGATGCAGAAAGGAAGTCGAAGGCAATACTGGAAGTCATATACTCTGATGTATGTGGTCCAATCCAGGTGGATTCGATTGGTGGCAACATATACTTTGCCACGTTCATAGATGATTGCAGTCGAAAGTTGTGGACTTACCTCATCAAGAAGAAAAGTGATGTGATCAAGGTATTTTCCAGATTCAAATCCATGGTCGAAAGACAGAGTGGTCGAAAGCTGAAAATTCTGAGGACTGATGGTGGTGGAGAGTATGTGTCAAAAGAGTTCGATGCATTATGTGAAAAAGAAGGGATTGTGCATGAGGTGGTGCCACCCTATACTCCACAGCAACATAGAGTTGCAGAACGAAAGAACAGAACCATCATGAACATGGCGAGAAGTATGTTGAAGACTTATTGGGTCACTTAGATACCTTTGTCACACAAGGCCTGACTTAGCATACAGTGTGGATATGGTAAGTATATTCATGCAGAAGCCAAAGGTATCACACCTAACAACAACGAAGAGGATACTGAGGTATTTGAAAGGGACTCTCGACTACGACATTTTGTTTCCTGCAGCTGATGAAGGGAAAGAATGCAAGTTAGTGGGATACACCGACTCTAGCTGGTGTAGTGATGCTGAGGATAGAAAATTCACAGCTGGATATGTGTGTATGTTAGGTGGTGCACCAGTTGATTGGAGTTCGAGAAAGGAGCCAGTAGTGGCATTGTCATCATGCGAAGCAGAATATATAGCTGCTTCTCTTTGTGCATGTCAAGCAACTTGGATGGTGAACTTGGTCGAAGAGATCACAGGGAAGAGCCATGGAGCAATTACCATGAAGATCGACAGCATGTCAGCTATAAACTTGGCGAAGAATCCAATAGCACACGGTCGAAGCAAACACATCGAAATGAGGTTCCATTATCTTCGAGAGCAGGTAGCAGAAGGGAATATGAACTTGGAACACTGCAGAACAGAAAATCAGATTGCAGATATCATGACGAAGGGAGTGCAGGTCGAAGCTTTCAGAAGACTAAGAGCCATGATGAACGTGGACAGGTTAGGCACAATGAATTAGGTGGTGTGTTAAATTCTAATTTCTTGTGTCGAAGTAAGAAAGTGTCGAAATGTCGAAACAAGTGTCGAAGCTTATGTTAGTGTGTCGAAACAGTTGTTTCACACAGATTTGCTTTAAATTTGATTTAGATTAGATTTGATTTAGTTCAAAATAGATATTTTGGGCATTTATAGTTTTGGGTTTTTTCTTGGAGATCAAGTAAACCTAAATCTATAAATAGGGAGTATCCCTTGTATTTTGTAATAACAACAAGTAGTGAAGAATAACAGTACTTTGTAATTCACGGTTGCAGCTTGCAAGTGAATAAAATAGAATCCCACAGTTTGTGGGTAATAATTTTCTCTCTAAATATTTCTCTTCTTTCGTTTTTTTCTTGTTGTTCTTTCTCAATCTCGTTCATTGTCATTGCGTGTTTGTGGATTTGTCAACAATCTTGAGATCAAGATTGAAGAGAAATGCCCACAGGTTGTGGTTGAATTCCAACATATTTGAGTCCATACCCGATTATTTAATTAATTAATTAATTAATTAATTAATTTTAAATAACATTTTAATTATTTGATCACATAAGACACTTTATTTTATAAAATATTAAAATATTCCAACAGTGTATAATATATATTTATGTGGTTTTATTGTTGTTATTCCATCCTGATATCCACTCATATTTGTTGGTATAGTATATATTTGCTTTGTTATGGTTCAGTTTTGGTGTGATTGAAGATTTGGTATAATTTAAAACAACGTCTTCAATTTTGTTCAAATGATTCAAAACAATAACAAGAACATTATGAAATATTGAAGTGGGTGTTGATTATGGTATTTAGATGATTTGTTCAGAGTAGTTCTCAATATATGGTGCTTCTGATGTAACTTGAGAATGTCAGCAATTGATAACAAGGTTGCCAGTTTGGGTTGTCATCTAACTAGTGATATTGCTGAATAATTGTTAGAGCTAAGACATTGTTGGGAGTATTAATATATCCCTGATACATTGCAGATTGTCAATGTTCCAAAGGAGCTGCTCATAGGAAACATCAATGTCAGTAATAATGAAGGCGCAAGAAGCACTTGAAGGATACAATTCTTCGTCCGCAGTTGGTGTAGAACGTGCTAAAGCTAAACTTTCTCAGTTATTATCAACAATCAACAATGCATGTCCTAGTTCTCCAATTTCTGAAAAGAGCTCAATCGAAGAAGCAACTAAAAATGAAGCTCAAGTAAGTATATTGGTGTTTCCAATCTAAATTATTTAGTATAATTTCTTAAATGTTACAAAATCCTAAATATTTAATGCTCGTGCAACTTTCTGTTGTTTATTTCTTTTGATTTAAAAAAAAAAATCTATAAGATATTACATAAAACACTACATTTTTAATATGATTAGATTCAAACATACATAATATATTGGCATAGGATGATAACAACAATCTTATTTTTCTTTTAAGAAGACTAAACTGCAATCAGAACAACTTTCCCTTTACATGGCATTTGATTAGCAAGAAAAATTGTAATTATTTAGCTTCCATTATATTGTTACAGGAAGAGAAGAATATTTCTTGAGTTTAAACCATTTTCATGGAGGGGTTGCTGATAAATAAACTAGAAAATATAGTGGATGGATGAAGAGGAGGTTTAGGGTTGCAATTTCATTGTTATGTATTTGAGCTACAAGTACCTACATTATTATGTATTTAAATCTTTGTTTTAATATTTCTGCATGATTGTTACACCTTTCATAAACCAAGCTTGAATACTGTTCAATTTAATGTGATTTAACTAAAGTGGTACTCGTTGTAGCAGACTTTCCTTTTTTTTCTTCTTGTAGTGATAGTAGGATGCTTATTTGATATTAGATGTTTATGATTGAAATTTTATTATGTTAAAAAGTTATAGAAAGTTGAATAAAAAATTATAGAAATATAACCAAAAAATAATATTACAAATTTTTTTAGATGATAATAATTAAAAAAAAAGAATATTATAAAAAAAATCTTATAGATAAAATTACGACGGTTTGAAAATGTCGCAACCTGCATAAATTATATTTAGAATTAGTAAATATAGTTAAGACGGTTTGAACCGTTAGGTTTTAATAGTCGCGGCAATTTGAAACTGTCGCAACCAGTATTGAAAACAAAATTCAAACTGAAATTTACTAGGATTTGTAAGCGTCGTTACTTGCAATTTACGCCAGTTTTCTAACCGCCGCGACTTAGAACGACAGTTGGAGTGACAGTTTTAGCAACATAGAATGCTTTAGCTAAAAAAAAATTAGCCTAAGTATTTTCCTCCTGTCCAGAATGCTAAGATAAGGAACAAGATCACTTCATTTAGACAAGGAGATGATGAATTTTTATTTGATGGTTGGGAAATATTTAAAGAGTTGCTAAGACAGTGTCCCCACCATGGGATACCAATATGCATTCAACTAGAGACATTCTACAACGGATTGGTTTCCTCTTCAAGAAAAATGTTTGATGCATCTAGTTGTGAAACCTTGATGTATAAATCATATGAAGATGCGTATAAGTTGATTGAAAGTATTACAACCGATCCATATATCCAACACTATCCAAGACTCATATCTTGGCCCATGCGGACCTTGCAGTGGTAGGAATAACCCATCTGTCACAAATGGATGGAAAATGCTCATATATCCAACACTACACAATATAACATAGGAAAATCGATAATTGTCATAAGAAAACTAAAATAGTCTCAATAAAATGCTCGTATACCTGAAATAGACTCATATAACCAACAACCTGCCTCGTCTAAAAAACACTCGCCTCTCCAAGTGTAGCATATAGAACCATCAGTGCATCATACCCTCATGCCCAGTTGACACAGTCAAGGTGACTAAAAAACCACATGTACTTCATATTAATATATACATGAGACTTATCTGTTAAGATAGTACATCATACAAGATGTAGCATGTATACCCTAGTGACTGCCTCATACATACCCTGATGCACTAGATCTTTATACCTGTTCTGAAAGCAAGATAGACAAAAGTGAACAACCCTTATAATCTAAACTACTCTATCTTCTTCTCCTCAGTAACCCCAAAGTCATATACAACAGTCATACGTGCAAGATCCTGACTAATGAGAGGAACAGTAAAGAAACCACCTTCTAGTGGAAGATGTCTCCTTCTGCCATCGCTCAGTAAACATTGTCAATAACTAACCATCGAGCATGGTAAAAAAATAGTCCACGTCTGAAAGGAGATCGAACTCATCAACAATCTCCTTGACCTCCTCTGACATCTCGACATCTAAGAACTTCTTCGGCTTCTGCCCGTGGGTGGGCACCTTCAGCGGTAGTCGGTCATGTAACAAACAAAGTCAAAAGCATCATTTACTTTCAATGTGTGAGTAATTAATACAGTCGCATCATCTACATATTATATACATACCTCTCCCTACCATAATCTAAATGCCACATGATCGGCATATGAAGTGAGCAAGAACAATTATTCGACCCTTTGGGAAACCCTCTATCTACCTATATATATATATATATATATATATATATATATATATACATTTTTGTCAAAGCCGGAGCAGTCACCTCTGTCTTAATTGAGGAGTGACACCCATATCATTTGTAGTAGGCACCTTAGTAGTCGTTTGGGGAGTAACCTCTATAGTAGTCGGAGCCTCTTCCTCATAAGGATGAGGCACTTTTGCCGTCTTAGAAGGATGTGGCACATCTGACTCTACCACCATTAGGATGGTATCCTTAACTGCTTCCTGGACATCCTCAACAACTTACTTATCACCAGCATCTCTGGTCCATCCAACAAGAGCTCTAGATCCTCAACGCCGAGTAGTGCGGGGTGCACGAAATTGATATGCCTCAAACCGCTTCCCATAAAAACCGGTCGGGGATACTCTTCCTACATTGAGATGCAAGTCCTATACATCACCTCGCCTTACTCGAGTCGTTCCTGCAGCAGTTTGAGCTCTATTACGCTGCCGAAAAGCAACAATGCTATCTCTTTCTCTGTTCCTTACTGGAAAAAAATTCAAAAAAAAAAAGTTAACCAACCAGAATTTTCAAAAAATCCAAAAAAAAAAATTAGCATATTACTTTATTTTTCACAATACCCGATAAAGATTCAAGCTTATTTTTTGGATTTTTCAAAAAATACAAAAAAATGTATGCATTTTTCCGGTTTGTTTGAAAATTCCGGAAATAATTATGAATTTATCGGATATTTTAAAAAATATAAAAATATATATGGATTTTTATAGATTTTTTTAAAAAATTCGGAAAAATGTATGCATTTACCAGATATTTGGTAAAAATGCATATATTTTTTCGAAATTTTTTTTAAAAAATTAGTTAAAGCTCAATGGTTTCGTACTAGAATTGTTACTTACTTGTCATGAATTTTGAAAATGTGGTAGAGGCTATGAAAAATCGGGAAATATATAGAGCTTTTTAAAATATCGATTTGTACCAATACTTTTGTGACATGAATTATAAAACTGTACAAGGCTAGTATGGTAAAAACATAAAGAGTGTGGGGATGCCAGGTCTAAGTTAGGGGGTGGGGTGGGGGGTGTCAGGATAAAACATCGAGAGTGCCTCATATCCTCTTATCCTCTTAGTCTCACATTCAGCACTTGAGTTCTCTAGAATTTGATTTTTTTTTTTTTTTTTTAATTTAAGGTCACACTATTATAGTTGTTATAGGCCTTGAACGGATTGGGCCTTAAATTAATGCTAATAAATTATTTTTATGGTACTTCTAGTTGTAAGAATAAAAAGATAAAAAAATAGTTATGAAATTTAACTTTTTTATTAATTGTTATTAATCGGCCATATGCCCAAATGACAAAGACACAATTCATCTTAAATCCACTCCATTTGACCCAAGGTATAAAATTAGTTCATATGCAAAGAGTAAGGTACATTATCTAAAATCCACTTTTCGCTACTCTCATCTTGAATCTTGAACTGAATTGGGCGTTGGAGTGCTAATCATACAGGTCAATCATGCGCCACCGTAAAGGAGATCAACAACATCATTCAAGATCATTAGTTATTCAACTACATCAATTTCTGGTTCTGAACGGAATAATGGCACTGTTTGTGGAAATAAACTTCGGATTCCTAGAATTTCCACAAAATCGTGTTCTCTTTCCAACCTTATCGTGCAAACATAGAAGTTTTAAATTTAAAACCTACAACCTCAAATCCAATCTCTGATTTACCAGTTTGCAAACTCATTAGATCTTAGAAATAAGAGCGTTCAAAAGCGAACATGAAGACCTGTCTCAGTCAATTTGGTCAATCATTATTTCCACTTCAATTTCTCAAAATCTAGATCTCTGATTTTATCAAGATTTCCTCAAAAGAAACAGAATGAAGAATCCTAGATCTAGATCTAGGTCTAACTGACAGATTAAGGCAACTTCCATGAAGATCATGTTGGAGGTTCACGATTCGGCCCATGATCTAACGTCGCATGTACTTTCCACCACTGTTGAGGTACTTATAGTTGAAGTGTCAAAGATACAGAGAGTTCGTAGTTTATGGAACCCGAATACAGTGAGTTAGTTACTGCCACTCGTGGATTCAAAACAAAAACACCTTTTATAGGTACCAAAGGATCTCTGACCAATGGAAGATCCTTCCTTAAAGCGAATACAATGCTTCCCTTATTGATTGGTTTATTCCTCTCCAAAAAGGATAGACTGAGGACATAGGTTAGGGAACAAAGGCGTCTGAGCGCGGATACTGCTTACCTGGTAAGGGCGATAGTTCCACCAAGGCCATGGTCTAGACTTGGTTGCTCGTAGGCAGCAGCCCGAAGCAATATCTCTCATCCTGGATAAGTTGACGATCAAGTACCCTTGGTTGGGCCAACGAAGGTGAAAAGAATTCATCTGCCCCATATCCTAGCAGCTACTTTCGATCGCCGCTCGACTTCGTCGTTTAAAAGGAAAGAGTGGACGGGAAAAACATTCTGAGCCTCAATTAGAGGTCGAAGAAGCCGTTCTCTAAAGGAATTTGGTCGACATCAGAACATCCTCCCTGATTCAAGGGAAGTCGACAACTTGGTCGGAAGACCTAAGAAGAACATTTGCCACCCATGCACTACTTATATCTACTCCAGAGTAACACCAACACTGGGATATTTCTACCATGGAAATAAGAAAGAGACTAACCAAAACGTTCAACAAAGGCAACTCCAGAGTCCTGGGGTTTCAATGGTCGTCCCCAAGCTACATCCTTGATGAAGCCGACTACCCAGCGATGCATTTCAAGAAAATAGGAAGTGTGACACTTCGAAACCTCATCCAATTGAAGCAAATTCCTTAAAGGAGAAAAGTTCACAATGAAGCCCCGGGAAAGAACAACGACCAAAGAATCTGGACGACGTCCGTCCACAATATAGTCACCATCGAAGGTCTATCTATCTAGTTATTTCATTGTTTCTTTGTAACGAATTCAATTCATTATATATATATATATATATACACCACTACAAGAAAACACATAGTTAGTGTCGGCCAAAAGCCCCAGCTAGCAACAACAAAACCGACTCTACAAGGGGATAGCGTCGGCCAAGTGTCGGGGTCAGGGCGGACTTTCCAAAGCTGGAAGTTAGTTACATTTAGCGTCGGCTTTTGCGAGACACTAGTATAGCGTCGACTTTGGTTTACGCTAAGGCACCACTAAATGATAACCCTAAACACGAAACTAATTACTGAGTTAGCGTCGTTTTTAATCGACGCTATGTAATGCCATGTGTCATTTTTTGATTGAGTTGGCTTTCATCAAGGATATGTCCACGTCATTAGGTAGCACCGACCTTGTGGCCGCCACAATAAAACTTAGCTAGCAATTTATTTTACAGTTGCGTCGGTTTCCAGACCGCCGCTAGTAGATTTAGACAGCAAATTATTTTGCGCTAGTGTCGGTGTCGTGGCCGACGCTACTAGATTTAGCCAACAAATTATTTTATAGTAGCGTCGGTTTTGTAGCCGCCACTACTAGATTTAGTCAACAAATTATTTTATAGTAGCGTCAGTGTCTTAGCCGACACTACTTGATTTAGCCAGCAAATTATTTTGTATTAGTGTCGGTGTCGTGGCCGACACTACTGGATTTAGTTGGAAAAATATTGATTTGTTTGATTGTAACCTGTTCTGATCGAAACCTGTTTATTATTAATTCAATCCAACAGAGTTTTCCCAATTGTTAAACTTAATGCATGCATTCATAGCAAACTTCTTAGCTCATCACTCTAATACCAAACATGACAGAATTAGCAGAACTTCAAATTCACTGACCTTTTAACACAGTCTAACCAAGCTAATCATGGTCTCTTAACAATAATGCAACAGGTATTCATAACAATTCCAGCATAGTTCTAATTTTATCCACAATTCAGGTGATCTAAAACAAATTTACTTAAAAATACATAATCCCAATACATCAACATCAAAATACTAATGAGTTCCAAAATACACCAACATCAAAATGCTAATGAGTTCCAAAATACTGATAATCTCATAAACGATCTACGTACTAATCATGATAACCAATATCAACTTCCTCATCATCATCCTCATAATCCTCTTCCTCATGCAACATCCAAAATAAATAGTCACGAGTCAGACACATAAAGATTCAAAATAAATAGTCACGAGTCGAAATAAAAAATTGGCCAATATCGGGTGAAGTGTTCAAAGAGGGATTAAACATGAACAAAAATTACATCAATTATGATAGTACCAGCACACATGGCCTTATTACATGAACCTTCACACTCACATTTCAAACAAATCATCATCACCATACTAATCCATAAACCAAACATGTTAACAGTTCCAAGCGTAAATGAAAATGCATGCAAACAGTACCAGGACATCATTACCACATTCAATAAATCTTTACCCCATGTCCAGATTTTTACTCGAAAAAACATAGTTTTTGGACGAGAATGTTAGTTACAACTTGATTGCAAAACTTAAGACAATTAAGAATCATCAAGATATTCATCAAGAATCATCTTCATCTTTCTTTGTGCTTGAATCTAAAGATAAGTCATCATTTTGAATTTATATTTTACGGTTCATATTCTTTACACAACAATATCTAAAATATCTTGAATCATTTTACTCTTCCACAGTTTAGATGATTTCAAACTAAGTTGTTGGTAGGTCATTTGTGTAAAACGTTAAAAGGGAATGAAGATGTTAAGTTATAGTCGAGTTACCAGTATAAGATTTATTGGTCAAATAACTTCACTATAGTTTTTCTTTAGTGAATTATTGTAGTGTTTATTACCATACAAAGAAGAAAATGACACAATTATGTTAGCTTTACTTATCAGCTTGGACAAAAACAGAGAACTTGCCTCTGAAGTTTTGTAAATGACATTTAAAATCAAATAAAGTTGGTTACTATGGTTTGAAAAAATTGTTGTAAAGATTACAAAGAAGGTGGGTTGGTTACTATGGTTTGAAAAAATTGTTGTAAAGATTACAAAGAAGGTGGGTTGGCTTTAGTGAACTAATATCCAGAGAGCTAGAGTTTTCAAACATGGCAGGCAAGTCAAGTACCATGTCGACATTTGCTTTCAGATTCACAAACTATTTGATTCAAATATTTACAAACTACAGATTCAGATTCACAAACTACACTTGCAGCCTAGTCACAAACTATTGATCTGAGCCAAACTATTTGATTTCAGATTCACAAACTACACTTGTAGCCTAGTTACAGTTAAATTCAAACGAAAATGTCGCAACCAACTTTTTTAGGTTACTAAGCTATGTTAACAATTTATTCACGAATTCAGAAATGGGCAGGCAACATATAGAGTGCAACATATAGGAGAACAACCATAAGCAGCTATCAATCGAAATTTGCTTTCAGATTCACAAACTATTTTATTCAAATATTTACAAACTACAGATTCAGATTCACAAACTACACTTGCAGCCTAGTCACAAACTATTGATCTGAGCCAAACTATTTGATTTCAGATTCATAAACTACACTTATAGCCTAGTTACAGTTAAATTCAAACGAAAATGTCGCAACCAACTTTTTTTGGTTACTAAGCTATGTTAACAATTTATTCACAAATTCAGCAATGGGCAAGCAACATATAGAGTGCAACATATAGGAGAACAACCATAAGCAGCTATCAATCGAAAATCCATTAAAAAAAACCTAACAACCTCAGAGAAAAATAAAATGTACCGAATCGTTATAATCAGGATGATCACTCGCAGGAGCACTAGAAGGACCCGCCTGAAGAGAATGCAACATATCAAATTTCTTTGACAATTTATCAAATTTCTTTGCCAATTCATCTGTCCGCACATTAGCCTGTGCAGCCTCTTCACGTGCAGCAGCAGCTTCAGCTTTGGCAGCCTCAATGGCCTGGTTATCTGCTTCTCTATGTGGGTTTGTAATTGATACCTGTGTCAAGAAGTTCACTCCATATCTTATGTTACGCGCCAATTGTCTAGTTGCATAACACCGCCCCCGTGTTTTACCCCCTGCAACTTCTTTCCAAATTTGTATTCTTGTTGATCCTTCCACTTCATCACCAGCTTGTGTCAAACTACTGCCAAATTTTTCCTGTACACATTGATAACACAAACCAATCAATTAGTGAGCACACAAAATTCATGTAAACATTACCAACAATAGCTCAATCAAATATGAATAAACAGTAAGGGTTTTGGATTAAAATCCCATATACGAAAGCAAGACAATACCGAGACGATTCGGATCAAAACACAAACGGCATGAAATTCATAACTATATAAAACCAGTCCTGAGTTCAATCACATAACTTTACAATTAGCACTATTTTTTAATCTCTGCAAACCAACATATCATGATCACTTTTAGTGTGCAAATATATATGATGAAACCAGGGGACTTTTTCTAATACTCACTCTATAATACAATGAAACCAGGAGAGTCCCAACATTTTAAGCGGGAACCACATTAATTTTATCCAATAAGAGAGTGAGCGTTGAAAATAGTGTTCAAGTAAATGTTAGTAGCACAGTCCACATGTTTATAAATATCTGCAGCAAGCAAAAGTACAAAAACAGACACAAACAAAAAACAGGAAAAACCACAAAGGTTCAAAAACTCAAGTAACAGAGACTTGGGTACAAGAGGTATTGAATCAAACTACTACAACAATAAAATACAAGAATAATAATCAACAGGGCAGAAAAAACAGTTAACTCAATTCAACTAGCTCTTATCAACAACCACCATTCTATTCTATTCTAGCTCGTAATTATTTGTGGAATGCTAAAAAGGAGCAGAAGAAAATTAATTGTTGGAAAATTAATCGAAACAACTTGAAACGGCGAATCGCAAAAAGAATTGAAATGACGAATAGAATGGTTGTTCATACCTCTACACAACAACGATGGATATTGAGAGATTAGTGAACGTTTGATTGAATTGAACGATTGTTTTCTCTGCACAAAACCGAAATTAATAAGCGATTTGTTGGAGACGAAATTAACGAACAATTGAAATGCAACGAGTTGTTCATACCTCTACAACGATAGATGACTGAATGACGAGAGTGAACGGCGAGAGTGAGCGAGAGTGAACGACGAGAGTGAGAGAGTGAACGGCGAGAGTGAAGTTAGGGTTCAATTTGTTTTCTTTTTGAATGAGTGACTGTGAGAGAGTATCAGTTTCATACCAAAAACATTATAATTTCAATTATTTTAATTTAAAAAACTAATAGATTTAATAAATAAAACTAATAAATAAAAAAACTAATAGATTTAATTTAAAAAAACATTATCATTAATTTATATTTCTAAATTTGATATAATTTTGATTTTAATTTATTAGTTTATTAATTTTTTGATATATAATTTCAATTAATAAAAATATATATATAATTTTGATTAATTAAAAAAATATATAATTTTGAATAATAAAAAATTCATAAAATATAAAAAATTAATTAAAATATTAAAAAAAGGCAAATAAAATATGTGGAAGGAAACATAATATTCCGTACCAATATTAGCGTCGGCCATGAGCCACCGCAACTGTTATAAATAAATAATTATTTTTTATTTTAATAAAAAAAGGAGGCAAACAAAATTATGGGAAGAAAGGAAATTTTTTTGTACCAATAATAGCGGCGGCTATGGCCGCCACAACTAATATGAATAAATAATTATTTAATACAAGTAAAAAAAGGAGGCAAACAAAATTTATGGGGGGAAATGAAATTTTTTTTCCGCTAAAAGTAGCGTCAGCTCTAACTGATGCAACAAAAAAAAAAGAAATTTTCTTATATACACGCTACTATTAATTAAAATAAAATAATTAATTAAAATAAAAATTTAATCACGTGTCTATAGCGGCGATTTTAGCCGACGCTACTACTAATGATTTAATAAAAAAAAGTAATGCTTTTACACTGTTAGCGTCGGCCTTTGGAGACACGTCAGCAACGCTAACAGCGTCTGGGTCGGGGCCAACACTAAATTTTTTATGCTCAAATGTGATTTTCTTGTAGTGTACACACACACACACACACATACACACACACACACACACACACACACACACATATATATATATATTCGGGTTGTAAGCAAATGAGCTGCGACTTAGGATTAAAGTGAGAGAAGATTCAGTTGGTGTTAAGAAACCTTGGGCTGCGAATGAGCTTTCTATGGAAAATAGTTCTAGAATTTCATCGTCTGATAGCGATGGAGATGACTCCATTATTAAAGTAAGCGATGAAGATGATGAATTTCAGAAGGAGGAAGAAGGAGGAAGTTCAGAAAAAGGAGAGGAGAGAGGTGGTCGTGGAGGGAATCAAAACTTAAATGAGGAGAGAGATTCAAGTGGGGTTAGGGAGGGGCCCGAGGACAGAAGATATGTACCTAGTACTGACGAAAACCAGAGGTATGGACAAAGTAGCCCTGCAGTTGATGTTGATCAGGATTTGACCGAGCTAGTTCGGGATCAGAAGCATGATGGACAGGATGATGCATCTTTTCAAGTGTCAGAATCTTATGATTCTATATACAAAGAAGGACAAGGACAGAAAAAAGTTGAAGAATCACGGGTTGAGACTTCAAAAGTAAGGAGAGTTGTGGGAGAAGGTAGGTTAGACTCAGGTGGGAGACGATAACTGTTTGTGGTCTGGGGCAGGTGCTGTAGGTCACGCAGGTGGAATCCTCACTATCTGGAGGAAAAGCAACTTGTTATCGGTCAGCAGTTTTAAAGGAAATGGATACCTAGGTGTCAATGCTATTTGGAAAGGTCACACCATTTACTTCTTGAACATTTATTCTTCTTGCTCTAATTCGGACAAGAGGATACTGTGGAACAAAATTCTTCATCTTAAAGAAACTTTTGCTGAAGGTGAATGGGTCATTGGCGGTGACTTTAACGCCATCAAAAATAGAAGAGAGCGAAGTGGTAGTTGTATTCAAAGTAGTTGAATCATAGAGGATTTCAAAGACTTTATTGAAATGTCAAGTTGTGTAGATATCCCAGTGCGAGGCAACAGATATACATGGTTTAACGCTTCTGGAAAGTCTTCTAGCAGGTTAGACAGGTTCCTCATCTCTCCTGGTCTGCTCAGTAATTGGAATTCGCTCACTCAAAATGTTGGTTCAAGGGACATTTCTTACCATAGGCCAGTGACGATAATTGCAAGAAACATCAATTGGGGGCCGAAACCGTTCAAAGTTTTGAACTGTTGGTTAGAGCATCACGAGTTCCTATCTTTTGTTAGAGATGTTTGGGACTCTTACAAAGTTGAAGGAAATATGTTTTTCATTTTATCTAAGAAGTTTCAACATCTAAGGAACCGGTTACGTTGGTGGAATACCAATGTGTTTGGATGGATTGATACAAAGATAAGTGAGAATACTGCTACCATCAATGAAGTTGAAGATTATATTGCTCAAAATAGGGAAGGTATAAATATTGATATGTTGGAGTCTAGAATGGTAGCTGAAGACGAATTATGGAAACACATGAGAATCAAGGAAAGTATACTTAAACAGAAAGCGAGGATGAAATGGATTAATAAAGGGGATACAAACACGAAGTTTTTCCACGCTGCCATAAGACATAGAATCAGGTTAAATACAATTAGTTCGATCCAAGCTGAAGGAGAATTAATTGAAGATGCCAATGGTATTAAAGAAGTTGTGGCAAGTCACTTCGAACGAAGATTCAAGAAAGACTGCAGAGTGTTGCCTAGGATTGGATGTTATGGTTTCAAGTGTATGACTGAGGAGGAAAGCATGTTGTTGGAGGTTCCTTTCACGTATGAAGATGTTAAACAGGTTGTGTTCTCAAGTGAAGGAGATAGGAGTCCTGGGCTAGACGATTTCAACTTGAAATTCATAAAGCACTGCTGGGAGGTGGTGGGTACGAATTTCTCTAATTGCATTTTACAGTTCTTTGAGAAAGGTGTGCTCCCAAAGGTTTTCACATCTTCCTTCATTGCACTGATTCCGAAGAAGGAAGAACCAAGTGGTTTGGAGGACTTCCGTCCTATTTGTCTGATAGGTTCGGTTTACAAAGTTGTCTCAAAGCTTTTGGTAGGGAAAATTAAGAAAGTAATGGACATAATTGTTTCTGCCACACAAACGGCGTTTATAGAAGGGCGCAACATTTTGGATGGAGTTTTGGTGCTAAACGAATTGATTGATTTTGCAAAAAGAAGTAAGTATAAGGCGTTGATGTTAAAAGTTGATTTTGCATTAGCTTATGACAGGGTGGAATGGAGTTATTTAAAAGACATAATGAGGCATATGGGTTTTGGAAGTAAATATATGAGGTGGATAGAAGGAACGGTAATGAATAACTTTATGTCTGTCATAGTAAATGGAAGTCCAACCCGTGATTTTAAGGTTTCGCGTGGGTTGCGACAAGGCGACCCAATTTCCCCTTTCCTCTTTGCAATAGCTGCTGAAGGCATGTCGGTTATGATGAAGAGAGTTACTCAGGTTGCGGCATTCCAAGGTTTAAAACTCAATTCTGAGATCTCGTATGAACTGCTATAATATGCGGTCGACACAATATTAGTGGGTGACGGTTCCTGGTCTAATCTCTGGACTATTAAGGCCTTGCTGAAAGGTTTTCAACTGGTTTCGGGATTGCAAATAAACTATAAGAAAAGCTCCTTGTATGGCCTTGGTTTGGAGGAGGACGCTTTAAAAGCAGCAGAATGTTTTCTAGGTGTTCAAATTGACAAATTCCCTTTCAAATTCCAGGGAGTGTTCGTTGGTGGGAATCATAGGAATATCTCCTTTTGGAAGCCTATGATTCAGAAAATTCAAGCGCGTCTCTCAACCTGGAAAGGTAGATTCTTGTCTATGGCAGGGCGGGCCACTCTCATTAATTATGTTATGACTAATTTACCTTTGCATTATATGCCTGTGTACTTGATGCCGTGTAAAGTAGTTAGAATCATAATAAGTATTCAATGTCGGTTTCTTTGGAGAGGTTCTACTATGTCCAAAGGAATCTCCTGGGTCAGGTGGAGTGTGGTGTGTAAGCTGAAGGAGGAAGGAGGACTGGGTGTTAAAAATGTCAAATGGTTCAATGTGGCATTAATGGCAAAATGGATATGGAAGCTGTTAACACTAAAACGGAGGATATGGCAGGGAATTGTGGAGGCAAGATACTCGGAACATGTTGTTGATTTACATCTTGGTGTCATGCCGGCTTATAAAATCGATCCTTCATTGTGGTGGAGGGATTTGTTCACTGTCTGGAAGATGTTTGGTGCAGATGGTTTTACGCAGCATTTGAAACACGAGATAGGAAACGGTGATAACACTATGTTTTGGTTATCTAAATGGTGTGGAAACCAATCTTTTGCTGTCAAGTTTCCTAGGTTTTGGGAGGTTTCTTGTAATAAATGGGGTCGGGTAATGGAGTTTCGTAGCTGCAATTCAAATGTAGTAGATTGGACACTTGATTTTGGTAATGGCTTATCAGGTGGAAGCAGTATGCAGGATTGGTCTGATTTAAATAGCATGTTATGAGTTGAGTCCATGGCGTTGACAGGTGATGATAGCGTGGTCTGGGAGATGGGAGATGTAGAGCATTATACAGTAAGATCATGATATGAGTTATCGTTGAAGTCTCATAATTTGCAACCTAGTCAACATAATTTGGGTGATGTTTTCAACCTGATATGGCTGTCCTCTGCCCATCCAAAAATTCAATTGTTTGGCTGGCGGTTATTTCGGGATAGGCTTGCAACGAGAGAGAATTTACATAGAAGACGCATTCTTTTGGATAGTGAAGGTTTGACTTGTCCTTTCTGTCAAAGGGAAGATGAGACTATAGCTCATTTAATATATTTGTGTGAGTATTCCTTGAAGATTTGGAGTTTTATTGGGAGTTGGTTGGGCATTGAAATAGGTAGTCACGACACCATGTTGGAGCTATTTCATCATTGGATACAGGCATTACTTGATAAGAAGGTGACAATAAAAAATGCGGTAGGTCTTTGGTTGACCATAGGATGGTGTTTATGGATAACTAGGAATAACATTGTGTTTAATAGAGAAGTGTGGGATCTTGATTCGATAGAAAATAGAATTAATTTATATACTTGGTGGTGGTTAGAAAAACGGATTAACGGGAGATATACATGTAATTACTATGATTGGACCAACTTTTCTTGTGAATTTTTGTAGCTTCATGTGGGTGCAAGTTGGTGATTTTTTTTAGGTGGGTTGGATACACCCTTTTGTATCCAATTGAATAGAATTTTGCGTATTAAAAAAAAAAAAAGAAGAAACAAATGTCACACATGCTACTCTACACGTCTTTTTGCATGCTATATTGCACTGTACCAGAATCACTTGTAGTGTTAATCCACAATCTGGCTTTTTCTCATTTCTTATTCCTAATAACTATATTTGAATTTAAGATCTCCTTTAAAACTCGTCGTTTTCATCACACCTTTTAAGTTCAGTTCAGCTACTAAATAAGGAAAAACTATGTTTGGTGTGTCAATGGTTGTGGCTGGTGGTAGAAATGAAATAAGAGAAAAAGGAAACAACATGGAAGCACGACAATGATGGGTTCATTACGTGTAACAGAGCTACAACTTGTGGCTTTTGTATTGGTTTTCTCAGCAAGTGGTCTTGTCCAACTCCTTGATTTACTCTTTCCTGTCTTTGTCTCTGCCTATCTATTATCACTTTTTACGTTTTGTTTTTCTATCGTACAGTAATGGAGTATCCCAAACTATTTTCCATGTAGGCAAGGTTTTTCTAGTTTATGTTATTGTTGGAACAACAGTGAGCTTGTTCTTGCCTCTGGCTTATGTTTTGGGAGAATTTTGCAGAGGAGATATACATGCTGTGAAATCTGCAAGTCCACACTTATTTTTTATCTCTTTTCAAATACTCACTAAAAATATAACAAGTGGGTTGTAAATGTTTCCAGCTCCTGTGAGAACATTGTTCTTTTTATTTATAATGTTTACTTGTTAATTGTACTACAAGGAATGTAATAAGTCTTGGCAACACAACTTAGGTTCCTTCAGTTGCTAATATCCTTTTCAAAGATGGTGCTTAACACTTAAGTAACTAACACAATTAAGCAATTCCATCAGCTGTACCTTGAAGCCAGTTTGAAGTTGAACAATATAAGTTGAAGGTGGTAATAATTTATACATTATGTTAGTTCTAACTCTGAATGTAGAAGTTGTACATACCCTTTAATGAATTATCTTTATATATATAGTTTCAACAGATGATTTGTAATGTTTATTGAAAATTTCATGTTCTGAGTTCGAATGTTTATTGAAAATTCATGATAAAAGATTATTTTGCTTACAACCAATAATTAGATAATATATATTTAACATGTAAACATTATAAACAAAAAGGAACATGTTGTTTCCGGTTTTGAAAAATAAATTTGGCACAAAGAAAATTATCGGGACGAGTCGCGTACTAGGTCGCTTTCTTTAAGACGTTTCGCCGAACTGCCAATAAGTATGCAAAACAGTCGAGTTTCGACGACGTCTCCAGGATAAAACAACCCGTTCAGAAATACGATTATCAATTGCACTGTGATAAATCGCTCTAGAGATACATCTTCAGATGGTTATTAAAAAATCAGTCGCAGTATCTGAAATTAATCCAGTCGATGATGGTGCGATAAACCACTCGTTAATCAGAAAAAGAAAAATTATAGATGAAGTGAATGAGAGAGGGAAGAGAGATTCCGGAAAATTCATAATCTGGAGTATTTTCTCAACTGATACGCACAATACAATTTATAGTCATGAATCTGATATGATGGAGAGAAAATAGTGGGAGAGTGGAGAAAATAGTGGGAGAGTTGAGAGAAAAAAGTGGGAGGGAGTTATTCAATCAAAACTAGGTTAAGACTAAGTTTTGATGAGTGACTCATTATAATTATTTAATTAATAATTAATCAATAGAATTGACTTCCATTAATTAATCGGTTGACCTTTTCAAATTCACACAAAGTTTTCCAACAGAACATTAGCCTAATGATTAAATGATCTTGCCCAATAAACTTATATATATATATATATATATATATATATATATATATATATATATATATATATATATATATATATATATATATCATTTCTTCCAACCTCCTCTCTTATTTAAAAACAAACACATATTTAATTAAAAATTGAAGCTAATTAGCATTCATTATTTGAACATATTTGGCATTGCAAGGGACCTGCTAAAATTTGTTTAATTTTCTAGAAGTTTTTTCATGGACTCCTGCTTACAAATGCTGGAAGTGTCAATTGTCAAATGATAATAAATGATGGTGGATTAGTCGGTCAATGATCGGATACTAAAATTTCAAAAAAAATATGTTCGGGACTGGACCAATGGTTAGAATGGGCCCAATCCGCCTCTGCTCCAGAGCGGCCCAAACTGCCTAAGCCCAATCCACAGAGGGGCAAAATTGACATATCTGCCCCTCCAACCTGGCAAGGAACGCAACGTTCCTCCCCGGCTTTAACGCCCGTTACGTACGTCTTCCTCGCTGCCCGAACAGCAAGGGACAGGTGTCCGGAAATGCGTTTATGCCCGACCTAACAGTTAGTTTCTGGCACCCTGCCCGACATAACGGCTAGTTTGGGCAGTTACCTATTCTTTGGGGAAAACGGTTATTTCGCCCCAAAAATAGGACCGTTGGCCACGCGCTGGGGGCTCTATATAAACCCTCTCGCTTGAGAGGGTCAGGTATCACATTTTTCACCCTAAGAATACACTTTGTACTTGCCCCTTTTTCTCTGACCCTTTCTTACTTGAGCGTCGGAGTGCCTTGCAGGTACACCCCCGCCCCTCTTCAGTCACAAGCCGAACCCTTTGCACGCCTGACGACCAACATCCATCCGAGCACCTCGTCATCTGACGACCGGCTTACGTGGACCTGTTCGAATACTCCGGATCAGTGGCGCCGTCTGTGGGAACTCCTTGTTCTCCCCTTCTTTCTTTCCTCCTCGGAAACTGAAAGATCAAAACATACTTTCTTTGATCCGCCCACATATGGCCGCTCAGAACTCCGCAAAAGGTGCTGACGCTACGGTTCTCACTCCCGTCAACAAGATGGACGCCGATGGCAGTTCGCTGCTACTTTCTGATCCCCGCTTCCTTCGGGACGGGGCCACTGCGTCTCCAACTCCTCCTTCCACCGAGCAAGGAGGCAAACAGCTACCGTTGGGGGAACGACCAATTCCTGGCCCTCCCATCGCTGACCTGGCCGTTGCAGCCCTTCTGGAAGCTGTCAACCGCACAAACCTCCTTATCTTGCAGCAAGGAGAAACGATAGGAGCTCTCGAGGAAGCTTCTCTTCCAAGATCCTCTCCCCCCAAGAGTAAACACCAGAGATCAAGAAGCCCACCACCTAGGCGCGGGGAAGACCGTATGACGAGGCGTGAGCCTGAACCACAACGCGTTCGCAAGCGCGGCCAGATCTCCCCGCGGGATCATTCACCACCAAGGCACAGGAGAACGAGGCAGGACAGGCATTCTCCACCGGTCAGACCTCGCGACCGACCACGATCACCCTCACCTCGCAGAGACCGCCGCCGCGAACGCAGAGAACGGTCACCATCAACTTTAAGTTCGGACAGCGACGACGAGCCTCGCGGCCCGTTGTCCCGCAGGATCTTGGCCACCCGCCTCCCTAAAGGGCTGGAGAAGCCTCCGTCTCTAGGGACGTACGATGGAACCACTGACCCAGACGAGCACATAGAAAACATAGATGCTCTTTTGGACTACAGAGGGGTACGAGGAGCCATCAAATGCCGCCTGTTCCCGACAACGGTCCGGAAGGGAGCAATGACCTAGTACAAACAGCTGCCAGAGGAATCCATCACATCCTGGAGGCAGCTCGGGAGGATTTTCTCCCGTCACTTTACCGCATCACGACGCCACCCAAAGACTGAGGCGTCCCTCGGAGCTGTCGTACAGGGAAGAGATGAGCCTCTTCGGGACTACATTGAGCGGTTCAACAAGGAGGCCGTCCAAGTGCCAACGACCGACGAGATGAAGAAATTCCTGCTCGAGCAGGGATTACGTCCTGGCTCAGACTTCGTGAAAGCCATCGGCCTCGATCCACCGAGGAACCTCAACGCCCTCCTCCACCAAGCCCAGTCACAAATACAGTACGAGGAGAAGGTTGCTGCCCACTCTGTCTGGGCCTCCCGACACCAAGAAGGTGCCCGGTCATCCAGAACTGAAGAGCCCTCGACATCCCGTCGAGGAGATAAAAGACGCGACGATCGGCCTCGCGATGCACGCGAACAGAAGGGACCTTCTGGGCGGTTCCATGACTATACCCCCCTCACTAACTCGAGGGAGAAAATCTTGTCCGAATGTACCAACTCAGAGTTCAAACAGGCGGGAGTCCGTTTCCCCAAACAGCTGTCTGCCAGGCCGGGTGTAGACAAGTCCAAGTATTGTCGCTTCCACAAGAGCCACGACCATACGACGGAAGAATGCATCCACCTCAGAGATGCCATAGAGATCCTCATTTGCGACGGCCACCTGAAGCAGTTCGCGAAAAAGAAAGAAGCTCCCCAGCAAGAAACCCAGGAGAGCAAGAAGGCTGCAGAAGAGACTCCACCCTCCGATGACACCAACGTATAGGTCGCTATGTCCATAACTCGGCCAGAAGACTTCTGCATCCCTGATAATCTACCCGCCTCCACGTTCCTCGGCGCTCACAGCCCGTGGGAGGCCTTCCCGTCAGCCATGGTCATCTCCGGTGGTGGATTCAACAAAATCACGGTCGGTTCAGTCAAGAGGAAATTCGATTAACTGATCAGCAAAAGCTCCAACGAAGTCACCACGCTGGATACCACTCACAAAGGATCCGCTCCCATTTCCTTTTATAAGGAGGAACTCCTCGGCGGGGCACCGAACTCAAGCATCCCGCTTCTCATTCGGGCAAGTATGGCGAACTTCGACGTTCGCAGGATACTCGTGGACCAGGGCAGTTCAGTTGATATCATGTACAACCACTTGTTCGAAACACTGCAACTGGACGACTCCCACCTTACTCCATACGTTGGATCCGACCTGCAGGGATTCAACGGAGCAGTAATAAGGCCCCGAGGTTACGTAGAGCTCATCGCGACCTTCGGTTCAGGAAAGACAACCCGAGCAATCAAAGCACAGTTTCTGGTAATTGAATACCCGTCACTATACCAGTGCATTTTTGGAAGGCCAACCCTGGCAGAGTTGATTGCAGTGCCTTCCACCGTACATCTCAAGATGAAGTACTACACTTCCGAAGGGATGGTCGCCACCCTCCACGGCGACATCGAAGCTACCCGTCGATGCTTTGAAGCAGCATCAAAAGGACTAAGCACCATCTCAGCAAGGCCGAGGACCTCTGGTCATCCTTCTCTGCCCAGCAGCTCCGAGAAGCCAAAACCGCTTCCCCAGGTCGAATCCATCGACTTGGACAGCCGTTTCAGCGAGGAGGATCACGCCAAAGACCTGACGACTCTGGGCAGCCAGTCCAACAACAGCGGCCATCTCCTACGCCCTATCCCAGATGGCAACTTCGAGATCGTTCCGTTCGGAGAAGACCCCCAACGGGGAGTAAAGATCGGAGCAGACCTCCCCGACATGGCCAAGAGACAACTGAAAGCGTGCCTCCGGGAGAACGCAGACTTGTTCACATGGAGCGCTGTAGAGATGCCAGGATTAGACCCCTCTTTCGCTTGCCACCAGCTTACAATTGATCCGGCCGTCAAAGTCGTTGCCCAGCGCAGAAGGAAACAGTCCCCGGAGAAGATGGAAGCCGCGGAGAAAGCTGTCAAAGACCTTCTAGAAGCTAGGTTTATTTCTGAGGCCAAATACACTACATGGCTCTCAAACGTTGTACTTGTAAGAAAAAATAATGGCAAATGGAGGATGTGCGTTGATTATACCGATGTTAATAAGGCATGTCCGAAGGACGCCTACCCCTCCCCAATATAGATAAGCTCGTAGATAACTAAGCAGGTTTTAAACTTTTATCGTTCCTCGACGCCTACTCGGGCTACAACCAAATACCAATGGCCGCGAGCGATAAAACTTACACGGCCTTCATGACCGAATCGGGCAACTATTACTACAACGTAATGCCCTTCGGGCTGAAGAACACAGGCGCCACATACCAACGGATGATGAACAAAGTCTTCCAAGGACAAATAGGCGACATGCTCGAGGTATACATGGACGACATGATCGTCAAGTCCCACGAGGAACTAGATCACGTCGCCCATCTTCGCAAAATCTTCGAGCAGGCGAGAAAATATCAAATGCGTTTTAACCCGGAGAAGTGCACGTTCGGTGTACGGGCAGGAAAATTCCTTAGCTTCTACCTAACGGAACGAGGAATAGAAGCTAACCCCGACAAATGTCGGGCATTCTCTGAGTTCCCAACGCCCACGTCTAAGAAGAACATCCAGTCCCTCAACGGGGTACTCACCTCATTGTCCCGGTTTGTCGCGAAATCCGCCCAACACGCCCTTCTTTTCTTCAAGCTCTTGCAAAAAGAAGCAGCGTTTGAATGGACCGAAGAATGCGAGGCCTCCCTCCTCCACTTGAAGCAAGCTCTGTCAAAACCGCCCGTGTTGTCACGGCCAGATACTGGGGAAGTCTTGTTCCTATACCTCACCGTCACTGCCGAGGCCGTTAGCACCGTTCTCATTCGCGAGAATCCTGGCGGGCAAAAGCCGGTATACTTCACGAGCAAAGCGTTGCAGGACGCGGAAGTGCGATATCAGCAGATAGAGAAGGTAGCATTGGCCCTCGTCAATGCTGCCAGACGACTGAGACACTATTTCTTGGCCCACACGATAGTAGTAAGGACGGATCAGCCCATCAAGCAATTACTAGGCCGACCAGATATGGCCGGTCGAATGCTCAAGTGGTCGTTGGAGCTGTCCGAATTCGACGTCCGGTATGAAAGCAGAAAAGCTCTTAAAGCACAGACCCTGGCCGATTTCGTGGCGGAAGTAATCTTCTCAGACTCCTCGCCCTACATAGCAAACAGATGGACCATCTACGTGGACGGAGCATCCAGCTCGAGCGGCAGTGGGGCAGGAGTAATTCTAGAGAACGACGAAGGGACCATAGTCGAGGCTTCTCTCACATTGTCCTTTCCCACATCGAACAACCAGGCCGAGTATGAAGCCTTCCTCGCCGGGTTGCGCCTAGCCGAAGACCTAGGGGCTGAAGAAATCGTCATCTGCACGGACTCTCAGCTCGTAGCCCACCAGATATCCGGGGAGTATCAGGCCAAAAACGACAGTCTCTCTGAATACCTCACCCTAGTCAAGGAAAAGATGTCGAAGTTCAGAACGGTAGAAGTAAGACATGTTCCACGCAAACACAATGTGCGAGCAGACGTCTTGTCCAAACTAGCGAGCACCAAGAGGAAAGGCGGAAACAGGTCAGCCATCCAAGAGATACTTCCCCGGTCCAGCATCAATAAGGGGTCCTCGACCCTACACGTGCACACGATCGGGGACAGCGACTGCTGGATGACGCCCGTGTACAACTACCTCACCAGGGACGAACTTCCGGATGACCCCAAGGAAGCCAGCACCATCAAACGAAGAGCTTGCTCGTACGTCATCCTCGAAAACAAACTCTACCGAAGGGGCTTCTCCATCCCACTACTCAAGTGCATAGAGGAGGAGGTTGTCCCCCACGTACTACGAGAAATCCATGAGGGCATTAACGCCCAACACCTGGGAGGAAGGTCCCTTGCCCGCAAGGCCCTCCGGGCAGGGTATTATTGGCTAACCATGCAGCAAGACGCCAAGGAGCATGTGAAGAAATACGACAAATGCCAACGGCACAGGGATATGCACCTAGCTCCACCTAACGAACTGAAGAGCTTGACCTCCCCGTGGCCATTCGCCTGGTGGGGCCTAGACATCCTAGGGCCCTTCGTGACGGGGTCCAGCCAAAACAAATACCTGATAGTAGGCGTAGATTATTTCACAAAATGGATAGAAGCAGAAGCCTTAGCAAAGATAACAGCACTTAACATTCTACGCTTTTACAAGCGGAATATCCTTGCCCGTTTTGGGATTCCCCAAGCAATCGTCACGGACAATGGAACACAATTCACGGACAAGAAGTTCCAAGACTTTGTCGCCCATCTCAGAACAAAGCAGCACTTCGCTTCTGTAGAGCACCCCCAGACCAACGGGTAGGCGGAAGCGGCCAACCGCGTCATCCTTCGTGGCCTCAAGCGAAGACTGGATGAAACGAAGAAAGCCTGGGTCGAGGAGCTCCACAGCGTCTTATGGGCATATCGCACTACTCCCCAGTCCACCACCGGGGAAACGCCTTTCCGCTTAGCATATCGCACGGAGGCTGTTTTACCCATTAAAATCCACGTACCGTCCAGAAGGACCGAATCGCCTCTAGATGGGGAAATGAATAACGAAGCGATAAGAGAGGAGCTCGACCTTGTCGAGGAAATCCGAACGGGAGCAGCCCTCCGCGAAGCATCTCTTAAGCAAAAAATAGCAATCAGGCACAACGCCAAAGTCTTACGACGAGAGTTCGACGTGGGCAGCCTTGTCCTACGAAGAAACCACAAGGACTCTAGCGAAGGCAAACTAGCAGCCAACTGGGAAGGGCCATACAGAGTTTGTGCCAAAACGGGAAATGGTGCATACTTCCTCAAAAACCTTAACGGGGAGGCACTCCCTCGACCATGGAACGCTGAGAAACTTAAGCAATACTACAGCTAAAGTAACCATAGGCTTCCTCGCATCAAAGGACCACCCAACGGTCATCATGCTCGTCCAGGTACAAACGACGCATGCACACAAAGCAGAATCCCACTCAAGTAAATGAGCCAGAAATCTGCTCGTCGGTGGTCCTCAACCGAGCACCGCCTTCGCCCCAAGTACCATAATTGGCAGAACCCCAGCTCGCGATGGGACGTTCACGCCGCGGCCTCAGGCCTCAATCGCGACCTGAGATCCGCAACCTCGCCAGGACCTTCCCCGGCTATTCGACCAGTTCCCCGCACTGGCGAATTCACACACAACGAGCTATCTTTCAAAAAGGAAACTCCACTAACAGACACACCCTCCGACGGGCAGTCATACATGCACAGCAATAATGTAAAGTACAATAAAAATTGTATAAATAACATCAACCGAGCATTAAATAAAAAGGCCACAAGGGCCAAAGATTGTGCATATTACAAAAAAAAAAGGGGGGCCATGCCCCCCCCAGAATAAAAAAAGATTACAGATAAATCAACGACACGCAGGCTGGACAAAATACAACAACATCAGAACAACCTAACTCCTCATCCTTCCACATGCTCAGTCGACACGGGCTCAGGTTCCTGCTCCTCCACGGGCTGGTCCTCGGTCTGAACGTCGGGGGTATCAAGAACAAGGCCTGCGGGCAAGACGATGCGACCATCCTCCACTCGCGCAAGGTAGTGGATACCCTTGGTCGAAATGTCAAGCCCAGGGTTCACCACCCGCAACTGGGCCACAACACTCTCGAAGGACTCCACTGCCACGGTGATGCCGTCATCCTCGGCCTGCAGAATGCTGGCGACCAGCTCAGCCCTGGTTTTCAACACCTTTATCTTGTCCGGTTCATCAGCACCCGGGGCACTGGCCGCCATCAGCTCCTTGTCCAACTCCTCGGCGGCCTTTTTTGTAACGCCCCGATTTATTTAACCGTATTTAATTATTTCATTTATGTGAAATTTTGTGAATTGTGTGATTTATTGTATTTCACGTTAATGCATCATGTTTGGGCATTGAGAGTTTTGTGGCATAAATGTGTCACATTTTGAACTAACATCCACTGGTGGAAGTTAGTGTTATTTTGGCATTTTTTTGGTTATGTCACGTTTTGCACTTGACTTCCACTGGTGGAAGATTAGTGCAAAAACTGACCAAAAACATTTTCAGACAGATTTTAAAGGTAACTTCCACTGGTGGAAGTTAGTGAGTTTTTGGCCTTTTTTTTTAATTGTGTAAATTAAATGAGTTTTACCTGTTAATTGAATAATTTCTCTAATAGGTAAAATATTTGCAATAAATTATAATTTCTTTTCAACTTTTATTTTCCGAAATATATTTCATCGGTATGTTTATGTTTTATCGCGTTTTGAGAGCGTTTGGGAGATATTTGAGCTGAGGGGCATTTTGGTCTTTTTGGGGGGTAGATATTTTCATAAAAAGAAAGAAAAGAGAGAAAAATAGTAAGGAGAAAGAAAAAGAGAAAGAGAAGAGAAAAAGAGAAAGAAAAGAGAAGGGAAGAAAGAAGAGGAGGAAAAGAGGAAAAATCAAAGATTCTCCGTTTCAATCGTGATTAATCGGGTAAGGGTGAGAAGTTTCAATTATATCTTGCTTGTGTATGTATATGTGTATGTTTTCTTGAACTGTTTTGGTTATTTTCTTCTAGTTTCCATTCTAGGTTGAAATGAGAAAAATGGTTAGAAATCAATGTTTTCACGGACGAAAGTCGGAATAAATTGCATAGATGTGCTGAGTAATGTTAGGCCGTGATTGAGTATGCTTGTTTTATCGAATTTGGTTGATTTTGTAAGTTTTTGTATTTTTGGAGAATTGAGAGTTTAGGATTCGGAGTGAAATCGAAAGTCGTAGAATTCACGTTTAATGGTTTCAAATCATCACTATATGTTTGGTATGAATGAGTATGTGTTTGTTTCGAAGAAAATAATTGAATCGGTCGGTTTTTCGGACGAAAATGCCAGAACCCGTAGCAGGCCGCAGGGCAATTTTCTGGTTTCGGAAAAACTTCGAAAATTCATATCTCTTGAACCGTAAGTCGGTTTTGACCTCCGTTCGAAGCGTTGGAAAGCCAACGAAATGTCCTTTCTAGGAAAAATGGTTTTGAGGTCTGTACCTGGTTCAATAATAGCAGAAAATTGGAACTGTATTGTTGTGTTGATTTTTACCGTCGTGAATGCGTGCGATTGATGTTTTACCGTGTGTTGTGTTATTGTTGTATAACGTTGAGCTTTTATGTGGTTTATATGATGTTGATGCATGTTGTTGTGATGTGTGTGGGTAGCCTTTGTGGTGTGAATCCCTTGTGGAAGTAATTGTGATGACATGATTGTTGTGGTTTGTGGTTTGTGGTGAAATGCATTGTTTGATTGAATTCAATGTATGTTGTGTGGTGACCTTTATGGTTTGAAATGCATTGTTTGAATTGTTTTGCAATGCATGAATGTGATGATGTTGAAGCATGTGACAAGTTGTTGTAATTGTTGTGGTTGTTGAATTGTGGCATAAGGGCAAGAATATGCAATGTGTAGTATTTGATTATATATGCTTGATTATGGTTGCATATATGTGTGAAGATGCATTTGATGTCATGGGTCATTGTATGCCAAGCATCATGATATGCATTGTTGGAACGTCCTGAGTGACGGTTTGGTTCCAGAGGGAATCCGCTATGACATCGTGCGCCTTATGCCGAGAGGACCTAAAGCGATGATTATAGACGATCGTGCGCCTTATATTAAGAGGACCTAAAGCGATCGGATTGTGCGCCTTATACCGAGAGGACCTAAAGCAATCCATAAACGTCGTGCGCCTTATACCAAGAGGGCCTAAAGCGACGGGTGAACATTGTAGGCCCGACGGGGTGTTACTTGAGTGATCCTCAGTAACGAGTGATGGTTCCAGCAGAGTTCCTGAGTGAACTAGTGATGAGATATGAAATCTTGGAGTCGGTACCGCATATGCATTTGCATAGAGAGTCGTTGTGTCGGTCTCTTTGCATCTGCATGAATTATGATTGCATTGGTTATATGTGGAAAATCATGATTTAGTTGATTATGTGCGAGACATTGTGATATGCATTTGTGATAAATGTATTGGGCATGATTAATATGCAATTGGGGATGGAGACATTGTGTGATTGAGCGGGTGATAGCATTTGCGAATTGAGGTGTATTCATGTTAAATGCCTTGAATTATGAATGATATGTTTTGTGTATAAACATATGCATGATGTGTGAATATGTTATCATGTTGGAATAATTGATATATGCTATGTTGTTGGGAATGTTAGAAATATGTTAAGTATATATGGTATGTTATATGTATCATATGTGATGCTTGTGGTGAGAATAACTATGTATGAGAATTTATATGTTTTTGCATATTATTATGCAATCTTGGTTTAGTTGTTATTTCTCACCCTTCTGCTATTTTATAATGCTCTATGAGGCATTGCAGATTAGTGTTGCTGGAAGTCTTTGGTGAAGCTTATGTCTTCATCCCTTTGTTGGTCGGCTCTGATATGTAGCACCGGGTAGTCGGGAGATCGATTAGGATTATTTTGTGATGTTGTGTATATGCATCTTTATCTCTTGGGAGTTGTATATATACATGATTCTGTCGATAGCAGATGAACCTTTATGTGATATACATGTATGATATTCAGTTTTAGATTTTCCGCTTTTATTCTAAAATCTGAAATGTGGGAGTAAGGAACTGAGTTCCTCTGCTGATTGCTACCCCACTGTTGCATATCTTTATGAGCAGGTGTTGTATGTTTTGTTTCAATATAATGTGATTCTCCCTGTCTATGCCATGATAATTTAAATATACTTTGACGAAATTTTTATTAAGTGTTTATTGTTTTATTATTAATTGGGGGTATAGATTTGGGGTGTTACATTAAGTGGTATCAGAGCCGGTCGGTCCGTCCGGCAAAGTTGTTGAGTCAGTTGGTGTGACAGTTGAATACTGTCGTTGTTGTTTGTCCCTTAGTACGTGATAGGTGTGTGGAGCACTGTCAGTACTTTCTGGTTTTTTAATCCTTTGTCTGCAGGAGTTAGAATGAGATAAGTGGGGGAGAAGCTTGTACTTCTCCCAGTTGCTTTGGTTGTGTGCCGTTGGTTGCAAGGTTGTGAGTGCTATTTGGACAGTGTTGTTCCGGTTTCAGAGGGAATGCGGAGGTAAGGTTTATGTGAACTAAGGATTTGTGCCTTAGGTAGTTTTGTGCACAGGATGCAAGAAATGCTATTATAGTTTGGTAAAGATGGTTTATGCCCCATCATGATTGTCGGCTGTTTATTGGCAAATTGAGGAACTGATCACCCTTAATCTCTTGTTGATAGCAGACGGGAATTATGTTGGATGGAATAGACGTGTCTTTCCGGCTTTGATAGTGTGTGCAATAAATTGTTTGGAATTTAAGGAAATGGTTACGGATTGTTTTGATGAGTCGATGAAGATGCCAATATCATAAGATGAGACGGATTAGAGGCTTTGGTATGTTGGTTCAATTGGGAAGTTTTGGAGAGAGAATGATTGGGCATCGTTAATGGTTGTTCTCAGAGAGAAGAGTGTGAACTCAAATTGGACGAAGGAAAGGATTTGAGGTTTGGATCTGCTAAGCAGGGGAACTTTTAGGAAGTGAAACTCAGATGTTTGTTTTATCTGTGATGGTAGTGTTCTGGAAATTGACAGGAAGCCACAGTGATGTCCGTCAGTTGGGCATAGTTTTCAGATGTGTTTTTGGATGGAACATTAAGGTGTTGTCTTGGAGAGCTCCAGTATTGTTGGTAACAAAGGGAATGATGACCGAATTGAATAACAAGCATGATGGGTATGGTGGTATTGGTATTGAGACTATGGAAAGAAAACTTAGAGTTCTGGTGAGGTTTGAAGTCTTAGGAGTTTTAAGGCATTAATGGAAATTTTGAGAGAACCTTTAGGTATGGATGTAATATTTAAGAGTTCTTTTGGATTGGTTGTTGCTATACGTGGGGATTTATGGAATTTTGACTGTAAAGAGAAGAAATTGTGTATGGATTACTGACAGTTGAATAAGGTAACGATGGAGAATAAGTGTCCGCTTTCACGAATAGATGACTGGAATGGTTTGGATGAGGGTTGGTTTGGTTGGGCATTACAATGCACAGTGATGGTATTTGGTGTTAGTAATGAATCTGTAATGTTTGTGGAGTAGATGAATCGTATCTTTCATATTTATTTAAATAAGTTCGTAATGGCTTTGATTGAGGACATTCGGATCTGTTGAAAACTCAGAGGAAGAACAGGTAGAGTGTTTGAGAATTGAATTACAAGTGTTGAAAAGAGACGAAGTTTTATGTTAAGTTATTCAAGTGAGAATTTTGGTTGAAAAAGGTAGTCTTCTTGGATATGTTATTTCGGATGAGAGTATGTTATGAATCTATCGGAAGTAGCTGCAGTTCTACATGAGAGGCTCCGAAGTTGGTTACGGAGAATAAAATCTTTTTGGACTTTAGTTGGTTATTACCGGAGGTTAGGGAAGGTTTTTCCAAGTTAGCATTTTCGTTACTTCAGTTGACTTGCAGAGGGTAAGTCGTTTGCTTTGGATGTTCATTGTGAGGTATTGTGATGTGTCTTTGATGAGTTTAGGCAGTGTGTTAATGCAAGAAAGTAAATTCGTGGCTTATGCTTTACGACCATTGAGGATTCATAAAAGGATCTATATTATTCAGGATTTGGAATTGGTTGCGGTTGTATTGTGTTGGATAATTTAGAGGTATTATCTTTTTGGTTATGAATTCGAAGTGTTTAGTAATCACAGGAATTTTGAGTACTTGTTTGGTCGGAAGGAATATAGTATGAGATAAAGATGATGGTTGGAATTTGTGATGAGTTGTGACCTTAGTTGGAATTATCCCATTGGTGAAGTTAATGTCGTGCCTAATGAGTTTAGTCGAAGGTTTTATACATGTCTGTTTGGATGGATGAGAATTATTTGAGCAGTTCAGAGACTCGTATCTGGTGTGAGAGATAATGCAGTAGAGTGCGAGGTTGGGTATATTAAAGTGAACAGTGAGTTTTGGCGATTATGAGAAAGAGTTAGACTTTAGACGTGAGATTGGTAGTTTTGATGGTTTCGGGTAATCAGAGTGCGCAGCGGAAGCGCGATGTGGCATGATTCGTATATGCGTGTGCGACTTGTAAGAGTTCATAGGTTGAACATTGGAAGCATGTAAGATTGGTAAGACTATTGGACGTTTCAGAATGGAAGTGTTAGGTGAAAGGTTTAAATGTTATCCATGGGCTACTATGTAGATGGATGTTTGGTTCTATGTCCGATTGGTGGAGCGTAGCATTTTTGTGATTTGTTGTATGACAAAGATGTTTGGTATCCTGGTTTGGTCGAGGTTGTTGGAACGATGTTGAGTCGTGGAATTTGTGTTCTTGTTTGTGTTGTTGCCTCGTTTTCATGGTGACGGTTCGAGTGTGTGTAGCTAATTCCTATGATGGGGAATTAGGGGAGTGTTACCTACGGTGATGGTAACGATCTTGTTGTGTTTCGGTTCAAGAGTGAACCTGTGTGTTGGTATCGTGGTTTTCCTTGAGTTGTGAGTTGGTCGTCAAGTGCATTGTATGGGCTTTGCATCTTGTCGTTGTTGTCGTCGTCGTTGTCGTGTTGTTGTATCTGCTGTTAACAAGGTGGTTTGTCAGTTGTGTTATTCGTGGTGTGCCTTTTGTTGGCATGTTGGTTTGTTAGTCGGTGGCGAGAGTCGTGTTCGGAGTTGTTCGTCTCAGTATATTTTCGAGGACGAAAATGTCTAAGTGGGGGAGAGTTGTAACGCCCCGATTTATTTAACCGTATTTAATTATTCCATTTATGTGAAATTTTGTGAATTGTGTGATTTATTGTGTTTCATGTTAATGCATCATGTTTGGGCATTGAGAGTTTTGTGGCATAAATGTGTCACATTTTGAACTAACATCCACTGGTGGAAGTTAGTGTTATTTTGGCCTTTTTTTGAATTGTGTAAATTAAATGAGTTTTACCTGTTAATTGGATAATTTCTCTGATAGGTAAAATATTTGCAATAAATTATAATTTCTTTTCAACTTTTATTTTCCGAAATATATTCCATCGGTATGTTTATGTTTTATCGCGTTTTGAGAGCGTTTGGGAGATATTTGAGCTGATGGGCATTTTGGTCTTTTTGGGGGTAGATATTTTCATAAAAAGAAAGAAAAGAGAGAAAAATAGTAAGGAGAAAGAAAAAGAGAAAGAGAAGAGAAAAAGAGAAAGAAAAGAGAAGGGAAGAAAGAAGAGGAGGAAAAGAGGAAAAATCAAAGATTCTCCGTTTCAATCGCGATTAATCGGGTAAGGGTGAGAAGTTTCAATTATATCTTGCTTGTGTATGTATATGTGTATGTTTTCTTGGACTGTTTTGATTATTTTCTTCTAGTTTTCATTCTAGGTTGAAATGAGAAAAATGGTTAGAAATCAATGTTTTCACGGACGAAAGTCGGAATAAATTGCGTAGATGTGTCGAGTAATGTTAGGCCGTGATTGAGTATGCTTGTTTTATCGAATTTGGTTGATTTTGTAAGTTTTTGCCTTTTTGGAGAATTGAGAGTTTATGATTCGGAGTGAAATCGAAAGTCGTAGAATTCACGTTTAATGGTTCCAAATCATCACTATATGTTTGGTATGAATGAATATGTGTTTGTTTCGAAGAAAATAATTGAATCGGTCGGTTTTTCGGACGAAAATGCCAGAACCCGTAGCAGTCCGCAGGGCAATTTTCTGGTTTCGAAAAAAACTTCGAAAATTCATATCTCTTGAACCGTAAGTCGGTTTTGACCCTCGTTCGAAGCGTTGGAAAGCCAACGAAATGTCCTTTCTAGGAAAAATGGTTTTGAGGTCTGTACCTGGTTCAATAATAGCAGAAAATTGGAACCGTATTGTTGTGTTGATTTTTACCGTCGTGAATGCGTGCGATTGATGTTTTACCGTGTGTTGTGTTATTGTTGTATAACGTTGAGCTTTTATGTGGTTTATATGATGTTGATGCATGTTGTTATGATGTGTGTGGGTAGGCTTTGTGGTGTGAATCCCTTGTGGAAATAATTGTGATGGCATGGTTGTTGTGGTTTGTGGTTTGTGGTTTGTGGTGAAATGCATTGTTTGATTGAATTCAATGAATGTTGTGTGGTGACCTTTATGGTTTGAAATGCATTGTTTGAATTGTTTTGCAATGCATGAATGTGATGATGTTGAAGCATGTGACAAGTTGTTGTAATTGTTGTGGTTGTTGAATTGTGGCCTAAGGGCTTGAATATGCAATGTGTAGTATTTGATTATATATGCTTGATTATGGTTGCATATATGTGTGAAGATGCATTTGATGTCATGGGTCATTGTATGCCAAGCATCATGATATGCATTGTTGGAAAGTCCTGAGTGACGGTTTGGTTCCAGAGGGAATCCGCTATGACATCGTGCGCCTTATGCCGAGAGGACCTAAAGCGATGATTATAGACGATCGTGCGCCTTATATTAAGAGGACCTAAAGCGATCGGATTGTGCGCCTTATACCGAGAGGACCTAAAGCAATCCATAAACGTCGTGCGCCTTATACCAAGAGGACCTAAAGTGACGGGTGAACATTGTAGGCCCGACGGGGTGTTACTTGAGTGACCCTCAGTAACGAGCGATGGTTCCAGCAGAGTTCCTGAGTGAACTAGTGATGAGATATGAAATCTTGGAGTCGGTACCGCATATGCATTTGCATAGAGAGTCGTTGTGTCGGTCTCTTTGCATCTGCATGAATTATGATTGCATTGGTTATATATGGAAAATCATGATTTAGTTGATTATGTGCGAGACATTGTGATATGCATTTGTGATAAATGTATTGGGCATGATTAATATGCAATTGGGGATGGAGACATTGTGTGATTGAGCGGGTGATAACATTTGCGAATTGAGGTGTATTCGTGTTAAATGCCTTGAATTATGAATGATATGTTTTGTGTATAAACATATGCATGATGTGTGAATATATTATCATGTTGGAATAATTGATATATGCTATGTTGTTGGGAATGTTAGAAATATGTTAAGTATATGTGGTATGTTATATGTATCATATGTGATGCTTGTGGTGAGAATAACTATGTATGTGAATTTATATGTTTTTGCATATTATTATGCAATCTTGGTTTAGTTGTTATTTCTCACCCTTCTGCTGTTTTATAATGCTCTATGAGGCATTGCAGATTAGTGTTGCTGGAGGTCTTTGGTGAAGCTTATGTCTTCATCCCTTTGTTGGTCGGCTCTGATATGTAGCACCGGGTAGTCGGGAGATCGATTAGGATTATTTTGTGATGTTGTGTATATGCATCTTTATCTCTTGGGAGTTGTATATATACATGATTCTGTCGATATCAGATGAACCTTTATGTGAGATACATGTATGATATTCAGTTTTAGATTTTCCGCTTTTATTCTAAAATCTGAAATGTGGGAGTAAGGAACTGAGTTCCTCTGTTGATTGCTACCTCACTATTGCATATCTTTATGAGCAGGTGTTGTATGTTTTGTTTCAATATAATGTGATTCTCCCTGTCTATGCCATGATAATTTAAATATACTCTGACGAAATTTTTATTAAGTGTTTATTGTTTTATTATTAATTGGGGGTATAGATTGGGGGTGTTATATTTTTCTCCGCTTTCAGCTGGGTGACCTCCTCCTTCAGCTTAGCCATCTCCTCTTCGATTTTCTTCCTCGCCTCACGAGCACCCTTGACCTCCTCCTTCAAGGCCGTCTCAGAAGCCCGGGCAGCAGTAAGTTCGGCCTCAAGCGCAGTGTCCCCTTCCGCGTAAACGGCCACCATCTCCAGCATCCTCACAAGGGCAGAAGCATCCTGGGCCACCAGCGCCCTCTTGATCGCCCGGTCCATGCCCTCCAAGCTAAGAGACTCTGCTAGAGGAACGACCAGCGTGTTACCCTCAAAAAATCTTCTGTCAAGGATGCACGGGGGGAGCTCAAATTTCCCCTTCTCAGGCGACCGAGTCAGATCCACAGCCTCTAACGTCCGTGGCCGCTTCGCCCGCCCGGTCAAAGGCAATGGAGAGTCCCGTGGGCCAGGAGAGGGTGTAGAAGACGTCCCCGGAGCAGTCTGAACAAGGGAAGGAGCACGAGTACCAGTAGCAGGCCGGGTCTTAGGGGGAGCTGCTCCAGCCTTACCCCTCGCCATGTCGTTCCTCACCACACGGTCACGGGCTTGAGGCATCTCACCTGCACAAATAAAACGAACACGTTAGCGACGGGGAAAAAGAAATAACAAATAAATTCTAAGTAACTAAGACTACCGAGCAACTTCTCAACATCCGCAGGAGTCTTGCACTCCAGCAGGGCCTTCACATTGATGAACCTACGCTCAACCCTCTGGCTCCCATCCTCCTCGATGATGGGGTTACCCTTGCTCGTCCAGCAGCTCGCGAGACCGAAGGAGTTGACCCAGTTCACCAACCTCTCATAAGACATGGCATCCTGCCTGCGTAGCGCGCTCGGTTCAAAGACGTAAGCACTGGGCTTCTTTGAGAAGTGGTCAGGTGTCCAGCGGATGGGGAACTTGTACACTCTCTCCCTGATATACTTCCCTTCCTCGTTGAGCAGCTCCTCTCCGTTCTTATCACACTCTACCTCCCAGACGTACACGCTGTCCTGGGCAGCCTCAGACAATGGCTCAACGATGAAGTACCGTCCCTTGAACGTTCGGATGGAATCTGAGAACGGCTTGAACAACTTTCTGGGCTGCTTCAAAGAGACCCATCCGTACCTTTTCCCCGCCAGCTGCCGCTGTAGGTGGAAAACAGCAAAGAATAGAATAAGGGTGGTCCCCAGAGTAAGGTGCTCACACACCAACTCAAAAGCCCGTATAAAGTCCAGCGAATTGGGGTGGAGTTGAAAAGGCGCCAACTTCAGATGCTCAAACACCGACCGCTGGAAGTCAGTGAAGGGCAACCTCAGCCCCAATTCCTTGAAAGCATATTCATACATCGAGAAGCAGTCCCCAAAGCTCGAGCAGACCCGCTCGTCCGAATAAGGAAAAAGAACTCTCCATTCACCCGCTGGTCCCACCTCGGTAAAGACGTCCGCCGGAGACCTCGCGAACGTGGAAATATGCTCGGAGGGCTCGGCCACCTCCCACTCCTCCGGACAGAATCCTTCAACGTCTTCCTCCATGACGTCCACCTCTTCTCCCCCCTCAACTTCGCTCGCATCCCCCTCGACTTCGCTCGAGGAGTTCGATGCCGTCGAGCTCGAAGACGCAGAACTCGAGGCCGTTGCGTTGCTACTCTCCTCGGAGATAGTTTCCTCCTCGAATGTAACTGGGATAACTTCCCTCTCTGACTCCATCGCCACTACGATCACCTGAAAAAGCAGAGAAAGACAGTGAATTCGACAGGAAATCAAATCCACCCTTCCACCGCTAAGTCAAGTGAAAGGGCGCGCAGAAGGCTAAGGACAATGTCCCCGGCCTAAGCCCTAACATCAAACGAAGAAAGAAAAACCTCCCCGCGAGGAGATGCCCAAGACATACCATCTTCCTACGAGGAACCTCCCCGCGCTCTTGCCCGGATTCAGTTTAAAGCTCCGCCGGAAACTGCAAAGCTCCACCGGAATCTGGAAACATTCTACCGGGAAATCCACCAATCCATCAGAAGATGATAAGACGCGGTGGTCACGACTCGCAACCACGACGTGGACCACCACGCTTACCGAACGCGCTACTTACTCCGGCGAGATGCTTGACGCAGCAGAAGGGCAGAACCACCGCCCACCACCAACACTCGCCGTAAACCTACCTATTTTGTCACCTAGAACTAACCCTAGCCGCATGCAATCTACCATTAACAATAAGAGAAAGTGAAACAAACTGGAAATCAAAAAACTTACTTGATTTAAGTAGAAGAGAAAGGCTGCTCGAAACTTGGCACGGTGGTCGGTTACTCTGAGGACGGCGACGGGCAAGAACGCTGATGACGACGAAGAGAAATCAGAAGGGAAAAGTGCAAAATGGGACAACCTTCCCCCTTTTATACTGAGGGGCACGTGCACACACGCGCCCGTAGGCAATAATGACTGCCCACTAGCCATAATTACCTATTAACTGCTATGCAGGGCTCGATGCACACGTGGCAACCCAACGTTTCCCATTCTGTCTGACGCTTTATCTTCCCGAATACCGGGCAATAGGGTCACGACCACAAACATCACGGGCACAGAGGGCCACGAGCACCTCGAGACAATTATCCTCTTCTCCAAACGACGACTCCGCGTTATCTCCCCCGAGCGACGAGCAGTCCTTAAGTCATCACTCCCATGCTCGGGAGCAACGACTTGGGGGGCTCCTGTTCTGGACTGGACCAATGGCTAGAATGGGCCCAATCCGCCTCTACTCCAGAGTGGCCCAAACTGCCTAAGCCCAATCCACAGAGGGACAAAATTGACATATCTGCCTCTCCAACCGGGCAAGGAACGCAACGTTCCTCCCTGGCTTTAACGCCCGTTACGCACGTCTTCCTCGCTGCCCGAACAGCAAGGGACAGGTGCCCGGAAATGCGTTTATGCCCGACCTAACAACTATTTTCTGGCACCCTGCCCGACATAACAGCTAGTTTGGGCAATTACCTATTCTTTGGGGAAAACAGTTATTTCACCCCAAAAATAAGACCGTTGGCCACGCGCTGGGGGCTCTATATAAACCCTCTCGCTTGAGAGGGTCAGGTATCACATTTTTCACCCTAAGAATACACTTTGTACTTGCCCCTTTTTCTCTGACCCTTTCTTACTTGAGCGTCGGAGTGCCTTGCAGGTACACCCCCGCCCCTCCTCAGTCACAAGCCGAACCCTTTGCACGCCAGACGACCAGCATCCATCCGAGCACCTCGTCATCTGACGACCGGCTTACGTGGACCTGTTCGAATACTCCGGATCAAAATACAATATTGGAGTTAGCACCACTAAATATCACTTTTTTTTGTGTGTGTTTCACTATGATATCTTTTTAAGGATGACAACAACTTAGTTTTTATTTTCTGAGGGAGATTGAGCTTAACATTCAAATTACCTCAAAATTTGTCAACATGAATTATCAAATTGAGAAAGAGGTCCAGTGTCATCTTGTTTCGAGATATTCACTACTATAAATATACTCATTTTATTTTGGAAGCGAATGGGAGTTTATCTTGATTACAAATGTGAGGTAAAGAAGGATGTCATGAAAATCTTCATCTTACCCCTTAACTCTCAATAATCGAGGAGATAGGTAAAAAGATCATTGGTTCAATCCCAAACAACAATTTTTTTTTTCAAAACAATGTAGTATGCGACACATATCTCTCGGTTTTTGTTAATAATTGAGAGAAATATTTAGCTATTTACGTCGGATTTTGCAAATAACCGAAGGGTATAATCAATTTTTTGTTTTAAATCATATTTTCACTGAATCTGGATAATTTTTTTTACACATCACCCAATAATGTGACAGAATTAGATCATCTGTATTTTATACATAACATAACACAGATTAACAAATTTACATTGTTTACAAAATCAAATGTACAATGCTTACAACAACATTAACTGAACTAATATACATAAATCACATGTATATGAATAGTTAATGTCTTAGTCCATGAACTGATAATGCCTCTGAAGATAATGTTAAACATATCTCTCATCACATAGTATCCACATTCATAGTCGTTGGGTTGTCTATGCGACTACAAATATTTTTTATATAGTAACTAATTAATACAACCAAAACACAAGTAATACATTAACAAAAATAAAAGAATGTCAAAAAGTACAAGTAATACTTACATGTGGTTCTATGAACTTTTTCTTTTTACCTTGTAGATTATGCTTCACAAAATTGTATCTCTTCGTAGCTCTACATGACGGTAAAAATTAAACATGAATAGAAACTATTCAAATGAATAAAAACTATTCAAAACTAAAGATTAAATTTGAGTATTACAAATAATATCACTTACCTGTTCAAAATCTTTTCCATTTCTTCATCAATTTGATAGTGTAAAGAGCATAACACAACTACAATATTTTGCTTCAAACATAAAATAATTAGTTACCAGTGTTCCCTACATAAACACTCAAAATAATTAATAATGTGTGAAATTAATTTATAAATGAAAACACAAACTAAAGCATATACTTATGGATAAATGGTGCAATGTAACAAACTTTATTCTCCTCAACCATCTTGTTTTGTAAGTGCATCATGATAGTGTTTACTGAATTACCTTGAAATTGAATGTTCAATGGATCTATGAAACAATACTTTTTCAATTTCCTTTCAGCACGCATCTCATGCAGTATCCTAATTAAAAGTTAATGCAAATGTAAAATCTTTATGTTAAAGTATGAGAACAATGAATATAAATTTAAATCACCGTAAGAATTATACTTACGAGCACTACAATTGTATTACGGGTATGTCTAGCCAATCATCTCCCTTCAAAAATTCCACAACACAACTCTTATGAAGCATATATTATTGTGATGGTTCATGTTTTAATTTAAACATGCAGACGTCTAAAATCTCGTCTATCATAATAGATAGTCTATAAGTGTTATCTAGTTGAGGTGGTTCTCAATATTCTGAATCGAGGTAGAACAACTATCTTTTGTGCTTGCACCATCCATAACAACTTTCTCAGACATCTCCAACTAATATAGATTTGAGTGGTTGCGTACACCCATTGATTTCAATTTTTACATCATAAAACAACTGAATACAATACAAAAATTAAAACACACAAACAATAACAACAACATACAACACAAATATTTTAAATTATACTTATACCTCAATCACATCGCAGGTACATTTCTCTTGTTCAACTGCACCCAACATCTCTCGCTCCTCTCGCACCTCCTGCAACATCTTCTCCCGCTCCTCCTGTAACATCCTCTCTCACTCCTTCCGCTCCTCTTGATTTCACTTCTCCCGCTTTTGTACTAATACCTCCCCTATCTTTTCAGCAACCATCTCTTCAATTTTTCTCTTTCAATTTACTTTATTAATTGGTTGCGATGGTCCAAAATTTAGCTTCAAACTAAAGCCTCTTCCAAGACCAAGGACACGCCCAACATGTTCCTCAGTTCCAATCGCTTCTACCAAGATGTCATGACAGACTTGTGGAACAAAGATACCAACTTTGACTTGTCCAACTAGTACATCCTACAACTCATTGAATGAATAACTAAAATTGAATTAAATAAAATAAGTAATGTTGAAAAAATAATCTCCTTACAATCTTTTCAGCCACTTCAAGTGTAGCTTTTGCGTTAACGAGTCATCAGATCGTTGACGTGCCCTCTTTCGTTTCTCATGTCATGATGGTGGAGATGCATTACGATCAAGGCTTCTAGAAGGATCTCTAAACTCCAGTTCCCTTTGTTTTATTTTTTCATTAATCATCCTCTGTTTAAGTTTATCATATCTTCCATGAGACAATCTATGTGGATAGATATTCCTAGATCTATTCTCCTTTCCTTTTGGCTCTTAGCCAAAAATTCAGAAGTGGTGTGAGATTTTACAAAATCCTCCCAAACTTTCTTATTAATAAATGGATACTTCATGTATGGAGGCTCTAAGTTATCTTTTGGTTTTCTTAATATATTCATTTGTGAGTTGTCTTAAAGCCCCCTCCAACGCTCACCAGCATATGCAATCCATTTCTTTTTTAGTATACTTTCTTCTAGAATAATAAACACTTCCTACATATACATAATTAATAGAGTTGATATTAGTGTAAAACCAAAAAATTAAATGGTCATATATACTTGTAAAATAAATAAATAAATTCATGATAAATACCATTATATCAGTCCCATCAACTTCGTTTCAATTATCTATCAAAATAATCACTTTGCTTCTACCTTGTAATGCCATGTAACCCTTAAAATCATCAGCATTTTTCCCATAAGCCTTTCCGGTTCTTAGATCAAAATTAACTGGGAAGTGAACACCATTTTCATGGGCTTTTTTAAATTTGGTACACATTGTGCCACCTATATCTTTTCTTTTACTTTTTTTTATTAACAACGGTTGCAGCAGAAGTTGTATAAGAGGTACTTGTCGAATCACCCATGTCTATGTAAATTAAGAAAAATTACAACATATATATCAACTGCAAGCACAAATATTACCAACTAAACCTGAACCAATGTATTCCTTGTGAGTCACATTAAGGTAATTAACATTTTGAAACAACAATCAAACTAAATATTTCACATTTGTCTTTTGTGTTTAACAAGAATATAAAAACAAAAATAAAAACATACACTTAAATTCATGACAAGTGTGTTATCTAAAAGATGGATAGAAAATTTGACATTAATCACCAAGATGGATTTTAATGACAATGTGACAAACAAAACTTTATAACTTTCACTACATATATATAAAAAAAATTGTGGCGGTTAAAAATGTATTATTATAGCCGTTTTAACTACCACAATTTATGAAAAATTGGGTTTTTTCAAAATGCTGTAAATTTGGTAGCCACTAGGTATAAAATGGCGGTTTCGCATTAACATACAAACCTACTTAATAAATTGTGTAAAAATGGCAGTTTTTGTTTATAAAAAATGGCAGTTTAGACTACCACAAATTTCAATATTTTGTAAAAAATATTACTTAATTTTGGCGTTTAAGACTGCCGTAATTTTCACATTTTCACAAAAGAAATTCACCCACACTCATTATCATTATACCATCTTCTTGTAAAAGATGCTAATGGAATAAAAACACAGCTTCAAAATTAACGTCAAGCCAAACCAAGCCTTCAATGACATTAAAAACTCAGCAAGACTTCCACCACCAATGAACATCAGTGAAACTAGAAACTCACCAAGACTTCATCCATCAAAGAACATCAGCATACAAAATCAGTGCCTCGAAGCAAACAAAACTACAATTTACTTGATTCACACCAATTATATTATGACTTCTAACACTCCAAATAAATATGAAAGAGGTCTCTTGTTTCCTTGCTTTATCGTCAACTATAGACAAGTGAACTATTATTTTAATGCTAATAAAGTATTTTGACGGTTGCTTAAAAAGTTCAAGATTTATATTTCATGGATAGACAAAAGAATCACTGATGCACACTCTCAATTTTCTAACCAAAGATTTGAAATGCCTTAATATTTTTCTCTAATGTAAGTGTCATTGTTATATGGTGGTGTAAAGAAATAATTGCAGTGTATGTGTGACTTGTACGTAGCGCAAATTCATCTCTTGTACGATAATCATGACCATATACATTGAGCTCAAGTAATCTTCCAACAATTACTTGCTGTATATAAGGCATGAAATTATTTGGAATGCCACTGGGATCTTCACTGATTTACCACTTTCATGTGCCTCAACTAGATTGAAGTATCTCAGTAAAATGATTCTCTATTCTAGCTCAACTTTCTGAATATCTCGCGCAATTTCCTCAAGGAAAAGCTGCAATGTGAAGTGTTAAAGGAAAAACAAAGACAATTCATTAGAACACAAAAAGAAGCAACTATAATTAAGTTAGTTTATACTAAAGAAAAAAGTAGAATAATACTAAATTGAAAACTTCCGGGTCAAAACCATCAAATGGGAAACACGAAGGAAAAAAAATAGAAGTAACTCGAACAAACAAATGGCTACCTTAGTCCGTCCATAAGGGTTCATGGCTTGTAACTTGAAATCCTCTGCACAGTGTATTTTTTCAAGTTGGCCATAAACAGTTGCAGATGATAAGAAAACCATAAGCACAAACATGTTAAGCCAATCATACCGTTGGTGGTATTCTAGAGGTGGTGGAGTAAGAAATCAGTTTTGTGTCACGTTTTGCACTTAACTTCCATTGGTGGAAGTTATACTTAAAAACACTCCGATTTTACTAAATTCACCACACACTCTTTGTTTTATATATTCAACTTAGCATTACAATGTCTTTATATAGACTTGAAGATGAAACTGATAGAGAATACAATAAGTTGGTAATCAAGATGAAGATTCTTTGGTTCTCTCAATCTTAATGATACAACTCTACCATAAATCTAAATAAAGACAATTATTATAATATGGTGCTTAGAATTCTCTCATAATGCTTACTAATAATAGTGGTGGTTACAACACATTAATTTTAACACTCCCCCTTAATGTGTTGTTCTTTAACTCCCTTTGCTTCTCTAAGTTGCTGAAATCTTCCTGTTGGTAGTGCTTTCGTAAATATGTCTGCTAGTTGGTCTTGAGAACTGCAGAACATTAACTGCACATCGCCATCCTCGATCACACTTCGAAAAAAGTGGTGCTTTATATTAATATGTCTTGTTCGACTGTGGAAAACATGATTCTTCGCCATGGCTATTGCTGATTTATTGTCACAGTGGAGCAGCAGACTTTCTTCTTGCTTTTCTCCGATATCTTCAAGTATTCTTCTCAACCAAAGTGATTTTTGTGTAGCCAAACCAGCTGCTAAATACTCAGCTTCAGCTAAAGATTGCGCCACAGTATCTTGCTTCTTTGAGCACCAAGAGATCACACCTGAACCAAGGTTGAATACATAACCTGAAGTGCTCTTCATATCATCAACACTTCCGGCCCAATCACTATCACAATAGCCTTTAGCTCCAAGTTTAGAATTCTTCTCAAATCTGATTCCATGCTCCATGGTTCCCATGACATACCTTAGAACTCTTTTTGCTGCCCCAAGATGTAAATGACTTGGTTTACTCATGAATCTTGGGAGTAAACTAGCAGCAAACATTAAATCGGGCCTTGAAGCTGTAAGATAAAATAAGCTTCCAACCAAACTTCTATACATGCTTGCATCTACTAATCTTCCGCCATTTTCCTTTTTTAATTTTTCATTCACCACTAAAGGAATATCAACAGGTTTGCAGCCATACATGCCAAACTTTTTCAAAATATTTTCAGCATATCTCTTTTGACAAATAAAAACTCCATATTCATCTTGGTAAACCTCAATACCAAGAAAATGATGCAGCAAGCCAAGATCATTCATCTCATATTTTTTCATCATTTCAATTTTAAAATTTTCAATCATTTTCTTGTTGTTACCCGTATACACCAAATCATCAACATAAAGAGCAACAAGAAGGATATCATCTTTACCTTGATACTTCACATACAAGGTAGGCTCACTTTAACTTCTTTGAAATCCTTGTTGAATGAAGTAGCCGTCAATTTCACTATACCACGCTCTAGGGGCTTGTTTCAACCCATAGAGAACTTTCTTCAACTTGTAAACTTTCTCCTCTTGGCCTTTTGTCACAAAGCCTTGAGGTTGCTGCACATAGACTTCTTCTTTTAATTCTCCATTTAGGAAGGCTAATTTCACATCAAGCTGGTACAGGTTCCACCCTTTCTAAGATGCTACTGCAATAATTGTTCGTACAGTATCTAATCTTGCAACTGGGGTAAAAGTTTCACTATAGTCAATTCCAGGCTGTTGGGCATAGCTTTTTACTACCAATCTGGCCTTGGCTCATTGAATTGACCCATCTGGATTATGCTTCAGCTTGTAAACCTATTTTACACCAATGGTCTCTTTGTCATTTGGTTTTTCTACAAGCTGCCATGTTTTGTTTTTTTCAATTGCAGCTATTTTTTTCTGCATAGCATTCTTCCAAACACTTTCTTTTATTGCTTCTTCGAAATTTTCCGGTTCGACAACACAGAAATTGCATCTTGCATAAACATCACTTAAATCTTTCATTTTTACAGGAGTTGAACTAGGAGATGCTGAACTCGAACTCGATGCACTTGAGGGACTTGGTGAATTTGAGAAAATCGGTGAACGAGGGGCTGGTTGCTCACTTCCAACTGCTGGACTCTGTTGTAACAACACTGCAGGGACTGTTTTTTTCTTTGTTTTCTCTGTTTTCTTCCCAATTCATGGAGGTTTTCTCATCGAATACAACGTCCCGGCTGATGATGACTTTTCCTGTTTTCAAATTGTACAATCTGTAGCCTTTCAACATGGAACAGTAGCTAATGAAAATACATTTTTCACTCGTTTCCTCCAGCTTCGTTCTCTTTTGTTTAGGAATTTAAGCATAGCAAACACACCCAAAAATTTAAGGTGGTTAACTGAAGGTGTTCTTCCACTCCAAGCTTCAAATGGTGTTTTATTCCATACAGCCTTTGTTGGACATCTATTCAGCAAATACACAGCAGTATTAACCGCCTCGGTCCAAAAGGTTTTAGGCAAACCTTTCTCAAGTAGCATAGACTTCGCCATCTCCATCACGGTTTGGTTTTTTCTTTCAGATACACCATTTTGCTGAGGTGTATAGCCAACAGTGAGTTGTCTTTCAACACCTTCATCTTCACAAAATTTCTGAAATTCATTTGAGGTGTACTCCTTCCTTCTGTCACTTCTCAATATTTTTATAAACCTACCACTTTGTTTCTCAACAAAAGCTTTAAACTTCTTAAAAATTACAAAAACTTCAGATTTTTGTCTCATGAAATATACCCAAGTCATGCAGGTAAAATCATCAATAAACAAGATAAAGTACCTGTTTTTGCCATGAGATAAGGTGTTCATAGGGCAACACATATCTGTGTGTATAAGTTCTAATGCTCGTTTAGCTCTCCAGGCTCCTTCCTTTGGGAAAGGTTGCCGGTGGTGTTTACCTAGCACACAACCTTCGCACACACCAGAATTTTCTTCGATTCTTGGCAGCCCATACACCATTTTCTTTTGATAGAGTAACTTGAGACTTTTCGTAATTCAAAAGCCCAAGTCTCATGTGCCATAAACACGAGTCATTCTCTTCTCTGGCCATCATGCTTACATTTTTTTCATAATTGAAAGATAGTGGAAAGCTCCTGTTGCTAGTCATCTTCACAACGACAACACTTCTTCCTTTTGAGTCAAAAATTCTGCACTCTCTATTCTCAAAATTTAGAGAATATCCATGCTCCAGAAGTTGTCCAATGCTAAGAAAATTTTCGTCTAACTCTGACACATAAAGCGTGTCATGTATGACTTTGCTTCCTTGCTTCGTGGTGACTTCAATGCTTCCTTTCCCTTTCACTTCAACATGTTCTCCAATGCCTAATTTAACTTTTGAGCTGAATGAAGAATTAATGTTTATAAATGGTTCCTTCTGTCCGGTCATATGGTTACTGTAACACCCCATTTCTACCCGACAAATATATTAAAATCAGAGTTTCAAAATTTCCAACAAGCAGATGGAATGCTACACTTTCACCTTAGACATGCAACATTCGGTCACCTTATTAGTCTTTAAAATAAAAATAACTTTCATTACTACGCAGCAGATTCACATCGTTCATCTTTAATTAAATTCACCACGTGATCAACTTTCAAACAACCTCAAATAACAGGCCTCTAATGAAAACGACTTAAAATTCAGCAACATAATGAAAACCGACACTAAAGAAAACATGCGTCATTCCCCCGAGTGCTACGTATCAGAGCGACGACACCGACTCGAACTAATGAAGGTAGACAGCCTTCACTCCGGATTACCTGCAGGATGGCGTATAAACCATCACCATACACAGAAGGGGTGAGATATCGAACAATATAATTGGATATATGATAAATAATATATTAGTTCAGATTATAGAAAATCACCACTTCACAACTCATAAACAACATCAATCAATATAAAATACGACATGACGACATAATTATGCAACATGGACTGCAACTTGATAATGCACATGCATGTGGTACCATTGGAGCAAAACTCCCAACTTAGAAACTTGTCAATTAATATTGACATCAACAAGGCATAAGCCTTTAACTTAATATTTTTGCCAATCCAGGCCAACTTACCGAGCAACAGCTCCAACTTGATATGCTATGCAATGTGAATCGACTCAAACATCCAAATAATCAACGATAATTATTAAAATTAACATAACAACATTTCAACGTTGGCCATGGCCTGCAACTTATTCTCGCCAACAATTTAGAGGCAATTCAACAAGATACAACATCCCCTGCAACTCAAAAATTCATAACCAAAGCACAACACAACAAGGCTATTGTTTATTTACTGATTTATCCTACCATTTTATCACTACTACTATCATATTAAGCTCCTAATACTGTTACCGATATAATCACAGTGATCCTCACTCAATAATTATGCAACACTATTTACTACTGCTACTTATACTGAGTTCACTTATGCAAAATTGTCTACTGTTAATGATACTGATTCTCAAATTAATCTTGTTTCTGCAAAATGTTTAATAAGTTCAATTATACTAGACATACAGACATACAGCGACCAGAAAGCACAACGCAGAACAAAAAACACACACAGACCCGTGTGACCCTCGTCACACTTTCATGACCCTCGTCACAAGTGTGTGACGGTCGTAACAAGGCTATGACGATCGTCATGCCCCCCAGACGGCATCCCACCTCGAAGCCTTCGCTCTCTCTGTTTCTCCCATTCTTCTCCTCCGTTCTCTGTAATTTCTTACGTTTCAGTCTCCAATTAATTTATCCAACACACAATTCAACATCAACCCAACAAAATCATACACCAATTCATACAGATAAAGTATTCTTCGCCAATTTCAAAAACAGCAACATATAAACCACAATTAAACAACACAGACTAATTTCCACAACCGATCAACTTAGAATTCAACTTCGGTATCAACAAAATCAGAAGGACACAACAGAGGCAATCCTATAATCTAACCCCACATATCATTCATCAAGTATCCCGTTATAGAGTCAGAACCCCACCCTTACCTTGGATTGAAGGTCGCTCTAAATTTCCGGTTTGAATCTTGCTCTAACAGCCTCTCTGAAGTCTCTCTCAAAACCCTTGCTTCACTTTCAGTAACTTCCACGTTTGCCTCTTACTGCTACTTTCCTTTTTCTTTCTCTTAATTCTAAACCTAATATAACTCTATTAATTCTCAATGTCGTATTGGGCCACATTCTACACCCCCACTATTACTATTTCTAAGTACAGTCCAAGTAATAATCTACTATTAGTTCTAATATTATATCTACTGCTTAATCGGCTTAATTAATCAAATAACAAAAATGCAACTTAATTTATCTTAATTAAATTAATCCAACTAAAGCCAATACAACTTGAATTAATTAATTTACCCAAACCAACATAGCGACTCAACACAGCATTTTCGACAACCAACACAAATCAAACAAATAATACGAAGATATTTAATTAAATAATTAATTAAATAACCGGGCGTTACAACTCTCCCCCACTTAAAATATTTTCGTCCTCGAAAATTTACCTTGTTCAAACAACTCGGGATAGGATTCCCGCATCTTGCTTTCCAACTCCCACGTCATACTTTCTCCGGCCGCTCCTAACCAGACTACTTTTACCAACACAATCTCCTTGCCTCTTAGAGTCTTCATTTCCCGATCCGCGACCCGTACAGGCATCGTTTCCATAGTAAAATTATCCCGTACTTGCACATCATCCATATGAATCACATGAGATGGATCTGGAACGTACTTCCGGAGTTGTGACACATGAAATACATCGTGCAAATTCAAAATATTAGGCGGTAAAGCCACTCTATAAGCAACATTTCCAATTCTGTCCGAAATCTGATACGGATCAATGAATCGAGGAGTGAGCTTCTTAGACTTCAATGCACGCCTAACACCTGTCACAAGTGTAACTCTTAAAAACACGTGGTCACCTTCTTGAAATTCTTAATCTTTCCTTCGCTTGTCATGATAACTCTTCTGCCTACTTTGGGAAGACTTCATCTTTTCTCGGATCAACTTGACCTTCTCAGTAGTCTCTCGAACGATTTCAGGTCCAAGCACTACACTTTCTCCAGATTCATGCCAACATAAAGGAGTCCTACATCTCCGACCATATAACGCTTCAAAAGGTACCATTCCAATACTGGAATGGTAACTGTTATTATAAGTGAACTCGATCAATGGAAGATAAGTATCCCATGAACCTCCCTGCTTAAGAACATAAGCTCTCAACAAATCCTCCAACGACTGAATAGTCCTTTCAGTTTGACCATCCGTCTGAGGGTGATACGCAGAACTCAACCTCAACCTAGAACCCAACGCCTCTTGCAAACTCTTCCAAAAATCAAAAGTAAACCTTGGGTCTTTATCCGACACAATACACAGAGGAACACCATGCAACTTCACAACTACGCTAGTATAAATCTCCGCCAACTTCGATACCGGAAAACTGATGTTAATAAGAATAAAATGAGCCGACTTTGTAAGCCTATCAACAATCACCCAAATCAAATCGTGTCCTCTTGAAGTATTAGGTAATCCCATCACAAAGTCCATTGAAATGTTATCCCATTTCCATTCTGGGACTTCTAACGGTTGCATCAACCCCGCAGGCTTCTGATGTTCAACTTTCGACTTCTGACAAGTTAAACATGCATACACAAATCGAGCCACATCACGCTTCATCCCAGGCCACCAAAACAATTTCTTCAAGTCTTGATACATCTTTGTAGCCCCCGGATGAATACTCAATTTGCTCTTATGACTTTCCTCAATAATCGCTTTCTTCATCTCCGCATCATCCGGAATACAAATTCGATTACGGAATCTCAACACACCATAGGCATCTAACTTGAAATCATCATTCTCGGGTTGATCGATTCCAAGCATCGAATCTACTAGTTTCACGTCTAACTTCTGAGCTTCCTTGATACTATCCAGAAAATCATTGTTAATCTTTAGCATCCCCAACGTCACACTCTGCGGTGTCACTTCGCAAACTAAGCTCATATCTCTGAATTGCTCAATTAATTCCAATTCTTTAACCATCATCGCCGACATATGTAAAGTTTTCTGACTTAGGGCGTCAGCCACAACATTAGCTTTACCTGGATGATAGTTCAATCCAAAATCATAATCTTTTAATAATTCCAACCATCTTCACTGTCTCATATTCAATTCCTTCTGATCAATCAAATACTTTAAGCTCTTATGGTCACTAAACACTTCAAATCTCAAACCATAAAGATAATGTCTCCAAATCTTCAGCACAAAAACAACCGCAACAAGTTCTAAATCATGCGTAGGGTAGTTCTTTTCATGAGTTCTCAACTGCCTCGAAGCATAAGCAACTACCTTATCACTCTGCATAAGCACACCACCTAAACCCATCTTAGAAGCATCACAATATACCACAAAAGGTTCTCCTGGATTAGGTAATGTCAAAATCGGAGCCGATGTCAACCTCTTCTTCAATTCCGTGAAACTTTCTTCGCATTGAACGTCCCACACAAAAACCTTACCTTTACAAGTCAACTTAGTCAATGGAAGTGCTAACTTAGAAAACCCTTCGATAAACCTTCGGTAGTAACCGGCTAGTCCCAAAAAGCTTCTAATCTCGGTAGCCGACTTTGGAGTTTCCCATTGCAACACAGCATCTACTTTAGATGGATTCACAGCAATGCCACTACCTGAAATGACATGACCGAGAAAACTAACCTCCTTTAACTAAAATTCACATTTAGACAGCTTTGCATATAACTTCTTCTCTTTCAAAACTTGCAATACTAGTCTTAAGTGTTCTGCATGCTCTATTTCCGATTTAGAGTAAATTAATATATCATCAATAAACACCACCACAAGCCGATCCAAATAAGTATGAAAGATACGGTTCATGTACTCCATGAATACTCCCGGCGCATTAGTAACACCGAAAGGCATCACTGAATACTCATAATGCCCATAACGCGTTCTGAAGGCCATCTTCTGAGTATCTTCCTCTTTCACTTTAAACTGATGATAGCCCGACCTCAAATCAATCTTGCTAGACACATGAGCACCTACCAATTGATCCATTAAGTCATCTATTCTCGGGAGTGGATACTTGTTCTTAATCGTCACTATATTTAGTTGCCTATAATCAACATAGAGCCTCATACTTCCATCTTTCTTCTTTACTAACAACACTGGAGCTCCCCACGGCGATACACTTGGCCTCACAAACTTCTTTTCAAGTAAATCCTCCAATTGCTTCTTTAATTCTGACAATTCAGATGCAGACATCCTGTATAGTGCCATAGACACAGGTCTGGTACCAGGTACAAGGTCAATTGTGAATTCTACTTCTCTTTCTGGCGGTACATCAGGAATTTCGTCGAGGAAGACTTTAGGAAATTCACGCACCACCCGCAACTCCTCAATTACAGCTTGGCTCTCAATAGATAACGACGCCATCTACACAAAGGTCTGAGCTTCTTCTTGCATCAACTGCTGTAACTGCTTAAAAGACAACAACCTAGCTTCTTCCTCTTCAGCAGTAGAAAATATCACTGACTTGCTATAACAATTTATATGAACATAGTTATATTCTAACCAGTTCATTACCAAGATTACATCCATCCCAGTTAACGGCAAACACACCAAATCAACAGTAAAGTCTTTGTTGAAGATCGTCAAAGGACACTTTAAACACACAAGAAAAGTAGTCACCGATCCCTTACCCGGAATCTCGACGACCATTTCTTCATTCATAGAAGACAACACAAGACCTAATCTTTCAACACATTCAACAGCAATAAAGCAATGAGTAGCACCAATATCAATCATAGTAATTAAGGGAGTACTATTAATGAAACATGTACCTCTGATGAGTCTGTCCTCAGTAGTTGTCTGAGTCCCAGCCAAAGTGAACACTTTCCCACTGGTTTGTGCCTTCTTTGGTTTCTGACACTGACTACCAATGTGTCCTTCTTCACCACAGTTGAAACAAATCATCTCTTTATGCTTGCAAACAGATATTGCATGTCCAGTCTTACCACAACGGAAACACCTCTTCACCTCAGCAGTACACACATTACTCTTGTGACTGGGTTTCCCACATTTGAAACAGGTTATGCCAGCAGGAGCATCTCCCCCACTAGTCCTCTTGCCATCAACCACTTTCTGTTTACCTTTTCCAGCTGGAGCATCATAAGGCTTGCCATGATTCTATTGGTGCTTGCTCTTCCTCTCATTAATGATCTTATAATGAGCATTGTTATCCTCCTCAAAGATTCTACAACTATCAACCAAATCAGCAAAAACACGAATCTTCTGATATCCAACTGCCTTCTTGATCTCTGGGCGCAACCCACTCTCAAACTTGATGCATTTTGAAAACTCAGCATCATCATCGTTATAGTGCGGATAGAACTTAGCCAACTCAACAAACTTTGCAGCATAATCAGTAACTAACATGTTCCCTTGCTTCAGCTCGAGAAACTCGATTTGCTTCTTACCACGAACATCCTCTGGATAATACTTCCTCAGAAACTCTCTTCAGAACACAGCCCAAGTGATACCTTCACCTGCAGCTTCCAACCTCTGACGAGTCTCTAGCCACCAGTCATTAGCCTCGAATGCTAGCATATGAGTCCCATATCTAACCTTCTGCGATGGAGTGCAGTTCATCACACGGAAGATTCTCTCCATTTCTTTCAAGCAATCCAACGCTCCATCAGGATCATACTTGCCCTTGAAGCTAGGCGGATTCTCCCTCTGAAAAGTTGCCAAGCTGCGAGATCCAGCATTCTCGTCAGCATTCGGCTGATTCTGCAAAGCCTGAGCCATTGCTTCCAACGCAGCAGCAATTGCAACATCGTTCCTTCCAGCCATCTCAACTTATCACTTCAACATGAACAAAAGTTAGAACTAGTTAACAATACTCGATTGTCAAACAAACTACGACTCGACAACTTGGCCGGACGGACCGACCTGCTCTGATACCACTAATGTAACACCCCATTTCTACCCGACAAATATATTAAAATCAGAGTTTCAAAATTTCCAACAAGTAGATGGAATGCTACACTTTCACCTTAGACATGCAACATTCAGTCACCTTATTAGTCTTTAAAATAAAAATAACTTTCATTACTACGCAGCGGATTCACATCGTTCATCTTTAATTAAATTCACCACGTGATCAACTTTCAAACAACCTCAAATAACAGGTCTCTAATGAAAACGACTTAAAATTCAGCAACATAATGAAAACCGACACTAAAGAAAACATGCGTCATTCCCCCGAGTGCTACGTATCAGAGCGACGACACCGACTCGAACTAATGAAGGTAGACAACCTTCACTCCGGATTACCTGCAGGATGGCGTATAAACCATCACCATACACAGAAGGGGTGAGATATCGAACAATATAATTGGATATATGATAAATAATATATTAGTTCAGATTATAGAAAATCACCACTTCACAACTCATAAACAACATCAATCAACATAAAATACGACACGACGACATAATTATGCAACATGGACGGCAACTTGATAATGCACATGCATGTGGTACCATTGGAGCAAAACTCCCAACTTAGAAACTTGTCATTTAATATTGACATCAACAAGGCATAAGCCTTCAACTTAATATTTTTGCCAATCCAGGCCAACTTACCGAGCAACAGCTCCAACTTGATATGCTATGCAATGCGACTCGACTCAAACATCCAAATAATCAACGATAATTATTAAAATCAACATAACAACATTTCAACGTTGGCCATGGCCTGCAACTTATTCTCGCCAATAATTTAGAGGCAATTCAACAGGATACAACATCCCCTGCAGCTCAAAAATTCACAACCAAAGCACAACACAACAAGGCTATTGTTTACTTACTGATTTATCCTACCATTTTATCACTACTACTGTCATATTAAGCTCCTAATACTGTTACCGATATAATCACAGATATCCTCACTCAATAATTATGCAACACTATTACTACTGCTACTTATACTGAGTTTAATTATGCAAAATTGTCTACTGTTAATGATACTGATTCTCAAATTAATCTTGTTTCTGCAAAATGTTTAATAAGTTCAATTATACTAGACATACAGACATACATCAACCACAAAACACAATGCAGAACAAAAAAACACACACAGACCCGTGTGACCCTCGTCACACTTTCATGACCCTCGTCACAAGCGTGTGACGGTCTTAACAAGGCTATGACGGTCGTCATGCCCCCCAGACGGCGTCCCACCTCGAAGCCTTCGCTCTCTCTGTTTCTCCCATTCTTCTCCTCCGTTCTCTGTAATTTCTTACGTTTCAGTCTCCAATTAATTTATCCAACACATGATTCAACATCAACCCAACAAAATCATACACCAATTCATACAGATAAAGTATTCTACGCCCAATTCAACAACAGCAACATATAAACCACAATTAAACAACACAGACTAATTTCCACAACCGATCAACTTAGAATTCAACTTCGGTATCAACAAAATCAGAAGGACACAACAGAGCCAATCCTATAATCTAACCCCACATATCATTCATCAAGTATCCCGTTATAGAGTCAGAACCCCACCCATACCTTGGATTGAAGGTCGCTCTAAATTTCCGGTTGGAATCTTGCTCTAGCAGCCTCTCTGAAGTCTCTCTCAAAACCCTTGCTCCGCTTTCTGTAACTTCCACGTTTGCCTCTTACTGCTACTTTCCTTTTTCTTTCTCTTAATTCTAAACCTAATATAACTCTATTAATTCTCAATGTCATATTGGGCCACATTCTACACCCCCACCATTACTATTTCTAAGTACAACCCAAGTAATAATCTACTATTAGTTCTAATATTATATCTACTGCTTAATCGGCTTAATTAATCAAATAACAAAAATGCAACTTAATTTATCTTAATTAAATTAATCCAACTAAAGCTAACACAACTTGAATTAATTAATTTACCCAAACCGACATAGCGACTCAACACAGCATTTTCGACAACCAACACAAATCAAACAAATAATACGAAGATATTTAATTAAATAATTAATTAAATAGCCGGCGTTACAACTCTCCCCCACTTAGAATATTTTCGTCCTCGAAAATTTACCTTGTTCAAACAACTCGGGATAGGATTCCCGCATCTTGCTTTCCAACTCCCACGTCATACTTTCTCCGGCCGCTCCTAACCAGACAACTTTTACCAACGCTATCTCCTTGCCTCTTAGAGTCTTCATTTCCCGATCTGCGGCCCGTACAGGCATCGTTTCCATAGTAAGATTATCTCGTACTTGCACATCATCCATATGAATCACATGAGATGGATCTGGAACGTACTTCCGGAGTTGTGACACATGAAATACATCGTGCAAATTCGAAAGATTAGGCGGTAAAGCCACTCTATAAGCAACATTTCCAATTCTGTCCGAAATCTGATACGGACCAATGAAACGAGGAGTGAGCTTATTAGACTTCAATGCACGCCTAACACCTGTCACAGGTGTAACTCTTAAAAACACGTGGTCACCTTCTTGAAATTCTAAATCTTTCCTTCGCTTGTCATGATAACTCTTCTGCCTACTTTGGGAAAACTTCATCTTTTCTCAGATCAACTTCACCTTCTCAGTAGTCTCTCGAACGATTTCAAGTCCAAGCACTACACTTTCTCTAGATTCATGCCAACATAAAGGAGTCCTACATCTCCGACCATATAACGCTTCAAAAGGTGCCATTCCAATACTGGAATGGTAACTGTTATTATAAGTGAACTCGATGAATAGAAGATAAGTATCATATGAACCTCCCTGCTCAAGAACATAAGCTCTCAACAAATCCTCCAAAAGGTTTTAGGCAAACCTTTCTCAAGTAGCATAGACTTCGCCATCTCCATCACGGTTTGGTTCTTTCTTTCAGATACACCATTTTGCTGAGGTGTATAGCCAACAGTGAGTTGTCTTTCAACACCTTCATCTTCACAAAATTTCTGAAATTCATTTGAGGTGTACTCCTTCCCTCTGCCACTTCTCAATATTTTTATAAACCTACCACTTTGTTTCTCAACAAAAGCTTTAAACTTCTTAAAAATTACAAAAACTTCAGATTTTTGTCTCATGAAATATACCCAAGTCATGCGGGTAAAATCATTAATAAACAAGATAAAGTACCTGTTTTTGCCATGAGATAAGGTGTTCATAGGGCCACACATATCTGTGTGTATAAGTTCTAATGCTCGTTTAGCTCTCCAGGCTCCTTCCTTTGGGAAAGGTTGTCGGTGGTGTTTACCTAGCACACAACGTTCGCACACACCATATTTTTCTTCGATTCTTGGCAGCCCATACACCATTTTCTTTTGATAGAGTAACTTGAGACTTTCGTAATTCAAATGCCCAAGTCTCCTGTGCCATAAACACGAGTCATTCTCTTCTCTGGCCATCATGCTTACATTTTTTTCATAATTGAAAGATAGTGGAAAGCTCCTGTTGCTAGTCATCTTCACAACGACAACACTTCTTCCTTTTGAGTCAAAAATTATGCACTCTCTATTCTCAAAATTTAGAGAATAGCCATGATCCAGAAGTTGTCCAATGCTAAGCAAATTTTCGTCTAACTCTGACACATAAAGCGTGTCATGTATGACTTTGCTTCCTTGCTTCGTGGTGACTCCAATGCTTCCTTTCCCTTTCACTTCAACATGTTCTCCATTGCCCAATTTAACTTTTGAGCTGAATGAAGAATTAATGTTTATAAATGGTTCCTTCTGTCCGGTCATATGGTTACTACAGCCGTTGTCCAAATGGTTCCTTTTGACAAGCAAAAAACAAATTTCCTTCACCAGATTCTCTTTTTGCGTACGAAGCATGTTGCTGATTTGCAAGACGACAATCCTTTTGAAGGTGTCTGAATCTCTTGCAATTGTGGCATTGCGGTTTGCCTTTGTTCCAACTGTCCTTCTCGTCATGAGTTTTGTTGTTACAAATTCTGCACCATTTGTTGGATGCTCCTTCATGTCATCTTCCGCCATTCACGCCTCTTCTTCTTCCTCGTGCGTTTCTTCCTCGGCCTCTTCCAAATCTGCCACCTCTAGAAGACTCGTCTCTATTTTGTATTGGAGGCTTATTTTCACCATTGTTGGGTTGAATGTTGAGTTTAGATTGAAAGGCATTCTCGATTGATTTTTCAGAGTGTCGTAACAACCTTTGCTCGTAGGATCTCAAAGACCCCATCAATCCTTGAACTGTCATGGTTGATAGATCCTTGGTTTCTTCTATTACAGTCACCATTGGGTCAAATCTTGTTGTCAAACTGATTAGAATTTTGTTAATAACTCTGCGATCTTCTATCGTATCACCTTGCGACTTCATCTGATTTACCAATTCGGAGAGTCTGTTGAAGTATTCGTTCAGGCTCTCGTTCTCCTTCATCCTTTAATTTTCATAATCTCTCTTAAGAGATTGAAGCTTCACCGTTCGCACCTTTGAGTCTCCTTCGAACTCTTGTTGTAGGATACTCCAGGCTTTCTTCGATGTTTTAGCTCTCATAATCCTTAGAAAAATGGATATAGAGACTCCTCTTTGAATCATCCCGAGAACATCAGCATCTCTGATCTTCTTCTTCTTCAATTCTTCAAGTCGTTGGCTTGGTCTTCGGCCTTTTCTTTTGATTCTCTAGCCTCTGTTGGTACAGATTCTTCATACCCGTTTTGGACAATCTCTAACACATCCAACGAGGTGAATAGAGTCTGCATTTTAACAGCCCAGAAATCATAATTCTCTCCTTCAAACAAAGGAACTTTAACATTGCAATAAGTTGTGGAAGTGTTGCTTGTGGAAGCCATATTTTTGTTGGTTTTGCTGTAGCTGCAAGGATCTGTAGCTCTGATACCACTCTGTTGGTGGTATTCTAGAGGTGGTGGAGTAAGAAACCAGTTTTGTGTCACGTTTTGCACTTAACTTCCACTGGTGGAAGTTATACTTAAAAACACTCCGATTTTGCTGAATTCACCACACACTCTTTGTTTCTGTTTTTCTTTTTATATATTCAACTTAGCATTACAATGTCTTTATATAGACTTGAAGATGAAACTGATAGAGAATACAATAAGTTGGTAATCAAGATGAGGACTCTTTGGTTCTCTCAATCTTAATGATACAACTCTACCATAAATCTAAATAAAGACAATTATTATAATATGGTGATTAGAATTCTCTCATAATGCTTACTAATAATAGTGGTGGTTACAACACATTGATTTTAACACATACAATCAAGAGATCTCAATTGTCATATAAAAACTCAGAAGCCTCATATTGTAACTTCACAAAAACAACTTCCATCCAATCATAATCATTCAAAAATATTAGAATGCATGACTACACAAAATCTAAACCTTCAACCCTAGGATTCTATGAAAGAAGAATTGTGTTACCAACAATAGAAGTAAGAATTACCTCTTGTGTGTCCCTACTGAAAGTTACACACTTGTTCTCATTATTTTCAAGGATTATGTATTTATCAAGTTTCCAAAACTTGATATTTTTTTGAAGTATACTGACCCCAAGCATCTCAGTTACTTCAACAAATTGTCCACTTGCATTAACCTGATTTGACAAGAAAATACATTTAAGACCACTTAAAGAATAATTAGGAAATAAAGATATGAAGACATGAGCATCTAGTTCTTAAATGTAAATAAGCTGATACATGATATTTAAATACATATGAACCAAAATATCTTAAAATATCAGACACATCTTAATCTACAGCTGATTAACTTTTATGAATTTCAATTTCTTTTCAGGTATCGGTCATATTCTTCGTTTTATATACATATTTTGAGCTGTTTTGGAAATACAGAACCATTAACTAATTTATATCGCATGCCAACCGAGGGTGATACAGAACCAGTAATATATTTATATTAATCAAGGATTGTTTTTGGCGCACTATCCAAAATAATGAATCAGTTTGAATATTAAGAAATTAATCAATTGGCAAAGTAAACACCTATGAAATTCAGCTTTAAGCAAAAGTGTACGTAACATAATTACAATAATCAAATAGAAAAAAAACTATCTTGAAAAACCTATGATGGTGCTTGAAAATGATTCTAATCATGTCGTTAGTATGATTCAAACTCAATATATTCCCATTTTTCATCTTCAACCTTTTTTCAATGAGGTAATTTTTCTCATCCATCATCCATGTTGGACTATTATGTGAATCGCATACATCGCAAAAATAATTTTTGGGATGATATTATAGTTTTGGAAGCTCGCCAATCTCCATGTAATGTCTTTGCTAGACATTTTGAATGTTTTTCTCTTAGTATTAGTTTACTTATCGATAGAGACCTAAGAGTATGTTCTTCATTAGACATGTATTGATTCTTCTTTTTATTTTCTTCTTTCATAAATAATATTAATACTATCTTTGTTTCTAAATATAGGAAATTTTTAGTTTTTCTGTTCTTTTTTATAATACATCTTTCAAATTTAAAAGCTGAGTTAAATAGTTTTTAAACAACATACCTCTAATAATGTTACATCGTTTAGTGCAACTTGTAATAATTACTTTCATACAAATTTTTTTTTGTAAGCAAGTTATATTAATGAGAGAATTAAGGGTTCTCAAAACCTGTTACAAAAGGGAAACGAGAAACATACACAGAGAACTCGACTCCAAAAAAACGAAAATTGGGAACCAATTGTGCTACGATAAAAAATACAACGGATCTTTGCAAAACTCGTAGAAGTTACAATTGGAATTCCCAATTTTCCCAATAATGGACCATTTCCAAACCAAAATTTTAATGTTCGAAACCACATCAAGGACATTCCAACCTTGATTCTCAAAAATAATCCTATTTCTAAGAGACCATATGTTCCAACAAATTGCCAACCAAAAGATACTGGCTTTCCGAGGTTTCACTTTGTGGAGTTTGCAAAAATCAAACCATCTCATAAAGCTATCCAAAAACAAAAATGAATCTTCCAGAAAATCCTCCTCAAAACCAATCCACTCCCTAATATCCCTCCAAATGAGTTTCACTACTATACACGACAAGAATGTATGTTCCAAAATTTCTTCCTCCGCAGCACAAAAAACACAAAGAGAAGAAAATTCATGAGAAATTATACCAAAAAGTTTTAACTTATCTCTAGAAGGAAGTCTCTTCTTAAATAACCTCCACCCAAATGCTTTTATTCTAGCCGGAACCTCCATTTTCCACAAGTTCTTCCACAACATAACAGCGCCATCATGAAGAGCTGTAGCAGAAAGTGCAGCGCTGCCAGTTCTGGTCTCAAAAATCAGATCCGCAGCTCCTGCCACAGAATAGCCATTCCCTGGATCGGGACACCAAACAACCTTGTCCGAAACACAAGGAGACGGACCGTTGCCGTGAAGAAGGCCGACCAACACCTGCAGATCAGAATTAAACAAAAAATCATGGTTAACCTTCACTCCCAAATTACCCCATATCCATTCTCCTTCTTCCCATCCTCCCATACAAGCCACCGTAACATCTTTCAATTCGGAAATATCATAAAGATTTGGAAAACGGTCCTTCAAAGCGATGTTATCCAACCACACGGAATGCCAAAAGGGTATTGTAAATCCATTGCCAATAATGAACTTTGTATTCTTCACGAATATACCATCCCCGTACTTGTTTTCCACCGATACCAAATCCCTCCACCATTCCGAATGTTTAGAACCAATGAAAGCACTACCCTTTACCAAGCTCAAAGTAACATCGTCATAACGAGCTTTCAAGACACGATACCAAAGCATTTCCAATCGATTTATAATTCTCCACTTCCATTTAAGAAGTAGAGAGACATTAAAGTCTTCAATCCTTCTAATGCCCAGCCCCCTTTAGAAATAGGAAGGCACACTTCCTTCCACCCCACCCAATGAATTCTCTTCTTATCCTCCAAACCGCCCCACAAAAAATTACTTTGTAAACGGGTGATCTCCTTAGCAACCTTCACCGGCATCTTGTAAAAAGATAACCAAAAAATAGATAGAGTGCTTAAAACCGATTTAAGGAGAGTAATTCTACCACCGAAGCTAAGAAACTGACCCTTCCAACTCGATAAACGATTCCTAATCTTATTTACCAATGGAGACCACGTAGATATCCTTCTAGGGTTAACTCCAATAGGAATTCCAAGAAAGCAAAACTTATTGTCCTCTAACCTACAAGAAAGAAGAGAAGTCGCGGCTTCCAAAAAACCACTATTAGTGTTAATGCCAATAAGCTTACTTTTATGGAAATTAATCCCCAATCCCGAAATCAACTCAAAACTCCTTAGCACCGCCTTGAAAGCCCAAATTTGATTCCAACTACTCTCTCCAACGAGTAAAGTATCATCCGCAAATTGGAGGATATCCACCTTACAATCCCTATTAAAATACGCTCCTTCGTAAACACCAATTTTCACCGCCTTGTTAACCAATCTCGTTAACCCTTCCGCCACAATAACAAAAAGGAAAGGAGAAAGAGGATCCCCTTGCCTTAAACCATGCTCCACGACAAACTCGTTAGTCGGGCTCCCGTTAACAAGAACCGACATTTGGCTAGTAAAAATCAACAATTCCATCCATTTCATCCATCTACTCCCAAACCCCATACTCCCCATCATTCTTCTAAGAAAGTTCTAACTTACCTTATCGTAAGCTTTTTCAAAATCCACTTTAAATAGAATGCAACTCTTACCTTCCCTTTTGTAATAATCAACCAACTCATTAGCAATCAAAACCCCATCAAGAAGGTGTATCCCGAGAATAAACGCCGTTTGGCAAGGAGATATCAAGGAATCAAGGACCAATTTCAATCTCCCCGCCAAGAGTTTAGAAACCACCTTATATATACTTCCCACCAAGCAAATCGGTCTATAGTCATCAAGGTCCAAGGGATTCGATTTTTTCGGTACAAGGGCCAAAAAAGAAGAAGTAATTCCTTTAGACAAGAAAGTACCCGAGTACAAGCCATCAAAGAATTTAACAAAATCCTCCTTCAAAAAGAACCAACATTTCCGAATGAAAAGAAGAGTATAACCATCGGGTCCTGGACTCTTCGAACCATCACAACTCCACACCGCCTCCTTAACCTCCTCTTCCAAAAATGGGGCTTCAAGAAACTCACACTCCTCTGAACTAATCCGATTATAGAACTCCTCTTCCATAGAAGGCCTCTCGAAATCCTCTTCGGTAAATTTATTAGAGAAGTGCTCCAACACCTCCGCCTTCACTGAGCTAACCGTGTCAAGAATACCATTACTAGAAACAATAGACCCAATGTGATTACGGGTCCTCCTCTCCTTCATCACTCTATGAAAGAATCTACTGTTATTGTCCCCATCATTGCTCCACTTCAATCTAGCCTTTTGAATTAACATGTTCTCCTTAATCTTCAAATTAAGCCAAAAGCGACTATTCGCTTCCTTCCTCTTTAGTATAATCTCATCCACCTCGTTATCACTCACTAAAGCAAGAAGATCATCCGCCTCATTAATATCCTTCACCCCTTCCTCCACTTCCAAGTCAATTCTCCCAAAAACCTCCAAATTCCAAACTCTAAGTCTCCCTTTCAATAATCTCAACTTCTCCTTTAACACAAAATCGCTTCTACCTACCACCTCCAACTTCTTCCATTCTTTCTCGACAAAAGGAACGAATTCTTTATTCGAAAACCATTCATTATTAAATTTTAAAGGTTTCGGCCCCCAATTAGAACCATCCACCACTAACCAAATAGGACAATGATCCGAGATATCTCGCTTCCCAATCAATTGACCGACCACCCCCAATCTATTAATTATGACATTCGAGACAAGAAACCGGTCAATCCTACTCATCGTCTTACCATCCCCTCCATACCAACTATACTTTTTACCTTTGCAAGGAACGTTAATCAACAAACTCTTATCGATAAAGGTTCCAAAATATTTCATCTCGGAACCCCTATTCCAATCCGCCCTTCCCTTTCTTTCGCTCCTATCTTTCACCGTATTAAAATCACCCCCAAAGATCCACTCCCCGTCTTGAAACTTCCCTTTAAGAGCTAATAAATTACTCTAAAGAGCTTTCTTATTAGCTAATTCGCAAGAAGAGTACACATTTACTATATAATAGTAATTACTCCGCCAACTCACCTTGACACCCAAGAAACCTTCATCCCTAAAGCTGTTAAGGACCTCCAATTCCCCTTCCTTCCACAAAATGAGCAATCCTCCCGAAGCTCCTAGCGAAGCCGAAAAAGAAAAACCAATTTTCTCGATACCCCAAAAGCTTTTGGCCAAAACCTCACTAATACACTGAAATTTAGTTTCTTGAACAAGAAACAAATCCGCCTTCCCCTTTTTAATCAGATTACTAAATCTCCTTCTTTTAGCTAGATAGCCACCCCCTCTAATATTTAAGGAACCAATGATCATCTTGGATTTTTTTCAATCTCCCTCTTGTTCAAAATTCTAACTTTATTCACTTCCTCCAAATCCAGGATTCTCTTCTTATAATCAACACCAGAGTCTTTAACTTTTACCCCAAGACTATTTATGACATCCCACAATTTCTCCCCCGCACTTTTATGAAGATTCTCCCACGCCTTCCCATTATTCCTCCCAATGTCCGTCTCCTCCGATTGTTCCCCATACACTTTCGACCCTTCTTCGCACCCCTTAGAAAAAGAACCCTGATCCGCAACAGCAGCAGCCAGGAGATTCACATGTTCATTCAATTCCGAAAACTTATTTTTCTTTCCTCTTGGGCCTTTCTTACATGCTCTCCCTCCCCTATGCCTTAATCCATTACCTCCTTCCTCCATAATATATTTAAACTTCATACGCTTAGGCTGCCTCCGGATTTTCCTACAAGAGTCCAAAACTACCGTCCCCATCCCTTTATTCTCCAAAGAACAACAAACCTTAGTTTCATTAGACACTGAATGAGACTTACAACCTTCTACTTCTTCATCCCACGAATCCACCGACTGAAATCCTTTCCTCAGAACATCCACTGCCTTGACAAACACCCTCTTGTTAGCCGCCTCCTCTGAATAATTAACCTCCTCTGAAACAATAGTTCTCTGTTCTTCCACCCTTTGAGTGGACTGCTCCTTATTATCAACATTTCCAAAAACTGTTGGAGCCTGTTGTCTTTTAAACACTTCCGCCTCTGCCTCCGAGTCCGAACTAATCTCCTCAATAAAATCATCGACCACCTTAACATTAGAACTGTAACCAGAATCAGAATTGTTCTCTTTCGAGACCGAATCCGACGTGGCACACTTCGGAGCTGAAGAATCCTTCGGAATCCTCTTCATGTCGTAAATATCTTCTTCCAAAAATAATACGTAAACTTTACCGTCGATGCTTACCTTGACCTTCTCACTAAATTTGCTACCTATAGTCATTCTGACCATAACTCTCCCTACATCGCCACCACCCTTCTTCATCGTGTTCTCGTCTGTGCAGACAAAAGTACCTATCGAGTTGGCCAAAACGGTGAAAAAATGAATATCCCATGTGTGGCACGGCACGTCATACACCCTAATCGACAATACTCTCTCCTCATCAACCATATCCTCCTTCCAAGGCTTTATTTTAGAGAACCATTATTCCCACCACCCTCTACCATTCTCAATCAGATCATTGATGTAACCCTCCTAAACCTCTTCTAACAGACATAGAGAACCTCCGAGCAGAGTTAATTTGATCGAGAAAATACCTTCTATCTCAAAATAGGTTTGTAAGTTGTAAGTAGAACCTGGAGAAATAGCCTTGCCGACAAAAGCCTTCTGAAGTCTCCTTAACACTTTCGGATCCGAAATGAAATTGACATTGACTGCATCCTGATCCTTCAAATGGTGTATACCCCCATTTGAAGAAACCACAACTGCAAAGGAACTATTTCCCACGAACGCGCCTCCCCCAGGCCTTCTGAACTTCTCCCCCATCCCAGCAGATCTTCCCCGAGGCTTCAAGACTTCTTGGGGATACACCTTCTTCTTCGCTTCACCCCTCACAAACCTCGGTAGATTCGCATGAATCTTTCTACCATCGATCATAATGTTATCCAGCTTCACCACTAATAACCTCTCATCTTCTACATCATGAAATCTCACAAAACCGAACCGTTTTCCGAACTTATTCCTCTTAGGTGGTATAACAACCTCGACCACTTCTCCAACACAACCAAATAGGTCAAATATGTCCTTAGCTTTTGAGAAGTCCGGAATTTCCGAGAAGTACACAGACGTAATCCTGTTAGATTCACCCTCCTTGCCAACTTTTCCTCTCGATAAAACATCCCATTTCAAAATACCTCCCATGCTACCCGTCCTCCTCACCTCCGTCCAACCGTTCTTTCCAACCATAAGCAAAACCCACCTTAACTCTAACAGCTAGGAACGAAACCACCGCGCCGAACGAAACCCTCCTCAATCTAGAACACAACACACCAAAACCAAGGCCCCTAACCCTAGGGTTAGGAATTTAAGCCAAAAATCTTAGCATGTGTGACTAAATCATGATGACTGTGAATCGTGCCGCCGATGACCAAGGAACCACCGCCAAAAAACCCCGTGAGAAAACCACCGGAAAAACCCCTTTCTAGAGATGGAAAGGTCTTTCTCTCTCTATAATGTATTTCTCATATGTATTGATAATTATTTTTTTCATACAAATATTAACTAATTGTCTTGATACATTTTAAGAATATACAAATTATAAACATATTTAGTGCATGTTTGTTATAGCTTTTCCACTGCCGCCACCGTGAAAAAAAGAAACTACAAAGTGTAGCTTCTGGCTTCAAATGTGCGTCTACTGCTTTTCTACCTTTCAAACATGCCCTTATGTTATAATCAATTTTCTTGTGATTTACTTAGGAGATCCAATATTTCAAAATCTAGGTATTAGTAGTAGTAACATTTTTTCTTTCCCAGACAATAATTTTAATTTTGGAAAACTAATTTATAATTGATTTAGTTCCTATATACATGGCTAATGCCAAAAATATTTTATAGTGTACATAAATCAGAGTTAAAGTTTGAAACTTAGGAGTTTGTTCATCTCTAGATTTCAAATTCAAATCGCTTAGAGTATTCACATTCATCAACTTCACTTTGACTTTTTAAATTGGACTCATACAATTTTTTATATTATATTACACTCTTATATTTTCTAAACAACTCAACTACATTTTTCAAATATTTATACAACGCATCAAAAACTCTAAAATGAGTCCCACTAAATCTCACAATATACCCAATATTTATTTTATGCTATTTATTTTATGCTAATTAAAACGTTGGCCAGCCATGCAGACGACACTCTGTTCATGGCTAAAGGCAACTGGCAGAATGTTTGGACGATCAAAACAATCTTGAAAGGATTCGAGTTGGTGTCGGGACTTCGTGTTAACTATCACTACGCCAAAATTCGCTTTTGGCAGCACAAAAAAGACAGCGCTTTTATTACAAAGCGCTGCTATAAGTTTTGAAAAAAATGATGCTGAAGTCCCGATTTCGATTTTCCACCTCTTGTCTTGATGAATAAACATGGAAACCTTTATTTTGAGCTTATTTTGGTGATGAAATAATCTTAAGAGGATACAATTAGTCAGGCTTAAAAACCTGAAAATTCCTGCAACAAGAAACACACAAAAAAAGTGTGAATGCGTATGCCGACGATCCTAATGCACATGATAACAATACTTAAACATGGATATCGTTCAAAGGTTCAAACATGAAAAACAAGTTAACACATCACTTTAATCATGCAAACAAATTTGGACATGGTTCAAGACATAGGTAACAACCTAAGGGTACATGTTAAGGTTCAATAGTGATCACATTTAAAGGTTAAAGCTTCACAAAAGTTTGAACATGGTAAGCATAAAAGTTTAGAATCATATAAAGACATATTATTAAAGTTAAAGCCATTTATGAACACATGAACAAAGGTGGCCAAGCACAAGGACTTAAATGCATACAAGTGTTCAATAAGGTATGAAGGAGTTAACAAATATCATGGGCAAAAATCAAGAAGAAAGTCTTGTAACTATGCATGGAAAGACAAGTCATTTATACATGAAAAATAATGCATTTAAGTACCATATACTTAGGAAAAACTCAAAGCAACATGTTATCAATATTGTACAAGGTTCACATATGGTATACTAGGTTTACAAGAATCAACATGGCCAAGAAACATCAAAGAACAAGTCAAAACAACACTTAAAGGGCCAAAATAAACCCTAAAAAAGTGCCTACTTTAACTATACAAAAGTGTATGAAAAATAATTGTTTTGTCAAATTTTAAAATACAATCATAAAATATACATAACAAGGAAGAGACATACAAAAAATTAGGTAAAAAAGATGTGTGGTTTGGAAGTTATGGTTGAATGAATTTGTGAAAAATAAAGAAAAAACAAGGTGTTAAAAAATAATGGGGGATGGCCTCACATGGACTTGAACACGCTCCATATGGGTTTCAGGTAAAAGGTTTTGCCACTGGACCGGGTGCTTGGCCCAGTCAAGAGATACACGTGTGCAATAAAATATCAAAAGAGGTTGTAAAACTTAAAAGTATAAAAGAAACAAAAGGAACTGGGGCGAGGGGGATTCAACCTCAGTTCCAAAGGTCACAACATCACCAAACATGCTCGCTTCTGCCACTGGGGTGGCTATTAAATCCGGTTATGAAATGGAACCAAACAAATATATAATAAAGTCACATGTTAAAATGGAATTTTGCCAGGTCAGCTATCATCTTCAACCTACGCCCTCTCTTTTATTTCTCTCTCTCGCTCGTGCCCTAACCCCCTCCATGTTCAGGTTTTCATCTTCAAATATCTCATTCATTTCTCAACCATTTTACAAACCATAAAAACCAATGTTTCTCTACTTTTTACAAGGATTAACATGGTATGATTTTTGTGACCTAAAACTCAAAGGTTAGGGCACACGAAGGGTTTAAACAGGGGCATAATCTAAGGTTTCACTCATCACAAACTTCACATGAACACATGATACAAGGCAACCAGCAACAAGAACACACTAAACTCACATGGTTCTACATTTTTGCTTCCAATAACAATAAAAAATAATGCATGAAATGAGAGCTTCAAAGTGTAAGAATCATACCTATTGGAGTAAGGTCCAATGCCCCTTCACAATAGTTACATAAGCAAGATTAATACTCCAAAGACCTCTTTGATCTGTAGAGAGCAAGATTGAATGGAAAGCCTGGCCAGAAACTCCTTGTATTTCTCCACTTGATCCTTTTTGCAAATGTGAAGGTGAAGATGATATATGGTGATAGAGGTGATATAACAATGGTTTGATGGTTTGAATGAGTTATTTATGATATATGTAAGTGGTTTGGGTGATTGGAATGGATGGAATATCTCTGGTTTGAGAAAACTCAAGTTTCACTCCGATGGAGGGTGAAAAGTGACAAGTAAAGAAAGGCTTGGGTTCAGAGGGTTTGAGAGTGTTTGTGTTGTGTCTTTTAAAGCTTAAGAATGCTTTCTATTTATAGGAAAAAATGAGGGATTGAGAGTTGACCAGGTTGTGGAGTTTTTGAGTTTTGGCTTGGTTGGATTTGAATGATGTAGTTTCATGCAAGATGGAAGTTCCAAGGCAAGGTATACGAGTTGTAGGGTAGTTAAGGGGTTACTTCTGATACTTTACAAGAGGTTTATGCAGAAACAACAATCACAAAGCTTAAGGAGAGTAGACTTTGTGATTAAAGTCTCTTTTTGCAAATGGAAGTATGTTTTTTATGGCAAAACCTTCCATAAATGGAATGATCACATGGATAATGATTCAAAACCTTGTGTAATGCCTTCAAAATTTGTGTAAGCTTCTGATTAGAGATAGATTTGCAAGCAAAAGGACATGTAATCAAGGGATTTGCAGCATGGCATGGGTTTTGCTTCAAGATTTAGACATGAAAATGTCCTATAGTGCACATATGGAAGGTCATCTTTGTCTCTTCGAAACTCATAGCTCATGCATGGGAAAAATGAGTTCTTGGAACTCTTTGGAAAGCTTGAAATATGCTCTACCACTTTAATGTTTTAAGTTTTTCTTGAATCAAAATGGATCATGATGAAAAGTGGCTCTCAAGTTGGTTGCTTTTACAAGGCAGATTTGTGGAAAAAAATTTCTAAGTGTTGGAATTCACTTTTGAATGAAACACCAACTTCATGGCTTCATAACTTGAAATCTATTCATTTTTGGAAACTCCTCCTCATGGACAAAGTTGTAGTATGGGATGAGTTCTTCAAATTGTTCTTTGGAGCAAAGAAAATGAATGCTTGGATTGGGAGTTATGACGTTGCCAAGTTGGACAAAAATCATTGTGCACACATAACTTAGAAAAAATTCAACTTCTTCCATGTTGTCCTTTTTGCAAGTAACCTCAATTCTCTTGATATTTCTTGATCAAACTCAATCATCAAACATTTTTCTAATGAAGTTTGACTTGGGAAGCTCATATTTGACCAAAAACCCTAAAGTCAAAGGTTTGACTTTGAAGTGAATGACTTGTGTATCAGATGAATTTTCACTTCTGGATCTTCAATGAATTCAATCTTTTGGGCTATTTTAACACCATGGATGGACTCCAAGGGTGTATTTGAATGTCTTGAATCATGTCTCAAGGCTTGAGATCATGCCCTGATCAAAAGTCAAAGATGCAATGGACTTTGATTGAAAAACCCTAATTTTATGGCCAGATGAATTAGAATCTTGGAGAGCTTGTAATGAAGCCATATTGCACTTGTTTATTGATGGAGGGAGATCTCTTGAGTGTATGAGAACTTGTTTGAATGATGATCAATCCAAAACCTTGACTGATCAATCCATTAAACCCCTTAAGGTAAAACCCTAATTCACAGGTGAAACAAAACAAATCCATATCTTGATAATTGGTTAGCTATACATGAATGATTGACCTAAAATGTTATGTAAATGATGATTGAATCTAGGGGTAAAATTTGGGGTATGACAACAAGAATAGAAGCAACAATAGAAACATACACTTAAGTTCCTAACAAGTGTGTTATCTAAAACATGGATAGAAAGTTTTAGATTAATCACCAAGATGGATTTTAATGACAATGTGTCAAACAAAATTTTATAACTTTCACTACAAATAAATAGGAAAATTGCGTCGGTTTAAAATGTATTATAAGGCGGTTTTAACTGCCACAATTTACGAAAATGGCGTTTTTCCATAACACTGTAAATTTGGATACCATTAGGTATAAAATGAATGTTTCTCACTAACATACAAGCCAACTTAATAAACTTTTTGTACAAATGGAAGTTTTTTGTTTATAAATAATGACTGTTTAAACTACCACAAATTTCATTATTTTCTAAAAAAAATATCACTTAATTATGGCGTTTAAGACAGCCATAATTTTCACACTTTCACAAAAAAAAAAAAAATTCACCCACACTCATGTTCATTATAGGATTAAAAAGACAGCTTCAAAATAAATGTCAAGTCAAATGATAGAGAATGGTTTATATTTAATTATTAGATTTTTTTTTTTAAAATAAAGACTTTCATTGATTTCTTTCATTGATGCCAATACAAATAAAGCACTACACTATATATACTACTCTAAACATATCTTAACCTTCCAAGTGACACAATTACAAGAACCTAAGAATATTCTAGAATAGAATACTAACTAATATATTAAAATTATTAATAAAAAATATCTAATAATTAAATATAAAGCACCAAATTGATAGGATGCAAAATTAGAACCCTAACAAAATTAAAGAAAGCTATAAATTCTAAATAAAATAAAAGATAAATTAAGAGAGAGATAAAATAAAAATAAAGACTTTCATTGATTTCTTTCATTGATGTCAATACAAATAGAGCACTACACTATATATACTACTTTAAACATATCTTAACCTTCCAAGTGGCACAATCACAAGAACCTAAGAATATTCTAGAATAGAATACTAACTAATATATTAAAATTATTAATAAAAAATATCTAATAATTAAATATAAACCATTCTCTATCATTACTTACCCCTTCAAAGTCAATCTTGTCCTCAAGGTTGTAAATTTATGAAGAGAATATAATTATTATTATTATTTTTTTTTTTTTAATTTAAAAGGACTCTTCGGGCAGTGCACTAAGAAAGTGTTTACAGCCTGTTTTAATTGATGGTTCATAGTAATATGTGAAGGGGGACCCACGATGATGTGAGTTTGAGTGTGGAAAAATTAAAAGATTCTTAAGCATGCGTGGTTAGTAGTCACAACAAAAATTGAAAGAGAATAACAACTATTTTCTTCTTCTTTTCTTTCTTTTGTTTTTTTTTTCTCTTTCTTTCTTCTTCTTTTTTTTGTTCACGTATTTTTTTCCTTTTCTTCTTCTCTCTCTTTTTCTTTCTCTGCTTGTTCGTTTTCTCTTTTATTGTTCGTTGTTTTATTTTTTTTCTTTCAATAATACTAACTACCAATTAAAATGATGAAAGTAAAAATGGTGGTGGTTTCGGCGGTGGTCGCAACAACAGATTAATTAAAAATGGTGGTCTCGATTGTGAGTCTGGCGGTTTTGGTGGTGGAGCGGGTGCCGGCGCCGGCGCCGGAAGTTGAAAAAATATCATTTTTTTGTTATCAAACGATGATTTCAACCGCAAAGCTCTCAACTTTATACCTCCAACAGTAGATCGAAAATTCAACTTTGTTTTTGAAATTAGATTTGGAAAAAAAAATCTCCCACATCTGAAGATTCTTGTTCATCAACTGGATTTTTTGGATGGAAAACAAGTAGTTCCGGTTGCAGATCTGGTGGTTCCGGTATTAATGCCGGAGATGACGCTGAAGATGTCTCCAGAGGCGGTTTCAAACTCGCCGGAGGAGAGGACACTGAATTTGTCATCAGAAATGACATCGGAGTTGGCGGAGAAGACGTCGGGACTGTTACCGGAGAAGACGCCGGAATCGTCGTCGGAGTCAACAACGTCGCCGGAGATACATTTTTTGTCATTTTTTTTTTGCTTTTTCTGAAGATTTTTCTGTAGTTCTCAGCACAACATAATTTTCATTCCATTTTTCAGTGTTCTTTTTGAATGAAATAGAAAGTTTTTTAGAACTTTCTTTGAAAGCAAGTTGTGAGGATTTGATTTGCTCATCAATAATTTTTTTTCTGTTGACATATTCCTCTTCAATAGCTCTCTTTTTCTTGTTGTAATTTTCTTCTGCTTCAAACAATTTTTGAAAACATTGTTGAATAATTTCTGATGATCTTTGTGGGTACTCCTCAATAGTTGTTGAGATTGGATCCATGAACTCCATTGATTCATAAGTTGGTTTCAGATCTAGGGGTTTAGGTGGTGGAAATAATGTTTGTTGATTCGGAGCAGAAATTAGGGGTTGTTGAGTGTGTGGAGTAAAGGCTGAGAATGGAGGGTTTGAGAATGAATAGTAACATGGAGGGTATGAGTTTATGGATAGTGGATATGGGTTAGATGTAGGAGGTGAATATTCATGGTTTAGATACAAATTTGGTGATGAAGATGCAGTGTTGGTATAATAAGGTGTAAAAAGTTCTCATGGAAAAGATGGAAATGAGAGTGATGGATATGCCATAGGAGGTGTTGATGTTCAAGAATGAAAGCACCAAATTGATAGGATGCAAAATTAGAACCCTACCAAAATTAAAGAAATCTATAAATTCTAAATAAAATAAAAGACAAATTAAGAGAGAGATAAAATAAAAATAAAGACTTTCATTGATGTCAATACAAATAGAGCACTACACTATATATACTACTCTAAACATATCTTAACCTTCCAAGTGGCACAATCACAAGAACCTAAGAATATTCTAGAATAGAATACTAACTAATATATTAAAATTATTAATAAAAAATATCTAATAAGTAAATATAAATCATTCTCTATCATCATCCATCAAAGAACATCAGCATACAAAATCAGTACCTCGAAGCCTTAAATTTTTTATATCGCTTTACAATTGCAGCAGCGATACACGCACCATTGTTGCCCCATGATCGAAACGGGAAAAGTCGAACCTGCAGACTAGTATTCGCTACATGCTGAAACAATCATAAAATTGAAATACATATGAACCAAAATATCTTAAAATATCAGACTCGTCCTAATCTTCAGCTGATTAACTTTTTTGAATTTCAATTTCTTTTCAGGTATCGGTCATATTCTTCGTTTTATATGCATATTTTGAGCTGTTTTGGAAATACATAACCAGAAACAAATTTATATCGCATGCCAACCGAGGGTGATACAGAACTAGTAATAGATTTATATCCACCAAGGATTGTTTTTTTTATGCATTATCCAAAATACTGAATCAGTTTGATATTATGATATTAATCAATTGGCAATGTAAACACCTATGAAATTCAGCTTTAAGCAAAAGTGTACGTAACATAATTACAATAATCAAATAGAAAAAAAGCTATCTTGAAAAACCTATGATAGTGCTTGAAAATGATTCTAATCATGTCGTTAGTATGATTCACACTCAATATATTCCCATTTTTCATCTTCAACCTTTTTTCAATGAGGTAATTTTTCTCATCCATCATCCATGTTGGACTATTATGTGAATCGCATACATCGCAAAAATAATTTTTGGGATGATATTATAGTTTTGAAAGCTCGCCAATCGCCATGTAATGTCTTTGCTAGACATTTTGAATGTTTTTTTCTTAGTACTAGTTTACTTATCGATAGAGACCTAAGAGTATGTTCTTCATTAGACATGTATTGATTCTTCTTTTTATTTTCTTCTTTCATAAATAATATTAATACTATCTTTGTTTCTAAATATAGGAAATTTTTAGTTTTTCTGTTCTTTTTTATAATACATCTTTCAAATTTAAAAGCTGAGTTAAATAGTTTTTAAACAACATACCTCTAATAATGTTACATCGTATAGTGCAACTTGTAATAATTACTTTCATACAAATATTAACTAATTGTCTTGATACATTTTAAGAATATACAAATTATAAACAGATTTAGTGCATGTTTGTTATAGCTTTTCCACTGCCGCCACCGTGAAAAAAAGAAGCTACAAAGTGTAGCTTCTGGCCTCAAACGCGCGTCTACTGCTTTTCTACCACAGAAACAAACATGTCCTTATGTTATAATCAATTTTCTTGTGATTTACTTAGGAGATCCAATATTTCAAAATCTAGATATTAGTAGTAGTAACATTTTTTCTTTCCCAGACAATAATTTTAATTTTGGAAAACTAATTTATAATTGATTTAGTTCCTATATACATGGCTAATGCCAAAAATATTTTAAAGTGTACATAAATCAGAGTTAAAGTTTGAAACTTAGGAGTTTGTTCATCTCTAGATTTCAAATTCAAATCGCTTTGAGTATGCATATTCATCAACTTCATTTTGACTTTTTAAATAGGATTCACACAAATTTGTACATTATATTACACTCTTATATTTTCTAAACAACTCAACTACATTTTTTTAATATTTATACAACGCATCAAAAACTCCAAAATGGATCCCACTAAATCTCACAATATACCATATATTTATTTTATGCTAATTAAAACGTTGGTCAGCCATAGAACGGTCACAAACCAAATAATGCTATTTTTCTCAATTATCCATCATATTCTGACATGGTAGCTTTGGAACAAGTGTAGAAACAATGGTTTTCCACCGATAATCATGCTCTTTGATGCCAAAAGTTTTGTGTTGGACAGGTTCATACATAACTTTATTCAACCTTCAATTGAAATACTAAGTAACTAACATAACAAACTATAATCTTAATCAATTTGAATTTGAATTACATAACTTTAGATTATACTCGTAACACGTAACTCTTATAAATTGTACGAAGTAAATGAGCAGAATTGGATTTCTATGATTTGGATTGGACTATTATCTTAAGCCTAAAACTGCATAAATTGACCCAATGTTCATTCCTAATAAGGATAATGGGGAGGAATTGAATTTCTTCTATATTCATAAGACTTCATTTAATAAGATTGATATTTGTCTCCCTTATACTAAAGCTAATTGCATCTGATATGTTGATTCAACGTTACTCTCTTCCAACTCCACTCTAAAAGAGAAATACGTTAAACTTTTTAAGTGTGTTAGCATTGTAAAGTGCCATGTTCGATCACTATTTTTTTTAAGCAAGAATATATTGAAAGGAGTACAAAGGTACTCAAACCTGATTACAAAATAGGGGAGACAAAACTCCACAATAGGCAGAAATTACCAACCAATTGACATCTACGACAAATCGAACAAAGGATTTTTAACGAAATCGTAAAAATTACAATTGGAATTAGTAATGTCCCCAATAAAAGACCACCTCCCCACCGAAAATTTCACCGACCACCCCGTATCTACCACATTCCAACCAATATTCCTAAACGCTATGCCATTTCTGAGAATCCATAGGTTCCAACAAATAGCCAACCAAATGCAACCTTCTCTCCCCGGCTTAACTTTCTTAGCTTTTCAAAAAGAAAACCAATCCAAAAAACTTCCTTTGAAATCGCTACCACTAGGGGTAGTATAACCTATCCACTCGGCCGTTTCTTTCCAAACCAATTTAGCCACCGAACAAAATAGAAGAGAGTGTGACGCCGACTCCGTATAAGAGTTACAAAGAAGACACTTAATGTTTGTCGACGAAGAAATAATTCCTCTAAAAAACAGCAAGTCTCTAGTCGATAGTTTGTTCAAAAAACATCTCCACCCGTGCACCTTGATTTTCAAAGGAACCTCAACTTTCCAAATTAATTTGAAAACGACATTGTTCCGATTAGAAGGGCCGAAAGGAATATGAAAATTATTGGCCAAATTGTAAATAGAACTAACCGAGAAGATGTCGTCCCCCTCGCCCTTCCATGTCATACAATACTTCGTCGTTAAATCGAAACTTACCGAATTAACAAAACGCCGCAGTTGCTGCCACTCTTCAATAGCAACCCTCATCTCATGGTTGTTGGACTGAGTATCAGTGATGTTTTCCAATAGCATCTGCATATTCTCAGCAGGCCTGCCAGCAGAGTTCCTGAAGACTCCAGCATCGCTCACGCCGCGAGGGAAATAAAAGCTACTGCGGTCCGCTCCATACCGCATATCCCTCTTACCTGCATAATTGTTATTAAACACACCTGCTGATCCTAAAAAATTATTGCCCAGAATTTTAGAAGAAAAAGATCTAGGCACTGAAGTAGACGTCTCCATATCCTCATCAATATGAGGTTGAAAATAATGCAACCTTCCAGAATTAACAGTAGGCATAGTGTTTGCAGATAATTCCCCCAAGACAGCTAACTGAGCTGTTTCGAAATCACCCCAAGTCCACTCACCATTTGTCCAACCTCCCATTTCCGCCACTGCTACATCCTTTAAACGAGATAAAGAAAACACCTTCGAAAACCTGTGTTTTAAACTTCCTGTCCCGGTCCAATCAGCATTCCAAAACGAAACCGTGTAACCGTTTCCGACCTGAAAAGAACAGTTATTCAAGAAAATATCGTCCGGATATTTACGCGGGAGAGAAAGAATATCCATCCACCACGAAGAACAAGAACTCCAGCTGTTGCGAAAAAAATCTCCGCCTGAGATAAACATTCTAATATCACCATATCGAGCGCTTAACATTTTAAACCAAAGATCGTCCGATCCTTGAAGAATCTCCACCGCCACTTACTAAGAAGAGCAAAATTGAAATCCTTGATTCTTTTCAAATTTAAACCCCCCTTTTCAACCGGAAGACATAAAGAATTCCAATTAATCCAATGTATCCGACTTTTAGATTCCGAACAACCCCAAAGAAAGCCATTTTGAATCTTAGTGATAACTTTACAAATTTTCACCGGAGCCAAATAAAAAGAGAGTTGAAAAATCGGGAGACTAGTAAGAACGGACTTAAGGAGAGTGATTCTTCCCCCCATGCTCAAAAAGCGATTTTGCCATCTAGACAACCTTCCCTCCAATTTCGAGACCAAAGTGGACCAAGTGGATACCCTCCTATGATGAGTGATCAAAACTAAAAAAAGAATGATTTGGAAAAAAAAAAAACTAAAATGAGATATGTATTAATGACTAAAATGAGTCAATCAAGTAAGAAATGTATCTAAAATGACAAGAAATAATTCAAAATTACAATCTAAAGAATTGAAAAAAAATAGCAAATAACATCTTACATAACAGATGATAAACAAGTTATTAGATTTAACTTTCAGAATTGGTAATCATAATTGAAAGTAATATATTTTAACTTTAACCATCAAAACGATTGAAACTTTGGCTCTGTTTGATAAAATTAACTGATAGCTGATAAGCTAGCTGGTAGTCGGTAGCTGATGACTTATAGCTGATAGTTTATAGCTGGTGACTAGTAGCTTATAGCTGATAGCTTTTAGCTAATAAGCTAATTTGAGTGTTTGGTAAATTAGTGGTTACACTATCTGATAAATGTAAAATGACATAAAAAAACATTCTTAATTAAAAAAATTAGTGGTCTTATTTATTAAATTAATTTTTATTCAATAAAAATAAATTTATTAACAAGCAAATGCAAAATATTTTAAATATATATATATATATATAATTAAACATAACTCAAAAATATATTAAATGCTTATATATAAATTTTGTAATGAAATTTAAAAAGATATCTAAAATAATAATATTGTAATTTTGAATTCAATTACATTAATCTAAAATAATAATAAAATAAAATTTATTGTCTAACATTCCACAATGAAGTTGCAATGCTATTACGAATTTCCTTCATCTTGATTGATCTGCGTGATCCCCCTTCCGACTTTTCCTTCATCATGAGGTATGTAATTGTTAGATCTTGTGTTGGGGGTCTGTTGCAAAATATGAACCAGAAGAAAATGACGAATACGGTACGATGAAAATTGCACAAAATAATTCCAAAGCGTGTGTTTACACTAAGTTTTAGGTTCGATTCGCCCCCACCAATTTATGCAAATTGGATGCAAAAGGGTTAACCGGCGAATCCCCTTCAGGATAGTTTGGAAACCTTAACATGAATCGCACATTCACATTAAGCATATCGATCAACGATATTTTACAGAATAAAGTTCTCTCATTTATTCTTGTGCACTAGAAAAATAAAAGAATGACTTAGATATAATTTTTGACACTTGAAACAAATAATTTTTGTGTATCTTTTATGGCTGACAAGTATCTCTATTTATAAGAAAACTTGTACCGATTGGTGTGGGGACTCAATGTTTCATTTGATTCCAACATGACCATTCACGAACCATTGTAATCAATAACAACAAACTTTTTCATGAAAAGGTGAGTTGATCTAGTGGTTGCACCTTTTAACCACGCACCTTATCACAATAAGGTCTTTGATTCAATTCTAGAGAGTTGCAACTTTTGGCCATTTATTTTTGGTAAATTAACCATTATTATTTATCAATTTAATATTTTGGAAATTTCTCCAACAATCCCCCACCATTTTCAAAATATATCTAAATCCATTATTCAGGAAATTTCATGGTTTCAGATAAAAGGTATCTTACGATTTGAACCAATACTTAGTAAGTTAAGTTTTCACTCATCCCCGAATAGATTAGTAGACAAGCTTTGAACCAATTATTCATTAGAACAAGCGTGCATAATTCACACATGAAATCTCGGTACCATTGATCGAATTATTAATATGACACATTTAATAAGGCCTTGTGTCTCTTATCCCTTTCATGAGAATTTAAGAGTCAAGCCCTTGAACTCTATGAAGCGGCACTACTTCATTCTCATATAGGTAGACTATATCAGAAATGCACCCATAATTATGCATTCCAGCAAACATATGCTATATATCTATTAAGAGGAAAACCTCATCCTACCACACTTGTTCTTATGGTCCAAATACTTTTACACCTTGGGATGGATCTATCATTAAGTACTTCAATCACTCTAATAGTGTACTTTCACCATTGAACTCAAGACTTAATGTTAATCAAGTGTGAGTTGAGTTTCTACTATTGATGATTAATTAGATATGGGTTTGTTCCACATCCCTAATGATGTCTTCATTGTATTCAATTATATCCAAAGACATCATATCTTTGTCAATCCTTTCGTCAAAGAATTGCAAGATTTTTCCAAACTTTAATAAATTCGGAATATTCAATTTTTCAACTAATCATGCATATGATTACTTTATGTACTCTTGATAGTATTTGTCATCTATCAGCAAATCATAACACTTTTAGCACATTAGTACAATTATCATATACAAAGCATATTTATATTTTGATAGTTTTGACTAACTATCGCCATGACACTTTAGTCATTTATTTTGTCATATACACAACTTTTATGTCATTCTTTATTTACCAACCTTTTGTTCTTCTTACTTTTGAATTTATTATTCTTTTGAAGTGTAGGGCATTCCTTTTTTAACATGTCATATTTCTCCACATTCAAAGCTTCATTCCTTTCTCAAGAATTTTTGAATTTCTTGATTAGAGCATCATCTCTAAAAATACGATTTGTGGAAGCCACAATTTTTTATTTGTGTTTTAACAATCCGTGAAAAATTAACCTTCCTCACGAGGTTCTTCATTTGTGGAAATCTCGAATTTCTTATTCTCCGTGATAAGGATCTCAAAATTCCACATCTCAATATTCAATAGTGTTACATTAGACTCCAAATTTAGATATTTATATAAATCATCATTCATCTTTAAATGATCTTTATATGTATTATAGTAATAAATCTCAATGAACATAAACATATTATTCTCATAGAATCCAAATCAGAATTCAATTGCATAATTTGAATTCATTAACTCTCCATATGAAATGAAACCAAATGAGACAACCGTTGAAGACAAACATGCATAATAACAATAACAAAGTAACAACAGTTATTATATAATCAAAATTGAAATCTTTGTCTACTATACCACATTCACATTTAAATTTTATTTATGAATTATATTATCAAGCCATACATGAAGTGGTACAGAACTTATAAACAGGGTATGTATTCAATTATATATATTCATGATTCAGTACAGAAACGGATACCACTTATTAATTTTGTTATCCATATAATCAATGCAAATACATATAATAATGAATGGATTAATTCTAACATCAAAGGAATTTATTAAAATAATCATAATTCTAACTGAAATATTAATTCCATTTCCTACGAATAAATTATGAACCCTTTTTGTAACGGTACTGTTACTATATGCATATCTAGCATTTACGAACTTTTTTTTTCTTTTTGAAACGATATTGTTACTATATGCATAACTTTACCATGAACTATGAAATCTATATATTCATATCAATTATATATTTATTTTAGGCTTAAATAGTGTTTTGGTCCCTGTAAGTTGGCGAGATTTTGGTTTTAGTCCCTGTATCTTTTTTTCTTTCGGTCCAAGTCCCCACATGTTCATTTCCTTTTGGTTATAGTCCTTACCGTTAATGAAACGTTTAAAAAAAGCTGAGTTGGCAGACGGTGCTGAGGTGGAGTATTGTTTTATCATTTCTTGTTTAATTTTCTTTACACACGTGGATTTAATCAATGAACCGTTAAATAAAGAGGGACCAAATACAAAAAACATTACAAATTTGTTTTGCTTCTTCTTCCTTCTACATTGGCATTGTTGTCTTCTTCTTTCTTCTACATTGGCTCTGTTATCTTCTTCTTATACCTTCAACATCCATGGCCTCGTTTTCTTCTGCAAACTCTCATCATGGTCAAGCACCGATTTGTGGTTGCAATAGAAGCATGAAAATGTTTATGTCAAATTCATTTGAAAACCCTAAGAGACGATTTTGGAAGTGTCAAAATTCAGGATTAATGTCTGGTTGCAAGTTGTTTATTTGGGACGATGAGCTTGAAAGAAATCCAGCAAGTGATGTTAGATGTTTAGGTGGTTGCAACTGCTCTGAAGTGTTGAAGGATTTGGGGTTCATGGTCAAGGAGATTGAAAATGGTAAAAAAACAAAGATGAAGATTAAGCTGGAGAAGGAGAAGAGAAAAGTGAATATATTGATGCTATTGTTGGTTGTTTCATGGGGGATGTTCTTTGGTTATCTGAAATGGTGAATCCAATTTGTTTGTGTTGTTGTTCAGTTTTTTTGTCTTTAAGTCCTTGTAACATTATTGTATTTTGGAATTGGTCCCTGTACCATATGATGAATGAAAAACATGTTTTGGTTTTGTTCAGTATATGTATGCAATTATATTGTTCAGTATATGAATTCAATTAAGTTGATCATTGTGCTTGCAGTTGTACTTAAACCATATCTTGATAATTTTCATACTTAAAGTCATAACAAAATAAATACTTATGTCATAATACATTGTTGGGGACGAAATACATAAATGCCTTAACTACAAGGCTAAAGCCAAAGCAGTGTTGTAGTCATGATAGTTAACAAAAAACTCCTAGATGGAATCAAAAGTACAACATAATTCAAAACAGGCCATTGTCTACATAGTCCATGGTTGGTCTTGGCTACTTCCTTCTCCCTTAAGCTTTTTGCATCTTAGTACCCTTGTTCTTTCACTTCTCCTCAATTCCAACTTCCTTGCCACCTTTTGTCTGGGTTGTTTGGCCTGCAAAGTCACATAAAAAACATTCAGAATTAGAAAAAGATCAGCAGACCAAACATCATAATAGTTAACTCAGTATTAGACTCAACTGGTTTAGGATCATGTTGCTTTGGTGGAGCTGCATGAACAGGTTGGTCATTACCAACTTCAATAGTTGGCTGTGAGCCACCACCTTCTTTCATAGGTGCAGACAAAATGTAATTTGGCTGAGAGTCACCAACTCCTTGTGAAGCATGTACAGGTTGTTCATTAGCAACTTCCACATTAGCAACTTGGGGATTAGCTGGAATTTTGGCAGTGATGTCATTGATATTGGGTTGGGCTTGTGTTGCTTCAAAAGCTGCACAGAGATCTGCTGCAAGCATTTCAAATTCTGGATCCACATAACATTGTGTTCCCTGCTGTTGTTCAGTTGGAGCCTCAATATCAGCATTACTCGGATTCTGTTGTTGTTCAGTTGGTTGGTCATTTTGTTGTTGTTGTTGTTCACTTGATGCCTCATCTTCAGTTGGCTGTGATGTCTGTGTAACAGTTTTCTTAGGTTTTCTCTGCACAAATAAATATCAGCAATTAATATCAATGATAACAATAACACAATTTGTAAACATAATTGATATTCAAATGATACCTTTCTTTTCTGAGCTTTAGGGTCAGGTACTTCAACCAAACAACTCCTGGCATTATGTCCATGCACTCCACATTTGGTACAACAATAAGTAGTCTGTGTCCTTGTTTTGTTAGGATCTTCATCAGGTTCCCTTCTCCTTAACTTCTTTGGCCTACCAGGGCCTCTCTTGTATGATGGAGGCAACATTTCCTCAGTGTCAACTTCAGGCCACATGTCTTGGCCATTAATTGGGCTAATGTTGAAGTCATAGCATGCCACATATGTTTCTTTGGAGTAGCAATCATCTACATAGTCTTCTGGTTTTTGATTCCTAAACCCTAAGGCAGCAACTGCATGTCTACATGGTATGCCTACCAACTCCCAAAAGTTACAAGTGCAAGTTCTCTTAGATGTGTCAACTATGAACATTTGTTTGTTATGAATATGTTCAACTTGCCAAATACTGTCACCAGACCAAGTTGGAATCCAATTGCCAGCATGTTCTACTTCTTTATCTAACCTAATTCTAGGTCTTGGCATTATCCTATGTTCCCACCTATCAGCTTTTTCTCTTAATGTAGAATTTCTATTCATCAGATAGTTCCTTATCCACACATTTTCAATATTGGTTTATCCCTAGCCACTAGTATTGTGCTATTGAAAGCCTCAGATACATTATTCATTAACACATCACATTTGGGATAGAATGAAAAAGCATGTTTACACCATAATTTTGTTGGTATTTTGGCCAACCACTCCCAAGCCTTAGGATTAAATGCCTTTAGCTCTTTCATCTTTGCCTCCCATGCTTGTATATATGTTAACTTTGCTGCAGACATCATGACGTCTCTGATTTTGGTGCCACCACCAAACTTCTTTTTGAAATTGGCATATAGATGCCTAAGACAAAGCCTGTGCTCCATCCTCTCAAACATCTCCTCAAATACTGGAATTAAGCCCTTGACAGCAAAACAAACAATAAAATAAGGGACCTAATTCTAAACAACAAGACATTTTCAGGGACCAAATCAAAAACATAATCAAAATATAGATCTGATGAAATGTACCTTTTGTTGGTCTGAGATGAAGACCCATCTTTTTTCTTGCCCAATGTCTTCCAGAAGCAATGTCAAGAACCACCTCCATGACTCCTTTGTCTCAGTCTCACATACACCAAAGGCCAATGGATAGTATTGGTCGTTAGGATCCCTTCCAACAGCCACAAGCAAAGTTCCTCCATATTTTGTCTTTAGATGACAGCCATCAACACCAATGAATGGTCTACATGCGGTGGTGAATCCCTTTTTGATTCCATCAAAGCAGAAGTAAAAACAACCAAATCTGGGTTGAATTGTGGGTGCAATTCTTGTGACATTAATTTTACAAGTGTTGCCTGCATTGACCCTCCTTAATTCAGCAGAATACCTCCACAAAAGTGTATATTGCTTTGTGGCATCACCTTCAACCAAAGCCTTTGCTATTTGTTTAGCCTTCCATGCCCTGTTCATACTAATACCTACAGAATAACTTGTCCTAATATCAGTCACAATATCGCGAAGTTTGATTCCATCAGATGAAGCCATCCTAGCCGCTACAGTCTTTGCAATCCACTTGGAGTTAGCAGTAGTGTTATTTAAAACCCTACCACACGTGTGAGTACCAAACCATTTCTTCATTCGATACGTGTGTTTATTTCCCACTTTACTAACCAAAGCCAAAAAACTACATTTGCCCTTGCACACCACTCTCACTCTAACTTTGTCATTTTTCAGATACTTTATCTCTCTTCCATTCAAGACTGACCATTCAGTTATTGCCTCCTTAAACTCCTGCAGAGAAACAAACTCTAACCCAACTTTGAACTGTTAATCCTTGTCCAATTCCTCCATCTTAAATCTAGGATATGCTGGTCCTTTCTCTTCATCTGATGCATCTGGATCACTACTCCCTAGATCATCACTTAAATAATTAGTTTCAATCCCTTCATTACCAACTATATTCCCACTAGATGAACCCCCAGCTGCTTCAACATTTCTTATCTTTGATGGAGTTTTCCTATGTTTCTTTGCTACCTGCTTAACCCTTGCAGGGGTTTTTTTCTACAGCATCAAATCCATCATCCAAACCAAGGGCTCTTTCATCCTCACTGTCCTCAAATGATAAACCATTGTAATCACTGTCATCACTATCATCACTATCAAAACTATCACTTTCAACATTACTTACATTATCAACACCAACTGTGTCACCTTCAACATGAGGAACACCATCATCCATAACTGTCTCAGCTTCAACATTACTTACATTGTCAGCTTCTACATTGTCAGCTTCTACATTGTCAGCTTCTACATTGCCGACTTCAACATCATTCTCAAGAACACCATCTTCGATAACATTGTCAGTTTCCACATCATTAACACATTCTTCCACAACTCTATGCTCAACAAAAAGGTCTACACTACAACTATTTTCAACAGAGTGTTCATAAATCTTAGCAGCATCAACATCACTAACTACCCTTGCATGTTTACCCGATACAATGTTATACCACCATAGCCAATAATCATTGATTTCAAGTTTGCAAATATCTTTAACTATACTGGTTGCTTCAAAGAAGCTCCACCTATCAGGGTCAATGTCTACTTCTACCTTATCCCCACCTAGGTAGTACACTACACCATGCCTAACAAACTTTCCTCCGTAATGCAAATTCACAATGAAAACCATACCTGGATGATTCGATTTGGAAGGTCACTCGTATTCGTACAAGCACCCTTCACCTTCCCGCGCTATGATTGAGGTGGAAAAGAGAAAGATGGAAATGGAAAGACAAACCCTAGTTTACAGGGACTTAAAGGAAAAAGAGGGAAACTACATTTGATGAAATGTTATGGGGGTAAACATTTAAATCCACGTGTGTAAAGAAAATTAAACAAGAAATGATAAAACAATACTCCACCTCAGCACCGTCTGCCAACTCAGCTTTTTTTAAACGTTTCATTGACGGCAGGGACTATAACCAAAAGGAAATGAACATGTGGGGACTTGGACCGAAAAAAAAAAGATACAGGGACTAAAACCAAAATCTCGCCAACTTACAGGGACCAAAACACTATTTAAGCCTTTATTTTAACATAGAATTACACAAACATTAATGAAATGTTTTCATTATTTAACGTATAATGTGTTTGAATAATTCAATTCAGAAAAATTTAAATGCCAAACGAAATTATTGCAATCAAATCAGCTTTCACAACAATTATTCCGTTAATGTTCAAATTATTTTAATATTAATTAAACATTAAGGAAAATCATGATATTTTAATCATGCTCTAATATCAATTATTACTTTAATTCTATTTAAAATTTTGATATTATGATTTTCTCAGTACTTTAATATCTATAAGAAACAATAAAACTTACCGGGATTCTTGAGATAAATTCTTCTTTAAAGTTGTATGGATCAAAATTGAAAATCGAACCTAAAGATTGTTAGATCTTGTGTTGGGGTCTGTTGCAAAATATGAACCAGAAGAAAATGACGAATACGGTACGATGAAAATTGCACAAAATAATTCCAAAGCGTGTGTTTACACTAAGCTTTAGGTTCGATTCGCCCCCACCAATTTATGTAAATTGGATGCAAAAGGGTTAACCGGCGAATCCCATTCAGGATACTTTGGAAACCTTAACATGAATCGCACATTCACATTAAGCATATCGATCAACGATATTTTACAGAATAAAGTTCTCTCATTTATTCTTGTGCACTAGAAAAATAAAAGAATGACTTAGATATAATTTTTGACACTTGAAACAAATAATTTTTGTGTATCTTTTATGGCTGACAAGTATTTCTATTTATAAGAAAACTTGTACCGATTGGTGTGGGAACTCAATGTTTCATTTGATTCCAACATGACCATTCACGAACCATTGTAATCAATAACAACAAACTTTTTCATGAAAATGTGAGTTGATCTAGTTGTTGCACCTTTTGACCACGCACCTTATCACAATAAGGTCTTTGGTTCAATTCTAGAGAGTTGCAACTTTTGGCCATTTATTTTGGTAAATTAACCATTATTATTTATCAATTTAATATTTTGGAAATTTCTCCAACAGTAATTTGGATGTTGCTCAAGAACATTAAACATTGCATCATCTTGTGATTCGACAGTAGACAACGGATGATGGAATAGTAGTGAACTTCAATTCAAAGCAAAAGTGGATGCTTTAGAGAATGAGAATGGAGGAAGATTGAGTGAAAACTACAGAAGAACAAAATGGAAGATGAATGATATCGTAAATTTGTTTTTGTATAAATAATGATTGACCTTTCTTATTCCTTAATTAAAACACAATTTTTTTAATTTAAATTTAAATAAAATATAAAGGGTAAAAGTGGGTTTTTAAAAAAATAGTGAGAGTACAAATGGAAGAAAAAATCATAAGATAAAAGCTAAAAGCTCAAAAGCTACTTCAATTAATTTTTTTTAAAAAAACTAAAAGCTAGTTACCAAACATAATTTTTTTATTAATATGAACTGAAAAGTTAAAAGTTATAAGTTAAAAGCTCTTTTTTGGATCTTGCCAAACAGACCCTTTATCTTTTCAGATAACACATGCGACTACTCTGCTTTATTCTAAAAAATACATCTATTTTTCTCTTTGCAAATAATCCAACCCCCAACTAACTAAATAGTATTAAAGTCAACCGTCAATTTTTCAAAAATCCACCAAAACCACCTAACTGCAAACAATATTCAAAACAATAATCCAAAATGCCATTAAGAAGTTACAAATAAATAAGTTATGTCTTCCGCCACGCCACTATTTGTCACGTATTTATGATTGCTTGTGACAAGAATTTGTCCCCAAACGAGATTATCCTTCATCAATATTTTTTTTTTTAAAAAGCCAATGAAATATAATGAAACTAGAATACAAGGGGTATTCAATCCCTTACAAACAAAGAGAGATTCCCTATCAATTCTAATTTATAAACTAACAAGGAACCATACAAAAATCTAAAAATGAAGAATTGGAATAATGAATATCTCTAATACTCCTTCACCTCCAAGAAATAATTTTAATATTCCAACCAACATCCAGAGACATTTTTGAAAATGCGATTATTCCTCTCCATCCATAAACACCAAACGACCGCGATCCAGATCAGCCCTCTACCGGCTTTTGACAGTCCACCTCCACTCCAAGCCAAAAAGAAAGAATCGACAGAATCCTCGAATCTACTATTAATACCCAACCAAGTTCCAATAATGTTCCATACCTTTACGGAAAACTCGCATAAGAAAAAGAGATGGAGAAGATCTTCGTCACAAGAAGAATATAGGATATAATTAGAGTCCACCAAAAGACCTCTATTCCTTCATCAAAATATGACTCAATAAAAACCAGCAACAAAAATAAATATCTTAATCAGCACGGTCTTTAAACATATAAATTGAGAATTATCCTGATTCCAGGTCCGGCCATAAGGCAAGGCTACAAAGGCCCTTGCCTAGGGCCTTTAAATTTTTTCATTACAAGGCCTTGTGTATAATTAATATAATAACTATTGCTAATTATATTATGTCTGTCATTAAAGCCTGATATATCCATACTATACCGTAGGCATGTGAACAATTATATTTTCGATAATTTGTTGTAGACATGTGAACAATTATATTTTCGATCATTTGTTAACGTTGTACGGTTTATATAGTTTTTTGTGGCAATATTAATTGTTTTGCCACCATTCTTGAATGAAAACACTATAGTAATTAACAAACGCCACATTCAATAATTTTATTTGTTTATTACTAGATTGTCAACTTTAATTTTTACTCTTTTAAGGATTTTAAATTAAAAAATATATTTTATAGAAAAGTGTTAATATCATACTGTATATTGTATTTAGTAGAGTAGTGTAAACCAATAGCATAGTGCCACATCAGCTTGTTAGTTAGATTAGCTATCACACATTAGAGATAAGATATTGACATTGTATATATTCTCTTGTAATCTATTTTTCCAATCTAATGAAGATTTTATAGTTACAATACTTCAACTGATTTCTGTTACAATTCTTCTCTATCAGTTGTAATTCTGTTTCATCTTCATGAGCTTCCATGGTGATTATGGCACCATTAACATGGTATCAGAGCTTCTAAAGCTCTGGTAGCCATTGTTTTTCCTCTTTCGTTTCCTTTTCGATTGCATTCTTGATCTGTTTCGATTGAGCTCTGCAAAATTTTCTTGTTTGCAATCTGTTTCCTTTCTCAATCTTCAACCTTCGTTCCCTTTTCTGTTGCAATCGAATTTCTTGTTTCGTTTTCTCCATTAATGGCATACCAGAGCTTCTCAGATTTTTCCACGAATTCTTCAAACCCATACTACTTGCATCTGAATGAAAATCCCTCTCTAGTTCTTGTTACTCCTCTTCTGGATGAAAAGAATTATCACACATGGGCTAGGTCAATGCACATTGCATTGATTTCGAAGAATAAAGAAAAGTTCATCGACGAAACTCTCCCAAAACCGTCGGTATCAGATATTCTTTATGCTCCTTGGATCCGTTGCAATACTATGGTTCTCTCATGGATTCATCGTTCTATTTCGGAGTCAATTGCCAAGTCGATTTTATGGATTGAAAGTGTCGTTGAAGTGTGGAGAAATCTGAAGATTCGATTTTCACAAGGTGACATATTCCACATTTCTGATATACAAGAGGATTTGTATAAGTTCCGTCAAGGTACTCTCGATGTTTCTAGCTATTTTACTCAGATGAAAGTTATGTGGGATGAGTTAGAGACATATAGACCTATTGCTTCTTGTTCTTGTGCTATTCAATGTTCTTGTGGTGCTCTTGCATCTATTAAGAAATATCGAGAACAAGATTACGTAATACGTTTTCTTAAGGGCTTGAATGACAAGTTTGCTCAATCCAAGACTCAAATTATGATGATGCAGCCTTTACCTGATATAGATAAGTCATTTGCTCTTGTGATTCAACAAGAAAGAGAGATAAATAGTTCTCAAAGCACCATCTCGAATAGCACTGTATCTGAGGATTCTACAGTTATGCATTTGAATTCTTCTTCTGGCAACAATCAAGGCAAAACTGGTAGCAATCAAGCCAGAGGCAAAACTGGTGGTTATGGTGCGGCAAAAGGGCAAAACAGAGTGTGCACTCATTGTGGGAGGAGTAATCACACAATTGAAACTTGTTTCATTAAGCATGGATATCCACCTGGATTTAAAGGTAAAGGTAAATCCAATAATTCCATTACAAACTCTCAGTCTGCTGCTTCTGTTGAAACAGGTCAGGTATCATCACAGCAAAATTCAACTCAGTCTATGGTTGGATTCACTCAAGAGCAATATCAAAGCATCCTGGAATTACTTCAACAGTCCAAGTCCACTCCTAAAGCCAATTCTATTACCACCTCACCCTTTGCATTAAATTCACATTCTCAACATGAAAATGGTAAGAACCCTCACTTATGGATCCTTGATACAGGGGCCACTGATCATATTTCATGTGATTTATCTTGTTTCACTTCACACACAAACATTATTCCTATTCATGTTAGTCTACCTAATGGTTCTCATGTGTCTGCTTCTATTTCTGGCAGCATTCATCTCTCTTCAGCCTTAGTTCTTCATAATGTCCTATATATTCCAAGTTTTCATGTCAATTTAATTTCAATAGCCAAACTTGTGAAAAATAATGACTGTGTAGTTCATTTCACTGATAATTCTTGCAATATTCTGCAGAATCATTCCAAGAAAATGATTGGTACAGCTAAGCTTCACAGAGGTTTATATGTTCTTGATTCTTCTCAAAATAAACATGCTTGTAATACATCTGTACAAGATAATTCCTTTCTTTGGCATTTGAGATTAGGGCATGTATCTTCTATAGGGCTACAACATGTATCCAAGATTTTTCCCTTTATTTCTTCCAAATACAATAATCAAATGTTTCCATGTGATTCATGTCATTTTAGTAAACAAAAGAAGTTATCTTTTCCTCATAGTACTACCCAATCTACTTTCCCCTTTGAACTTTTACATGCTGATATATGGGGACCATTCTCAACTATTTCAACTTTAGGACACAAATATTTCCTAACTCTTGTAGATGATTACAGTAGATATACTTGGGTTATTTTTTTAAAATCTAAAAACCAAACCAAACAAAGCATAATTCAGTTCACAGCATATATTGAAAATCATTTTAAGTCTTCCTTAAAGTTTTTCAGATCAAATAATGGAACTGAATTTCTCCCTCTATCTGACTTTTTCTTAGCCAAAGGTGTTATTCACCAGAAATCTTGTGCTTACACACCCCAACAAAATGGGGTGGTTGAAAGGAAGCATCAGCATATTTTAAATGTTGCTAGGTCCCTCTACTTTCATTCACATATTCCTCTTAATATGTGGAATTTTTGTGTTGCTCATGCTGTACACCTCATCAATAGGCTTCCCACTCCTTTGTTAAAACTTAAAAGCCCTCATGAAATGTTGTACCACCAACCTCCTTCTTTAATTCATTTGAAAGTGTTTGGCTGTTTGAGCTATGCTGTGTCCAATCTCCCAAACAAAACAAAATTCTGCCAAAGAGCTAGAAAAGCTATTTTTTTGGGTTTCAAAGATGGTACAAAAGGTTATGTCCTATATGACATTCAAAATCATACACTTTTTGTATCCAGACATGCTGTTTTCTATGAAAATGTTATCCCTTTAGTAATGATAAATCTTCTTTTCAACATCCTTCTACACATAACCATGTTCAACCCAATCTTTGCCCTATTTCTTATGATGATCATGGTATATCTCATCAGTCTCAGACCTCTACTGACATATCTACCTTACCTGATGATAATACCTGCTTTTCTCCTTTATCTCCCCAGCAGTCTAGCCTATTTCACATCAGTCTAGCCCTACTTCCCATCAGTCTAGCCCTACTTCACAACAGTCTACACAATTCAGACCTGATAACCCACACAATATGCCTTTAAGTACACCTGCTACTTGTAGACAGCAGTCCCAATCCCCATTTCTTCAGTACTCTCAAAATACATCCTCCAATCCCAGTCCAACAAACATTAATTGTCCTGGTCACACATTGTCCATGGAACCATCAAACTCTTTGAATTCTTCTGATCATGACAGTAACACTCAACCTAATACACATTCAAATAGTGGTGATCATAACAATGATACTTTAAATACTCATTCTCCCCCTCCTCTTAGACATTCCACTAGCGTTTCACATCCTCCAAGTTACTTAGCTGATTATCATTGTTATCATGCTAATAACATTCCCTCTACTTCTCATTCCTCTACATCTACTGTCATGTATCCCTTATCTTCTGTCCTTTCATATGACAAGTGTTCTCCTTATTACAAAAATTTCTGTTGTGCTATTTCTTCCATATCTGAACCAACCACATACAAACAAGCCATTAAACATGACTGTTGGATTAAGGCCATGGATGTGGAGCTTAAAGCTCTTGCAGAGAATCAAACATGGACTGTGGTGGATCTGCCTAGTGGTAAGATACCTATTGGATGTCGTTGGGTTTATAAAGTGAAACACAAGGCTGATGGATCTATTGAAAGGTACAAGGCCAGATTAGTTGCCAAAGGTTATACTCAAATGGAAGGTATTGATTATTTTGACACCTTCTCCCCTGTTGCCAAACTTACCACTGTTAGAGTCTTGCTTTCTCTTGCAGCTATTAAAGGCTGGCATCTAGAACAATTAGATGTCAATAATGCCTTTCTTCATGGGGACTTAAATGAAGAAGTATACATGAGTCTTCCTCCTGGCCTATCTGGTTATGATTAATCTAAAGTGTGTAAGTTGCAAAAATCCCTATATGGCCTAAAACAAGCTAGTAGGCAATGGTATTCAAAACTTTCTACCTTTTTTATTTCTCTTGGATATCATCAGTCTCAGGCAGATTATTCACTTTATGTTAAGCATGAAGATCCTCATTTCACTGCCCTCCTAGTGTATGTGGATGATGTTGTGTTAGCAGGAAATTCTCTAGTTGAAATACAACATGTCAAGGACTTATTAAATCAGCAGTTTAAGATTAAAGATCTTGGTAAGCTCAGGTATTTTTTGGGGTTTGAGATTGCTAGATCCACAAAGGGTATTTTCTTAAACCAAAGAAAATACACTCTTGAGCTTTTACAAGATGTTGGTGTTCTTGCTGCTAAACCTTCCTCAATTCCTATTGATCCCAACACCAAGTTATCTGCTAATGAAGGTGCTCTCTTGGAAGATGCTTCAGCTTATAGAAGATTGATTGGAAGGCTCATTTATCTTACTAATTCAAGGCCTGATATATCCAATGCTGTCCAGCATTTGAGTCAATTCATGGCACAACCTCGTCTCCCACATTTTCAGGCTGCCACTCGGGTTTTGAGGTATCTCAAGTCTGTACCTGCTACTGGCATATTATTTTCTGCATCTAGTGATTTGAAACTCCTAGGTTTTGCTGATTCAGATTGGGCTCGATGCCCTGATACTAGGAAATCTATCACTGGATATTGTGTGATGTTAGGTAATTCATTGTTATGCTGGAAGTCAAAGAAACAACATACTGCATCAAGATCTTCAACAGAAGCTGAATATAGAGCATTGGCTGCTATTACTTGTGAGGTTCAATGGCTGCAGTACATATTTCGTGATCTTTTGGTTGAATTTTCTCAACCTGCTTCTATTTTCTGTGATAGCAAATCAGCCATTTATTTGGCTCATAATCCCACATTTCATGAAAGAAGCAAACATATAGAGCTGGATTGTCATGTGGTTCGTGAGAGATTACAATCCAAACTTATTCATTTGCTTCCTATATCTACACATGATCAGCTGGCTGATATGCTTACTAAACCTCTGCACTCTCCTGCTCTTCAAAGGTCTCTATCCAAGTTGGGTCTTTGTAGCATCCAAAGTCCAACTTGAGGGGGGCTGTTAATATCATACTGTATATTGTATTTAGTAGAGTAGTGTAAACCAATAGCATAGTGCCACATCAGCTTGTTAGTTAGATTAGCTATCACACATTAGAGATAAGATATTGACATTGTATATATTCTCTTGTAATCTATTTTTCCAATCTAATGAAGATTTTACAGTTACAATACTTCAACTGATTTCTGTTACAATTCTTCTCTATCAGTTGTAATTTTGTTTCATCTTCATGAGCTTCCATGGTGATTATGGCACCATTAACAAAAAGTTAACAATTTTAATTTTCAATACAATAAATACACATATTTAAAAAAAACTTATTATTTTAAAGCCTTAAAGAAAACCCATGAAACATTCATGAGCATTTCTTTTTTTAGTCAGAAAATAGTTACATTCAAAAAAGATTTATTTATTTATTTCTAGTTACATAAATTTTATTACCATCAACAATTTTACTATAGTGGGCAGAGAAACAGTGTTTAAAATCATTTTTTTACAATATATCATATTGATAGTTAAGTTTTATTGTTGAAATATTTATTTATTTTTAGTTTATAGTTTTATTTCATTTGAATCTATTGTGACATAATTTTTTTTTTGTTTTGGAATATTATTAACATTTAAATTTATAAGTTAGAAAACTAAAAAAAAAAATAGTTAAAGTTTTTAAGTCCGGTAATGAAGATTAAAAGAATTAATAATTTATTTATCAAATGCAAAAATATTAAGTGAAATCAATTACAATAATACATAATTTTTTTTAATATACACAAATCGACATTTCTACTACGCATACTCATTTTAAAAAAAAATTGACATAAGTAAAAAACAATTAAATAAAATATAATAATTTTACTTTAATATTTTATAATATTTAACTTTTAATTTCGTCTTAAACCTCAATATGTGTTGAATCGGCCATGTCTGAAGAGTCTGATTCTTGAAGACTTCATGCATATTTCTCTCCCTCATTAATAATAACATTTTCTGTTTCACTTGTTATTTTAGTTCAAGTATTTTTATATTAATACAATAATTATGGATAACTATTTTAATTTATCAACGCGTATTACACACTGTTTTTATTTGATTTCTTATCACTGGTTTTTCTTGTATCCATATTTACGTACAAATTATGGAGTGGAGGAGAACGATTTTGCTTGGATACTCGCAGTAATACTTTTTACCACCCTTCAAAGCAAATGTACCAATAATAAGAAACATATAGGACATCATATTTTAGAGCTCTTTTTTGTTCCCTATAGACTGTAGAGATGAAGGTTGGGACCATATAATTAACAATGTGTTATGCATTTTAATAGGAGGGTTTTTTTCCTTGCCCAAGTTACTTTAAATTGACCAAAAATGCGTAGTTTTTTTTTTTTGTCTGAATGTGTGACTTAGAATATTTAATCAATTGAATGGCCGTAAGAACATTTCCCAACCATGGACAAATTAAATTAAGTCATGGGACCACACTCAGAGGCCCTCTTAAACTAACCTTGTAATCTTTCCATTTTAGGTTAAATGTTAGTTTACTTCAACTACAAAATATGTAGATATATCTATTTTTTGTTCCTACTGCATCACCAAAAATTAGGGGCCAAAGGTATAAATTGTCTTTTTAAAAAGATAGAGTGAGTTTAAAGTTATATAATAAATTCAAATTTTATTATAAAAACACTTTAAACTTTGCATTTGACTTGTTTGGAGAGTGAGCGTGGATGTAGTTGGGCTTTTGAGGGTAAAGGATAATCTACGTGTTGTAAAAATTTACAAGTATTAATCTTAGGTTGTTATGTGAGAGTAGTTGTAATTTTTTCTTTTGCTTTAGAGTTTTCATATTATTATTGTGTTGCGATTATATTTTTTGATTATCTTTATGCTGATTTTTTTCAACAAGTAATATTAAAGTTTTTGGTTGGATTCGAAGATAAGAATTTTTAATATGCTTTGCGGTTGCAATTTTATTTTATCTTTTGCATCATAAAATAATGATGGTGATGTAAAAGTGTTGCTTAGTTGCATGCATATGTTCTGTTGTGAAGATTGAGATAAAGAAAAAAATTGATTGAATTATCATTTTTGCAAAATTAAAAATTCAAATTATAGATGCGTTGATATAATCAAAATTACAGAAGGTGTTGGTATGTACATAGATATTGATTGACATTGAAGCAATGAGTATTATTTGATAGTTGAAAAGCTTTCTACCAACATGGTAGTTGTAACATAAATTTTCAGCTTGATTTTTTACATGCGAAAGTTCTTATAGAAGGGTTTCCCACTTTTTGCGGAGTGAGACAAGGTTTTAGACTCGCATTATCTAATATGTTTGTCCCGCCCTATTTTTTTCGGACACGAACATTAATATAATTTTTTTTGTAATTTTTAAACGTTAAAGATACGGTACCCACATACCCGTCCAACTCCCTACTTTTTTTTTGCTGAACAGGTCAAAACTTTAGCCTCATACTCTCAACAAGGTCAATCCTACTCCGTCTTGTTTTTTGCAGAACAGGTCTAAACGGAATTGACACGTTAGTTTGTCAATCCTACTCATTTGAATTATATTATCACCGAACACATTGAAACTTTTTTTGAAGCAATTTATCTTTAAGTGAAATATATTTTTCTTTCAATGAAATAGAATAGTTTTTAAACTACAATTGTCACCGAAACTAATGTTAAAACTTTTATAACGTATCTTCAAATAACTACTTTCTTTATGTTATTTTGTTAGGTGTGTTGGTTGTTGTTTTGTTGGAGGTTTGTCCCTCTTTTCTTCAATCCAATTTGTTTATAAAAAAAACTACTTTCTTTATGGTCTGGAATTTTTTGAAGATAATTGAGAGCTTTTTTTCCCTGTAGACTATAGAGATGAAGGTTGGGACCACGGAACTATCAATGTGTACATGTATTTTAAAGGGAAGGAATTTTTTCTTCCCAAAGCCACATCAAAATGACCAAAAATGCATAGGGTTTTTTGTCTGAATGTGTAATTTAGAATATTTAATCAATATGTGAATGGTTTGTAAGAACATTTCCCAGCCATGGACAAATTGAGTCATGTGACCACACTCAATGGCACCTTAAACTAATGTTTTATTCTTTCCATTTTAGGTTGAGTGTTAATAGTTTACTTTAACTATAAAATACTTAGGTATGTTCATTTGTTGGTTCCTACAACATCCACAAACATTAGGGCCAATCCGTTCCCCAATTCATTCATACTGGCCTGCCCTTGTTTGTAGGTTTATGAGACTACAAATACAAGTGTTTTTGTTTCCTAATCTATAAGTGGAAGATAACAGATGCCGATGTTTATGCCATTTATAACAAGAAAATTGCTTTCCCCTAGATACTCATATATACCATCTGAAATTCTCATCTTATCTTTTATTGTACAGATCCGGTAGCATGTTATATATAAGTTTGAATATAGTATTAAAATTCATAATTTTCTTCAACATATTAACACAAAATCAGTCCAAAACATAACAATTTTTTCCAATTCAAAATTAGAAATTATTAGTGAAATGATGAGGTAATGATTTACCGTAGTTAATTTGTTTTATCAGTGCAGTGGAGAGGGGATTGGTCTGCAATGTTACCACTCTAACGTCTAAGTCAGTAAAAAAATAAAAAGTAATATGTGAGACGGAGTAGATTTGAATTATGTTTTTCTTCACATGGAATCCCTTATATGTGAGACTTGATTGGGATGTTCAAGATCTAGATCGGATGTGAATTTTCTCTTATCGGGCTTCTGGTTGGCCCAAAGCAGATGCCCCCAAGACTTCCCCTAACGTGGTAGCTAGAAGCCTTTCAAAGAATTAGGTTGGAGTCCATGCACTAGGGTCATTGTTTGAAGAAATGGAAGAAATTTTATAGTCGACGTGAATAACTTAGGGAACAGGTGCATTAAATGCTAGTCTCATTAATGAGACGTTTTGCAAGATTTCTTTGACATGTGACCATAGGTTTCTAGTCCAAGGAATGTCTCCTCTTCCTTGGGTGATTAAGTTCACTCAAATGTCATTGTGTTCCCAAGGCGAAATCCAACCTATGTTTTTTTGCCTCGCCATTTTCTTTTATTTTGGGTCATTGATTAGCCAGCCTTGTTTCTCTATATAAGGGTCACTTGGTGTTTAAATTTTTTTCGCCCTTATACACAAACCACAAGTTTATTTTCTTCTACAAACTCTGATTTTTTCTATGCGCTTCTACTAACACCCATTTATCATTCTCTTTCCTTCTTTAGGTCGTACATTTCTTGATCCACCGCACCTCCCGAGTCACATTCTTTAACAATTACCTTCATTTTTGCCTATTTAGGATACCATCTTTCCCTTTCTCATTTACAATCCATTGCTCTCTTTCATTATTCTAGTTACGACCAATATATGAGATAAACCTGCAAATATAATAATTAAATATATACAGTAGTGATGATTCTTCTTCTGCAACTAGGATAATGAACCCAAGAAGACTAACCAATCTATTGCAAACCTCGTCGTGCTTAGCGATACCTTTAGGTCTGGTGGGGGTTATGTTGAAGATGGTAGTGAACCTTCTATTTTTCATTCTATTAAAGGTACAAAAAATTCCTCTACAGGAAATGAATGGATGAACTATGATAGTTCCATTATTATGTGTGTGGATATCGGTCCCTTTCCTCTTATATTATATTCATTAGATCTAGAATATGTTGAGGTTGCGTGAAACGAACAGATGACTCGCTACTTTATTAAAACTTTTAGGGTGGTGAATGGTCGAGATCCGAGTGGCAGGGAGGTTAGAGATCATATGAACTTTCGAAACCATTATTGGACTCATGACGAACATTATATTTTTCATGATATCTGGCAATATATGGTTAGAAAGGAGTGCCAAGTTTTGGTTTTCCTAATGATGGAGCTCAACACCATCGGGCTGTGCTTCCTGTTAGGAGGGCGCCTACAACTATGTAGGATCGTCTTCTAACTAGTCGACATTCCATGTTGATAGTTCCAAGAGAATTTATAGCTCCTTTGATGAATGTTCAATTCCATTCAATGAATGTGTGTTCTCCATATTGATGTTCAATCTACCTTTAAATGACTTTGAGGAAAGGGTGTTGGAGCATCTAGAATCGATATGTCTTAGTTGCACCTAGTAGCATGTGTCATTGTCAAGGTATTGAATACTCGTGCGAGTACTGAGAAAAATGAATTTCCATTAATCTATTTTTCAAAATATTTATCATTGCATGAACCTCTGTTGAAGGGAACCGAGAACATGCTCTGCTCTCTTATTAGCATTTAGTTAAAGTGTTTGTCGTTTATCTTGAAAGTTGGAAAATTTTCAAGGATTTCTACTTCTTGGTGACCCCTCTAACCCCATAAACCCACTATGTGTAACACCCATCTAAATCCCACATACAATTATCGCATAATTCAATTAAAAATCACAATCACAAGGGTGGCACACACATCAAAAACAAATCCTACTCCGTAACACGGGTTACATCAATTCATAAACCTGTCATCGCATGCTCACTTCTATTTTAAAGTATCATTGCAGCGGAGTCACTATCAAATCAATTAAAACATAATAATTTCAACTTTCAAAGCACAACAAAAAGAGTTGTATAAATCAGCTCAACAACCACGTCAATTATAATACTTTAACATATACATGACATAAAAAGCTAAACAAGCGTTCACAACCCGATGTTACATAATCAGAGCAAGACACTTCTAATTAAATGATAAATTAAGAAGCAACTCCATGAGCTGGCTTCCACTTACTTCAGCAATGCTACTCCTGAGTATCTGCACAATGCCCATGTAAAGGCAACATTCACACAGAAGGGGCGAGAATTCATTTCAATAATAAATGGTATAGAATGAAGAATAAAGTACAACATCTACATAATCATGCACAACAATATACCACATTCTCACACCCAATTCATAAACAACATTATACACGACAACATCTCAATAATCATTACATCATACACAACCAAATCTCAATTATCATTAACATCATATGCAACCATATCTCATCCAACAACACCTCAACAATAATTAATACAAATGCAACATTTATGCAATGTACTCAACACCAACTCGACATGCATGTGGTACCAAATATGAACGCTCAGGTTCATCTCACTACATGATCCCCGTCATAGGATCGAATCCCTCTAGAGTCGGAGCACACCAAAACCACTACCATCACCATAGATAACGCTTCACTGATCCCCCATAATAGGAATTAGCTACTCACACCCGATCCATCACAATGGGATTGAGGCTTACCAAAACTCGTTACCATCACCATAGGTAATACTTCACTAATCCCCCATAATAGAAATTAGCTACTTGCACCCGATCCATCACCATAGTATCGAGGCTCACCAAAATTGGACCGAAGCCTGTACACCATGATGTATAACTCTCAATTAACATGCATTAACACAACAAGATTCACCGAAAGGATTCCCACATACATCTCCTCATTTATGCGTTACATCATTCATAAAGCAACAATCAATTCATGTTACCACGTCAATATTATCAACAAACAGCAGCAACTCATTGTCATACCCTAATTTTTACCTCTAAGATTCCACCTATCATATTAGTTGCATCTCATTGCAATCACAAACATGGATTCTCCTAGCTCTCATCTTTATGGGTCTACCCTTGTGTAAGATATCACCAAGCATTCATTTGTGTTTTTCTTTTTGCTTTATGCTTGTTTATGTTTACTAAACCTCATTCAGAAATCTAAAAAATATGTGCATGTTGTTTTCATTTTCTTGTTGTTTAAGCTCAAGTGTTGCAAGGATGATTCAAGGTCAGACAGGTTATCAGGTCAAGTGTGTGTGCAGTAATGGTTGAGATTCAAGTGAGTTTGACCTAATCTTGGTCAAACAAGAAGGGTTTGCTTCATTCTCAAGTCATCTTGGTCATGGATTGTTTGAGGGCAAAGATATGCTAAAGTCAAGTGCTTCATGGTTGAAGATCATCAAGGGATTAAGTTTATTTCCAATTAAGGTTTTTTGCAGTGCATTGAGGTTCATATTTCAAGTCATGTTTCTTTAATTTCAAGGCCTGTTCATTTGGTCCATAGTGAAGATTTCGGTTCATCGGGATTTAAGGGTGTTTTGGACTGGGTCGAGGCTGCCCAACAGTCGAGCAGGCCCAACCCATACAGCCGGGGGAGGCCCAATAAGGTCCTTCTGCAAGACACGCGACTGCCACGTGCTAGCCACAGTTTCGCCGGGCAGCGTAGGCAGTGTCGGGCACTTGAGACAATAGGGAAGGAGGACATCACACCCTGCTGAGATGTGTTTCCCCGACAGACTAGCTTCTCCCGCGAGAATGCTACACATCACTCCTCGACGGACATGTCTCCTCCCCGCGAGGCCATGTCCATTCTACGGGATTCATCTCTCCTCGACGCAGAAGGCTCCTCCCCGCGAGGAGTACACGTGATTTATATCTCCTCGACACAGAAGGCTCCTCCCCGCGAGGAGTACCCAACGGTCCATACCACGTGGACACGTTCCAAGTAACCTCCCACGTCCGAAGGATTCGGTCTGCCCTACTTCCAGAAATCTAGGAGCAGTTACTCTAGGGCGAAGACCACGTGCTGCTCTTCACTACTACACGTAAGCCCTAGCAGTTGCTTGGAGTGGGCCTAGTTGATCCAGCCCACTGCAGGTAACCGTTGGCCCCGCGCTGGGGGCTCTCTCTATAAATACCCTCTCATTTGAGAGGGTCAGGTTAGACACATTCTTCTACCTCTTTACTCTCTCTGTATTTGCGGTTATTCTGTACACTCTCTCACTTGAGCTTTGGAGTATCTTGCAGGTACAACCCCCCCTTCGTCTCTCACCATCACCGGAGCTGCCGTTCCAGACGCCGTTGGCCACTATCAACTGTCTGATCCAGGTACGATCAGTGGCGCCGTCTGTGGGAATATATAAGCTTCCCCGTTTTTCTGCTCAATAAACCAAAGCTTTCTCCATTCAACAACCATCATGGCCAGCCCGCCGGCAAATCAAGCTCTAGACAACGTTATCGCGCAGCTCAGTAATGGCAATTGCGTCGACAACAACGCTGCCCAACCTGTCGTGGAGGACGACATCAGAGACGGACTCACCGCCTCACCATTTTCCGAGGAAGTGGAGTACGAGACAGCTCACCAAGACGGACATGAAACAGTCCTCCAGCCCGTTTTCCAGCCCGTGGACCTGCCGCCAAATGCGGACCCGAGCACTGCTGCCCTGTTTGCTTTGGTAAATCAGACCAACCAGATGATCTTCAACCAGAACATCCGGATCGAGGCGCTGGAGAAAGGTTGTGGTCGGACTTCCCCGCGAAGGCACCGGCCACCGCCATTTCCAAGGCATTCGCAGTCCCCAGAGGCATCTCGCAGCCCCTCCCCGGTTCACAGGGGTCGCAGACCACGCTTGGAGCGTACTCAGCCGGAACATCCTCAGAAACGCCACCGCTCCCCGCCACCAAAGGGACCAGTTTGCTCCTCAAAATATAAAAGGAGCAGGCCGGACGCCGAGGAGCCCAGAGGCCGACCAAAGGACCACTCCCCGAGACGTCGCTATGTTCATGGACAACACTCCCCTTCTGTGTCTCCGGGAGCCAGCTAGGATGACGATTACCGGACCCCTCTGACCAGGCACATCATGGACGCCCCTATTCCTAAGGGCCTGGAGAGGCCCCCATCCTTGGGGACATATGACAGGACATCTGATCCTGATGACCATGTCGAGAGTTTTGAAGCTCTGCTCGATTTCAGGAATGTCTCCGGCGCTATCAAATTTCGACTATTCCCTACGACTCTTCAGAAAGGGGCCGTGGCTTGGTACAAAAACCTAGCATCTGAATCAATCGCGTCGTGGAAGGTCCTAAGGGAGCGCTTTAGAAAACATTTTACGGCTTCTCGTCGACATCCGAAGACGATAGCCTCCCTGGAAGCCATCTTTCAAGGGAAGGATGAACCTCTCAGGAGCTACATAGAGAGGTTCAACAAAGAAGCAGTCGAAATCCACGTGACCGATCACATCAAAATGTATCTCATCATCAAGGGTTTGCGGATAGGATCCAAGTTCGCAGAATCCGTCGGACTACACCGTCCTCGCAGCTTTGAAGGCCTCCTCGAGAGGGCTCGGTCGCATATTAAGTTCGAGGAAGCTGAAGCTGCACAAATTACCCTCGATTCGAGGCGCAGAGAAGGCCCCCGCGGCAACAAGGAGGAAGACTCCCCTCCACCCAGGCGAGGTGGAGACAGGAGAAGAGAAGACTCCCCTCCACCTAGGCGAGGTGGGGAAAGATAAAAAGAAGCCCGGACCAAAGAGCCCCGCGAATCACGGGGACCGTCTGGCCTTTTCAAAGACTACACACCGCTAAACGCATCCCGCGCGCGCATTTTTAGCGACTGTGCCAATTCGGAGTTCGTCAAAGGGGGAATCCGCTTCCCGAAACTGGCGACTTCCAAACCAAATGCTGACAAGTCCAAGTACTGCCGATTTCATCGCAGTCATGGGCACGTTACTGAAGATTGCGTCCACCTTAAGGATGCAATTGAAACGCTGATTAAACATGGGTACCTGAAGAAGTACGCCAAGCAGCAAGAGGCCCCCCGCCCCAGCGGCCAGGAGGCCCAGAATGTCGAGGAGTCAACCCCCTCTCCCAACAACAGATCGCTGTAAGTCGCGTTGAGCATCACGCGACCTGAAGACTTTGGCTTCTCGGGAGAACTCGACAACCGTGAAGTTGTCCGAAACATCTGGAAGAGCTTCCCAGCAGAAGAGTCGATAAGTGCCCGCAGCACCTGGGAGTCTTTCCCCCAAGCCCTGGTCATATCTGGCGGAGCCCCTGACCGTTTGACCGTGGGGTCAATAAAGAGGAAATTCGACGAACTGAAAGCAACAACTCCTCGAGCCCCTACCCTCGAGAGGGTTAAAGGAAGATCAAATCCGATTACCTTCTACCTCGAGGAACTTCCCGGTGGGGCACCTAACGCCAACATCCCTCTCTTAATCCGGGCACAGATGGACAATTTTGATGTCCACAGAATTTTGGTTGACCAAGGGAGCTCGGTGGACATCATGTACATCCACCTCTTCGAGACCCTCCAGCTGACCAAGAGGCACTTGTCCCCGTACGTAGGGTCAGACCTACAAGGCTTCAATGGAACGACCACCAGACCATGGGGCTTCGTGGAGTTGATGGTCACCTTCGGGATTGAGGAAACTGCCCGACAGGTGAAGACGCGTTTCTTGGTGGTGGACTGCCTGTCCCTCTACAACTGCATCATGGGGAGGACCACGTTGGCGGAACTGACGGCCGTACCATCAACGGTCCACCTAAAGATGAAGTACTACACGAAGCGTGGACGTGTGGTCACTCTCCACGGTGACATCAACGCGGCCAGAAGATGTTTTGACGCAGTAATCAAGGGTCTGAGTGTCGTCGGCGGCGTCAAACCCAAGACTCAGGCTGAGGCACCTCCAGACGTCGTGCAAGCTCCACTCCCGCCGGTCAACGCGGTCGACCTTGACAGCAGGTTTCCCGGGGATCAGGAAGAAGCTGCAGGCGAGGACCTCCTGGTTGAAATCAATGGACAGCCTCTCCACCCAACGCGCCCCGTCCCAGATGGAGATTTCGAGCTGGTTCCCCTCGGCGACAACCCAGATCGAAGCTTGAAGATTGGCTATGGACTCCCCGACCAGGCGAAGAGGCAACTGAAGGCATGCCTCCGAGAAAATGCAGATTTGTTCGCCTGGAGTGCTGCAGAGATGCCCGGACTGGACCCTGAAGTAGCTTGTCATCAGCTGACTAAAGATCCGACCGCTAGGGCTGTAGCTCAACGTAGGCGTAGGCAGTCTCCGGAAAAAATGGAGGCTGCTGAAAAAGCTGTAAAAGACCTCCTAGAGGCAAACTTTATTTCCGAGGCCAAGTACACAACTTGGCTCTCAAATGTTGTACTCGTTAAGAAAAATAATGGAAAATGGAGGATGTGCGTTGACTACACGGATCTTAACCGGGCATGCCCGAAAGACTCTTATCCCTTACCTAACATCGACCAGCTGGTCGATAACTCTGCAGGATTCAAATTACTATCCTTCATGGATGCCTACTCGGGGTACAACCAAATCCCCATGGACGAGGCCGACAAGCAGCATACCGCTTTCATGACCGAGTCGGGCAATTACTACTATAACGTAATGCCCTTCGACTTGAAAAATGCTGGCGCCACCTACCAACGGATGACGAACAAGGTCTTCCGAGAAGACATCAGCGACGTGCTCGAGGTCTATATGGACGACATGATCGTCAAATTTACGGGAGAAGTCGACCATGCTGCTCATCTCAAGAAAGTGTTCGACACGGCGAGGAAATGTCGCATGAGGTTCAACCCCGACAAATGCACCTTCGGTGTTCGCGCAGGGAAGTTCCTCGGCTTCTACCTCACGGAGAGGGGAATTGAGGCGAACCCCGACAAATGTAGGACATTCTCCGAAATCCCTACCCCGAACTCGAAGAAGTCGATCCAGTCACTTAATGGAATGCTGGCTGCTCTCTCCCGTTTCGTCGCCAAATTCACTCAGTACGCACTCCCCTTTTTCAAGCTTCTCCGACAGAAGGCGACTTTTGAATGGAGTGAAGAATGCGAACAAGCCCTCCTCCATCTAAAACAAGTCTTGTCGCAACCCCCGGTCTTGTCCCGACCAGATAACGGGGAAACGCTTTTCTTGTACCTGGCCGTCACCAGCGAAGCGGTGAGTGCTGTCCTCATACGGGAGACCCCCGACGGACAGAAACCGATTTATTTCAAGAGCAGAGCTCTTCAGGGTCCCGAGCTCAGATACCAATAGATTGAAAAGGTCGCCTTGGCCCTCGTATCTGCAGCCAGAAGATTACGACATTACTTCTGGCCCACACAATCGTGGTAAGGACGGAGCAGCCTATCAGACAGCTCCTCAGTCGGCCAGATATGGTGGGGAGAATGCTCCGTTGGTCTCTCGAGCTATCCGAGTTCGACCTCTGATACGAAGGCAGAAAAGCCTTGAAAGCTCAGGTACTGTCCAACTTCGTAGCGGAAATGACTGTCCCTGAATCCTCAACCAATGGCTCCCAAAAATGGACGATTTATGTCGACAGAGCCTCCAGTGCGAAAAGTAGCGGAGCGGGCATTATCCTCGAAAATGAGCAGGGCATCCTGATAGAGGTCTCCCTCGAGCTATCCTTCAAGACATCGAATAACCAAGCCGAATATGAGGCCTTCCTCGCGGGACTTCGACTGGCGGAAGACCTCGGCGCAAAAGAAGTCAAAATATTTACAGACTCCCAGCTCGTGGCATCACAGGTTCGGGGAGAATTCCAGGCCAAAAACGATAGTCTCATCGAGTACCTAACCTTGGTGCAAGAAAAGTTGAAGAAATTTGTCTCCACGGAGGTGGCTCACATCCCGCGCGAGCACAACACTCGAGCGGACGTGCTTTCCAAGCTTGCGAGCACTAAGAAAAAAGGAGGGAACAAATCAGTCATCCAGGAGATACTGACCCAGCCGAGCATAAACAAACCCACCTCGACCACAGAGGTCAACGCCATCGGGGACGCTAACTGTTGGATGACCCCAGTTTACGAATACTTGACGACGGGCAAACTGCCCGACGATCCTAAAGAAGCGGGGATAGTCAAGAGGCGGGCATGTGCGTACAACGTCGTCGAAGGTAAGCTATACCTTCGAGGATTCTCCATTCCCTTACTCCGGTGTGTCGAAGAAAGCAAAGTTTCTGGGATCCTCCAGGAAATCCACGAAGGGATCAATGCCCAGCACCTCGGCGGAAGGTCCCTAGCCCGAAAAGCACTTCGAGCGGGGTATTATTGGCCCACTATGTAACACGATGCAAAGGAACACGTCAAGAAATATGACCGCTGTCAAAGACACGGGGACATGCACCTCGCTCCCCCAAACGAGCTTAAGTCATTGTCATCCCCGTGGCTGTTTGCATGGTGGAGAATGGATATCCTCGGACCTTTCGTCATAGGGTCGTACCAAAATAAGTACCTCATCGTTGGGGTGGACTACTTCACGAAGTGGATTGAGGCAGAGGCGCTGACCAAAATCACTGCCTTCAACATACTCCGTTTCTACAAGAGAAACATCCTCGCCCGATTCGGTGTGCCCCAAGCCATTGTCACCGACAACGGGACACAGTTCACCGACAGGAACTTCCAAGACTTCGTCACCAAACTGGGCACAAAACAGCACTTCACGTCGGTCGAACACCCTCAAACCAATGGGCAGGCCGAAGCGGCGAACAGAGTGATACTCCAGGGACTGAAGCGACGACTCGGCGAGGCCAAACAACGGTGGGTCGAGGAGTTGCACAGCGTCCTATGGGCGTATCGAACAACCCCACACTCCACGACCGGGGAGACCCCGTTTTGCCTAACGTACGGAACCGAGGCAGTTATCCCCGTGGAGATCAGGGAACCCTCGAGGAGGACAGAAGCTCCCCTCGACGAAGAAACAAACAACGAAGCCCTGCGAGAGGAGCTCGACCTTGTCGAAGAGATAAGGACCGACGCTTCCCTCCAAGAAGCCTCTTTAAAACAAAAAATAACTTTGCGTTATAATGACAAGGTTATCAAACGAGACTTCCAAGTTGGCAGTCTTGTCCTACGGAGAAATCAGAAAGATTCACGCGAAGGAAAGCTGGCCGCAAACTGGGAGGGCCCATACCGCGTCGTCGCAAAGACGGGGACGGGCGCTTATTTCCTCGAAAACCTCCACGGTGAACAACTTGCTCGACCATGGAATGCTGAGAAGCTCAAACAATATTACAGTTAGACACTGCTCGGGACGGTACGACGTCGCGACCATGGGGGCGTGCGACGGTACACGCGCGACACCTCTATATAACACACGACGGCCAAAAACCACGAAGTGTGTGCGTGAGACTTTTTGGCCCGACGAGGAGACCTCAACCGAGCTCCGTCATTGACGTACCAGCGGAACACCCAACTCGCGATGGGAAATTCATGCCACGAAGCTAAGACGTCGACCGACTTCTTAGCCTCGTCGAAGATCGGAGTACAACCCCGACCACTCGACTGGCTCTCTACACAGTCGAGGATCGTCAGAGTCGAGCAAACCCCAAGGCGCCAGCGATCTCAACTACTTAGGCAAAAATAAGTAATGTATAGAGTATCACACACGAGCAAAATAAATAAAGAGGCAAAGCGAAGTATAAGAATCGGGCAAAGCCCACTGTACGAGTATTACATCAATAAGCCCACAAGCCGGGCAAAAACAACCATTGTACGAATATTACATCAAATAAGCCCACAAGCCGGGCAACAACAACAAAATGGCACGCAGGCCAAGCAAACTATATTCCTACTCTGCAGCAGTCTCAGCAGCGTCCAGCCCACCTCCTTCGTTGGCATTCCCTTCTTGCCCGGGCAGCACTATCCGGCCATCGACCACCTCGCAGTCAGCATCAGCCCCGTCGGTCACAAGGTCGGGATTTAGGATCCGAAGCTGCGCCACTGCATTTCGGAACCCTATGCCTGCAGTTTCAAAAGCATCATCCTCGGCTAGCCGGAGATCCTGCTCGACTCTCCTGAGTTGGGCCACCAGAGCTGCTCGAGTGGTTAGGAGCTTATCCTCTTCAGTTTCGCCTTCAGCTGGCCGAACAACATCCTCCAACTCGGCAACCCTCTCCTTGAGCCACTTCTCCTCCGCCTCCAGCTCGGTGATCCGGGCAAGATGACCTTTCTCCGCTTCCTCAGCTTCCTTCAGCTTTGCCTCCGCCCGCTGCTGCTGCTCGTTCTGTTCTTTATTCAGGTCCCTGTATTCCTTCAACTCTTTGTGCAGGTCTAGCAGCTCAGCATCCAAGGTCTCGAGCTTTTCTTGCAGTCGAGAAAGTTCAGCAGCGGGGCGGGTCTCATCGTTCAGGACAATAGCAGTCGAACAGAGCCGCATAACGGCAGACATATCCTCAAAGATCGTCCTCCTCCTCGCTTCCGCAGCATTCCCCAGCACAGCTTGGATTTCAGAGGGAGGGACGCGAGGATAGGTGACTTCAGAGAAGAAACGGGGCTTGAGATGGCATGGTGGGAGTTCGAAGCTTGAAGGAGGTGGGGGACTTTCTTCGTGGGCCAGGTCGACAAACTCCGTATTCGAAACCCATTGTCGTTTCGGCGTCCCTTGAGTGTCCGGGGACTGACTCCCAGCAGGAGGTGTGCGCATACCTGAAATCCCCGACGACGTCAAAGCAGGCTGGGATTGGCTAGAACCTCCGCCCCCCCCCCCCCGGCAGAAGGAACACCCTCGGGCATGGCCCCAGAAGAAGCAACACCTTGAAGCTTTGAACGAGATGACTCTCCCCGAGCTTGTTCTTCCCGAGCCCTCTTCGCCGTCAACTTCTTGAGCCTCTCCTCTGCTCCGGCCATTTTCCCTGCAAAAAGAAAGAAAACGTTAGTAAGGCAAGATATACAGATGCGAGGAAGGCTTAGGTCGAGGATGTTTTCACCACCTAACAGCTCATCCGCTTCTTCGTCGGAGAAGGTCTCGAGCAGAACACGGGTATTGATCAAGCGACGTTGCTTCATCACCTGCCCGTCTGCTCCCGTTACAGGCTCGCCGTCCAATGTTTCGTACCAAACTTCGTTGAAGCTTTCGACAAAAGCAACAATTTTATCATAAGCTGCCCGGTCGTCGATGTCCAACTGATTGTGTTTCACCTTATATTTATCAACCCCTTTTTTGAAGTGTTCCTCCGTCCAGTACAGGGGGAACTTCGGCTCCAGAACCTCCTCGGAGCGACCGTCTACTTTACGGGTAACTCTCCGGTACAGCGAGTTGATAGCCCCAAGGGTGACCGGCTTCACAAAATAGTAACGGTACTTGAAATCCCGGATAGAATCCAAATACGTGTGGAACAGAGCTTTGCTTTGCTTAAAGGACACCCAGCTGTGTCGTCCACCGTCCGACGACCCTTGAAGATGGAATATTCGGAAGAAGAGGGACACTGTAGGTACGATTTTCAGGTGTTTACAAACAAGCTCAAAATCCCGGATAAAGGCCAGCGAGTTCGGGTGAATCTGCGAGGGTGCCAGCTTCAACCAGGCGAAGACCCCCTCTTGGAAATCCGTGAAGGGCAGCCTCCACCCCGCTTCGTCGAACATGAACTCGTATAACGGGATACACATTCCTCGGTAAGGCGAGCATATCCGGTGATGCTCTTCTGGGTGGAAAACCTTCCATGATTTATCGAACCCGATTAGCCGATGCTCGACGGTACAGAACGTATCTTCCACGTCTCGGTAGACAAAGATGGACGACATCTCTAGGGCTTCGCCGCAGACCCACTCCTCGAGCGGGCGCTCTTGTGCGAAAGCCATGTGAGCCATAGGAGACTCTGGGTGGACGTCTTCTTCGAAGAATCCTACGGCCACCTTCGCAGCCAAACCGTCCATTTACCTGAAAAGCAGAAGGAAACGATGAATTCGATGGGTCATATCAAATTCACCCCTCCACCGCTGTTCAAGCGAACGGGCGAGGAATGAGCAAGGCTTTCTCGTTTCCCCGACATATCGGGCCGAGGAACAACATGGTCACCGGGGAACTCATTGCCTCCCCGAAAAATTCTGCCCCTTTTTCCCATAGCGTTGACGAAAAGGGTAACCATTGGGGACCCCGGGACATTCATCGCGTCCCCGAGATATTCATCCCTTATCCCCGAGACATTCAACAAAAACGAGAGAAGTTCTTAACACTCCCTCTCTCAACAACGAAAAATTCCCGCCGTATTCGCCAGGAACCCTTTCATTTCTCATGGGAACTTCATCAGTTCACCAAGGAAGTGTTATACGCTAGTCAAAATCAAGAGGAAACGCAAGAAAAAGGCTAGTTTTTGAACAAATACCTTATAGGCGGCGATGTAGGTTTCTGACGCGGAGTTCTGGCAGTTGACGGCGGCGAACGGTTGCTGTAGAAGATAGGGAGAGAAGGAGAAAGATTGTTGAGAGAGAAACGAAAAAAGTGCAAAATGAACGAGGGGAGGAGTTTTTATAGTGGTTCTCGCGGAACTCGAGGGACATAGGGCACTTGAGTGCACTACCCTAGCCAGCCTCCCTAGGTAATGATGACAGACGACAAGTGGCACACATGCAGCCGTTCATCATCTCACGCGTGTCGTTTCAATTTTCCCCAACGTTTTGAATCTGAAACCCCTCATCTCCCCGGCATTACGACCAGACACAGCTGTCTGATGCCCAGCTTATGTGCGACTGCAGGAACGTCGAGCACGAGAATGGCCTTCTCGGTTCCTCTCTTGGCGTATCCCCAACTTGCTAATAACCCTTAAGTCATTACTCTGACATCTCAGAGCAACCACTTGGGGGGCTCCTGTTCTGGACTGGGCCGAGGCTGCCCAACAGTCGAGCAGGCCCAACCCATACAGTCGGGGGAGGCTCAATAAGGTCCTTCTGTAAGACACGCGACTGCCACGTGCTAGCCACAGTTTTGCCGGGCAGTGTCGGGCACTTGGGACAATAGGGAAGGAGGACATCACACCCTGCTGAGATGTGTCTCCCCGACAGACTAGCTTCTCCCCGCGAGAATGCTACACATCACTCCTCGACGGACATGTCTCCTCCCCGCGAGGCCATGTCCATTCTACAGGATTCATCTCTCCTCGACGCAGAAGGCTCCTCCCCGCGAGGAGTACACGTGATTCATATCTCCTCGACACAGAAGGCTCCTCCCCGCGAGGAGTACTCAACGGTCCATACCACGTGGACACGTTCCAAGTAACCTCCCACGTCCGAAGGATTAGGTCTGCCCTACTTCCGGAAATCTAGGAGCAGTTACTCTAGGGCGAAGACCACGTGCTGGTCTTCACTACTACACGTAAGCCCTAGCAGTTGCTTGGAGTGGGCCTAGTTGATCCAGCCCACTGCAGGTAACCGTTGGCCCCGCGCTGGGGGCTCTCTCTATAAATACCCTCTCATTTGAGAGGGTCAGGTTAGACACATTCTTCTACCTCTTTACTCTCTCTGTATGTGCGGTTATTCTATACACTCTCTCACTTGAGCGTCGGAGTACCTTGCAGGTACAACCCCCCCTCCCCCCGCCGTCTCTCACCATCACCGGAGCTGCCGTTCCAGACGCAGTTGACCACTATCAATTGTCTGATCCAGGTACGATCAAAGGGGCTATAAGTTCAAGATTGATTTGTGATTCAAGGTTTTAGGCCATTCAAGATCCAAGATTGATTCATTGTTGATTTATTTTCTCAAAGATATAATTCAAGATCTTAGTTATTTCAAGTGAAAGAATTCCAAGATGGTCAAAATTGATTTCAAGTGTGGTATTCACATGGAAAGTTCGAGTTTTAATCGTCATGGTTTTTTAATCAAAAATCAAGAATTGCAAGTTTCATTTATCATTATCCTTCAAGCTGAAGGAATTAACATGGTCAAGGTTTCAAACATGGTTCAAAATACAAAAGTGAATGTGAACATGATATTTGTTAAGTCCATTACATCAAAGAGGCCCTTCTGCATTACAAGTTACAAATAAAAGCAACTAGCTCATGAGATACGTAAAATAAGGCTCATTATGTCATTTACAAGTCCATTACAATTTGGAGAGTGCAAGTTTCAAGTTACAAGTTACAATCCAAAAAGAAACAAAATTCAGCAATGTATACCATTCAAAAGCCCATACCAATTCAAGCCCATTTACATTACCAAAATTGAAACAAAAAAGAAGCTACAACAAGCTCATGAAAAAAGCAGCAAGAACGTCAAAACGCGGAGTGCAAATTCATCGCAAGTTTGCAACAAACTTTCACATTCAAAACCAAAATTCACACTCCAAAATTCCTATAAATAAGCCTTCATTCTCACTTGAAGAACAAGCTTTTCATAGCCAAGAAACCCCTGCTAATTTTCACCCTTAACCTGCAAACTTCAAACAACATCAACTTCAATACAACGCCATCATCATCTTCATTGCATCAAGAATTCGCAGAGCTCACAACTTCAACAATAACAACAACTTCATTAACATCAATGCAACACTCACATAAGTTTATTTAACGTACAATAACTCGAACAACAACAACAACAACAACAACAACAAATTCGAACGCACGCGGGAGAAGAGAGGCAAGAAATTAAGTACCTGACATCTTAAATCATCTTTCATCACCAAGGTTGACGAAGTTCGAAGGTACTTAATACTGTGCAGAACTAAAGTTTGAGTTCCGTTTTTCTTGTGGATTGGTTCTAGGTGCGGAGTGTGTCTTAGCGTCAATCGGTCCCATATTCTAAATAAGCAGAGAGAGACGAATGGATTGACGCAATTCTTGAGTTGGATTGAGCTCCGGCGCGGCGGGGCATTTAACGGCGACGATGCAAGATAATGAAAGATGAGGCTTAGTTGTTTGCTGCAGCATGCTTGTTTTCATGAGTTCAACCATGGGCCTATTGAGCCCATTCCAATTTCTTCTTCACACCTCTTTAGCAACACGCACCTCCCTTCTCTCTTTTTCTTGTTTTTTGTTTGTTTTTAATTTCATTTTCTTTTTTTTTTTTAACTTCATTTTCTTACCATTTAATTTTGTGAGTCTTTTTTCTTAATAATATTTTTGTCTCATTTTTATTTTTTATTTTATTTTTTGGTTGATGAAAATCTAAATATCATGAAGTATTGATTTCAAGGATGTTGAATCTTCACTATTTCAAATATATTGATGAATGATTATTTGATCATTCTTGACACTTTGAGATAGTGATAGGTCGTCCTCGATTAATCATTGAAACTCTTGATTAAAGATGAGATCATTCTTTTTTTTATCTTTTTGTTTGGCATAACTTTAGGAGAATGATTCTTGTATCATTTCACTAGCATTTTTTAACACAAATATTGTTATTGATCAGCCTCAGATAGGTGTGACTTCTACATAAGTTCACTTACGATTGCTTAACATAACACTAAATTGGTTCCGATTCGATAAATCGATCATTCGATCTTTAATTACTAACAATTAACTCCTAACATCTAACTTTACTTTCTTGTACTTTATATTTCCAAAATTTACTTCTTGCTATTTACTTTATTGCTCTTTATCATTCTAGCATTTTATTTCATGTCATTTTCTTTCTTCTTTTATCTTTATTTCTTCATATTGTTAAAAAATACAAAAACATGATAAAATGATCAAAACCCTAAAAGACATTAATCTTGGACTATGGTTATTATCATGTGGATTGAGGAGTTTTGGACCAATGGACCTTAGAATTAGGGTTTCCCTTTGCTTGGAGTGTTGTTACCTGAAACTCTAAAGTTCATCTAATACCTTGCAATCTATCTGAGACCCTAAGTTCATATGATACACGTGGCCATTAAATCAAGCCTTGGATGCCTTCTATCTGTTTTTCTATGACTTTATTTGTCCGGATCCTTTTGTGTTCATCTGCTCAGTTGTTTAGCTTGTGGCTTAAATCCAAAGGGAATGTAATGCTGGTTTTGACCAATGTCAAATGCTTGCTTATCCTGGTTATTAGTTCACTTGCACACACAAAGGCTTTCTCTTAGGCTACCTGACAATGAGACAATTTATTTTTTGCTTTAGGATAGTTTCTTCATCTCCTCCCATTCTTAAATTTTCAAAACTTCTCTCTATTTTAAAAACTTCTTGTTTTCAAACGTCACCTTTATCTTAATAAACCTTGACTTTGTCAAGTGATCCAGAAAATATTTTCTCAATAAATGCTAAAACACTTAAGCATATTCAAACTCTTTTCAAATCTCTAAAAAAACACTAACCCCGTCAAACTCTTTTCAAATCTTTAAAAAATACTAACCCCGCCAAACTCTTTTTGTGCCTTTGTGCACCTTTTTCTTTAAGAGCCAATTTTCATAAAGATTAGGTACTGGTCTAATTCTTGCAGTGATGCAAACCATTATACTTCTACAAGATGCTAAGAAATGAATGACATTTTCCACTTGAATATTGAGATGTACTTGTCGAGAAAATCCAAGTAAAAGTTCTCCATATCAAGATTGATGCAAATGTTCATTTCCTCATACTTGTGGGTAGTAAGTTGAGTTTTCCACTCGAATATGCCAAATATCGTTTCACTTAAAATCCATCAACAAACATCAATAATCTTTTTTAACAATAAATAAGCAAGTGATTCTGGTGGAGTACCACAGATGTAAGGGGTGTTAATACATTCCCTTTGAATAACCAACCCCCGTATTCAGATCTCTCATTTTAGTTTTTTTTATAGCTTTTTGTAGGTTTTGTTCGATCTTTTCTCATTCCTTTTAGAAACAATAAAGTTCAGTGGCAACTCTTGCTTTTCTGAGTTAAGTTAATCAATAGCTTAATCTCAATTTTTCCCGCCGTGACACTCATCAACACCTTAACATCATTATCATAACATCATCGACAAAATAAAATCATTATCACACCACGATATTACAACAATGCAACGATTCATTAACCAAAAATATAAACCAATACATTTGTCAACATAGTAGGCACGTGAATAATATTCAAACATCTAAATAATCACTAACATGTTATAGGCCTGAGTGTTAGCTTTCTAACACTTCAAGCGGCATCAAAATCGGACTTGCCAAATGGAAGTCATGATCAAAATCGTCGGGATATGTCAACAATTCATTAATCGAACATATGAACAAAAAATTCACCAACACAGTAGGAATACCAATAATACTCAAACAATTCACCTATCACTATCACATTATAGATCTACGCATTAGCTTTCTAACGCTTCAAACGACATGTCATTTGGGGTAAGTCGTTGGTCAATTACACATGTAATTTTATTTAATTATTCAAGTCATTCCCCCACATTCAGTCTCTAAAAACATTACCATTTGATAGTATTTTTCATTATCTTTCCAACGCTTTGAACTGTGTCTTAATCCGAGTCACAAAACACAAGTTACAACGAAAACCATTAGGACCGAAAAAACAGTACACAACAGCTGTAACCGGTTACACCAAAATACGTAACTGGTTACAATCACAAAAATTTTAGAAAATACTTATCAGTTCTGCGTTAACCAGTTACACCAATGCATTAACCGGTTACCACTGAATAGGAACGAAAAAAAAATTCAATGTTGGAGGCCTTCTGTACCTCCGATTTCGATTCCGTAAGAACCCCCGATCTCAGAATTTGACATACTACACTTATTCAATGATTAAAACAAAAATTTCACAATAATTCATATATTGGCATCAACAAAATCATTTAATCTCAACAATTTATGTTTACCCCAAACCTTCAAAACCCTCAAACATGGTGGAAAACATTTGACATCTCAAAACATAAAATAATGCACATATCATAACAACAAATTTCACCCAATAACATAAATCAAGGTTAAAACCTTTGAACATCAATCATTGTCATAACATCTTCAACAACATCAAACAAACATATGCATGCATATGATACATGGACTTCACACCAAATTCATTATACAATCAACAATTATAACATAGTAACCAGAATTTAGATATAGAACACCCAACCCCAAGGAGTTTAAGGGTTCCTCCATTCTACCCTTCTACCATACCCTTTACTATTGGAACAAGTTCCCACCCTTACCTGATTTCCAGCAAAAGCCCTTGATCTTCTTCTTCAACCTCAAGCTCTTGCTCTCCCTCTTTGCCTCTTTTGCTCCAATTTCACGTACGATGAAATTTTTATTCCTTTTTCCCAATTCCCCTTTTTTCTAGTAACTCACTTTCTCCCAATAGACTTTCCTTATTCTACCCTTAACTTAGCCTCTTATTTACCACCATGCCGTCAAAATCTCTACACATTCTCTTTCTCTTTTATTTAATTAAATAGTTAATTAAATCTCTATTTTAACTATCTAAAATAACTCTAAATTATTCTAGATTACTCTTATGGTCACAACCCCTTAAATATTCTCCCATCTCAAGGACACATACCCCACCAACACCCAACAACAAAATAATCATAAAAATACACAATTAAATCAAATTGACTTACATAAAATAAATTACTAACATTAGGGTGTTACACTTTATCTTCTAAAATGTCCCAAAAGGTGATGTCTCCTTGCCCAACCCCTCAAACTCGGAGTCGATAAAATGATATAGTTTACATCGCGTGCGATGCTGACTTTTCTTTTCTATCACATGCGTGATGCTTCGTGTGATTATTCCATTAATTGCACGTTTTTGCTCCATTTTCACCTGATTTTCACTAAGTCTTCATTCCTTCATACTTAGTCATTTTTGCATCTTTCTTTGGCCTTTATTCTTCATTTTTGCTCCTATTTAACTCGTTTAGATCCATTTCTTCATCTAAGAACATGCAATGAGAGCGTGTCATCATTATTTCTTTCAAAATTAAAAACCCTTAATCTTAAACGGTGGCAGGGTAGTTTTTCAGTTGGTTTAACTAATGCATTCAAATTCCAAGAGAATTATTTCATCTCTACGAGAATGATTCCACCTATACACCTTCTAATAAAAGGTTCAACCACATCTTTTTCCTCGCACACATCAAGAAGTTTCAAAGAAATCATGAGAATGCAAAAGTTGTAGTGGTTGTTCCTCAATAACCAATAACATGGCAGTCAAGACCTTGTCAAAATAAAACCAAAAGAACAAGTTCCATAGAAATTGTTCAAAAAAAAAAGAATGAAATGCAATAAAAAAGAGTCTGCTAAGTCGAACCCTAGAAAAGGCGACTTATAAAAAAATCAGGGCATCCTTGTAGACTGAAAGCTTAAAAAAAGCAGTTCAGAAAAAAATTAGGGATGAAAAGCAAAAAAAGAGGTCATCAAAATCTTTAACCAAAAACAAGATTAAGTGACCATCATAATAATAGAAAAAATATAAGATGACCGTCATGTCAAAATCTCTCTCATCGGTTCTTGAACCCTCATATCTTCAAAATTCTCTTGGAAAATGAATGCGTGTATCAAATTAATTAAACGTATGAATGAAGGTCATCAGAAGGAGAATGGAGTGGGTTAAAATTAAATTTTGAGCCTTATATCCTTTTGTTTCAAAACCCGTTAACCAGACTATGTTACAACATTTAAAAGACCTAATTGAAACAAGGTTTATTTTGAAAGCGTACTGCAACAAGACTGCGTTAACCTGACTCAAAAGATCTTTGCTAATCATCTTCATTTATATCAAGCTCTTACATCACTATTTTCATTGTCTCACTACAAAAAATTATTCATTTTGCGACACATGAATAGTGACCCTTGTCTAAAAACTGTCCTAATTTACTGTTGTCACTCAAGATTTTTAACACAATTGAATAGATCTTAAAAGAATTATACCCATTAAAAATTGTATGAAGGTTAAATTGAACCGCCCTATGTTTTGGAATAAACTTTTATTTTTAATTCGCACTCTATTCCAGAGTCAAAAACAAATTATTCTCGTGTTTGAGAGCATGAAACCCTCCCAGTTCAACTCTCTCAAGGAAACACAAATTAGATACTTGAATTTCTTGCTTCAAAATCCTAGTGTCGCTGCCGCATCTTCACCTTATCTCTCCATCTCTATTCGCACCATTCTCCTCTTTAGGAACACAACTTTTGTTTCGTTCATGATTTTAATCTTTCTCTCACAAAATCCTTAGGGTTATCGTAAGCCCTATAATTTCATGATTGTTTGAATCGCCATTCAATACTCATCTCCAATAGTGATCTGATTCTTCAAATCTTCATTTTAATCATATTTTGATTTTTAGTTAAAGGGGAGGAAACAAGAGATTTAATAGCTTTGAGAAGGTCTGAAGAAAGCCCAAGGTTCAAATCTGGGTGAGGTGCTTGTTGAATCAAGGTTTTTTTATTATTATTTTTGGATCTATATTTTTTATGTTGTTTTGAATCTAGGTTTTTGGTACTTAATCAGTGAGGTCTTTATTCCGTGTTTCTAACTTTACTGAAGGAAGGATGTTGAATGTGTTTGTCAAAGCTTTTATGTTGAACTAAGGTTAGCTACTCTATTGTTTCATACTTCTTTAGTTTTTTGTGTTTTGCATTAATCTTATCTTATTAGCTATAAAGCAAGTTGATACAACTAAAAGGTATCCCTCTCGTTTGATAATTTAAGGTGGGAAAAAAGAGTATTCTTTCTTTTAATTATGCTAATTTGTTGGTGAATCCTTAAAAGATGATTATTCGTGGCCGATGTAGATGACATGGTAAAGGAAGAGGTGTTGAAATCTCTAAGTCTTCATATATTTTTACACCCTGCAACTATTTTGTGTATTTTTTCTCTGTCTCTGGGTTGTTACGATGTAATACAATAGAACTGTATAGGTGATTCTTTTATAATATTCATAATCCTTGATTATAACACTGTGTTTATTCTTTATATTTTGTTAACTATCTATAACTCTTTTAAATATCTGCATGTGTAATTTATTATAGGTTTGGAGGAAGATTCTATTGTTCATTTGATTTGTAGCTTTTCTCCTTCCAACATGAGTATAACGCAAAATCTTATAACGGACAACCCACAAATGCAAGAGCATGTTGGGTGGCAGTGGTACCTACTGGCGTGGATGCTAGGCAGCACACCCCTATTGGCTTTGGAGGTCTTGGTTTTACTGGACTTGAAGGCATGTTGGGTTGTAGTGGTATGCCAGATCCTGCTTTATTAACCTAATTAATTAAATATCCATCTATCTCACAAATGATGCAAAGTATGCTCTCTAACCCACAAACTTTGAGACATGTATCTACTTAATGTGCCTTATATAAGATGCATTGTGCATTTGTTTACCTGGCCATTCTAATATTTAATTTACTTTTTAGATTTATGGTGTTGCTAATACTGAATAATGTGCATGCCTAATATGAATTCTCTTAGAGATTTGATGAAAAATTCAGAGTTCCTTCATTTGTTTTCATCGCCCGAGACATTCCAGATAGACAAATTTAATCTAGGACTATACAAACAATGGAGACTTTGGTGATGTCAGCTTTGAAATGGAGGATGCATCTGGTGACACCTATTCCCTTTTTTGAACACATCACTAAAAGGCTTGGATGGAAGAGTTGTTTTCAGAGGGAGTTTATAAGACATCGTGTCATGGTATTTAACTTACAACAAATGTGTAAGAGCCCAAATGGAAAAACCCGAAACATTTTAAATGGTAATTAAACTTTCTAATGTTTCTACAACCCTATTTTGTGTTGTGAGTTTTTAATTGACTTATAAAAATAATATTACTTTATATCCTTACAGAAATAATTTTTAAAGAGCCATTTGAAAAAACATTCATCGACTTGTTTCAGGTGTGTAAAATATTATAATTTATTTGACGTCTAAATTTTTCCTAGAACACTATAACTTATTCATATCCTATTTATTGTCGAGATTGAAGGGTTTCCTGGTGCCGCCGAACCGTTCCATGCACACCACCGTTGAACTGTTTCTTTCACACCACCTTTGAACCGTACCATGCACACCACCGTTGAACTGTTCCTTGCACACCACCGTTGTTACTAGATTTATTTGTATTAATGAACACTGATAGTAAAGTAGTATTCAATTATTAGTGTTTTCTTGCTAAAGTTATGGTGAAGTTTACAAATTTTATTTCTATTGTGCTTGTGTGTATGTGGAATTAAGTCAACTGATCAATCTCAAGGATCGATGAAACCAGTGAGGTCAATTTGGAGTGTAAGAATAATTTAGCAGAAGAGGAATTAGGGGGTATTGTTTCTGATCAATTGTGAGCAGGTAGAGAATTAATTAATTCTAAAGAAACAAGTAGTCATTGAGTAATGTTTAATCTCAAGAATGCATGAATATAAATAGCATTCATTCCATATAATAATTTGTTAGTGAATCAATGTAGTGTTATTCATTGATTATGTTTAATCTTTATAATTTTCAACATATTTTATCTACATATCACATTTCAAATGCTATAGTTGAGATATTGCTTCAAATACATAGTGATATAGTATGTATAAAGCACTGGTATCCTATTCTTTTACAGTGTACCCATGCTGGGTACATACCAGGTACAAATACGTGTTGGGTACGTGTGCGGCACGTACCAAACATCTACCTTCTGAGTTTGTTTCCTTTTTCAATCTTGTACATGGTAGGCTACAGCTTTGTGTGGTGCCAATACATGGCCAGGTTGATAATAGAGTTTGTTAAACTGAACATTTGGAGAGAATGGAAATTGTATTGAAGCTTTCTCAAATGATAAATGTATAAGTGATTGCTATTTATACAATTCAGCTTTTATTGCTATCACTGCCAGCTCAGCATAACTAACTCTAAGAGTTAGTTATGACTGATAACAAATCTGCTGACATGGCAGCTCTAATATTGCTTAAGCTAAACTATCTTATACTCTAATATTTCCCCTTCAAATGGTGATGCTCCCTGTGAGAGCCCTTTGCTGGCCATGAAGAGAGGATCTGTCAAGAACTTTGAGTTGATCCCTAAGTGTGTGAAACCTTAGGACAGAGAGGGGTTTTATGAGAATGTCTGCAGTTTGCATAACTGCTGAAATATGCTTGACCAGAAGGGTATGATTAAGAACCTTCTCTCAAGAAAAATATGTCCAGCTCCATGTTCTTGGTTTTAGCATGCAGTATAGGATTGTGTGAAAGTGCCACAGTGCTTAAATTGTCATACAGTAGGACAGGCTTTTGTAGAGGAGTCTTGAGTTCAGTAAGCAATGAAGTAATCCATAAAACTTCTGAAGCTGTGCTAGCCAGGCTTCTGTACTCAGCCTCAGTGCTAGACCTGGCTACCAATGTTTGTTTCTTGGACCACCAGGAGACCAAATTTGGACCAAGAAAAATGCATGATCCTGAGGTAGACTTGCGATCATCAGGATCTGAGCCCTAATCAGCATCAGAATAGGCTATAACCTGCAGGGACTGAGATGAAACACATGGTAACAGTTGTAGCCCAAAGTGTAGTGTCCCTCAGAGATATCTCAAAATCCTCTATACTGCTGTCCAATGGCTTTGCATAGGCTGAGATAGAAACTGGCAGGCCTTATTGACAGCAAAACTGATTTCAGGTCTTGTTATAGTTGCATATTGTAATGCACCAACCACGGACCTGTAATAAGTGGGATCCTGCAAGTAATCTGAGCCCTCTTTAGTAAGTTTCAAATTGGAAACCATAGGAGTAGGGAGACTCTTGGCTTCACTCATGTTGTTTCTTGCAAGAAGATCTCTAACATATTTAGTTTGAGACAGGAAGAGGCCACCTTGAGGTGTTTTAGCCACTTCAATACCCAAAAAATAATTGAGATCCCCAAGTTGTTTTAAAGAGAATTGAGAATTGAGTTTGTCCACTAGTTGTTGAATATGAACAGGTGAGCTGCTAGTGACAATAATGTCATCTACATAGACCAACATAAGAATAGTATAGGTAGGTGTAGAGAGTATGAACAGAGAAGGATCACATTTGCTTGTAAGGAAGCCAAATGAGTGCAGGGCACTAGTAAGCCTGTCAAACCATGCCCTGGGAGCCTGTTTTAACCCATAGATTGCTTTGTGTAGCTTGCAAACTGAGGAGGGACTGTCCTGCACAAAACCAGGAGGTTGTTGCATATAGACTTCCTCAGTGAGAATGCCATTGAGGAAAGCATTATTCACATCTAACTGAGTAAGCTACCACTGCCTGGTAAGTGCTAAAGTCAGTACCACCCTAACTGTGACAGGTTTGACAACAGGGGAAAAGGTTTCCTGAAAATCAAACCCTTGGGCTTGATGAAACCCTTTTGCTACTAGTCGTGCCTTATATTTAAGGACTGAACCATCAGGGTTTTATTTTATCTTAAACACCCATTTACAGCCAATTGCTTTCCTTCCAGGAGGAAGTGAGGTTAGGGTCCAGGTTTTATTAGTTAAGAGAGCTTTATACTCAGCTGTCATGGCCTCCAACCACTTAGGTTCTTTGAGAGCAGCTTTGTAGGAAGTAGGTTCTAATTCTGTCAAGAGCAAGGTGGGATACAGCTTTGGTTTTACAATGCCAGCCTTAGCCCTTGTGATCATAGGGCGAATATTAGAGGAGGTTGGTTGAGTTATGGGAATATTTTCTGAGCTAGAAATGGAGGGGGCACTGGTGGAGGCAGAACCAGTGAGAGGAGTAGTAGAAGAAGGATGCTGAGGTGGTGTTTGTGAAGAAGGATGAGAAATTGGAGAAGAGGAAATAGGTACAGCAGTGAGGGGTATGGGTTTTGGGAGGTGAGTAACAGAAGTGGGAATGTGTGAACTAGCAGAGGAAAAAGAAAAGGGCACAGGAATAGAAGTGGAAGAATGAGTAGAAGGTTGAGAGGTAGATTTGTGAAACAAGGATAGATAAGGAAATCTGGACTCATTAAAGATTACATCCTTAGAGATGTACACCTTTCCATCTGAGGCCATGCACTTATATCCCTTGTGATGAGAGGAATAGCCAAGAAAGACACATTCCTTGGAATGAAAATCAAACTTGTGAGAATGATATGGTCTTAGATGGGGAAAACAGGCACAACCAAAAGCCTTAAGGACCTTGTAGTCAGGTTCAATATGATACATCATATGATAAGGTGATTGCATTTGAAGCATAGGGGAAGGCATTTTGTTGATAAGAAATGTGGCAGCCTGGAAAGTATAATCCCAAAACTTTAGAGGAAGGGATGCTTGTGCCAAAAGGGTGAGACCTGTTTCAACAACATGTTTATGCTTCCTTTCAACAGCCCCATTTTGGTGGTGTGTGTGTGGACATGAAAATCTCTGAATAATGCCTTGTGCTGCTAGGATAGAGGTGAGAGGTTGAAATTCTCCTCCCCCATCAGTTTGTAAGGCCTTCAGTTTGTGATTAAACTGAGTAGATAAATGAGTCAAGAATAGCTTGAATATAGAGGTTACCTCTGATTTTTGAGACATGAGAAACACCCAAGTGAACTTGGTGAAGGCATCCACAATAGTAAGTAAGTATTTAAACCCAGAAACTGAAGGCATAGGTGCTGGTCCCCATACATCTGCATACAAGAGCTCAAAAGGAGCAAAATATTGTGTAGTGGAAGTGTGTGATGACAACCTATGAGCCTTACCCAAACAGCAAGCAGTACAAAAATCTAACTTGGATTGATGAGGAATAGGTATATTACATCTGTTTAGTACAGTTTTAAGGACCTCATGATGAGGATGCCCTAGCTTGTTATGCCATTGAGAATAAGCAGATAAACCTAAACCTGTTTCAATATTATTACAAGAAGCAATTAAAGATGGAGAAGTGCTAGTGAGTGTGTGCACAGAGTGTGACTTATTGCCTGAAGTTGGAGAAGCTGTAATGCTGTCAAATGTGTATAGACCATCCTTGCCAAGTGTTCCTTGCAGTAAGACCTCTGAAGTAGCCTGTGATTTAACCACACAGAAAGTAGGATGAAATTCAAAGAAAACCTTATTATCACAAGCAAATTTACTGACTGATATTAGGTTCTTTGTGATTTGTGGAACAAGCAGTAGATTATTCAAAGCCAAAGTGACATGTGGTTTGTGTGCAGGTGTGAATGTAGTGTTGCCAACATATGTAATTGACAAACCTTGGACATTGCCAAGCACCACTTGGTCTGAGCCTGAGGTAGAGATAGAATCAAGGAAGTGATCAGCAGAGTTAGTGACATGATGTGTAGCTCCTGAGTCAGCATACCACTGAGAGTTTCCAGCAAGAGAAGCTACATCTGATCCAGCAATGAATGCTTAAGGTTGCTTGGACGATGGAGTTGAAGCAGAAGGAGATGTAAGAAATCCTTGCGCAGGACCACGCCATTGAGAAGGTGGATACCACTGATGTGGACCAGATGCAGAAGGAATGCCTTGAAACCAAGGAACAGCAAAATTTACCATAGGACTAGGAGATACCTGTGGAGGACGCCATTGATTCTGACCAGATGCAGGAACAGAGAGCCTGTAATAGCAAACTTTGGCATCGTGACCTATTTTTGCACAAATCTGACATTGAACCTTAGATCGTCCACCACCGCGACCTCCACTGCGTGCGAACCTGCCACCACGACCACCGCGATAGCCGGCGACTTGCGTCTGAGCATCGGAAACTGTATTCTGCGCCGTTGCATCGGAAATCGTAGACGAAGATGAATCAGAAGTCGTTTGCGCTACAGTACCTTGCGTCAGATGAACAGCTGGGGCATCGTGAGAAGCGACTCTGTTAGACCTGCTTAATCGAGCCTCATGTGAAAGGAACATCGTCTCTGCAACAACAATTTCACACGGTTGATCATGATACTGGATGATGGAGGCTAGGGCTTGGTATTCCTGAGGCAAACCATCCACAATTGTTTCAAGATGATCTCTGTGAGACACAGGATCACCAATTGACTCAAGGATATCAACGATTTGCTGAATGCGACCAAGGTACTGCGCAATGGAGCGATCTCCTTTCTCCATGATGCGCAATTCAAAACGAAGTTGACGTGATTTAGCATAGATCTGAGTTCTTTGAAACTGATCTATCACCGTCCAAACTTTGTGCGCATGAACACATCTCACCACACGAGGAAGAACTTCATCAGAAAGTGTAGTGAGTAACCAGGTGAAAAGCAACGAATCCTCTTTATTCCACTGCACATACTCTAGATTCTCCACATCTGCTGCACGATCAGTGGCGGAGAGGTAACGAGGAGGCACCACCGGATTGACAAGATGACGATGCAGTTTGTGAATCCGAATAATTCCTTCCACTTGTTGTTTCCAAGAGAGGAAATTCGTGTTATCGAGCTTAATGTTGATGTTTTGCGCAAACGTCTTGAACACATTCTTCAAGGTAGAAGCTGTTGCATGTGACGTTGAGGAGGTGGCGACACTCACCGGAGTTCCCGGAGTAGGTGGAGGGGAAGCCATGGCTGTGATGGATCACAAGCTCATGATACCATAATAGAGTTTGTTAAACTGAACATTTGGAGAGAATGGAAATTGTATTGAAGCTTTATCAAATGATAAATGTACAAGTGATTGCTATTTATACAGTTCAGCTTCTATTGCTATCACTTCCAGCTCAGCATAACTAACTCTAAGAGTTAGTTATGACTGATAACAAATCTGCTGACATGGCAGCTCTAATATTGCTTAAGCTAAACTATCTTATACTCTAATAGTTGAACGCGCAAGAAAAATGACAAAAAGAAAGTCGGATAATTCAACCTAAAGCCAATAAATCGCATTGTTTATTTATTCAGTCTGCTTCTCGTTCTCTGATTATGCCACTGAAGATAAGTTTGAACCAAACTATGGAAATAAATCCAAGTTCCTCTTCAATGGTAACTCTTATTTTTCTTTCATTCATGTTTGAATATTTTGATATGTTGTTATATATGATTTGTTGCTAACACTTATGATTTATGTGTTCCTGTTTTGGAGCAGATGGTTTTAGGAGAAGAGTGTTCTTCAATTATGAAAAACGAATTCGCTTGCAGAGTCCGCCAGAAAAGGTAATAAATCTTGTTAGCATTTAAATAGATTATCTTAAAATTGGGAAAATGTTAGTATTGAATTTTTTATTATCTGACACGTTACTTGATTTCAGGTATACGAGTATTTTGCATCAATTTGAACCATTGGTGGCGATATTTTTATGACACCTGCAGATTTGATGCGTGTTGTTGTTCCTGTTTTTCCTCCTTATGAATTGAGCCGTGTTAGAAAGGGTTTTTTAAGAGGGGAGCAAATTCTCGGTGCGCTGCAATGTGATCCTTCTAAATTTTTTATGCTCTTCGACACAAATAATGATGGACTCATTTCTTTTCCAGAGTGAGTATTATGTTGTCTTTTTTATTTGCTTGAAACTTGTCTATGATGAGAAATATGAATACCATCATTTCAGAATTCAATAAGAAAACCTTTTGATTTTGAACACTAGGTACATATTTTTTGTTCCTATTTTCAGCATACCAGAATCCAACTTTTCTATCGCATTTAAAATGTTTGATATCGACAATAATGAGTAGGAATCCTCTTCTTTACTTTCGAAAATATCATAAGCTATATTTACGAACTACATTATGTTTTGGCGTTTAATTTTGTTGATATAATTTTCATTGAGCTTTGTCTGTTGTGTTGCTAACAGAGAAATACACGGAAGAATTCAAGAAAGGTATGGCCTTCATGCGATCACAAAACCGACAAGGGGATAACCACAGAGACGGACGACGCCTCGACGTCAAAATTTCAGTAGAAAATGCCAGTCTCTTGGAGCATTTTTTCAAAAAAGGTGGAACGGATTGCCTGCACATGACAAGTTTGTTCAATTCTTAAGAGAACTGCATGAAGAGGTATGCGAGCCTCTCAACCTCGTGATCTTGCAACGCAAAATATATTACTCTGCTCTAACAATGATTTAATTTGCAGATTTTGCAACTGGAATTTTCACATTATGATCACAAGAAGTTGCAATCCTTCTCTCTGTCCATATTCAGTTATAGAAAAGAAAAGTTAATGGAGTGTTGGCAAAAAAATGATTTTCAAATAGCAGCATCTCAAGTACTAATACTTCCCTATCATTCCTAAAATTAAATTTACAGTTGCTAATAACATTCTTATGATATCGTATAATGTTCATGCAGTTTTGCGGCATAGATATTATAGATAATGTGATTGTCATAATATTTCATGTGTAGCGTGATGGGATCTTAAGCTCAAACGATTTTATTCGAGTTATACAAAGAAGAGAAGAGATTTTATTGGTTTATGGAAACAGGTAAAAGGTTCAGAAATGTAGATTTGCAATGACATTGTTAAACCATGACGATATAGCTTCTGTCAGCTCAGAAATGTACAAAATCAAGTCGTCGTGTGTCGATAGTTGACAAGTTGTACATTCTGATACTTTTGTTTTTCATAGCTTTTGTTTCTATTTGGTTATATTACCATAGTGTTCATGCTTGTAATACCATTCTTTGCAACTTCAGAGCATTCTGAAATCTAATTTTCACAATTGAATTCATGTTTAAATGATACTAGAATTAACAAGAACCTAGAACATGACATTATGCTATTCAAAAAGGCTTCATTTGCTAATCGTTAGCTTATCAAAATATATAGATTTCACCCCTAACCTAAGTTGTGTTCAGTAAGTTAGATTTTTTTTTTGTCTTTTTATAATAATGCTAAAAAATCGAGGGTAGAATTTTATTTTTTTTAAATATTCGCAATTTGTGGCGGTTTAAACCGCCACAATTTACCGTCGCAATCAACAATGAAAACAAAGATCAAAACGAAATTTCATGACGGTTGGTAATGATAGAGAGCTCTACTACTACCAAGAGATTAGGGTTAACTCATGAAGACAAACACAAAGGAAAATAAAGAAAAGATAACTTGTCATTAATTTTTCTGCCTAGAATAAGAGGCAACCAGCTCTTAAATACTAGGAACCAAAATTAAAACAAAGTCTGGGCCAGACCCAATTAAAGGAATACAATAAAATACTAAACATAGAAAAATAATTGAATTATTGCATAACATAATCACTTTGCCAAAAAGGCTTTTTCACCATTCTGTTGGGCCTGTCAATCTTCCTATCAATACTATCCGGCCCATGGAAAACCTTGTCCTCAAGGTTAGAGGAAGATGATGTGGGGTCCGGTCCATTTGAATTGTTGGAGGGAGTATATGCGTTTTCCAGCTGAGGCTTTGAAAGCCGTTGGTGTGGGCAAGTGGGACGGTCACGTGTGAATTGAGGAGAGATAAGGTTGGGATGCTGAAAATCCTTCTTGGGCAGTGCAACAACGGGACACGTGGCCGGTGGATGAGTGGGGAGCGTATTGATTTTGGAATCCAGGCATTTAGGGACCGCCAGGTCATGAGGAGAAGGGACAAGGGTTAGTGGGGTAGGTGGGGTAGGGTGGCTGTAGGGTAAGTGGGACAGTGTTTCAGAATCTTGGGGAGGGGAAAACGTGAAAGAGTCACGTGAAGCATTGGGGAAGCGTGGAGAAAAATTATGAGGTGGGTCCCTTGGTGTGGTGTAACGGTTCAAAGGGAAAGGGGATCCAAAGTTAATTAACGGTGGAGATTCAAAGTGATTTCCATCCTGCGGTGGAGATGGAGGAATAGGATAAATGGGGGAATCTGTCACATAAATAGCCTCTCTTTCTCTTTTTTTAACGTCAAAGTCATTTTCTAAAGACAAATTTTCATCAGAACTCTTTTCTTTCTCAGTTCTCTTTTCTCTCTCAGATTGCACTTGTTTTTTCAAAGTACCATTTCTCTTTTTGTTGAACTCCAGTGACTGAGTTATCAGTTCCTCTAGATCTTTTGGTTCCAAACACTCTGAGTTTTCCATAACTGTTGTGTCCAAGATCTCATCTGTGGTCGGTGTGTCTGCATGCAAAGTGTCCGGAAGAGCTGTAAGTTCGGTCAGAGGAACTGGTCCGTGATACTGCCTTAGTTGTGAAACGTGGAACACTGGGTGAATCCGTGAAGTTGTAGGAAGCTGAAGTTCATAAGCGACTTTTTCGATGCGACGTAGAATGATAAACGGTCCGAAAAAAAATGCTTTGAGAGTTTCTGAGAAGTTCTTCTTTGGACGGATGTTTGGCGGTAAGGTTGGAGCCGGAGCAAAACGTGGTCGCCTTCTTTAAAGGTATACTCTTTACGCTTTTTGTTCGCATGTTCTTTCATTAACTGTTGACTTTTGTGAAGGTTCTGTCGTAACCTTTCAAAAATGCTTTGTCTGTCTTGTAGGGAGGTATCCACAGAGGGTAAGGGGAAAAACCTTCTACATAGTCTTTAAGGGCTGGAGGTTGACGACCGTAAAGAGCTTCAAATGGTGTCATTTGAATGGAAGAATGGAATGTTGCGTTATGAGAGTATTCGGCAAGATGAAGATATTTGAACCACTTCCTGGGGTTATCGCTTGTAAAACAATGAAGGTAAGTTTCTAAACATCTGTTTACTACTTCTGTTTGCCCACCTGTCTCTGGATGATAAGCGGTGATATATTTCAGTGCAGTGCCTTGGACACGAAATAGTTCTTTCCAGAAGGCGCTCAAGAAGATGGGGTCACGATCGGAAATAATTGACTTGGGTATCCCATGGAGTCTGGAGATCTCAACAGAAAAGCGCATGGCTAAGTCCTTTTCCAAAAAGCTAGTAGGTAAAGCCACAAAATGGACGAACTTTGAGAGCCTATCGCAGATCACCCAGATTATTGTATGGCCGAAAGACTTTGGTAGGTGGGTAATGAAGTCCATGGATAAGTCTTCCCAAACTTGTTTAGGAATCTCCAAAGGTTGGATTAACCCTTGTTTCTTTGTTGGCATGTACTTATTTTGTTGGCAAGAGGGGCAACATTGGATTAGATTCTTGATTTCTTTGTACATCCCCGGCCAGAGGAAAGTAGTAGCAATACGGGCGAGGGTTGGCTTTAGACCAGAATGCCCTGCGGATGGAGTAGCATAAAACTCTTTGAAAATCGTATCACGGAACTTCAGATCATCAGGTACAAAAATTATTTCTTTGTAATATAACAATCCATTTCTGAAGTTGTAGTTGAGTTGCATCTTGTCGTTTTGTTGAGATTTGAGGACTAGACTTTGACCCTTTGAATTCTGGATGTAATATTGTTTGAGGTCTGTGAGGAAGGTTGGAACAGGCGAGGAAATAGTGAACATGAGGGAGTCTTCGTCACAATGTTTACGACTCAGAGTGTCAGCGACCTTATTTAAGCTTCCAGGTTTGTAAAATATCTCAAAACTGAATCCTTGTAGTTTTGCTGCCCACTTTTGTTGTTCTGGTGTTTGAATTGTTTGTACCAGTAAGTTTTTGAGACTTTTTTGATCTGTAAAAATGTGAAAATGTTGTCCTATGAGATACTGACGCCATTTCTTGACAGCCTCTGTGATGGCATATATTTCACGGACATAAACGGAGGACGCTTGAAGACGAGGGCACATTTTCTTGCTGAAGAAGGCTAAAGGGTGACCATCTTGTGACATGACTGCTCCAATGGCCACGGCTGAGGCGTCGGTTTCTACCACAAAGGTTTTGCTGAAGTTGGGAAGAACAAGCACCGGAGTTTTAGTCATTTTTTTCTTTAAACTTGTAAAAGCAGCATCAGCTTCTGCATTCCATGTAAAGTTTGTGAAATGTAATAAATCGGTGAGTGGAACGGCGAGTGTGGCGTAGTGACGGACAAATCTCCGATAAAAACCTGTGAGGCCCAAAAATCCCCTGAGTTGCGTGAGTGAGCGTGGCTTCGGCCAATCCAGCATTGATTGAATCTTCGTAGGATCAGCGGTACCTCCACATGATGAAATAACATGACCTAGATAATCAACCTTAGGTACTGCAAAAACACATTTGGAAAGTTTTGCAACGAATTTATGTGAAGCAAGCAATTCTAAAACCAAAGTCAAATGGTGTAAGTGATCAGAATAACAATTGCTGTAAATAAGAATGTCATCAAAGAAAACAAGAATAAACCGTCGCAAATAGGGACGTAATAGGTCATTCATCGCCGATTGAAAAGTACTATGAGCATTTGTTAAGCCAAAAGGCATTACTAAAAACTCATAGTGCCCATCAAAGGTTCTGAACGCCGTTTTGTGAGTGTCTTTTGGTATGACCCTAATTTGATGGTAGCCCGACCGTAGGTCGATCTTTGTAAACAAAGTAGTAGAGCCTAGCTCATCAAATAGTTCATCAATGGTAGGTATTGGAAAACGGTCTCGAATAGTGACTGCATTTAAAGCGCGATAATCAACACAGAATCGCCATGACCCATCTTTTTTCGAACCAGTAAGACAGGGGAAGAAAATGGGCTGGTACTGGGTTTAATTATGCCTTCAGAAAGCATTTCTTGAATAATTTTGGTCATGGCTTCCTTTTGGGAGTGGGGGTAGCGATAAGGTTTCACATTGATGGGGGAAGTGTTTGGATTGAGGGGAATGTGGTGATCGTGTGGTCGAGAGGGTGGTAATCCATGTGGTTCTTGGAAAACAGTTGGGTAAGAATTGATGAGGGTTTGTATCTCGTGGGGGTTAAATTTTGGCTTTGGGGTTTTGACATAGGTGTTTAGTTAGATGTAGGCTGGTATAAAAGCAGGTGGATGGAGGCAATGGAATCTGTGTGTAAAAAATGACGAATTTGGGTAAAAGTAGATGGTGATGGTGTCAGATTGTTATCACCAGTTATAGTGATGTTTTTGTTTTCGTATGTGAATGAAATCTTTGGGATGGAGAAGTCTGCCAAAAGAGGTCCAAGTGTCCTTAACCATTCCATACCTAATACAACATCAGCTCCTTCAATTGGAATTAAGTAGAAAGGAATGAAAAATAAATGTGATTGAAGGGTGATAGGGACTTGAGAACATAGGCCTGAGCATTGAAGTTTGGAGCCATTTCCCACCATAACTGAAAAATTAGGAATATCTTTGCAAGGAATTTGTAAATTATGGGCAATGCATGGTTGAAGAATGTTGTGGGTGCTGCCGGTATCAACGAGAACGGACACCGTAAGGCCATTAAGAATACCTTTAAATTTCAGAGTTTTGGGGGAAAATTCACCACTCACAGCTTGTGGGGAGAGTTGAAAATAAGTTTATGTGGGGTCTTGTGTAGTTTCATTTTGCACAGAGTCTGAAGTTTCAACAAGGTCTAGTGGAACATCACCTTGCGAATCTTCCTCTACCATTAGTAAAAGAAATTTTCCAGCTGCACATTTATGGACGGGAATGAATTTTTCATCACAATTGAAACATAAGCCCTGAGCTCTTCGTTCAGCTTGTTGAGCTGGAGTTATTCGTCGAATAGGGAAACGATTTGGTGGAGGGTTAGCTGTTTGTGTGATGATAGGGTTTGTAACAGGGTGTGTTTGAGGGGTAACATGCGCTGGTTTTGAAAAGGTAGATTAGGCTGTTTGGGATGGTTAGGTTGTATACGTGGATTTGAACTTGGGTTTTGAGTCTTTTATTTTACCTTCAATGAGTTTTGCCAAACCCACAGCATGTGAAATTGATTGAGGTCTTTGAACGGCCAATTCATTGCGAATTTACGGAATTAAACCAGAAATAAAACAATTAAGTATTGCATAAGGTGGTAGTCCTAGTACACGGTTACCAAGTTTTTCAAACTGAGTTTGGCATTCCGTTACCGAACCATGCTGTCGAAGTTTAAACAATTGAGCTTGATGATTTTCATAAGTTGATGGGCCAAATCTTAATTCTAAAGCTCTAGCAAATGAGTGACAATCTGATAATTCATTACTTTGGAACATCCATTTATACCAGCCAAGTGCATCTCCTTTCATATAAAAGGCAGCCAATGATAAATGATTTTCATAAGTAATATTGTAAAATGCAAAGAATTATTCAGCTTGGAATAACCATTCCAACACATCACTACCATCAAAATGGCTAAATTCAATATTGGATTATCTAAAATTCAGGTTTTGAGTTGGGTTGGGTTGTTATGAGTGAAGGTAATTAGGGGTTTGATACATGGGGTTGGAATACGGGAAAGGTGGGTAAAGGGGTGGTTGGATGATGGTGCTGTATTGTGGAAAAGTAGAATAATTTTGGGGTTGTGTGAGAAAAGGTGGTGGTTGTGTGTATTGTGGCGGAAATAGGTTAGTAAAAGTTTGAGAAAAAAGGTTGAAATGCAGAATTTAGAGAAAGAATGGATGGGGAAGGCCTAGTAAAAGATGGGGGTGGTGGTGGTGGTGTATAAAGTTGAGTTGAACTTAGGGTTGAGCTGATTTGAGAGATATGACTTGTTAAGGGAATAGAGGAGTTACCTATGGTAGATCTGGTTGTGGAGATAGGAGTGGATCTTACTGTTGTGGTTGGGGCAGATCTGGGTATAGCAACAGCAACAGCATTCATGGCAGAAAATTGTTGAGTCATGAGGGTTGTTAGAGCTGCAAAATTGTTGTTCATGGCTGTCTCCAAGTTGTTGTGGTTTGTGTGGATTTGACCAAGTTGCAATGCAACAACTTGATTATTAGCTTCAATGGAGGATTCAAGGTTTTCATGGGTATTTATGAGATTTTCAATACGCTGATTTATGGCTTCGAGTGTCTCATCTAGGTCTTTGGGTGTAGGATTTGTAAGTTTAGGAGGCATTGAGGAAGAAGATAAAAGCACCAAATGATAGAGAGCTCTATTACTACCAAGAGATTAGGGTTAACTCATGAAGACAAACACAAAGGAAAATAAAGAAAGGATAACTTGTCATTAATTTTTCTGCCTAGAATAAGAGGCAACCAGCTCTTAAATACTAGGAACCAGAATTAAAACAAAGTCTGGGCCAGACCCAATTAAAGGAATACAATAAAAGACTAAACAAAGAAAAATAATAGAATTATTGCATAACATAATCACTTTGCCAAAAAGGATTTTTCACCATTCTATTGGGCCTGCCAATCTTCATATCAGGTAACCATCGCAATATTTAGGTTACGTCAGTTCCATAACCGTCGTGAGAGAGAACAACGGTTGGTGTGACGGTTTTGACAATCGTCGCAATAAAGTCTCGCAATGCACATTTCTAGGACGTAGTTGCAATCTTCGTAATATACAAATTGCGGTGGTTCTAGTCGTCGTAACCTGCCAAAATTAACCGTCGAAATTTGCCAATTTTCTTGTGGTTCCTTGACCAACATTGTGTCTAACCATTGATCCACTCACTGAACATCACAACGTTAAATTAACTTTTGATTTCAAAACTTGCATGAACATTACAATAGAATTACCATCTTTGAATGAATAATTTTATTTACATGTCAGTATTTAACATCAAGTAAGTTTAGGAAATATACAATCAGTTGTTGGACTTGATAAGTGATCCCACAGGGGGAAAACCACTTCAAGACTCATACTGGGGAAAGCCACCTCAAGAGCATAGTGAAGCCAATCACTCCAAGTGTCGGTTAGTCAAGGAAAAATCACTTTAAGGCTCATACTGGGGCAAGCTACCTCAAGACCACAGTGAAGTCAACCACTCCAAGAGTTGGTTAGTGAAGGACAAATCTATTCAAGGCTCATATTAGGGCAAGCCACCTCAAGAGCACAGTGAAGCCAACCCTCCAAAGATCGGTCAATCATAGGTAAACCACTCCAAGAGTCGGTTAATCAGGGGCAGACTGCTTCAAGATTCAGAATATTGGGGCAATGCATCTTAAGGTCATATTATGAAAAGTTGCTTCAAAACTCATTTTAAGGCATAATGTTTAGACCCAAGAGACTGAGGCACGATAAGCTACATAAATGATGGAGGCAAGTTCTCTCCATATTTTTAGGTGCTTAAGCAAATCCTACAATACAACAACGATCCAGTTTGAAATGAGTGTCGGGAGATCATGCTAGAACCATTTCCCATCAAATAACATTTTCCCTCGACAATAAACTTTGCTGCAAAAGAACCATTTCGTTCATTACCCACCACACAGGCCCTTTCAGAAACCTTCAAGCCATCGCATAAACAAAAATAATCATCATGCATCAACCATGTTTGCATTACTCTAGCATCAAACCATGCATATCACATCATTCACTGAGCATGCCCCATAACATGAATCTGACATCATCAAAAAGCCTTATAACATAAGCAGCAAAATTAAACATCGACAACCAAAAGCCCAACACTACTTGTTATCCAATCATTTAAAGGTTCAAAGTACAATCTCACTTGGCACCTCTCAAAAGTCCAACCTCACTTGGCGCACATATCAAAAGTCCAACCTTGCTTGGTACCTCTCAAAAGTCTAACCTCGCTTGGCACCTGTCAAAAATCCAACCTTGCTTGGCGTGCACATCTCTAAAGTCCAACATCACTTGAAGCATATCTCAAAAGTCCAAACTTGCTTGGTACCTCTCAAAAGTCCAACCTCGCTTGGCACCTCTCAAAAGTCCAACCTCGCTTGACACATCTCAAAAGTCCAATCTCACTTGGCACCTCTCAAAAGTACAACCTCGCTTAGCACCTCTCAAAGTCTAACCTTGCTTAGCACCTGTCAAAGTCTACCTTCGCTTGGTGTGCACATCTCAAAAATCTTAACCTCGCTTGGTACTTTCCAACAAAAGAAAACCAAGCCCGTCGGACATACTTGCCTTAAAATCTAATATCCATTGGCGCACATCCATTAGCCTATTACATGCATTGATCAATCAATACATTTCATGCATCATTATCATATCTATAGATGTGGTGTACTACGCCAGGTAACCAAATGCATATCATGCATCAACAAATGCATCATCATAAAGCATACATGCATAGCATAAGCTAGGATTTTGTAACCGCTCATGGAAGTCCAGATTAATCCCAATCTAAACCGGTTACAACTCTCTAGTGAGTCTTATCTCAGCATAATTCTTGTTGGTTTCCCCTAGTAAGTAATCTCTCTAGAGGATCTCCTTTGAAAGTTTCCCCAACAAGTTTTCTCCCTAGTGAGTCCTTTATGGAATATTTCCCAATGAACAGTCATCTTAAGCGATCCTAGTCAATCCTCAGTAGATTTCCCCAATGAGCCTTACCTTGATCTAAGCATCATCTCTCGAGTTGACGACGATCTTCCTACCTTGATCTAAGCATGAATTCTTGAGTTGACGACGATCCTTCTACCTTGATCTAAGCATCAACTCATGAGTTGACGATGATCTTGATCTAAGCATCAACTCTCGAGTTGACGGCGATCTTCTTACCTTGATCTATATATAGGAGACTTCATGGAGTGAATAATGGGAGAAGTAGAAGTAGTTGAAGTAATGGAAGACTAGTTCTTCCTCGATTATAAGGAATACAATTTCCTCCTTTATGAATGGTATTTGGATACCTCACCATCCATTTACGTTAAATGAAATGGGCCATAAATTGCAGTTCATGCGACCATGTCCTTATTCGGTCGGTCAGGCCCAAATTGGGCAACCTCGCCAATATTATGATATTTTGGTTGGATCGATTTATTATGGACCATACCTTCTTTAACCCAATAAAATTATCATAGTCCATAGTCCCTCAAACACAAGACCTGGAAATGGATAAGTGATTGACTCAAATGGGTAGCGACCTTAGTGAGTCTTTGGTAATGAATCGTCCAAGAATTGCTCGGGACGAGTTCCTCAAGCATTGCTTAGGGCGAGACATAAATAATGGAGTCCTTCATACAAGACTTAAACAGTCGAGTCCATTAGGAAAGACTTAGATATTTGAGTCCCTTGGGCTAGACTTTGATAGTAAAGTCACTCAAGTGAGACTTAAATAGTACATACTCTCTAGCGAGACTTAGATAGTTGAGTTCCTCAGGAGACACTTAGATAGTTGAGTCCCTTATGCAAGACTTCGTAAATGCGAGTTTGTCCAAATCTTAGGCCCTTGCTTTTGTACTATTTTTTCATTGACTCATTAGAGGGATTCTGTAACATCATTGTTCAGGGTCTTATTGATGAAATGTTCTAACCTTATAGCGATTTGCCTTGTTTCACTAAGATTTCTTTCTACATAACTTTAATTAGGTTCAAGGTGTATTGATTTATGTTTGCCTTGACTCAATAGTTTCCCTCATTGGGCCATCATGGTTTAACAAAAGTCCCTCAAGCATTGCTTGTGAGCGAGTTGAGTCTCATTTGCCGAGAATTTCAATATTAATTTGTTTGATAAGGTGGCAGGGATTATTCAGTGAAGGTTCAACAATCATATTGACTCTTTGAGCGACAAGGATCCTTCAGTGAAGGTCCAACATATAATTTTCCTAATCTCTTATGGCAGTAATGATCATGAAGCATCTTGTGCTTGATTTCTAATACTTTCAAGATGATTTCCAACAACTCCTATTTTGATACTCATAAAGTGGTCTGACACATTTCACCCTACAACGTGAGCAACTTAATATACTTGTTAGTACAAGAAAATATCATATTTAGAATTGCAAGACATCCCTAAAATGCCAATTATATTTTTTAATGACGTTCTTGAGTCAAACAAATTTATGGTCCTCTACTTTGAACATTCAAAGTTCAAATTTTTGTCACGCTTATTAAAATAGGTGACCAAGTGAAACTATATCTTATCCAATCTAATATAGACATTTAATAATTGTGTTCTCCCTTCCAAAAAATGTGAGTCGTACAGTGCTTAAAGTGTATAACTTGTAAATGATGTCCTACGAACTGCGGTTTGCAGAATATTGAATTCGGTTTCTGGTGGAAACAATTTTTTTTACCAGTGTTATGATCTTTCGGCACTAACTCTAAATTACTAAAACCATTTCCTAGTGCGGAAGCAAAAGAAAAAAAAATTATAACTTGTTTAGCAGCTTCACAAAACTAAGTAAGTATCAGTTAATCATAATTATAAGTACAAAAACTTTAAACAACAATATACGAGCATTCAAAAATATTATAAATGTGTATTCCTCAATCAATTCTTCAAAAGCTGCAAGAATCATTATTCTATTTGTTAAGAAAAACCTTTGTTTTGAATAAAAATATAAAATTTTTGAACCATGACAAATTTAAAATATATTCTTGTGGCGGTAAATAAGAACAGACTCAACCGATTGGTAAATATTAAGAAAATATTTACAATCGGGTCTCTAGTGTGATGGTCGTAATTGCCACATCCCTTTTAGGATTTTTGATCAGATAATTATAATAATATATGCTTAATTGCTTCTGCAAAATTCAAAAGCAAAATAGTAAGGCATTGAGCCATGGTACTAGGATGCAACGTGCCATAAAGCTGCTTATATGTGTACTCTAGAATTAATGAAAATCCATAGTTCATCAAGACAATGGCCAAACATTATGAATGGTATTTTCATACTGTTTTTCTTGGACGCCTCACCAACCATGCATGTATTTCAATTGAAACAGCTCATGGATATCAGTTAGAAGGAGACCTTGAAAATGATAATTTAAATTGTAAGAATCGTGACTTCCTTAAAAGTGAAGTAGAGGATTTGTTTGAAATCATAAGTACATTTACAAAAGGAAGAGACAATCTTATATGATTTTAACTAATAAAAAAGTTATCTATAATAAAGTCGGTCTGAGTTACGAACTTAAAATCAATGCTAAGAATTTCAATAATATCTGCATTACATATAAGTTCTTCAAATGTAATGTGTTTAAATGTAATTACTGTAATAAAAATGGTCATGTTGCTCTTTAGTGTTTTGTTAGAAAAAGTCGTGAAAGTAAAAATGTTTATCCTTATTCACTACGCCAAAAATATGTTTAGACGGCACCTAAAAGGCAGCGCTTTTATACAAAAGCGCTGCTAAAAAGAATAAAAAAATTTTGCTAAAAAAAACGCCTTAAAAAAAGGCTTTAGAAAGCGCTTTTCAAAAGCGCTGTAAAAGACTGCCACCTTAGACCACCTTAGAAAGTGTTTTCCAAGAAACGCTGCTATAGGTATTACTTTAGAGAGCGCTTTTAAAAATCGCTGTCTAAAGGCCACCTTAGAAAGCGCTTTCAGAAAACACTCTTATAAGACTCTAATTATTTTCACTTTAGAAAGTGCTTTCTAAGGAAAAGCGCCCTCTAAAGTCCTGTACTAATTAAAATATAAAACAATTCTAAACATTTTCAGAGACACTTCTATTCATTTTCTCTCTCGACCGTTTCTCTAAACCCTTGTCGTCGTTCTTGCATTGCTATTGCCGTCATTGCCATTGTCGTCACCGTTGCCGTCACCGTTGTCGTCATTGTTGCATTCCATTCGTGAAAACGTTGTTGTTGTTGTTCTTATTATCTTATCCTTTGAAAACGAATAAGGTACGTTGTTACTCTTTTATTATTCATTTCTCTGTTTTTAAAATTTGTTTTTGATTTGATTTTTATGCTGAAAAAGTTTTCACGATGAGGATAAAAGCTCCCTCTTTTATTGTTGCAGAATCGAACCTATTTTTTGCTTTTATTTTTCATGTATATTTGGCAAAGTATTTTTCATGTATATTTTGCAAAGTATTTTTCATGTATATTTTGCATAATCCTTAATCTTTCATCTCTTATTTTTACAAATGTCCCTCTTTTTTTATAATAAGCGCATTGTGTTATGCATTCATGATACAACCTAGTTATGTGGAAGGTATTTTCATAAGGAAAATAATATTAAAGTATCTTCACAACGATGACTATTATTGAAAAGATACTTCATGATACAACCTAGTTTTGTGGAAGGTTACTTTTAAATATTTTCTACTGTATATTTGGCAAAGTTGATTAGTATAAACAACCTAGTATTGATTGAAATTGTATTTTGCTAGTTGTGTTGTACTGTTTTTCCAATTGATTGTGTTTGGTCTATCCTTTTTTTCCAAGTTCATTTCTTTTATTTTCTAGAACTTGTGACTTTTTGTTATAAGTTAATTGTCTACTTTATACTTATTGAGGAGAGAATTTTTTTGATACTTTAAATTATAATTGTCTACTTTATAAGTTAATTAGAATTTTTTTGATACTTTAAATTATAAGTTAGTTGCCACTTATCAAGTTATGACTCATAATTGGTCAGTTAATGATATTTCATTTTATGATACGTGTATAGGGGTTACTTGTGTTCAAAGTGTGAAAGTCGGATCGTTTCCCTACAGGTATAACATTTTTTCTTTTTGTTTTTGTTTAGTTTAATTAGTATAACTATGGATAAGAAATGGATGTCTTCAAGTCGATTGTCGAAAGATACGACAATGGGGTATCGAAATTCGTTAAGTTTGCTGTTGCGCACGCCAAAGACCCCAGTCGAATGATATGTCCTTGCTTGGGTTGCTGTTTTGGGAGTCAGGTTGACGCAGTTCAGTTGGTATCGCATTTATTGAGGAGTGGAATTGATAGAAGTTATACATGTTGGAATTTGCATGGTGAGAAAATTAACGGGAATGTTGAATCGAGGGATAATACGACCTACACTTCATACGACAATGGCACAGATGCATACGATTCTGATCGAGTTGAAGAGATTGCAGAAGCACTTGAAGAAGATCTTAAGGATTGTCCCAAAATGTTTGAGAGGTTGGTAAGCGATGCAGAGAAACCGTTGTATAATGGTTGCACCAAATTTACAAGATTGTCTGCGGTATTAAAGTTGTACAACTTAAAGGCGGGCAATGGATGGTCGGATAAAAGTTTCACAGAATTATTGGCCCTTATGAAAGATATGCTTCCAGAGGATAATGCTCTTCCCAATCGAACATATGAGGCCAAAAAGATGTTGTGCTCTATTGGCATGAGCTATGATAAGATACATGCCTGTCCAAATGATTGCGTATTGTTTCGAAATGAGTATGCATCGTTAAATGAGTGTCCTAAATGTGGTGTCTCTTGATATAAGAAAAAGTTGTCTCCAGCAAAAGTCTTATGGTATTTTCCTATAATTCCGAGATTTAGACGCATGTTTCGTAGTGAGACCGATTCAAGACACTTGACTTGGCATGCAGATGAAAGAATTATTGATGGAAAGTTTCGACATCCGGCAGATTCACCACAGTGGATGAAAATTGATGATGATTATCCTGAATTTGGAAAAGAAGCAAGAAACCTTCGCTTGGCATTATCTACTGATGGAATGAACGCACATAGTATTCAAAGTATCTCACATAGCACTTGGCCTGTGATCATAATGATTTATAACCTACCTCCATGGCTATGTATGAAGCGTAAGTACATGATGTTATCTATGTTAATTTCTGGGCCTAGACAACCAGGGAATGACATAGACGTATACTTGGCACCCTTAATCGAAGATTTAAAATTTTTGTGGGAGAACGGTGTGGAGGTTTATGATGGGTATAGGAAAGAAAGTTTCAACTTGAGGGCGATGTTGTTTGGCACAATTAATGATTTTCCAGCATATGGAAATCTATCAGGGTACATCATAAAAGGTCAATGTGCGTGTCCTATTTGTGAAGATAAAACAGATTGGACGCGATTGGAGTTTGGTCAGAAGAATGTCTTTCTCGGTCATCGTAGATTCTTAAATTCTAATCATCACTATCGTGGGTGGAGAAAAGCATTCAATGGAGAGCCAGAACATGGTAGAGCTCCAACTATATTGACAGGTGATCAAATTTTTGAAAAGGTGAAAGATGTGACAACTCAGTTTGGAAAGCCTTTTGCACATACACTTGTCAAGAGTGGGTGGAAGAAGAGGTCAATTTTTTTTGAACTGCCATATTGGAAGTCATTGTATGTAAGACATTTTCTCGATGTTATGCATATTAAAAAAAATGTATTTGACAGTGTTATTGGTACGTTACTCAATATACCAGGAAAGTCTAAGGATGGCCTTAAAGCAAGAAAGGACTTGGTAAATATGGGGATAAGAACTGAATTAGGACCATTGAAGAAAGGAAAACGAACATATCTACCACCTGCTGCATATACTATATCTAGAAAGGAGAAAAAAGTATTGTGTAAGTTTCTAAGTGAAGTTAAAGTTCCAGAAGGATACTCTTCAGATATTAGAAGACTTGTGTCTATGAAAGACCTCAAGTTAAAGAGTTTAAAGACGCATGACTGCCATGTTATAATGGAACATTTTCTACTAATAGGTATACGTTCTATTCTGCCAGAAAAAGTAAGAAGCGCAATAACTAAATTGTGTTTTTTCTTCAAGTCAATTTGCAGTAAGGTGATCGATCCTGCGATCTTACCAATATTGCAAAAAGAAGTAGTTATTACTTTGTGTGATCTTGAAATGTATTTTCCTCCCTCGTTTTTTGACATAATGGTTCATCTAGTTGTTCATCTAGTGAAAGAGACACAATTGTATGGACCGGCTTATATGAGATGGATGTACCCTGTTGAACGTTATATGAAAATATTAAAAGGGTATGTGAAAAACCGAAGTCGACCAGAGGGTTGTATTGCCGAACGATACATTGTTGAAGAAGTGGTTGAGTTTTGTACTGAATATCTGTCCAATGTACAATCAATTGGACTCCCCAAATCTCATATTGTCGAAAAAAAAGAAGGAAAAAAGTTAATTGGAAATGAAGTTGTGACAGTATCAAGGGTCGAACGGGATCAAGTGCATTTGTATGTTCTGCTCAATGAGAATGAGGTTGAGTCGTATGTTGAAATGCACAAGGATGTTCTCCGAGGTTTAAATCCGAATAGAAATGAGAATTGGATAGTACGAGAGCACAATCGAAGTTTCATACCTTGGTTTAAGGATCATATTTATTCAAAGTATTATTCAGACCGCGATTCAATAACAGAAAGGTTGAGATGTTTAGCATATGGTCCAAGTATGGTCGTGTTTTCTTATAGCGCATACGCAATTAATGGATACACATGTTATACCAAAGAACAAGATGATAAAAGTACTATGCAAAATAGTGGTGTCACCGTGGTAGCTGAAGCAATGCACATTTCAAGTGTGAAAGACTTAAACCCCAAATTTGCAAATCTGTCATATTTTGGGGTTATCGAGCGCATTTGGGTGTTTGATTATGAGAAGTTTCAGATTCCTATATTTCGTTGAAAGTGGGTTGAAAATAATAATGGCGTACGAATGGATAAGTCAGGATTTTTGCAAGTGGATCTTAATAGGGTGGGGTACAAAGATGAGCCTTTTATTCTAGCCTCTCAAGCTAAACAAGTGTTCTATGTCACTGATCCGACAAGTACAAAATGGTCTATAGTGCTTTTATCTAACAAAGTAATTGATGAAAACGTTGGAGATCAAGGTGATATTGATGTTGATATTGAATCATTTACTAGAAATGATCAAGATGAAAATATTATAGCGAATGAATCATATACTAGAAATGATCATAATGAGGGTATTTGGATCAATCCAATCGTCCGTGTTGTTAAGAGACGGGTAGAACATACTCCAAACAAGAAAAGAAAGAGACGTTAGTGAAAAAGGTACTAGTTGTAAAATTATAGCTTATATCATTCAATATAGCTTATATCATTCAATAGATTAGGATTATGGAATTTTATATTTGTCATTTAATTTCTGTTTTTTTCTTTCTTGCAGGTCAAATGTCTAGTAACCAGGAAGATACGCACGAGTAGCACGGGCTAGAGCAACCAATATTACATGGGTCAAAGTGGAGGTATATTAATTTTCACAATATTGCTTATTAGTGATGCTACTTGATAACACAAAACATCTATATATTATTTCTTAACTAATGCGTATTTTGTTTTGTTATGTAGTATTTCGATGATATGGCGTGTCCTTATTACACGAGGAAACAATTGCAAGATACTAAGGAGGAATTGTGCGAATTTTTTATTGCAAGAAGAATTCTTTCTTGAATGTATAGTTTTGTGAATGTAAATTCTAGTTTATTGAAATGTAAATTCTATGCAGGTTTGAAACCATACAATAGAATTTGTGTGAATTCTGCATGTAAATTCTAGTTTATTGAAATGTACAAATTCTAGTTTATAGAATTTGTGTGAATTCTGCATTAATGGAAATTTTAGTTTTGAAATAGAATTTGTTGATGGAAATGCGTATCCATACTGGTTTATTGAAATGTGAATTATACAGGTTTATGGAAATGTGAATTATACAGGTTTCTGCATAAAAAAATGGTTAAAATGGGATTTTTTTTAAAAATCTTCAAAATTATACGTAGACAAAAGACAGCGCTTTTGAGAAAAAAAACGTTGTCTAAGGTTATACATTAGACAGCGCTTTCAAAAGCGCTGTCTAAAGTCCACCTTTAGAGAGCTCTTTTAAGAAAAAAGTGCTCTCTAAAGGTATATAAAAAAATCATTATACGTATACATTAGACAGCGCTTTCAAAAGCGTTGTATAAAGTCCCACTTTATAGAGCGCTTTTGAAGAAAAAAGCGCTCTCTAAAGTATATAAAAAAATTCTTTAAAATTTTAAACGTATACATTAGACAGCGTTTTTATAAGCGCTGTCTAAAGTCTGCTTTTAGAGAGCGTTTTTTCATAAATAAAAAAGCGCTGTCTTTACCTACGACAGCGCTGGCTTAGACAGCGCTTTTAAGCGTGTCATAGGTCTAAAAAAGCGCCTTCTTTTCCCTTGTTTGGCATAGTGATTCCATTTCTAAAAACAATATCATGGACATAAATTGGGAAATATGTTTGTTTCATATTACTTCTATGATCATAATTCCAATTGAAAACTTAGACAAAATACACTTCATTAATGCAAAAGGATTCAAAAAGTTAAAACATAATTTTCTTTTGCATGAATACTTTGCGGCATGAAAGACTAATTATAAAATCAGAAAAGGTTGTCTAAAATACATATCCAAAGATTTCTTATCTATAAGGAGAAATTGTTTCACTTCTGAAGAATTCTCTATGAAAAAATATCTTATGAAAGAAATGAATTTCATAATTGTCTCTTGTGTCAAAAGATTGGGAGTGCTTCAAAAAGAAGAAAATAGAATTTGATTTCAAATAAATTCTCTAAAAATTATTTATGTTTAATAAAAAGATAAGCCACTTGTTAGATAAAAAATTCGAAGTTTTCGATTGTCCTTCTAACACATATTAAATCATCCGATATTATTTATTTATTTTTATTAATTCTTTGCTAAACCTTGAAAATTTTCACTTACACTATATATAAATATGATTAAACCTGGAAGTTAATCATATTTATATAGTGTATGAGGAAATTTTCAATTCCTATACTTTTTAAGTCTCCATTTAAAATTCCTTAAATTTATCCTTTTTTGGAGAGGAAGGGGCACACAAGTAGATCCTTCCTTTGCCATTATGAGAAGAAAAAAAACCTAACCAATTAAATACTTCATACCAAACCTACATCGTCAAATCACACACAAAATAAATGTGTCTTTTTTCTTGATGACAAAAAAAGGAAAACAAACAGTGCATCTGACAAGATATTCCTTATAAAAAATAAATAATTTTATCAATGACATATTAGGCTCGTGATCTTGCACTTAACCAGCACTTTCTTTCAATAATAGATTGATTGCTTTATTTAATTAATTAATGAACCATACTATTACAACAGAAATGTTATCCTTACACGTTTTGTCTCCTATTACAACACAGGAAATAGACATCTAATATGCAATGCCGGATAAAATAAGCTCAATATCAAAGCATTTTCATTTTTGGAGAGAAATGTTGGCAAAATATTTCATTTAATTATATTTCTAATAGCTAAGTTAATGTTTCTAGAGAGAGAAGCTCTGACTTCTCACTAGATTTTCTGGCGGGCAACTACCTTCAGTATTTATAGAGTGGCAGAAACAGAAGTAACAAGGCTTCAGGCATATAACGCTAAGGTGGGACACTTTGCGGCGGGCGAGAGGAATTACACAGGGAAGTAAGACGACCAGGTCATTTCTTCTATCATCTTCTCTAAAATACCTTATAGGATCAAAGTGTGTCACATTTTTTAGTTACTCGGGTGTATTGGGAATGTTGTGGAGGTGGTTATTCCAGGTAAGCATAATAAGCTGGGAAAGAGGTTCGGTTTTGCTTATTTTCAAGAGGTTGAAGATGATAGGCTCCTTGCGTTAGGCTGGATAATGTGATCATTGACGGAAAAAAGATTCAAGCGAACTCTCCTCGTTTTGGGAGGAATTTTAGCTCTACAGATGTTAACAGGAACAATGAGAGGAGACCAGTTTTTTATCCTACTGTGTTTGTACCCTCATATAGTAGTAGTAAAAGGAATAATAGATCCAATCGTCACAAATCTTATGCGCAGGCGGTGGGGCCTGAAGTACCTCAGTCGTTTGAGAATCCAAGTCAACCTTGTCTAATTTATTCTGTTTAGGAGGAAGATCGTGTTAGACTCAATAATTCTTTTATTGGGGTGGTTTTGGTGCCTGGAATGACTTACAACATCCACACTTCGTTCGAAACTGAAGGTTATTTTGCCATCAAAGTCACTCCTCTTGGTGCTAACTTATGCCTGTTGGAAGAGGTCGAAGACGGAGCTATTAGGGACTTGGTTTCAGAATGTGGGAGCTGGTCGAGTCAATGGTTTTCCGAGATCAGAGAGTGGAAGCAGAAGGATGTCGAAAAGGAAAGGGTCACATGGATTAGGGTGCATGGAGTGTCGTGTTATGCGTGGAATTTCAAATTCTTTGAAATGGTGGCTAATCTGATCGAATGTTATGTGTGTGCTGACGAAAACACCTTAAAGGCGGATTATATGGACATTGCGATATTAATGGTATGAACTTCTTATGTCATTGTGGCTGATAAGGTCTTTAATGTCAAGAGAGATGGGTTGATTTCAAAATTAGGTGCTCTGAAGATTCATATGGACCCCTGCGGGTTGCTGTTAATCACAACAAAGTTGAGCCTAATATCTATGTAGCTTCCTCATCTGATTCAGGTAAAGGTTGGTTTAGTTCCGATGTTGATATTTTCGAGGATGAAGAGCAGGTTGTTTCCTCTGATGGAGAGACATGTGGGGAGAAAGAGACTAATGTTTTACCTATAGTTGAGGAAGTCTTATCAGTTGGAGTAGGTTACAAGGAACCAGACGTGGGTAAGGAAGCAAATCTCTTTAATAGCGCAGCTAACGATGCTTTTAGTGGAAGCTTCGATAAGGCTATAGGGAGGGCTAGGGTGGTTGCAGATCGTACTCAATCTCTTAAGGGACCCACTTTATAACCCCTGTGTCTCCAGCTTCCTCAGAAACTAGAGTTAGGTGCTCTTTTCATTCTACAGCGGGTAAAAGTAGACAACAGGGAGGTAAAAGTATTTTTACTGTCAAAAGCAAACTTAGGAGTATTTATGACTTTAATGGGCCTAAAGCTAAGTCTGTGAAGAGAAAGAGGCCCAAGAAGAGGTCTCTGCAGAAGGTTGATTCAATCGAGCCTCCATCCATTCCTGGTTCTGGTTCTCGATAAATGGAAGGTTTTTCTGCTGGGGATGATATCTGTTGTGATTCTTTTACTGATTCTGATCTGATTAGGTGCAACAATCGTTTATGGGATAACTTTGATTCGAATGTTGGTAACAGGGTTTGGCTTGTTATTTCCAAATTAGGTGTTATTTCTACAGGTTCTGTAAAGGATTATCAAAAGAGGATAGAAGAAGAGATGGAGAAAAAAGACAAAGGGAGGATGCAGATTCAGAAGGATTCAAACAATCGGGGAAAATGATTATTGGGTCTTTGAATATTAGAGGGGGGGGGGGGGGGGGTAGCTTGGTTAACAGGAAGAGGATTAACCAGTTAATTAATCGTTGTGGGCTGATATTTTTTTGATCCAAGAGTCCAAGTTGGTAGATGTTGATACAGGTTTGGTCAGAAGATTTTGGAACAGGGATAAGATTGGTTGGTCTTTTGTTAGTTCTAAAAGGCAATCTGGTGGCATCATCACATTATGGAAGGAGGATCTTGTCGACGTAATTTTCAGCTTCAAAGGGGAAGGATATTTAGGGATAAAGCTGCTATGGAAAGGTAAAATTCATTATATTATCAATGTGTATTCGCCTATTCTTTGGTTCTTAGAAGATTACTCTGGGAGGAGTTATTGGTCATTCAGGATAAGTTCAAGGACGGAGATTGGATCATGTGCGGGGATTTCAATTCGATAATCAACAACAGCGAGAGGAAAGGAAGGGCAGTAAGTAGGAACAAATCAGAAATGTCTGAGTTCAATGGTTTCATTGGTCATACTGGTCTGGTGGATCTCCCTTGCAAGGGGAATAAGTTTAGTTGGTTCGGCGGTAACGTATACTCAATGATTAGATTGGATCGCTTCCTGGTTTCGAGTACTATTATCGACAGATGGGGAATAATGGGGAAATTAATTGGCAGCCATGACATCTTTGACTACTGTTCGATTTGGTTAGTGTTCAACAAAGAGGATTGGGGCCCAAAGCCGTTCAAGGTGAATAATTGTCGGTTTGATAACAAGGTTTTTATCCCGTTCTTAGATAGTGTTTGGAGGAGCCTGAAGGTTGAGGAGAGGATAGATTATGTGATAAAAGAGAAACTCAGGTTATTGAAAGGTAGCTTGTGCACTTGGAATTCAGAAGTGTTTGGGAAGATTGAATTAGATATCAACGATTTCGATGAGCAGTTGTCCAGGTGTGAAGAGGAGGCAATGATCGATTTGGCTAGAGGTAGAGGTGAGGTTTCTACTACCAGAAAACAAGCTATTAGCCACGTGATATACCCATGTAAAAATCACGTCACTAAAAATTACATTAGTGACGTGATAAACACGTCGCAATAGGGAAAAATTAATATAAAATTGAAAGGCAACATTTCAGATAGTGGGAAATTTAAAATTAAAAAAAAAAACTTAGTGACGTGAAATACACGTCACTAACATGTTTCAAAAAATTAAAAACTTTAGGGGGGATTCATGGTTGATAAAGAGGTATTATGTGATCGTTATGGGCTTTGCAGATACCCACATGATATTCACGTCGGAATTTTCCTTTATGGGTTCAAGTCGCTAAGAGCAAATAGAAAAAGACAAAAAAAACATGTTGTGGCATGTTTCCCACGTCAGAATTTTCCTTCATGCTTCTGGTAGAACTTAAAGGCGAAAGAAAATCTTTTGCTGCAGAAATCTAGAATTATTTAGGATTGAGAGGGAGAATCCAATTCGAAGTTCTTTCATAGTGTGATGAAGGAACGTTGTCGTAACAATTTCATTGGCTCCCTTCCTTCTGAAGATGGTTTGATCGAAGATGCTGCAGGTGTAAAGGAGGAAGTTTATAGGTTTTTCTCAGAAAGTTTCAAGAGGCCCATTATTGTTAACAGACCAGTTCCTGAGGTTGTTCCTCTTAAAAGGATTTTGAGTAATGAATTGTGATTTCTTGAAGCTAAATTCACTGAGTCTGAAATTAATAAGGCGTTTTGGGATTGTGGTGGATCGAAAACTCCCAGGCCTGATGGTTACAACTTTCATTTTCTAAGAAAGTGTTGGAACATTATTAAAGGAGATACTTTCCGCTTTTTTTCACGAGTTTCATGAAAAGGCTACTCTCTCGAAGGCTATTTCCTCTTCCTTCCTTGCCTTGATTCCCAAAAGTAATAATCCTTTGGGTCTCCACGAATATAGACCAATTTTCTTGGTGGTTGTCTTTACAAAGGTTTATCTAAATTACTAGCAGCTAGATTGAAGACGGTTTTGGGATCGATCATTTCCTCTTGTCAAAGCGCTTTCGTCTCCGGTAGGAAATTATTAGATTGTGTTTTGGTGGCTAACGAAATGATGGATTTCGCTTTGAAAGAGAAGTTGGGTGTGTCCTTTTTAAGGTATACTTTGAGAAGGTATACAACAAGGTGAATTGGGGTTTTCTCAAGTATTTATTGCATAGAATGGGATTTAGGGAGCTATGGATTAAACAGATGGAGGCAACTATTTTTACTAGTTTCATGTTGGTTCTTGTCAACGGCAGCCCGACGAAGGAGTTTAAGGTTGACAGGGGGCTCAAGCAGGGAGATCCGCTTTCTCCTTTCTTATTCATCATAGTTGCGGAAGCCCTAGCAGGTCTGGTTCGAAGGTCCATTGAGTGTGGAGAGTTTTTTGGTTTTTCTGTAAAAGGCCAATGTAGGGTTGACATTCTTCAGTATGCAGATGACCCCTTATTATTTTTATAAGGAAGTTAGAAGCACATTTGGGCTTTAAAAAATGTTCTTCGTGGTTCCAAAGTCATTTCTGGCTTGGGTGTTAACTTCCTGAATAGCAAATTGATCAGATTCAATATCAATCCACACTTTTTGTCTGGTGCTAATAATTTTCTTTTCTGCAAGTTAGAAGGCCAGACATTCGATTTTCTTGGCATTCCTTTAGGGATGAATCCTAGAAGGGTTTCATCATGGGACTTTCTCATTCAATAGATGAAAGCTCAACTTCAAAATTGGAAAGGTCAATTTCTAAGTTTTTGAGGGTGTATTACGTTGTTGAAAGCTGTTTGGACTAGCTTGCAGGTATTCATTTTATCTTTTCAGAGAGCTCCTAAGCAAGTGTATAAGGAAATCACCAAAATTCAAAATGTTTTCTCGTGGGGTGGCGTCGACAACAAAAGAAGGATACATTGGGTGGGATGGTAACAGTTGTGTTTACCTCTGGCTTCAGGAACTTTGCGTCTGAAGAGGGTATAGGAGTTCAATGTTGTGTTGCTCATGAAGTGAAGATGGCGGATATTAGAGGGAGAAACATATTTGTGGAGAGATGTCCTTACGGCAAGGTACGACGCCATTTCCCATCACATCTCTCTTTTATCCAGTCACTTTAGTTCTTCCTCCTGCTCTATTTGGTGGAAAGATAATCTTTCTTTTGAAAAAAACTAAGAATGTTGAAGCTTTCAAAGACACATGTGGATATGTATTGGGGGACGGCTTTTCGATCCCTTTTTGGTCTTCTATTTGGGCCGTTGAATTGTGTTTGAAAGATGTTTTTCCAGATTTGTATTTAATATGTTCATCAAAGGATTTGATGGTGGAGGATATGGGTGAGTGGAAAGGTGATTATTGGGAGTGAAATGATTTTGGCGTGCTGGCTCTCTCTTCTTTGTCGGTGTAGAACAGATTGAGGGAGCTATGTGAAACCATTGCGGATTTTCAACCTTCTCGTAATGTTGAGGACAAGATTACATGGGTTCTTGATAGTGTATTAGGATATTCATTAAAATCTGGGTATTCCTTTCTGTGTTCCATACAGCAGCAGGTAATTACAGTGGTTTTGACATTCTTTGGAGTTTAGTGTTGCCTTTTAGTATTAGAGCTTTTGGTTGGCGTTGTTTCCGTGACAGACTTCCCACCAAGTCTCAACTTCAGCTTCGTGGTGTAGTTTTGATTGAGCAGAATGTCTGTCTGTTTTGTTCGTCCGAACCAGAATCTTTTCTTCATCTTATTCTTCTTTGTCCGAACGCAATTCTGGTTTGGCAGGAGGTTTCGATTTGGGTTGGAATCGAGGTGTTCGTAGACGTTGATGTACGCAATCATTTTTTGTTGTGGGTGGATCATTTTAAAAAGGAGAAAGTTGGTATGCGGAAAGTTGGAAAGGTCTGGTTCGCGGTCGTTTGGAATATTTGGTTATTAAGAAATGGCATGATGTTCAAAGGAGACAAGTTCAATCTTTCGGATCTAGTTTGGAATATTAAAGCCTTGGCTTGGAGATGGTATATTTTAGGTAATATTAGTCTTTCCAATTGTAATTTTTATAATTTTTGCAAAGATCATTTACATTTCTTAAGTTAAGTTTCAGTTGGAGTCTAATTTCTCCCCGCGGTTTGGTGGTTCCATTTTGTATTCGGGTTCGAGTACCCCTAATACTCGTTTATTGAAATCCTTGCTTACAAAAAAAACACATACATATTCACTTATCTCTATCAAAAATTCCTTTCAAGTTGTTATTTTTTTGCTTGCAGGCTCTAATTTGAAATCCATATATGGATGTAATGAAAACTTTTTTTGAAAAACGAATTTGCAGTTTACATGATTCACATGAAGATTTTGATGAAGCATGAAAAATATTGATTTACAAGTTGAAAAAAATCCATTTATGGATTAAAACAAATTTCAAGATGATGGCTTTGATGTTTGATCAAGTTGTAACTTCTTTTTGTTTCAATAAAAATGCCTTAGATCAATACATTTATTTGAAGATTAGTGGGAGCATTTTATAATTTTTGTTTTGTGTTTCAGAGATATTCTACTTGCTATAAGTTGCATTTGATATTACTTATGCAATTTAGGTGGAGAAGGAAATTAAAAGATAGAGGTTGAGAGGAAATGAAAGTTTGTTATTAAAATTGTTATTGACGTGTTATGAATTACACCACGTACATGTATATATACACAAGTAACTAACTTCAAATCCAAGTAATTAATATGGGTTTGGGCTTGGATTATATCACAATATATCCTCTTATAATTTGAGTCATTAATCACAAACTAATCATAATCGATCTGAACTATTCCTAATTTCTTTCTCAAAGTCACGAATCTGTCGATCTTCAATCCTTTGGTGAAAATGTCGGTCAACTGTGCTTCACTCGAGCAATGTTTCACTTCAAGTTCACCTTGATTTACCTTTTTTTTAGAAAATGAACTCTGACATCAATGTGCTCACTCATTCCATGCAGAACTGGATTCTTTGCAAGATTAATGGCTAACTCGATTTGCAGCACTAGAGGTTTCTTCACTTCGACCTATATCTCATTCAACATAGATCTATCCAGATTGCTTCACAAGTAGCATAGGATCCCGCTATATACTCAGCCTCACATGATGATAATGCCACCACAGGTTACTTTCTCGAGCACCATGAGATTGGGACACCAAATACTTGAAAGAAATAACTAATTGTGCTTCTTCGATCTTCCTTATCTCCACATCAATCATCATCTGAATAACAATTAATCACATTTTTTTTGCTTTGAGAATCTTAAGGAAACAAAATTCCACAGTTTATTGATCCTTTTAGGTATCTCAGGATTCTTCCTGCTGCCTTCATGTGTGACACTTTTAGTTCATCCATGTATATGCTTACCAATCTGACTGAGAAAATTATATCAGGTCTGCTTTTGCACACATAACTTAGAGGTCCTACAATTTGTGTAAACAAGGTAGCGTCGACCTTGTCCTCCGGACCCTCTCCATGTTTCACCAGTTTCAGATTTGGTTTGACACGTGAGGATGCAAGATGCGAGTCTTCTATCCTGAATCTCTTGAGTATTTCTTTGACATACTTTCTTTGATGTAGCACCATACATTTCTTCGGCATTTGAAACTCCTCGCCTAGGAAATAAGACAATTTTTCCAGATCTTACATTTCAAATTTTTTGTTCAACAACTCTTTGAACTTCGACAAGCTCTTCATGTCGTTTTCCATTACTAACAAGTCATCAACATATAAGTAGATGATGATTATATCTTGTGCCATGACCTATACACAGACATCATACTTAGACCTGGATTTGATGAATCCCAGTTGAACTAAGTATGAGTCGATCTTCTTGTTCCATACTCTAGGTGCATGTTTGAGACCATAAAGATTTTTTTGCAACTTGTATACTTTCCTTACTTTCTCCGAAATCACAAACCCAGAAGGTTGTGTGACATACACGACTTCATCTAGGAGACCATTCAAAAATGCTGATTTCACATCTAAGTGAAATGTCGACAAGCCTTGCTTGAATGCTAAGGCTACCACTAATCTGACAGTCTTCAATCTTGCTTCTGGTACATATACTTTAGAGTAGTCAAGTCCTGCTCTCTGAAGAAATCCTCGGGCTATTAATCTTGCCTTATGTCTTGCAATCAACCCATCAGGATTGTGCTTCATCTCGAACACCCACTTCACTTCGATAACTTTTGTGTGCGTTGGTCATTCGACTAGCTCCCATGTATTGTTTCTTTTGATCGCTTGTAACTCTTCGACCATATCTATCTTCCATTGATTATCTTTAAATGCCTCACTATAGTTGATTGGTTCAAAACATGCAAGTAAAGCGAAATGAACCAAATCTCCACTTGTTCGCAGAACCTTGATCTTCTTTTCACTATGGTTTTCGACAAGCATTTTGAATCTCATAAAGATTGAAAATAATTCGTCTTTATGTTTGATCACATAGATCTAAAGCTTTCGACTGTACTCATCGACAAATGAGACAACGTATTTATTTTCATCAATGGTATGATCCTCAAACGGGCCACATACATCTGAATGTACTACTTCTAGTATGCATGAGGGTCATATTGAGTTAGTCTAAACAAAAGACTTTCTGGATCGCTTCCCTACTAAGCACCCTTCACAGAGTTTGTTGGGCATCTCAAGATTTGGTATACCTGTTGCCATATCTTGAGTAATCACTTGATCGAGTGACCTAAACTTAAAATAGCCAAACCTCAAATTTCATAAAAAAAACTATGCTTGTGGTTAACCGCCGTTTTTAGGCATTGTACCTCAGTTGAATTGATCATGGTCTTAAATGTCTTATTATTCGACCTAGGAGACTTTAAGATCATATTATTCTGAGTGTCGTATAGTTCCAAATCTCTATCTTTCATAACCACTGAGAAACCTCTTTCGACGAATTGTCCAACACTTAGAAGGTTGCACTTCATGCCAGGTACATATAGTACATCTTTGATCATAGCCTTTGCTCCATTATTCCTTTGAATGACTATGTTGTCAGTACCTTCTGCTTGCAACGAATTATTATATGAAAGCCTGACCTTGCTCTTCTTCGACCCGTCAAAGTTTTCTAACCACACTCTTCGATCAGTCATGTGATTCGAGCAACCTGTGTCGAGGAACCAGGTCTTGGAGTCGACATGCTCATCTACAGATGCACCCATAATCACCATACCATCAGAATCATCAGAACCTTGATGTGCAAGGTTTTCTTCTTCATCATCCTTACCTTTTGTCTCTCCCTTGTCTTTCTTGTACCGACAATTCTTGGCCAAGTTACCCCACTTTTCACAATTACAACAATGCACACTTTTCTTCTCATGTTTGTCTTTTTTATACGAGATTCCTTCTCCTCTTATTGAGGATTTAGAAACCCTATCATCAGCCTTCTGTTTTGAGGATTTGCCAAAGACTTCTTGCTCTGAGTCTTGTCGAATTTTCCCTTGAACTTATTAGAACTACCATGATTCTTCCATGTTTGGACTTGCAGTGCTTGTATTGATTCTTGAACTCTTTTCCTCTCAATAATCCTTAACTCAAGTGCCTCCAACGAACTAATCAAATCTTCCAATTTCACTACTAAAAACTTCGCGTTTAGTGACCAAAATAGAGACCGAAAAAGGTTAAAAATCGGTCACTATAATGTTTAGCGACCAATAAAGTGACCAAAATTTTTCTGTTGAAAAAGTGCTAGGCGCTAACCTTTAGTAACCTATTTAGTGACCGAATTTTAGTGACCGAAATTGAGACCGAATTAGTGACCGATTTAGCCACCGTTTTTTGTGTGTTAAGGAAATAAAATTAAAATGAAAATAATTGCCACATTCAAGTATCGAACCCAGGACCTTGGGTTATAGAGTCCACACGTTACCACTAGAACACATCATAACAATTATCAATTTCATATTTAAATTTGTATATATTATTAAAATATATTTAAATTATTATAATGTCATTTAATTTACATTTTTTTATTAAATTAATAAATTTATGTTTATCAATTTTTTTATATAAATATATTTTTTATTTGTTATAAAAATAAAAATGTGATATTTTGACAAAAAACTAAAAATTAAGATGAACTTAAAATATTTAAAAAGGAGAGAAAATTAAGAGAGGAATAATAACTTAAAAAATAAAACCACCAAAGTTATTAGTGACCAAAATTTCGGTCACTAAAATTTTTTAATAAATTAATTTTGTGAAAAAATATATGTAGTGACTGAATATTACGGTCACAAAATTTTGGTCACTAATTCGGTGGCTAACTTTATTTAGTGACCAATTTAGCGACTTTAAATATTTTTTAACATGATGTCAAAGTTTGGTGGCTAATTCGGTGGCTAAAGTGACCAAAAATTTGCAGTCACTAAATCGGTCACTAAAAGCGAATTTTCTAGTAGTGTTTCAAGGTTTCAAGATTTTTAGATTCTTGAATGGCTATGATAACATGATCAAAGTGAGAGGTCAATGTACACATTACTTTCTCAATTATCATTTTATCAGTTAAGACTTCACAACAACCTTTCACGAGATGAACAAGATTCTACACCTTTGAGACATAGTCTGTAATCTTTTCATCTTCTCCCATCTGCAGTAACTAATATTTCCTTCCCAATATCTGCAACTTGACAATTTTAACCTTTTCACCACCTTCATAATACTTGACAAGAATATCTCATGCCTTCATCACCGATTCATCATGAGAAATTCTATTAAAATTCGTCGTATCTACTGCAAATTGAATATAGAACACAACCTTACAATCTTTCTTCTTGGCTTCCTTGTGAGTGATTCTCTGAGCATTATTTGTGTTGCTGGCAAGCTCAGGAAAGACATTAGAAATCACTTTTAAGGTTTCATGAAAACCAAACAATGACTACATATGTTTTCTCTATCATATCCAATCTTTTCCATCAAGAATTGAAAGAGAATTAGGAATACCATTGCTACCATTTATCATTGTAGCGAATACGATTCATGAGCCATGCAAACACGACCGCCAACATGTAGTTATTGAATTTACTATCAAGAAGAACGAACCAGAAGTTCTATATACCAATTTGTTAACACTTATACAATTTGGGTGGAGAAGGAGAAAAGAGAGGTTGAGAGAAAATGAAAGTTGTTATTAAAACTGTTATTGATGTGTTATGAATTACACTATATATATATATATATATATATATATATATATATATATATATATATATATATATATATATATAAGTAACTAACTTTAAAACCAAGTAAGTAACTTGGTCTTGGGCTTGGATTATATCACAATATCATTAACATTTTGAGTGAGATATAAGTGATGTTAAGTAGCCACTTTAATACGAAGGACATTGGTGATAAGTGAACTTTTTTTTGCATTCAATAGTCCATATGATGTTTTTGAATTTGTCTTGGAAATGATATCTTAAAAAGATTCTTAAACTTTTTAATTTTTATATGTGTTCTCTGTGCACCGCACCTATTTAAAATTGTGATAATCTTTATAAATTTCAATGTCCTCAAAATGATAAAGATATTGCTGAAATGAAAACAAAAACCTAATATGCTGCTCTTTCCGGTAGTTTAGTGTTGAACCACCGTATTTTTATTTAAAATTTATCCTTACAAGACTCATATTTGAGGGATTGTGAACCATCATGCTTCTTACTTAATCACTTTTCCTCTACAAGATTCGTTCTTGAAGGATTGTAGATTGGTATATTCATAATGTCCAAACCCACATAACATGAAATAACCCCGACTGTTTAGAGTTAAAGTATGCTAAGTCCTTCGAGAGTACTTAAAACAGCATGGGCGAGTTCATGTTGAACTCATCGTTAGCGAATATGGTGAGTTCATCTGGCCACGAGGTCAGCTCGACTCTGGACCAGAAAGTTAGCTTAACATTGCTAAATCGGCTATAACTCATGTAATTGTTCAGATACAAGTAACACATACTCAAACAAGAAAAAAAAAGTTAATGGAAGAAGTGAAAGGGGCTTGGATATAAGTGCATCCGTAAATAACAAAGAAAGAAGTACCACTTATTCACATAATCAATGTTGTCGAAATCGAGATCTTACATAAGATCGGGAGAGAACATTAAAATCGTAAAATATAAAATCGTAATTAAGATCGAAAGATCTTACTCAATTAATTTTATAAGATCGATAGGGGATAACAAGATCGTAAAACATAAGATCGTAAACAAAATCGTAAGATTTTACTAAAAAAATAATAATTAAAATATTTTATATTATATATATTAAATAGTGCATAAGTTTTCATTTTAAAGATAAAACCATCAAGTCTAAAATCATAACCATAAAATTAAAAATCTCAAATCTTGACATTAAAATCTCAAATCTCAAAATTTTGAAGATAAAACCATCAAGTCTAAAATCATGACCATAAATAACTTTTTTCTAACCCTATATATAATTTAATAAAAAAATATTGTAATGTAATCTTACTAATAAATATATATATTCTTAATTCTTATAATTATATTAAATTATATGTATGGATAAGTATTGTAATAAAATCAATTAAAAAAATTATTATAATACTATTAATAATAACAGTATGTATGAATTATAATCTGTGACCTCAAGAAGCAAAGTTGTATTTACTAAAAGAAAACACATAAGATTTTAAAAATTCAGCAACTATTTTAAAAAATTCAGCAACTAGAATATTATAATGAAACATATTATATTAAGTATACGCCTTGCATTCTCCAATATTATAATTCAGCAACTACTAAATATACATATTAAGTACACGCCTTGCATTCTCCAATATTATATCAAAAATGTATATTAAGTCGAAAAATATTAATATTACACAAATGTAGTAGTGATGAACTGATGCCTATATTACATTGCAAGGCGTGATCCTAAACTATTATATTATATGACAGTACATTGAATTATATATGTTTAATTGTTTCAATTACATTATATTATTGTATTATATTATTCTTAAATACAAATATATTTCTGAAGAATCTTGAATAGTCTAACACTTTGACTCATCCTATACTCATCCTATATTATAATAATTATACTAACACGTCTATCATTGCAGAGTGTCAAAAACCAAATAATAAACATTAAACAGCATTAAAATAAAGAAATAAAAGTAACTCTGTGGAAGATGAAAACGCAGAAAAATAAGAAACCACCATTAAAACGAAAACAGAGCAGCTTACTTATCCTCTTCTCCGGCAACAAAATTTGAGAAGTTTGAAGTCCATGTCGCCGATTTTACCGATCATTAACAATTAGGATTCAAAGATATAAAAAAAAACAGGTATTTATGTATTTATAATACTCTGATTCTAAACCGGGTCGCATTTGACCCGGGTAATAAAGCCCAGATTTACGAGATTCTATTTTCAAATTTCGCACCAATTAATTTCGCCGCGATTTTTGCAGAGATACGATCTTGCTTCCGATCCAGATCGGTGGAGGTGATTGAGATCGCAAAATCGTTCGATTCCACGATCTGGATCGCGATCTTGATAACAATGCACATAATACTTAGACCGAGGCTTTATTGATTAATTGATAATAAGGTAGCATATGTTGTACTTTTGAAAGTATAAATGTATGCTTAAGTTTATATCCATCAAGCTATTTTATTTGTATTTAACTTGATATGAAATACATAAACAAACCAGGTTTGGATAATTCAAATTTTGTTAAAAAGATCATGCAGTATTTGCAGGGATTAAAAATTGTATAGTGATCTATAAGAAGTGTGATCAACTTCAAATTATTGGCTATTATGATTTTGATTTTGCATGCAAGTTGTCTTGACAACCTAAAGTTTACTTCTAGCTTAATTTTTATGATGACCAAGGGATCTATTTCTTTGAAGAGTCACTCTTACAAGTACCACAACCATGTAGGCAGAGTAAGATCCTTATGATGAGATCATTTATTAAGCTATATGGCAAGAGACTTTGGATGGGTCATCATTAAGGGGAAACATTCACATTGGGTCAAACACAAACTTAAAAGTCAAAGACGCACCCAAACAAGTGAGAAATACCACATACTTATCCAAAATCTTAAGATGATAGGTGTATGAGTCCTCTTACTTATAAAGTGCTCAACCTCACTACTACAAAATATACCTTTAGCAACGCTAAATTACAACGGTCTGACAGTTAACTGTGGTAATACCTCTTTTTTGGATGTGTTTTGTTTTTTATATTTACAAAAAGACATTGCATTACGGTCAAACAATTGAACTGTGATAATACCATCATGGAGTGACAGGGTTCGAATCTCAGCTCCAACAATTTTCTACTTTTTTGTTACAATGAGTGTTTTCCTTATATATATATATATATATATATATATATATATATATATATATATATATATATATATATATATATATATATATATATATATATATATATTAAAATTAGAATATTTATCACCACGGTTGTTAATGTCAACTGTTGGGAAAGGCCTTACATTTCATCATGGTTTTTTAATGTGACTGTGGTGAAATTATTTACCTGTATATAAGTGAATTAGCTCTCGCTTCTTGACGGTATTGTTGTATCTCTCACAACAAAACTCTTGCACACATTTTCTCTCTTCTTCTTCGTCATTACCTTTCCTATTCTACATTATAGCCTCAATCTTGTTCTTCATACATAAAGGTATTCTTCTTCTTTCTTATGCTCTCGTTTTCGTGTATGTTGTTGTTATGTTTCATACATGATTTTCTTATTACTCAAGAGTTGATGGTTTTTTTGTTGTTGTATGTTGTTGTATGTTTCACATGATTTTCACATGATTTTCATATTATTTACTTCGGTTTCACATGTTTTTTTTGTTTGTTTGGATATGCTTTAGGTTTTGAAAAAGAAATTTTCTTTCCTACGACCACTTTGACACCATCTAAGCATATCCCACTCTCAGATTCCAAATTTTTCTCTTAACATGAATAGTGGGAGAAAACTTGTCCATGAAATTTTTAACACCCTAATTACCCCCGCATAATTATAAATAAAAATCATAGTAATTTTAAACCAACAACAATTAGGATGCTACTTTTACCACCAAACAGCTCATGTTTAAAGATATGTAACACATATAAAACTTCACAACTTATGATAATAATAATAATAATAATAAAGTCTGAACTTTAGCTTTTATTCAACAGCAGAAAAGCATCAACAACCGAATATTATAATAATTCAAAACATAACTGAATATAAAGTAATCATGAGAAACTATTAAACATCAAAGATCACATGGTAAACTCAACAAAACATAAAGTAGACAAATAAGCGTTTCCACCCATCAATGTTACATATCAGATCAGACGTCAACTCAACATAAGCAATAAGAGGAGAAATCTCTTCCACTCACATCCAAGCCTCTACTACGGATTATCTGCACGGTGCCCATGTAAAGGCATCATGCAAACAGAAGGGGTGAGAAATCACAATCATATAAGACAATGCATAATAATATGTAAGCACACCAACAACATATGCATAAATCACCCAATCCGCAATTCACATTCCAAACAATCCAATTATCATGATACAACAATTATGCAATACATTGAGACTCAACAACACGACTCAATAAATGTGGTACCAAATTGTGAACTCTCAGGTTCACTTGCTCTGATTCCCACCATAGGATCAGAGCCCACCAAAAATCGTTACCATCACCATAGGAATTATCTACTCGCACCCAATCCCCACCTTAGGACTGAGTCTCACCAAAACGGACCACCGTCCAAACACCATGATGCATAAGTCATACAATACATGCAACAACAACACCATGTACAATAACCTTCACCTTAATCAATTTACTACGCCAATGTTGGCCACCATGCACCTTACACATGTTATAAACATTCAACAATAATAATATATTAATATAGAAAGCAACAACATCATATTCATGCATGCTCCACACTACGACACACAAACCATACATCATCCAACACCATCACGCGATATTTAAATCAACTCCAGGTACTAGAACTATTTTAAGATAAAGTTCATTGTGTTAGCTTCCTAAAGCTTCAAACAACACCTCAATCGGACACCCGGAACTCAAGTTATGAATTTTCAAAGTTTTCTGAATTTTTCCTCCCAAAGTAAACGGTTACCCCCCCCCCCCCCTCCCCACACACACACACACACACAATACAGTTTTTACGCTATTTTTCTTGACAGTGTAACCGATTACACAAAAACTGGTAACCGGTTACATCCTTAAAAAAATGATTTTTCTGCAATCATGTAGTACGAAAATCAGTTCCAACACCTCCCAAAAACCCCAATTTTCATACCAATTCATTTATTCCAATTTAGCACTATAATTCCTAACAACATGCAGAAATCTAAGCATTCACAAACCTCCCAAATCATCAAACACATACAAATCAACATCATCTTGCATCGAATTAATCCGAACACCGAAAAAGTAAAAAAAAAAATTATATCAACATATAATGAACAATTACCCACCCACATACTACATAAAATGCCATTATACAATAGGAGATCCCACCCTTACCTTAGATTCATGGTTCAAAACTTCTCTAATGGATTTCTCTTCTTCTTCCTCCATGCCTTAGCTCTTCTCTGTTTTCTCTTTCTCTTCAAGTTTTCACATACTGATAATTTTCTCTCCAATCCCCCTTTCTCTTATTTTATTATATTTTAATTCTAATTACATCTTAATCCAACCAATTAAAATAAATATTTGTTTTTATCATATTATCATAACAATAATAATAAAATAAATATTTAATTTCTTACTATTACTACTAATTATTTAAATATTTCTAATTAAATAATAGTGACAATAATCATTCTCCCACCACCTCCATATCTCTACACTTTTACTCACACACCCCCAACACCTTAAATTCAACATTTATAAGGTCACTACCCATCATCTAAGGGTCCCTCTAACACCACAATTCATACACAATCACACACACAATCATATAATTATTTACGAAAATTAATTAAAATAAACCAGGGTGTTAGAACTCTCCCCAACTTAGAACATTTTCATCCTCGAAATTTTACATTATGCGAACGACTCTGGATACGACTCTCGCATCCCACTTTTCAACTCCCACGTCAAGTTCCCTCCAGCAGCTCCTCCCCACACTACCTTCACGAGAGCAATCTCTTTGCCTCTCAACCTCTTCAATTCACGGTCTTCGATCTTTACAGGTAAGGCTTAAGCTGTAAGATTATCCCTCACTTGCACTTCATCCATCGGAATCACATGTGATGGATCTGGTACATACTTCTAAAGCTGTGAGACATGGAATACATCATGTAAGTTTGAAAGGTTGGGTGGTAACGCCACCCTATAAGTAACCACTTCGATCCTTTCAGAAATCTGATACAGACCAATAAATTGAGGAGTAAGCTTTCTCGATTTCAAAGCACGTCCAACACTGGTCATCGGAGTGACTCTCAAGTATACATGGTCTCCTTCTTGAAACTCAAGATCCTTCCTTCTCTTATCATGGTAGCTCTTCTACCTACTCTACGAAGCTTTCATCTTCTCTCAAATCAACTTCACATTTTCAGTAGTCTGCTGGACAATCTCAAGTCCAAGCACCACACTCTCACCGGATTCATGCCAACTTAAAGGTGTCCTACACCTCCTACCATACAACACCTCAAAAGGTGTCATTCCAATTCTAGAATGGAAACTATTGTTATAAGTAAACTCTATCAATGGCAGATGACTATCTCAAGCACCTTCTTGCTCAAGAACACACGCTCTCAACAAATCCTCCAATGACTGAATAGTTCTCTCTGTTAGAACAAGATTTGTTCATGACATATATTCCTTAGGTTTCGATGATAACAAAGTATTTAACGAACAATGGCTATATTTGATGTGTGTTTCTTGTATGTGGGTTCTAATACTTGTAAATATTTATATATAGAATCTGATATACAAAGGTACACTTGAGAAAAGCTGAATTGCTAGCTTCTGGTGGTGCAGAATCTAAAGAACACTTGCTAAGTGATGTCTGGCGTAGACTCTAAAGTTGAAGGCCTCAGCATCAAAAGAAGCAACATAATTATCTCTACACTTGGTGAATCTAAATTGACTTCTGGTATTATTCAGAGTTGTTGATAAACCTGAAGTTGTCCGTACTGCATAAAGCAAGCAACATTGTCAAATCAATTTGTCTGCTGGAGTATGAGTTCACAAGGCTCAAAAAAGGTTGACATGCTTTACGAATATCTACTCTCAAAGGCTCTATAATACATGATCTTTTTTAAGACTCAATGGTTAAACATGTTACACAATGGATCAATATCTTTTGGTGTATCTATCTTCAACAGCTCTTGTACTATGGAGTAAAGCAAAGACACTTGATCAAGGTATCTTTTCCAACAGCTAGTCTGCTGCAAGTGCTAAAGAAGTGGATGAAGGTTCAAAATGAATCTTTAACAAGGATTAACCAGATGAATGAGTAACTGTTAAAACAAGATTTGTTCTTGACATTTTCTCTTTTAGTTTTGATGATAAAAAAGTATTAAAAGAATACTGGTTTATTTGATGTCTGTTTTATTTATGTAGGTTCTTGTTCTTGTACATAAATAATCAGAATCTGTTTTACTTAGACATACTGGAGTTGCTTTATTAATAGCTTCTAGTAGCATAGTCTGAAGAACAATTGCTAGTGTAGTTTGACACAGACTCTGAACTGAAGGCCTAACATTCAGACGAGTTTTTACACTTGGTAATTGTATATCAACATCTAGTACCATCCAAAGTTGGTGATAAAGTTGTGGACTATCCGTACTACTGAAAGCAAGTTGTATTGTCTTATCAGCCTATCAGCTAGAGTCAACAAGATTGCAAGGCTCAAGAAAAGCTGGTACGTTCTATGGATGTCAGCTCCCAACGGCTCTATCAGTACAAAACCTCATGAAGACTCAAAGGTTAAACGTGTTACACACTGGATTCAGAATCTATTGTGCATCCATGTTCAACGTCTCTTTTACTATGGAGTAAAGGCAAAGACACTTGTTCAAGACACTTTCTCAACGACTAGTTTCTTTAAAGGCTATATATGTGGCTGAAGATTCAAGTTTGAATTTTAAAAAGGATTCTTCTATTGATGGAGCGGCAAGATCAAGAAATTATCAACTTTAATGTAATATACAGATTTTATGTTTTAGGTTGTAATTGTAAAAGCCTTAAGATTTCTTATCATTAAATATCTGAGAAATCTTAAGTGCTTTAGGTCTTTGTTATGGTGGTTACTCGTACCTCTGATGCTTGCATCATGTGCACCTTGTTCTCTATTCTGCTGAGCCTTCAGTAGTTTAGATTAAGTCTCCTGCTATGTGCTTGAGCAAAAAGTCTTGTCTCATTGGGATTCAAGCAACAAGTCTTGAGCCAAGATGCTTAAGCCACATAAGTTTCATTGCTTAAGTGCTTGAGCTGTGAAAGTCTTATTCAGCTAGTCTGATTGAGCAAGTGGGGAAGTATCCGTCTGAGGGGCGAGAGCAAGAAGTCTCAAGTGCAACTTGAGCGAAGGAAGTCTCAGTCTGGATGGCCAGAAGAGTAAGTGGCTCGACCAGAGGATGTGAGCAAGGGAAGTCTAAGACATGTGCCCTAAGCAAAGGGAAAGTCTCAACCAGATGATAGAAGAGCATGTGGCTCAGTCAGATGGTGTGAGCAAAGGGAAGTCTTAGACATGTGCTCTAAACAAAGGGAAAGTATCAACCATATGACAGAAGAGCAAGTGGCTCAGTCAAATGGTGTGAGCAAAGGTTAAGTCTTAAATATGTGGTATAAGCAAGGGAAGTCTCAGACAGTTGGTCTGAGCTGTTGTAAAAGTCTTATGCAGAAGCATAAGCGATTGTAATCATGTAGTGGTTATAATAAAAATCTCTTGTGAGGCAAAGGGACTGAACTACTCTCAGTTAGGGGAGGAACCAGTATAAATCTTTTGTGTCTTCTGCTGTTATTTTATTTACTTATGTTATATCCGCTGCCAAACGAATTAACTCAGAATCTGAACATTAGTTTTGATTCTGAAACTCTGATCATAAGTTAAATTAAAAGAGAACGTGAAACATAATTCAACTCCCCCTTTCTTGTGTACTTTTTCACACCTTCAATTGGTATCAGAGCCTCGTCTGTGCTTAACACTTAACAGTGGTGCAGATAATGATCCAATAAGAAAAGTGCATTTCTTCTTCAAGAAGGAATCAAGTGCCACATGAAAGGGTTTCCGAAGGTCTATAGAATATGCTTGAAAAAGGTATTACTATATAAGTTGACGGTGTTAAAGATGATCATCTTGAAAATCTCTTTCACCAACTCCGAAGTTAGATATTGAATATCTTCAGAGGTAGTTGCATTCTGGTAGATGCACTATCTCACTTCTGAGTATATCAACATCATTGATATGTCTGATGCTTGGACTATCTTTGAAATTTGGTCCTTAGGTTTGGATGATGAAAAACTATTCAACAAATCAATTTCTCTTTTTAGCTTAAGTTAATTGGAATGACTAATGATGAGAAACTTAGGTTTCTTGTCAGAAGGACTTTTATCTTGGCTAAATGGATTGTGATATCTGTTGATAGAAGAGTAACTTCAAAAGCTTCTGAAATATTTGTATTTCAAATAATTTCCCAAATCTGAAAGCAAGAAAAAAACACTACCATAACCAAATATCAGATGCTCTTCAATGTTTAATCTTTTGAAGCTGAGAATAGTGCAGGATGTAGATGAAAAGAAGCACTTGTGTTCTGAAATAAAAATCAAGTATTGAAAAACAAGAGATGTTGTTAAAGCTATCTTGTTTCAAAATATTTGATTATATGTAGTTTGTTCTTTAAGGTGGTATCTTAAGAAACTCCGTTGCTTCTTGTTTGAGGACCATCATGGAAGTTGTTTTAAAAGACATTTCTATGAGAAATCTTCAATTTCTCTTTGATTTCTGTCACTCATACTAAGACAGTACTCTGATATGCTTTATGTCAATTACAGATAGCTAACACCGTTTGGTTCTCAGCTTGTCAATGATTTCAAAGTCAAAAGATTTAATCTCAGATAATGAGATTATTGACATTGCTTAGAACAAGATTATGTTCCTATCATATCTCATTCTAGACTCATACTCAGGAGTGACTTATGGTTTGCTGTTAGATTGAGATGTAAGGCAAAGAAGAGTCTGTTTGTACTTATATGTATGGTCTTATAAAAATATGAGTATCATAATGTATCTACTACAGATATCAAGGAAAGAAGCAGAGGCATCTTCCATAAGGTTCTTTACAACATTTATTCGAAGAAGAGCCAACAACTCAGATCCAAGTACTGGTGGTACTGAATTTGGTGAGAGTAGTGGAATCAATGGTTAGACATCCATTGAATCAGAATCCACTCAAAGCTGTGTTCAGACTTTATTGATCAAGTCTAAATACTGAATCGAGTCTGGCCCAAAAAAAAGTGGTATGCTTGTTCTTTTCTGGTTTATATTTTGATTCAATGAAACATTTGTATAGATATAAATACAAAGTTTCTGTTAGACTTCTAGAGAGGTTCTTTTTGTAAAGAAGAACTTCACAAATCTTTAAGAGGAAACTCTGTTGTGTTTGTCTATACGGAATGTCTTATTAAGCCAAATGATGATCACATTTATGAAAATAGTTTTCTCACTTTTGTGTTGATATTGTTGCTTGTTAGCTGTCTAAAGAAGACAATTCAATATTCATCTATCACTCATGACTCTTGTTTCAAGATAAAGTGCTAGTTTTGAATAGAATCTTAGAGACTTGTTACTGACAGATGATATCTCTGTCTAAGTCTAGACTTACTAGACTCTGATGGTAGATAGCTTCTGAAAGTTGTCAGTTTTTGAGATTCATAAGAAGATTCTTTTTTACTGTCATAGCAGTTTAAGTAAAAAGTTTTCTAAAAGCTTTTATAATACTTAACTTTTCATAAAGGTGAAACTCAACTTGTGGAATTGAAATATATGTTGGATAAAGAACCTTTGGGTAATGATGTTTTATATTTTAGTACTTGTTATTACTATTCCCTGTCTTGTGAAACATCATTGTGTCCTTTTTTTGGCAAGATTCTTATTCTTGTAAGATTCTTGTTCTATTCTTCTTCTTCTTCTTCTTCTTCTTCTTTTTCTTCTTCTCTTCTTCTTGGTTGTGTGGTGATCAAACCAAACCTGAGATGAGTTCTTCAGTTTATTCTCTTTTGAATCAACTGGTTGTCATCAATGAAAATTTTGTGGATTTTGATGAGTTGCTTAAGATTGGTTTCAACTTCTGGAAGACTGTGTCTAAAAAAAGGTGGAATGGTTACTTTGAGATGCTATGTGGTTTCACTTATCCAAGTCTTGTCAAAGAGTTTTGGATCAATACCTCCATTGTTGAGCTGAATTCTGAGTATGCTATTTTGTCTAGAGTAACTGGTGTTTCTATTACAGTAACCTCTAAAGCGATTGCAAATATGATCAATTGTGAGGAGATTAGAGAAATCCCAGGAACTCCTTTTTGGGAACACTATCTTCCTATCTGGCGTATCTTTGTAGATCTATCTAATACATCAGTGGTTACAAATCTTCTTCCTGATGCTGTTGTTTGGAGTCAGGTTCTGAATTCAAACTTACTGCCTAAGGATAAAGATTTAGACTAAGTGGACCCTATTGAAAAAGATCTGCTTCTACTTCTTAATTCAAATTTGAAGATTGATCTTCCACACGTTATGTTTGACCATATGAAAAGGTCTCTTTCTTCTTTTCAAAAGGGAAAGATCTTCTTCATTCCTTATGGACGAGTTATTTTTGAAATACTTGTTCAGCAAGGGGTTAACATAAGTTTTAAGGCTAGTTCTTCCAAGATTTGGAGAGATATGTTTGAAGCTATCTATGAAAGATTTTGATGTTAGATTTCTGCATAGTTATGCTTTGTATTGTTGTTGAAATCTTTGTATTAAGCATCTTATTAATAAATTCAGAGTTATTCATGCTTGCGTTCAGTTTTAACTGATTAATATTTATTCTTGTTGTTCACTGAGAATATGAAATAGATAAAAGAACTCAAATGATTGTAACTTATTTTATTAATAAAAAGGAAGTTATTACAAGACAATTAGATTTTTTTAGTATAATGGACGTGTCCTAAGGAACTCCCTAGGATCATCTGACATGTCTAGATTGTCTAAGAAATCTTGCCATTCTTCCTTAGCAAACTCCAAAGCCTCATTTCTCAGTTTGTTTCTGCGTCTTGATCTAGAAGATCTTCTTCTTCTATAAGTCTTCACAAAGGATGTTGAAGAGGAGAGCACTTCTGAAGCTGCCTGCTTGCTTGCAGGTTCTTCAGTTGCTGCCTTGCTTTAATTTACTTGAGTTGCTACATTCAATAGTGTTGCCTTCCTAAAATCTCTCTTTGGAACCCATATTAGCTTTTGTTTATACATCTTGGTGTTTTAGGGATTAAGTGATGATGGAAGAAATCTTACGAGAGTTCTTTTGTAGACATGTTACATTCATTGTCTTGAGTTTAATATTATTTAAGTACTGATTGAATTTTATCAGTAGTTTAATAATGACTCTTGGAAATGTGATCTAGCAGTCTAACCTATTAATATTATCTTAATAATTATGAGTTTATGTTTGATCTGTTTTAACTGTCATTTCTGTGTCAGTTTCACTTTGATAATGTACCTTCAGAAAATCTAAAGAAATTCTGGAATGTAAATGCATGCTAAAGTAGTATTGGTCAGAAAAAAATTTCATTAATTAAACAGATGGATTATATATTTTTTTTTAAAAGGGTACAAGACGATTTCTAGAATTGATCCTTTGCTAGTGCATCTCATGCCCAACGGCGTCCACTGTTTTCATAGTCTACCTCCTCGTCTTCTGAATCAATCACTTCTTTCTCTTCTATGTCTGGAAGAGAGCGGTAGAACTTCTTGTTGACCCTCTTTTTCTTCTTCCTTGACCTCTTCATACTTTTTCTTTGAGGCTTCAAAGCAGCTACTGTTGAACCTCTTTCTGAAGGTCATTCAAGTACTGCCGATGTTACCTCTTCTGTATAAAGTATTATTGAGGGCAGAGACACAATTATAGAGGACTCAAAAGTAGCTAGCCTCTGAGGGGATTAGATTACCAAGCCTGTAGAGCTCTCGGTTGCGCTTGTAACGACGGATGCATTATGACTCTCAGTTGTTGATTCCATACCCTTAGGTTGGTGATTGATGAAAATGACTCAGGAGTTGAATGCTTTTTATAATGACTTCTGTGGATACCAAGAGTAAAAAATTAATCCTTGTTTAATTCTTGGAATATTAACGACCACTAAGACTTCAAAGCGTGCACTTTACAAACCTTAATGATTCTTATTACTTAATTATTCTTCCTCTTTGGAAACTGATCCTGTAATGATGATCTGAGTTACATTTATTAGTGATATTTTTTCTCTTTCCTTTCTTTTCCTTTTATTTTTTTTTTATGTGACAAAAGGGGGAGAAATAATAGTTAGTATTTAAGTGGAAACTGAACCCATTAAATACATGTCTTGTACTTATTGGTCATTTATTTTCTGTTTTTATGGTTACCTTCGCCAGGGCGTATTTTTAACTTTCTTGTACATAGGTCTAAGGAAAAGTTTACAAACCTCGGACTTAGCCTATCAGGCCCAGAAGGAGCTTACAAACCTCATATTCTGGTGTTGCCAAAGAAAGTTAAAAAGGGCAACATATTTTAACTCTCTTGTACATAATGTTAAGTAAGACCTTACAAACCTCTGACTTGGCCTATGAGACTCAGAAGGAGCTTCCAAACCTCGTATTCTGATGTTGCCAAAGGAAGTTAAAATGTTATTTTGGTTTTCTTAAATATGGAACTAAGAGGGAGCTTACAAACCTCAACCTTGGAACTTTTGACTCAGGGGGAGCTTGCAAACCTCAGACTCTGATGTTACTAAGAAGACTAATTTATTTTTTCTTGAAAAGTAGTTCTTGGTGTTAGAGTCAATAGAACTCAGCTGTGGACTATCAGACTCAGAGGGAGCTTTCAAACCTCATACCCTGCTCGTGCAGAGAAAAGTAAATGCCCAACATTGTCCTTTAAATACTTGTATTTGTCATCATCAAAAATAGGGGATATTGTTAGAACAAGTTTATCCTTGACATTTTCTCTTTTAATTTTGATGATAACAAAAGTATTAAAAGAACAATGGTTTATTTGATGTGTGTTTTATTTATGCAGGTTCTTATTCTTGTACATAAATAATCAAAACATGTTTTACTTAGACACACTGGAGTTGCTTCATTGCTAGCTTCTGGTGGCAGAGTCTGAAGAACAATTGCTAATGTGGTTTGACACAGACTCTAAACTGAAGGCCTTAGCATTCAGACGAGTTTCTACACTTGGTAATTGTATATCAGCATCTGGTACCATTCAGAGTTGGTGATAAAGCTGTGGACTATCCGTACTACTGAAAGCAAGTTGCATTGTCTTATCAGCCTATCACCTCGAGTCTACAAGATTACAAGGCTCAAAAAAAGTTGGTACGTTCTATGGATGTCTTCTCCCAACGGCTCTATCAGTACAAATCCTCTTGAAGATTCAAAGGTTAAACGTGTTACACACTGGATTCAAAATCTGATGTGCATTCATCTTCAACGTCTCTTGTACTATGGAGTAAAGGCAAAGACACTTTCTCAACGGCTAGTTTCTGCAAATGCTATATATATGGCTGAAGATTCAACTTTGAATTTTAACAAGCATTCTTCTGTTGAAGGAGTGTCAAGATCAAGCAATTATCAATTATAATGTAATATACAGATTTTCTGTTTTAGGTTGTAATTGTAAAAGCCTTAATATTTCTTATCATTAAATATCTGAGAAATCTTAAGTGTTTTAGGTCTTTGTTATGGTGATTACTCGTGCCTCTGATGCTTGCACCATGTACACCTTGTTCTCTATTCTACTAAGCCTTCAGTAGATTAGATTAAGTCTCTTGCTATGTGCTTGAACAAAAAGTCTTGTTGCAACAAGTCTTGAGCCAAGATGCTTAAGCCACATAAGTCCCATTGCTTAAGTACTTGAGCTGTGAAAGTCTTATTCAGCTAGTCTGATTGAGCAAGTGGGGAAGTCTCCGTCTGAGGGGTGAGAGCAAGAAATCTCGAGTGCAGCTTGAGCAAGGGAAGTCTCAGTTTGGATGGCCAGAATAGCAGGTGGTTCAGCTAGAGGATATGAGAAAACGGAGGTCTTAGACATGTGCTTTAAGCAAAGGGAAAGTCTCAACCAGATGACAGAAGAGTAGGTGGCTCAGACAGATGGTGTGAGTCAAGGGAAGTCTTAGACATGTGCTCTAAGCAAAGGAAAAGTCTCAACCAAATGACAGAAGAGCAGGTGGCTCAGTCAAATGGTGTGAGTAAAGGTTAAGTCTTAGATATGTGCTCTAAGCAAGGGAAGTCTCTGATAGTTGGTCTGAGCAGTTGTAAAAGTCTTATGCAGAAGCATTAGCAATTTTAATCATGAAGTGGTTATAATAAAAATCTTTTGTGAGGCAAGGGGACTGTACTACTCTCAGTTAGGGAGGAACCAATATAAATTTTTTGTGTCTTCTGCTGTTATTTTATTTACTTATGTTATATCTGCTGCCAATTAACTCAGAATCTGAATATCAGTTCTGATTCTAAAACTATGATCAGAAGTTAAATTAAAAGAGAACGTGAAACACAATTCAACTACCCCCCCCCCCCCATTTCTTGTGTACTTTTCACACCTTCAGTAACAAGATCAGTAATTATCAACTCTATCGTGTGTGCAGATTTTCTGTTGTAGGCTATAATTGTAAAAGCCTTAAGATTTCTTACACATTGAATATATTAGAAATCTTAATAGCTTTAGGTCTTTGTTATGGTGATTTCTCGTACCTATGATATTAGTATCAAGTACACCTTGTTCTCTATTCTGGTGAACTTGTTTAGCAATTTAGATTAAGTCTCTTGCCAAGATGCTTGAGCCATGTAAGTCTCATGATATGTGCTTGAGCAATTAAAGTATTAATCAAGTGGATTGATTGAGCAGAAGTCTTGTATCGTTGGGATTCAAGTAAAGAAGTCTCTCGCTAATATGCTTGAACCATGTAAGACTCATCCTATGTGCTTGAGCAATGAAAGTCTTAATCAAGTAGATTGATTGAGCAGGATGGCTCAGTTTGTGGAATTTGGAGAAGAAATCTTGAACCAGAGGGGTTTGAGCAGGAAGGCTCGTTTCATGGAACCTAGAGTAGAAGTCTTGGTCCAGTGTGGCTTGAGCAGGATGGCTCGGTTTTTGGAACTTGGAGAAGAAGTCTTGAACTTGAAGGGTTTAAGCATGAAGGCTCGTTTCATGGAACCTAGAGCAGAAGTCTTGTGATGCGGTCTGAGCAAAGAAGTCTTGAGTTTGTAGGACTTGTGCAAGAAGTCTTGAACCTAGGGTCTGGGCAGTGTAAAAGATTTATGCAGAATGCATAAGCAATTGTAATCATTATTTGGTTATAGTGAAAATCTCTTGTGAAGCAAAGGGACTGGACTAATCTCAATTGGGAGGAACCAATATAAATCTTTGTGTCTTCTACTATTATTTATTTTCTTCTGTTAACATCCGCTGCTATGTATAATCAGAATATGAACACCAGTTTAGATTCTGAACTCTGATCAGATGCAAATTAAGAAAACTAAAAACACAATTCAACCCCTCCTTCTTGTGTACTTTTCTCACATTCACTCTCTAATCAACCTGTTGTCACCAGAAGTTTGACTCCCCGACAAAGCAAACACCTTCCCTCCAATTGAAGCTTGTTTTGGCTTCTGGGAATGAGTATTGATATGTCCTGGTTCACCACATTTATAGCAAGTCACCACATTATCCTTGCAATCAACAACCAGGTGTCATGTCTTCCCACACCAGAAACACTTCTTTAAATCACTCTTATATTCATTGGTGCAATGACCCAACTCACCACACCTAAAGCACTTAAGAGGAGCGGAAACACCTCCCCCACTTGGCCTCTTACCATCAACAACCTTTTGTTTACCCTTCTCAACTAGAGCACTATAAGGCTTCTCACAGTTCATATTCGTCTTCCCTCTCTTCTCGCTCAGACTCTTATAGTGAGCTGACCGAGCCTTACTGTCATCCTCATAAATCCTACAGTTGTTCACCAACTCTAGAAACCTTCGTATTTGTTGATACCCAATCGCCAGCTTAATCTCATGACGCAAACTATTCTCAAACTTAATACACTTTGAAAACTCAGCAGTTGCCTCACTGTAATTAGGATAGAACTTCGCAAGTTCTATGAACTTGGCAGCATACTCAGCAACAGATAAATCCCCTGCTTCAGCTCTAGGAATTAAATCTCCTTCTTCTCGCGAACATCTTCAGGAAAATACTTCCTTAGAAACTCTCTGTGGAATACAACCCAAGTGACAACTTCACCTGCAGTCTCCAACAGCTGACGAGTGTTGATCCTCCAAGCACCAGCCTCCTCAGCCAACATATGAGTATCAAATAGTACCTTCCGCGCCTCGGAGCAATTCGTCACACGGAAGATCCTCTCAATTTCCTTGGGCCAAGCCTGCGCTCCATCAGGAACATATCTACCCTTAAAAGTAGGCGGATTATTCCTATGAAACTTCCCCAGATAACGGAACTCACTGTTTCCCCCAGTATTAGGTTGATTCTGCATAGCATGAGCCGCAGTCTGCAAAGCAGGATCAATCACAACATCGTTTTTTTCCAGTAATTTTCTGTGCTACATCAATAACATCAACAATGGTTAAAAGACTACGTCGACAACATTCAACTGTCATACCACACCAATTCGAAATTTGGCTGGACAGACCGACATGCTCTGATACCACTATGTAACACCCTAATTATCCCCGTGTAATTATAAATAATAATCAGGTTAATTTTAAACTAACAACAATTAGGATGCTACTTTTACCACCAAACATCTCATGTTTAAAGATATGTAACACATATAAAATTGCACAACTTATAATAATAATAATAATAATAATAAAGTATGAACTTTAACTTTTATTTAGCAGTGGAAAAACATCAACAACCGATTCTTATAATAATTTAAAACATAACTGAATATAAAGTAATCATGAGAAACTACTAAACATCAAAGATCACATCGTAAACTCCACAAAGCATAAAGTAGACAAATAAGCGTTCCATCCCCCAGTGTTACATATCAGAGCAGACGCCGACTAAACAAAAGCAATAAGAAGAGCAATCTCTTCCTCTCACATCCAAGCATTTACTGTGGATTATCTGCACGGTGCCCATGTAAAGGCATCATTCAAACAGAAGGGGTGAGAAATCACAATCATATAAGAAAATGCATAATAATATGTAAGCACGCCAACAACATATGCATAAATCACCCAATGTGCAATTCACACTCCAAACAATACAATTATCATGATACAACAATTATGCAATGGAATGAGACTCAACAACACGACTGAATGCATGTGGTACCAAATTGAGAACTCTCGGGTTTACTCGCTCCGATCCCCACCATAGGATCAGAGCTCACCAAAAATCGATACCATCACCATAGGTAACGCTTCACTAATTCCATCATCATAGGAATTAGCTTCTCGCACCCAATCCCCACCTTAGGACTGAGTCTCACCAAAACGGACCACCGTCCAAACACCATGATGCATGAGTCATACAAGACATGCAACAACAACACCATGTACAATGACCTTCACCTTAATCAATTTACTACGCCAATGCTGGCCACCATGCACCATATAAATGCTATAAACATTCAGCAACAACAATATAATAATATAGCAAGCAATAACATCATATTCATGCATGTTCCACACTACGACACACAAACCACACATCATCCAACACCATCATGCAATATTTAAATTAACTCCAGGTACTGGAACTATTTTTTAAAGAAAGTTCATTGTGTTAGCTTCCTAACGCTTTGAACGACCCTCAATCGGACACACGAAACTCAAGTTATGAATTTTCAAAGTTTTTTGAATTTTTCCTCCTAGTGTAACCGATTACACCAAAGCTGATAACTAGTTGCACCCCCTAAAAAAATTCAGTTTTTACTCTATTTTTCATGACACTGTAACCGGTTACACAAAAACTGGTAACCGGTTACACCCTAAAAAATTATTTTTCTACAATCTTGTAGTACGAAAATCAATTCCAACACCTCCCAAAAACCCCAATTTTCATACCAATTCATTTATTCCAGTTTAGTACTATAATTCCTAACAACATACAGAAATCTAAACATTCACAAACCACCCAATTCATCAAATATATACAAATACACATCATCATGCATCGAATTAATCTGAACACCGAAAAAGTAAAAAAAAAAATCAACATATAGTGAACAATTACTCACCCACATACTACATACAATCCCACTATACAAGAGGAGATTCCACCCTTACCTTAGATTGATGGTTCAAAACTTCTCTAATAGATTCCTTTTCTTCTTTCTCAATGCCCAAACTCTTCTCTCTTTTCTCTTTCTCTTCAAGTGTTCACGTACTGACAGCTTTCTCTCGAATCCCCCTTTCTCTTATTTTATTATATTTTAATTTTAATTACACCTTAATCCAACCAATTAAAATAAATATTTGTTTTTATCATATTATCATAACAATAATAATCAAATAAATATTTAATTTCTTACTATTACTACTAATTATTTAAATATTTCTAATTAAATAATAGTGACAATAATCATTCTCCCACCACCTCCATATCTCTACATTTTTGCTCACACACCCCCAACACCTTAAATTCAACATTTTTAAGATCACTACCTTTCACCTAACCGTCCCTCTAACACCACAATTCATACAAAACCACACACACAATCATATAATTATTTATAAAAATTAATTAAAATAAACCAGGGCATTACAAGATTAGGGCTTCAAAGGAGGTTGTTGATATGCTGGAGTTATGGTTGAACAAAGCCAAGGAAGCTGGAGTTATTAGGGATCACGTGAAGGTTGTTGAACCGTCTGGTAGAACAGGCTATAAGAAGATTCTTATCAAGAATCTTAACCCTGAAAAGATAAGGAAGGTAGAGGCTATTGTGAATGACCTAATGAATACGGATGCAACTGATTCTGAATCAGATGAAGACCTTGAGAACTGCGTGAATTCAACTAGGCATGAATATTGAAGACATGGTTATGTTTCACATGTTAACATGTTGATTTAATTAGCAATGTATTGCTAGTTAACCTTTGTTGGATCACATGTTAACCTTGTATGTTGATAAATTTTTGTTGGATTACAATGCAGTGTTATGTTAACATACTAGTTTATGTTAACCTTTCTGTTGGATTACAATGTACTGCTAGTTTATGTTAACATGTTTCCCACAAATTTTTTCAATTAAAGGTACGTACGTTGTTGATAAATGTTGTTCCGTGTTGCTCATGTTATTGTTGATGTTGTAGCTAGCAAGTGGTTATGGTTCTTTACTTATCACTAATGCAGCTGATTGTGTGAACAAGGATCTAAGAGCAAACTTGTGTTCGCTGTGGAAATATTCCCATAGTGAACACATGTTTTCTACCTTCCCTTCTACTTTATACTCTTCATAGCTTTCAGAAATGGTTATTTATCAAGTTCTCTTAATCTATATTAATTAATTGATGTTTTTTTTTATAAATGTTGTTAGTGAGTTTGTTATATCATATGTGATTGCTTGTTTCACTAACCCCTCGTTGAACATGCATTCGTTTAAATAGATTTTTTAGATAATAATTAGAAAATTTAAGTTATTCTTGTAAAACAACTTAAACGATCCAATGTTTATCGAATTGCATGCATCTTGTAATTCATGATTTTCTCTTTAGCATATACAATTTGATTCAATGCCATAAATTCTTCAAAACTATTAAGTATTAATAAGTGTGAGTAGTGTGAATAATAGTCTCACATTGTATAGGAATGTGGTGACTTGAGTATTTATAAGTGAGAGAATCCATACACCTATTACCTTAAGGTTTTGGGTGAGTATGTGGTGCGTCTCTCACAAAGGTGTTGCTCTAAAAAAAGGTCTATGTTCAATGCTCCCTAGTAAAAACTTCCCTAACAGTGGTATCAGAGTCTGGTTCGAGTAAATGACCGACTTACTTGTATTGAAAATACTCCCACAGGTGGTGGTTAGGAGGTGTCCCGTTGAAGAGTGTCAACGGCGGTACAAGGGTGTTGAGTAAGAAAGACACAACAGAAAGTACAGTTGCACAGTTGAAGCTTCCGCTTAAGAGGGAGCATTGTGGATAGCCTCACACATGAGAGGGGGTGTTCAGTATTAACAAGTGTGAGTAGTGTGGATAATAGTCTCACATTCTATAGGAATGTGGTTACTTGAGTATTTATAAGTGAGAGAATCCTTACACATATTACCTTAAGGTTTTGGGTGAGTATGTGGTGTGTCTCTCACAAACGTATTTCTCTAAAAAAAATCCCACAATGTTCAATGCTCCCTAGTAGTGAAAATCTCCCCCAACAAAAACAATGATGATAAATAGATGTCAGTCTTAGTCTTTCACACAAAATTTGATGTTTGCATAAACTAGAAAAAAAATAAGGAAATCAAATTTTGTATGAAACATTATAAGACATACATTCATCATCATTACTTTGAAGAATTTGAGATTGAATCAAATTATATAGGTTAATGAGAAAATCATGAATTACAAGATGCATGCAATTCAAAAAACATTTGACAGTTTAAGTTATTTTTCAAGAATAATTTAATTCTTTTAATTATTATTTCAAAAATTTCTTTGAACAGTTGTATATGGTTAATAAGGGGCATGTAAAAACAAACAATCCAATAATTTATAATAAACTCTTATACATACCATCATGGTTGGAACATATAATCGTGGTGAAATGTTAAAACGCAAGAATGGCGTTGTTGGGATTCGAACCCAGGACCTATAAATTATTTCACAACAATTATTTTCTTTACCCGTTGTTATAAGACGCGTGTTACCTATGGCTGGCAATGAACTAAACAAACTCAAAAATAGTTCGAAATTTGATTCGAAAATTAAATCGTTGAACTAGGTTCATGAACCAAATGAGCTGAATATGAGCTAAAAACTAAGTTCGTTAACTAAATGATCTGAACTTGAACTATACATAGTTCAACTCGTTAGGTTCATGAGTCAATTCGATTATATATGAGATAGATTATATTGACTTTAAGAGTAGATTTAAAGATTTGTTCTAAATCTTAGTCTCATATTTTCTTTTAATCTAACGATTTTAATTGATAATTTATATTCTCAAGTAAGTAAAATATTTCTACGAATAATTATACAAATAAAATTAACATCGTATAAATTTCAATCTTAATAACTTTTATTTTATTTCTATCTTTTTTATTTAAAAAATATTAATTTAAAATGTCAAATATATATATATATATATAAAATAGACTTTAAAAAATTACTTTTAAGTCTGTGAAATAAACGAGTTGAACCTAACAAGATAAACCTAACGAGTTGAACCGAGATATTCGTGAACTTCTAACTAGTCGAGTTTGACTTGAAAAAAAAGTTCGTGATGAACTCGAACTCGGCCAATTCTTAACGAGTCGAGTTTGAGCTGAAAAAAAAGTTCGTGATGAACTCGAACTCGGCTAATTCTTAACGAGTCGAACTGAGCTAAGGCGAGTTCGACTCGACTCGACTCATTTTCAGCCCTAGTGTTACCTAATTTATAACCACGGTCACTCGCGCGTTGTGGAAACCAATATACATACAATCACACGCTACCTAACAACGGATGTGAAACCGTCATTATATGTATTTTTCGTAGTAGTATCACCACTTTTCTCAACAATGTGGGACTTAGAACCCTTATCTCGTCATAGACATTTCAACGGAACACGCCGCCTGACCACCATGTTAGAATGACTTTGAACATAAGGAGTCGGTTTCTTACTCGAACCATCCGCTCTAATACACTGATGGGTCATCATGAGGAAAACATTCACATCAAATCAAACACTCACCTAAAAGCCAAAGACTCATTCAAACAAGTGAGAGAGACACCACATATTCTTCCAAAACCTTAAAATGATAAGTGTATAGGTCATCTTACTTATAAAGTATTCAACATCCATTTTTTTAAACAATGTGAAACTTAAAATTCATTTATTCCTTAACATAACTCACATTTATTTTTCAACAATTTTAACCTATCAAGCTTCCAAATTGTTGTTGTTTTGCATTTCTTTTGAAACACCAAGAGTTATTCTCACTTTAAGCATTTTGACATCAAATATCCCCTTTTGCGATTTTTTTTTTAATTTCAAACTCAAATTGAATATATGTATAACACCCGGGTAGATTTGTTAACCAATGACTAAAACACATTGCATAATTAAAAATGGGGTGTAGCTCATCTTTCACACTATTATCATAAATCCTGCTTTTCATAATGGAATCAATCATACCAGATACACCTTTTAATAAATGTTTTTTTGAGCCCAATAGCCTTAGTAGTCATAATTTCATCTCTTAAAAGTGAATAAAAAAGATATAGCAAGTTCAAATATTTGTCCCTATAATGATGTCCATGCAATTAACAACTAAATGAAATTAATAAGACAATTTTAATCACTTTTTTTAACATCATATTATACTCTATTACATGTCTATGATTTTTGTATCCGGTTAAATAAATTGTCTAATATGATTAGTGTAATGTCAAATATTTAATTAATTGTCGTTATTTAAAAATAAAAAAGTTGTATATTTACCATCGATTCATTTGACAGTAATTGATATTTTTTTTTTAATTATAGTATCCAATCTTGCAATTGATTTTTTTTTTTAATTATAGTATCCAATCTTGCAATCGATTAATTTAAGGCGGTCAAGAATCCTTTTAAAGTTAGAGCAAATCTATCTATAAACTTTGGTCAAACACAGAGATCATTTGTAATTATTTTGCCTCTTAACATAATTTAAATCTTAAACTTTTAGAGAATTACACTCCAAGAACCTAAATCTTCACCATTATCCCAATCCAATGGAATTCCTATTAGGGATTGATATTATTCCCTTTAAAGGCCAACACCTCGACCAGGCATATTCAATATCCACACCCAATTATTATTATTTTAGTGGATACCATAGCTCAATTATATTAATAATCCCGCGTAAAGACTACTAATAACTTTCAATATATAAGATCTAGCTAGCTCCCATAGGAGACCAAACCGCATCATGTTTCACAAATACATAATACATTTCGTACAACAACATTTTCTTCTTCTCCTACTTCTAGTTATGACTATGAAAATGAATCTTATGACCAAAACGCATACTTGTCGGTGCAGCTAACTAGCCACTTCAGGACTTCAAATTTCCACCATCGATCTACTTCACCTTAACTTAATAACTACTATAATTAATTCCACACCCATCTCAACAGTTTTAGCCACCATCCAAAACTACCTAATCAAAAATACAAAAACCATAAACATGAAATTATCTCTGCTCGAAGAATTATTGCGTAGAGAGAATACTTATTTTTGGTTTATATAAACATAAAGAGAAGATGTAGACGTACCTAACTAGCAGTTGTGGGTGCAGTAATCTTAGGCTTAGGCCTCTTCCTCTTCTTCTCATAGCTAACACCTCTAGCTTTAGCTTGAAAATCACGAACATCCCTTAAATAAATCCTAACAGCGCGAGAACCAAAAGGGTTAGTCTCCGGCCGACCACCGTTCTCTTCATAAGCAGCACGGAGACGACCGATGAGAGCGTCGAGGCTTCCCCACGCCTGACGAAGAGGGCAAGGACAAGGAGCCGGTGGATTAGTGATTCCAAAGAAAGGACAAGGGTGGTTGTGAACTTTTGTCTTCCCAAACTGGTCAAGGTAGTTGAGAAATTCAAGGACATGAGCACCGCTACATAGGGCTAACGAGAGGGGTGGACGGTGGTTTCGGAGATACTGGCAAAACGTGTTCCAGTCTCTTCTCTTTTGGTTTTCGTAACGGCTTGAAGTTGGAGTTGAACTTCCACTGCTAATACTGTTACTGTTGTTGGTTATCGAGGATCCACTTGGGGAACTCTCGATCTTAATTAAGCTCGAGTTTGTAGATTCTGAAGCCAAATCCATGGAGTTTTTCCTCTTTATATTTATTCAAACAGCTTTGTTTATTTGGATCTGGTTTAGATCTTGCAGATGATGAGATTGATCATTGTTGATATGCAGTAAGAACTAAACTAGGGTTTTCATTTACTATATTATTATTATTACATATGAAAACATATTTGATAAAAAGGGATAAAAAAAAAAAGAGAGTATTAACAAATATAGGGTATTATATGATGCAGAAAGAGAGATTTAGAGGAACCTGTGCATGACAGATGAAAGGAAGAATAGGAGTGTATAGGGTTTATAGAGAGAGGATTGGAATACAAGTGGAACTGAGTGTTTAGTTTAGTTTGGTTGAGTCTAGGTAATGATGTTAAGATATTGAGATGGAATCAATTCCATATATATTAAAGTGGAAATGGAATGATGGTGTTGATTTTTTGGGTAAAAGGGTGGATCAGATATCTGTTTCCAGAAAAGGGGAAGCAACTGGGAGTTAGAGGGATGGTACCGTAAGAGAGAGAGAGAGAGTGAGTGTGTGTTGAAGAAAAGGAAGAAACCGAGGGTTAAATGAAGGAAGGAAAGAAGAGGAAAAGGAGTGTTTTTGTGTGTGTGTGTGTGCTGTGTCAAAACAGGACAAAGTTTGGCAGCGAGCAGTCATGATTGTGACCAAAGATGACCAGACATTTCAAATTCTGCAATGTTCTTACCCCACTTCTCTTTTACGCGCGTGCATTCACGATCTTTTCCATATTACTAGTAATACTAAATGATATTTATACATTACATTATATATTTACATCGGATTTTATTTTTCACCAAATTTTTTAATAATAAATAATTTTAAAAAATATATAAAAAATTATTATTATTATTATTGTTATTATTATTTTTTTTTTTTTTTAGGCTAAAGGATACAAAAATATAAAATTGTGTAATTAATAAATTTCATAATTTTATTAATCAACATTTTATATTTTATTAATACAAATATAATTTTATTACTAAATTTTTTTAATATTCCAGTGTTTCTTAACCAACTTTATCATTTCATTAACCAATTTTTTACATTTCATTGATTAATTTTATTTTACTATTAAAAATTATTTTTAATATCTAGTCATTTATTAATCAACTTTATCATTGCATTGACCAACTTTTTACATATCACTAATTAACTTTGTTACTAAAAGGCATTGTTCATGCACCGTTCAAGTGCATGTCCCAGTTCATGATCACTATTCACGTAGCTGTTCATGTCACTTTTCACCGTATTTATGAACATGGAATATGATGTAGGTGTAAGAGATGGTGTAGGATTAGCATACCTGTTTAAATTATGTTAAGACTAACCATTCTTTTATAAATGTAAATTAGTTTTTTTTTCAGCAAATTAACAATTAAGAATATCACAAATTGATATGGGTCATGGTTAGGGGTGCAAACAGACGTGTCTGCCCTATTTAGGCTCGTCCTGCAAAAGTATGAAAAAAATGGGGCGGAGCGGAATGAGCATAGTTGAGGGTGTGAGTATAAAATTTAGGTGTGTCTCGCATCAAAAATATGGAAAGGTCGGTCAGGTCAGCAAGCACTGCACCTTTTAAGCTAAAAAATACAAAAAAATTATGTTAATGTTCGTGCCCGCAAAAGTCTGCAAAAAACAGAGCGGGGCAATGCGGTCACATTAGAGGATGCAAGCCTAAACTCTTTGTTCGCCCCGCACTAAAGTACAAGCAAAGCGGTCATGTCCAACAAGTCGAACTCGTTTTGCCACCCATAGTTGTTGTTCCTATTAGATTGGACCTTTGAATTGACTGCATTTTAACAAAATAATAACTTGGAGATGTGTCCAAGTGTTCAAGATTGGTCTAGCTTGCTCAAGCTGTATGAAGCTGTAGAAAGGACACATGTTGGGTGCGATGCTTTAACATGTTGGTACAACATATGGGTCTTGTGCAACAGGCGCTAAAATGTTGCATTTTGAAGTGTGTTTTGCATAAGATTGGTCAGAGATTTTATTGTTATTGACTTAACAATATGATTATATGATTTGTTTGACAGCTGGATGAAATTTAATTCGAACTTAAGTGAAGATTTAAATTTGAATTTGAATTAAAAACAAATCATATCATATTTGAGATATTCAAGGAGCAAATCAAATATCCAACAGATTGTGCAAAGATTTTGGACGAAAATATCTAAAGATCCACAAGAAAAAATCCCCAGAGTTATTTGTTATCTAAGGAGATCAAAACCTGCATTTGAAGACAAGCACTCCATTGAAGATCTTATAGTGTCTAGGTTTTGTGCCGTGTATTCACATTAATGCCCTTAGAGGACTATTGTTGAATTTTTATACACACCTTTATGATTCAATAACTTGGCATAAAAGGTTTGTCTAGTTGAGTTGTAATCAACATTGTTTATGTGGATTTGTCAGCCCTCATAGTGCATGTTATCCAAAGTTGATGAGACAAAATTGTGGAACCAAAAATTTGGGCATCTCTATCTTTCTGGATGAAGAAGATCGTATTTGTTGAAGCCATAAAAGGATTTCCAAACTTGAAGATTGAAGAAGGCAAAATCTATGGAGATTGCTAAAAATATGAACGCAGACCAAGATGTCCCACAAGAAGCTCCAACATCTGGTCACCTCAAAGGTTCTTGAGTTATTTCATATGGATCTCGTGAGACCTATGTAAGTGGAAAGTCTTGGTGGAAAGAGATATGTGTTTGTATGTATGGATGATTTTTCAAGTTATACATGGGTTAACTTCACTAGAGAAAAATATGAAACTTTTGATGTGTTTAAAGATCTATCCCTTTGCGTCTAGAAGGAGAAGGGAGTGAAATTGTCAAGATAAGAAGTGACCATGGCAAGGAGTTTGAGAACTCTAATTTCTATGATTTTTGCTCTGCTAAAGGGATCAATCATGAATTCTCAACACCTATCACACCTCAACAAAATGGAGTGGTGGGGCGTAAGAAATGAACCTTGCAAGAAGCTTCTAGAGTCATGCTGCATGCTAAGAAATTGCCTTATCATTTTTGGGCCAAAGCCATGAACATTGCTTGCTACATTCACAATAGAGTGACCATAATATGTGGAACCAAAGCTACATTTTATGAACTTTGGAAAGGCAGAAAACCATACGTTAAGTATTTCCATGTCTTTGGTAGTAAGTGTTAGAACAATATTTGTTCATGACATATATTCCTTGGGTTTTGATGATAACAAAGTATTAAAAGAATAATGGTATTATCTAATGTGTGTTCCATGTATGCAGGTTCAAATTCTTTAAGTTATATATTCAGAATCTGATATATAAGGATGCACTTGATTGAAGTTAAATTACTAGCTTCTGGTGGTGCAGAATCTGAAGAACACTTTCTAAGTAATGTCTAGCATATACTCTGAAGCTGAAGGTCTCAGCATCAGAAGAAGCAACATATTGTCTCTACACTTGGTGAATGTAATTAACTTCTGATGATCATTCAGAATTAGTGATAAAGCTAAAGATATACGTACCGCAGAAAGCAAAAAATTGCATCGTCAAATCAGTTTGTCAGCTAGAGTCTAAGTTCATAAAGCTCAAGAAGAGTTGGCATTCTTTACAGATATCTACTCTCAATAGCTCTATAGTACAAGATCTCATGGAAGACGCAATGGTTAAACATGTTACACTATGGATCAAGATTTGTTAGTGTATATATCTTCAACGTCTCTTGTACTATGGAGAAAACAAAGACACTTGATCAAGTTATCTCTTCCAACGGCTAGTCTTCTACAACTGCTATATAAGCTACTGAAGATTCAAACTGAAGTCTCAGAACAAGGAGCAACCAAAATGGCAAATATAGAAGAAAATCCAAGAAGGATAAAAGTGTTATACACTTTTGTCTAGATGGAGGAATAACAAGATCATACAATAAGCAATGCAATTGAGTATGCAAATTTTTTGTTATATGTTGTAAATTGTAATAAGCCTTAAGATTTCTTAAACATTGAATATCTTAGAAATCTTAAGTGCTTAGAGGTCTTTGTTAAGGTGATTACCCTGTGCCTCTGATAATTGTATCTAGTACACCTTGTTCTCTATTCTGATGAATATGTTGTTTAGCAATTTAGATAAAGTCTCTTGATATGTGCTTGAGCAGTAAAGTCTCTTGTTGAAAAGCTTGAGCCAAGTAAGTCTCCTGCTATGTGCTAGAGATTTAAAAGTCTTAATCAATTGTTGAATGAGCAGAAGTCTTGAATCCGTGGGATTTAATCAAGTAAGTCTTGGACTGTGAGTCTGAGCAAGGAAGTCTTAGGCCCGAGGGGCTTGGGCAGAATTCTTGGGTTTGTGGAACCTAAGAAAGGAAGTCTTAAGTTCGTGGAACTTAAGCAAGGAAGTCTTGGGCCTGAGGGGATTGAGCAAAAGTCTTAGATTCGTGGAATCTGAGCAAGGAAGTCTTTGACCGAGGGTCTGAGCAGAAATATTGGGTCTAAGGGGCTTAAGTAAGGAAGTCTTGGGTTTATGGAACCAGAGCAGAAGTCTTGGACTTGAGGGGTTTAAGCAGGAAGTCTCGGGCTGAGGGCCTGAGCAAAGAAAAAGTCTAATGCTTAAGTGCATAACCGATTGTAATCACATTTTTATTATAGTGAATATCTCTTGTGCTGCAAGGGGACTGGACTACTCTCATTTGGGAGGAACCAGTATAAATCTTTGTGTGTTCTGTCATTATTTATTTGCTTCTGTTAACATCCGCTGCAATGTATAACTAGAATCTGAACACCAGTTTAGATTCTGAACTTTGATCAAATGCAAACTAAAGAAACGGAAAACACAATTCAACCCCCCCCCCCCCCATTCTTGTGTATTCTCGCCTTCTGAAATTTTGGTATAGCAGATCTCAGATGTCCTAAGAGATGTCGAGACACTTGATATCTGCTTCACACACAAGGATAATAAGGAGCAGAATACAAAATGCTGAAAATAAAGTAACACACAAGAATTGTTAACCCAGTTCGGTGAACAACAACACCTACGTCTTGGGGCTACCAAGCCAGGAATGAAATCCACTAGATAGTATTAATTCTAAGCTAAACACCTTCAGTTTACAACTTATCACTTAATCATTACTCATGCTTAATTTCTACCTAAGACACTTCCTAGGTATGAGACCCTTCTCAATTCCCTTTCAATCACAATAGTGAGAGAAATTACAACTCAAAGAAACAGTCCAGCTCTAGTATCAACACGACACAAGAGAGGCTCACAAAATACAAACCCTAAACTCACTAGGAAACAATGTATTTTTCTCCCCTTTTCCTAGGTTAAATCCATCATATTTATAACCATAAACATGACTGGATTTGGGCTTCAGAAAAGCAGCAATTCTCCTCCACAGAATCTGCAACTAATTCTCCTCTAGAATAGCTTCTTCAATATTAAGTTTCCTAAAGTGTCTCCACACTTAGAAACAACATCTTCAAATTATAATCTGAATCTCTAATTCCTTAATCTTGGACGCCACCTAGGAAAAACAAATAATCCCATAATAAAAAATATGGAATAACAAAATTAAAACTGAAAAGTAACAGACAAAGATGTCAAATCATCATGATAAGACATCTTGTCTAAAATCTTGATCTTCAGTTAGTTCTTCATGTTAGGAAATCTTGTCCAACATCTTGTTGTCAAGTTAATTTTACCAAAATTGATGCCAACCTCAAAGGCTTGGACTCATCAATCTCCCCCTTTGGCAGATTTTGGCTAAAACTAACTAAATGAAACTTGCAGACAAAAAACCACCTTCCGAGGCCAAGAACTAGAACATTAGCAGCGAAAAAACATCTCGCCTTCCCCTCAATTAGTTCCTTGTTCTACAAGCAACAGATTAACATACTCCTCCTCAATGGTTAGTAGCAGCAATATTCAGTGGTTAGCAGTCAGTGGTTAGTAAAGTTAGTATTACTCCCCCTTTTTAGCCATAATATGACAAAGGCAGTTAAACTAACCAAATAACCAAGCAAAAACATATACTAATAGAGTACATAAAGTGCAAAAAAAATCCTGGGCATCAAGTCTTTACATAACCAAAAAAACAAGACAACATTCAGCAGTCATCTTCAGTTTCTTCATCATCCTCTTCCTCTTCTTCATGATAGGATACAGTTGACAAGTATTGCTCAGCCTGAGAGTAGTCTTTGAAGACCTCTCTCTACTTGGTGGGAACACATATGCAATTACTTGAATATCATTCCCACACCAAGTTGACTGCTACAAATCTTCAAACAGGAAAACTCCAAGCTTACCTCTCAGCACTTCAAATTGATTAGCATCCAAGGCTTTAGTGAAGACGTCAGTTAACTGATTCTTTGTGGCAACATGCTCCAAGGTTATAACTTTGTCTTCCACAGGATTTCTAATAAAGAGATGTCTGGTGTCAATATGTTTGGTTCTGCTGTGCTGAATAGAATTCTTTAAAATATTAATGGCACATAAGTTGTCACAGAAAAGTGTCATGACATCTTGATTGACATTGTACTCAGTCATCATCTGCTTCATCCACATCATTTGAGAACAACTGTTACCTGCAGCTATGTATTCAGCCCCAGCAGTAGACAAAGAAACACGGTTTTGCTTCATACTAAACCATGAAATCAAGTTGTTTCCCAGAAAGAAACATCCACCAGAGGTGCTTTTCCTATCATCAGCACTCCCGGCCCAATCAACATCACAATATCCTATTAACATGGAATTAGAACAATGAGAATATAGCAGGTCATAGTCGCATGTACCATTCACATACTTCATAATTCTTTTGGCCTGATTAATATGGCTAACTTTAGGTTTAACTTGATATCTAACACAGACTCCTACCACAAAATTTATGTCAGGTCTGCTAGCAGTAAGGTATAGAAGACTGCCAATCATGCTTCTATATAGACTTTGATCAACACTAACACCCTTTTCATCCTTAGACAACTTCAAGTGTGTAGGAGTAGGAGTTCTTTTATGGTTAGCATTCTCCAAGCCAAACTTCTTCACAATACTTTTAGCATATTTACCATGACAAAAGAATATTGAGTCTTCCATCTGTTTAACTTGGAGACCAAGAAAGTAGGTTAATTCACCCACTAAACTTATCTCAAACTCAGATTGCATTTGCTTGATAAAGTATTGAACCATCTCATCTGACATCCCTTCAAACACAATATCATCAACATAAATTTGAGCTATCATGAGTTTTCCATCCCTTTCTTTAACAAAGAGGGTTTTGTCAATTCCACTTTTTCTGTAACCATGGTTGACGAGGAATTCAGTTAGCCTTTCGTACCAATCCCTTGGAGCTTGTTTCAACCCATACAAGGCCTTCTTCAACTTGAACACATGATCTAGAAATGTAGGATCAACAAATCCTTTAGGTTGATCCACATATACTTCTTCATTCAAGTATCCATTCAGAAAGGCACTCTTCACATCCATTTGAAATAGCCTGAATTTCAACAAGCAAGCTACTCCAAGTAACAGTCTTACAGACTTCAATCTAGCAACAGGAGCAAAAGTTTCATCAAAGTCTACTCCCTCAATCTGAGTGTACCCTTGAGCAACAAGTCTAGCCTTGTTTCTCGTGACCACACCTTGTTCACCGGACTTGTTTTTAAATACCCATCTTGTACCAATCACATTTGACCCTTCAGGTCTAGGCACAAGATCCCAGACCTCATGCCTTTTGAACTGCCACAGTTCCTCTTACATAGCATTGATCCAGAATTCATCAGTCAAGGCCTCATTGACATTCTTGGGTTCCAACTTTGAGACAAAACAAGCGCCAGCAACAACATCTCGTGACATGGTCATTCTTCCACCATTTGGATCTCCTAGTATAAGCTCCTTAGGATGATTTTTCTAAACTCAGGTGGAGGGTCCCTTGCCAACCTTTTCAGTCTCTGCAGATTCAAGATTAACATCATTTAATTCTGCAGCACCTTCAGGAGCATCATGTGATGTTCCAACATCCTCTGTGACATCTTCATCCCCCATGGGAAAGAATGTTCCAATATCATCAGCAACACTAACTTCGTAGTTGAGTCATCAACCACAACATTTATGGATTCTAGCACAACCTGGGTTCTTGAGTTGTAATCTCTGTAGGCTCTGTTATTTGTAGAGTATCCCAGAAAGATTCCTTCATCACTTTTGGGATCCATCTTCCTCCTTTGCTCACAGTCAGCAAAGATGTAACATTTGCTTCCAAAAACATGGAAGTATTTCACAGGTGGCTTCCTTCCTTTCCACAACTCATATAATGTGGCAGATGTAATAGATCTGATGGTTACTCTGTTTAGAATGTAACAAGTTGTATTCATGGCTTCAGCCCAAAAATGATATGGAAGTTTCTTGGCATGAAGCACGACCCTTGCACATTCTTGAATTATCCTATTTTTCTCTCAACCACACCATTTTGTTGAGGAGTAATGGGTGAAGAAAACTCTTGACTAATTCCTTCAGAGGAACATAAATCATTAAACTTGTTGTTTTCAAATTCCTTCCCAAGGTCTCTTCTGATTCTAACTATGCCACAATCCTTCTCCCTTTGAAGTTTTTGACACAGTACTTTGAACACTTCAAATACTTCTTACTTTTCTTTGATGAAATGCACCCATGTATATCTAGAGAATTCATCCACCACAACATAAGCATACCTCTTTCCACCAAGACTTTCAACCTGCATAGGTCTCATCAAGTCCATATGAAGTAGCTCCAATATTTTTGAGGTGGTCAGATGTTGAAGCCTTTTATGTGACATTCTTGTCTGTTTTCCAATTTGACATTCGCCACATACTCCTCCTTCATCTATTTTTAGATTAGGGATACCTCTGACAGCCTCCTTAGACAATACTTCTTTCATTCCCTTCAAGTGCAAGTGGCCAAGTTTCTGATGCCACATCTTCACCTCATCTTCTCTTGACATCAAGCAGGTGGAGGGACACTTTGTTTCAAGAGGAGCCCACAAGTAACAATTATCCTTGGATCTGGTACCCTTCATGATAAGTTCCTCTTTATCATTTGTTACCAGACACTCAGATTTAAAGAAGTTAACCTTGAGGCCCTAGTCACACAATTGGCTAATACTTATCAAATTAGCAGTCAGTCCTTTAACAAACAACACTTTATCCAGGCTAGGCTGCCCAGCATAATTCAGCTTTCCAACACCTTTTATCTCACCTTTTGACCCATCTCCAAAGGCGACATGACTAGTGGAATGAGGTTTAATATCAACTAAGAACTTCTTGACATCAGTCATGTGTCTAGAATAACCACTATCAAAATACCAGTCTTCTCTGGCAGAGGCTCTCATAGAGGTATGAGCTATGAGGGCGACATTTTCATTCTTAGGAATCCACTTCTTCTTTCCTTTAGCAGCCTCCTTTCTCCTTCTGGTTCGAGTTGATGATTTGGGATAACCATGCAACTTGTAGTAGTAAGCCTTTATGTGACCATACTTACCACAGTGATGACACTTCTTGTCTTGATTCTTTCTTCCAAAGGAGTTCTTCTGAGGTTTTTGACGATGTTGGGACATCCTACTTGACACCGTTTAATCCTGTTTTCTTTTATGTTAAATAGAGTTCACACCAGGACTTTGTCCTTTATTCCCAACTTGATCATTATAACTGAGTCCTCTTCCATTTCCAGCATTTCTTCCTGAATTAAGAATTTCATCCAGCACATCTGAACTGCTATTGAGCATTCTTATGTACTTAGTCATATTGTCAAGTTTTGAATTGAGCAACACAACTTCATCCTCCATATCAAAAATTGTGGTCAAGTGCTTTAGTATTTCATCACAAAGTTGAGCAATAAGATTCTGCTGATCCTGCCCTAATTGACACACTTCAGAACTTCTGATGCATATCTCCTTATAAGACGCAGCTAGTTCATCAGGAGTGAGATCTTCAATATCTGATTCCTGTCCGAATCATATACTCCAGTAAGTGCAGAGACATGTTTAGCAGTTTCTCCGTTGCTCGGGGAGTCATCTTCAGACCAAGAAGTAGATAAACCTTTCTTCTCCTTATTGAGAAAGGTATGACACTCTGCTCTTGTGTCTCCAAAACCCCCGCACTCATAACATTGGATTCTCTTTCCCCTGTTGGATTTCTTATCATTACTAGTTCTTCTTCCAAAATCTTTCCTTCTGTTGATGTCAGAAGACTGAGCCTTGACATTAGATCTTGACTTCTCGTCCAATTTCTTCAATAGTTGGTTATACTGTTTTTCAAGAAGTCCCACAGCTTTGGACAATTCCTCATTGGAATTAGGATCACATTCTTCTTGATTAGACACCAAAGCTATACTTTTCTTCTTTTCAGATTTCTCACTGATTGCCATCTCAAAAGTCTAAAGAGATCCCATGAGCTCATCCACTTTCATAGTGTTTATATCATGGGCTTCCTCAATAGCAGTCAGCTTCATATCAAATTTCTTTGGAAGTGACCTTAGGATCTTCTGAACCAACTTGGCTTCTGGAATTTTCTCTCCTAGATCACTTGAAGTGTTGGCAATATCAACAATGTTCATATGAAAGTCTTGTATACTTTCATCCTCCTTCATCCTCAAGTTCTCAAACTTGGTGGTGAGAAGTTGAAGTCTTGAGGATTTTACCCTAGAAGTTCCTTCATGCGCAGTCTTCAGAATCTCCCAAGCTTCCTTGGCAACAGTACAGTTTTTGATAAGCCTGAAGATGTTCTTGTCAACACCATTTAACAAGGCATTCAAAGCTTTGAAGTTACCTTGAGCAAGCTTGTCATCTTCATCATCCCAGTCTTCCTCAGGTTTCAACTCATCAGTGATCTTTCCATCTTTATCTTTGGCCTTTGGTGTGTCCCACCCTTTGACCACAGACTTCCAAGCTTTACCATCCATAGACTTGATGAATGCCACCATGCACACTTTCCAATATTCATAATTAGAACCATCAAGAATGGGTGATCTATTTAAAATTCCTCCTTCTTTATCCATTGAACCAGAAAGTATCGTCCCTGAATCTCACCCAGATACAGAGCAGGATGCCTGCCATGATACCAATTGAAATTCTGGTATAGCAGATCTCAGATGTCCTGAGAGATGTCGAGACACTTGATCTATGCTTCACACACAAGGATAATAAGGAGCAGAATACAGAATGCTGAAAATAAAGTAACACACAAGAATTATTAACCTAGTTCGGTGAACAACAACACCTACGTCTGGGGGCTACCAAGCCATGAATGAAATCCACTAGATAGTATTAATTCTAAACTAAACACCTCTGATTTATAACTTATCACTTAATCACTACCCGTGCTTAATTTCTACCTAAGACACTTCCTAGGTATGAGACTGTCATACCCTAAATTTTGACACTAAGATTTCCCATCATTGTGTAAGTCATCATCACAATATGGATGAACCATCATGCCTCACTAATCTCCTCAAAGATGGTTGGGCATTCACTACAATCAGAATTAGGGTTTTAAACCCTCTCAGAGCATTTAGACAAAGGATCAATCAAGAAATGACATGATCTTCAACTTGTCTAACCTCTCAAACATCCATAAAGAATCAAGAGGACTCCCATATCAAGAATCAAGCACAAGGTTGCAGCATTCCAAGTGGATTAAGCCTCAAGATCGCCAGTGTCACCAAATTAGGGTTTTGGTCGACCAGGGCCTCCAGATGGAAATTTTCCTCTGAGTATGAGCCAATGCTTCAAAACACAACCTAAGATACTCCATGGGACCTCATGGACCCAATCATCAAGTCAATTTAACCTTAGGGGATGCATTCATCAAAAATCAGGAATTAGGGTTTCTTGACCTAATTCACCCCTAAGTTGACTTTTGGGACAAAACATGAGCCAAGACCTCAAGACATGATTTGAGGGTCTCCAATAAACCACATTTATCCATTTGCAACAATGGATTGATCCAAGAAGCTTGACCCACAAGTTTCATTTTCTTCTGAACCACAGTTAGGGTTTTTGAAGAAAAAGTCAACTGTGCATTTGACTTTTGACCCAGATATGCTCAAAAACCTTGGGACATGATTCAATACACCCTATAACACCTATGAAATCAATCCATCAAGTTTGATTTAGGTCAAGGACTTGATTTCATAAAGGATCGCACCGGTTGGAATTCATTTGATAAAAAATCAACTGTGCCCAAAAGTCAAAGTTTGACTTTTTGATTTTTTGATCAATTATGGTTCCCTAACCCTAAAATGATGTTAATGTGTGATTGGAATCATCATTCATGAAGAAAAATCAAGAAAAGTGGGATAACTTGTAAAAGGGGTAACCATAAAAAACTTAGAAATTTTCTAAGTTATGGAACAAAGTGGCTAGGGTACCAACTTCCAAGGATCATAACTTGTGATCCAAGCAACCATTTTGGATGATACAAAGATGGATTTGTAGCTCTCGTAGCATACTTTAAAAGTGTCAACTACACCTCATTCCAATTCCTCATGTATTTTAAGTTATGGAGTGACCAAAATGACAAAAACACAAAAATGGCATTTTTTCCAACACTTCGTGAAATTTTCACTAAGTGAGAATCTGTTTCATTTTTTTTTCAAAATGTAGGGGCATTTTTCACTTGGATCCAAAAAGTGTCAAGACAAACTATGATCACACATATGTTGTATCATATGAGAGCCTTCCAAAATGGCCAAGAACTCCATCAAATTCCATTTGAGCTAAGAGTTATGATAGTGGCAATATGCCTTGCTGCAACTGTCATGGCAAGGTAGATTTGTGCATTTTGCTCGATTTGATCAAATTGTACAAATGACAAACAAGTTTATCCATCTGAACACCTCAGGGGGAGACCAAGGAGGAACAAACACTGATCTATAAGCCTCCCAAGTCTTTGGAACTAAAAGTAGCATGCCAAACCTAAAAATGCCTAAAAAGGGGACAAGACTCCAATTTTGTTTTGGTGCATTCAATGGATGCACCAAGGTGGCATGAACTGAGCCTTTTCCAACTGAATGAGTCAAGGATGATCTCTGAACTAGGGAACCAAAGGCCTGTGCTCTAACCTCTAGTCAATGGCTAGAGGAGACTTAAGATTCCAAAGTGATGCAATTGGACAATGAGCTGCTGCAGTTGCCATTCACTATTACTTGTAAAACAAACTTACTCTACTATAAATAGAGCTCATTTGTGCTTAGTTTGAGTACACCAAAGCACTACAATACTTGCTTTCCTCAAAATCTCTTTCTCTAGGCAAAAATACCTTATTTAGCAAGGTAACTCTGAGTTTTTGAGTTAGAGAGCATTTCCATCACAGCTCATGATCCAAACACATCCAATATGTCATATCTAAGCTGTCTAAACTCTCACAAGTGACCTGTAACACCAAAATCACAAAGTCCCCTCTCAAAACCTCAAAATGGGACTTTTTTGCATTTTAAGCCATGTCTTGATTCAGTCACTTTCAAAACCAGATAAAACCTCAAACACACTCCAAATATCATCCTTGAACTGTCCCAAATGGTTCCTCACATCTGGAACACCATTTGAGAGAGTTGCTATATTGGTCACTTTTGCCCCTTTTGCAAGAAAGAGCTCAAATTTGTCCCTGAGGATTCCATTTGTTTCCAACCATCCTAAAAGCTTCTAAGTGATCATTTGAGGGTGTCCAAAGCATCAAATTGTTTCTGGAACAAAGCACTTGAAAGATTGCACAAAAAACTCATAAAGAGGTAAGCATCACAACTTGAACTCTTTGAAATATGCATTACTTTGAAGTCCACTGATCATGCACATCTTATACATGTTATATATGTTGTGTTTGAACCAATTCATCATGTAATTCATGCCTGTAACAAGAGGTAGCATGGAAAATGCAAATCATGACCTATTTCAAAACCACTATCGGGTTTTTCAATAGGAGCCTCATCTGAAAAAACCACCACCACCATTGGATTCCTTGTGAAATTCTAGGCATGATAGACCTAAATTTTGTCCCAATCCATGGAGAAATGAGAAAGTTACAAGCTTCACGTTTTTGGCCAAAATCTTGCCTTGCCTTGCCTTGGCCAGGCAAAAAACAAGGCAACCCTCATATATCCATGGGGTGGTTTTGATACACGGATGTATCATCACCCCAGTGGTAGAGGGTGTGTGCTGCACACAAGAGGTCTGAGGTTCGAATCCCCCTCGCCCCAGATTCTCTTTTTATCATTTTCCCCACTTTTTGTTATTTTTCATATTATTTTTAAATTATTTGGAAAATTAATAACTTTCTCAATTTTAATAATTTTTGATTGGTTCTTTTTACAAAAAATCACAAAAATGTTAAAATATTTTATTCCATAAAAAAATCAGATTTATATTAATTATTTAATATAGTTGATATTTTTATAAATAAATTCATTTTTATTATTTTTAAACCTTTTAAAAATGAATATCCACCTTGAAAAATCAAGACCAAATGAGTTTTAATTCATATTGTGATTAAAACATCATTTTTTAAACCTTAACCAAAAATCACAAGTTGTTCATTCAAACTTATTTGGTATTTTTATCATTTTAATTAATTTTCGTTGAAAATTACTTTAAAGAATGATGAAATTAGGGTTTCGTTGATTTTCACCATAACAAATCTTTTTCAAAAACACTTTTGGACCTATAATAGGGTGTAAGACCCAATCTCTCTTTGAAACCAAAATAGTTTGGGCCTCAGTCATTGTATAAGACCCACGGTGTTTTCAAAAATCTCGGCGCGATCACCAGTTTAAAATAAAACCATTTGGGCCTACCCTTGTGTTATAAGTCCCATTTCTTTTCTTTAAAATACTCTTTGGGCCTCTAATAGAGTGTAAGACCCAACCCCTTTGTAAATAATACCTTTGGGCCTCACACATGGTATAAGGCCCTCTGTATATTTTCAAACGTTCGGCGCGATTGTCGCCTTTTTAACAAAATCTTTGGGTCTCTCCTTGAGTTGTAAGTCTCATCTCTTATACAAAAATAAATCTTTGGGCCTCTCCTTGAGTTGTAAGACCCATCCCCTTGTACATAAAAACTTTTTGGGCCTCTCCTTGAGCTGTAAGCTCCAACAATCTTTTCAAAGCACTTTCTCCTTTGATTTTGAATTCAAATATATGTTGTTATCAAAACTTTCTTTAGTTTCTTTGTTGAACAACTAACAAAACAACATGGAAGCTCTACAACGGGTAAGTGTTTATCCGCTTTCATTTACTGATTTCACACACACACACACATATATATATATATATATATATATATATATATATATATATATATATATATATATATATATATATATATAACTATATATATAACTGTATTGTGGGGCTGTTTCACTGTAAGTCTTCTTTCACATCTTTTTAAATACTCGTCATATATCAACTGTATATATACTAGTATAGTTATTTAGAGTTTTCCCCGACAACTACGTCTAGAACTAGGTAAAGCCTGTTGGTCACTCTCGAATACAAACAAAACTAGGTCCCCATAGGATTCCAGATACAACCTTCCCTTCTCTTGGGGTTAAACAATATGGAATAAAGAGAAAGGAAGTATTCTCGGTGAACCTTTTCTCAGACTGTCACCCTTAGAAATTGTCAAAGAAACTCTACTCCCCAGAGTTGATCTATTCTCCGTGAATAGCATTTCTTGAGTTTCTTCCAAATTCTCGAACTTTCCTGGAATGATCTCTTCTCTGTGAATTGCATTTCTTGAACTTCTCTTGGTTTGGGGACCCACGGGCTTCCTAAAAAGCATCCCCACCTCCTCTTGGGCATTGTACAAGGACCCTTCGGCTTCTTAAAAGCTCTCATGCCTTCTCTTGGGCTTAATACTAGGACCCTAACGACCTCTTAAAGGTATAAGACAGAACTTAGTCATCCTTTGCTAGAGCAGTCTTTCCAGTGTCAAACCTATGGCGACCTCAGAGTTGATCCTCATCCCTTAAGGCCCTTGCTCTGTTTTGGGCATCCTACAAAAGATAAAACTCTACCAGTAGAATTGGACAGTATAATTCCCTTTGAGTCTCAAAGACATTCTAAAGTCCCTTTCAAACATAGGAGAAACCCTGAATTCTGGATTAATCTTCAGCTGAGTTAGAACTTTGCGGGTTCTAAAACCCCGCCCTTCTCCCAAAATTCCCCGATTCGGGTCAGATAACACTATCTCAAACCAGAGTCTCAAGGTTTCTGATCTATCAATTCCTTTTGCATTCCCTTACAATGATTGATTCCCTTCTTGGACCTGCCTCGGGATCTCAAGAATCCCCGGCAGAAGTATAGCCTCCTCTTAGGCTTTGTATAATGATCCTTCCTCAGCGAAGTCAGCCTCCTCTTGGGCTTTGTACAATGATTCCCCCTTGCGGATCTAACCTTTTTAGACTCTCTTGTTGAGTTCATCACTTTTCAAGACTCTCTTGTTGAGTCACTTTCCTTTTAGCCTCTATCTTTGGCGTTGTACGAGACAATAAATCACTCTCTTGTTGAGTATAAAAGACTCTCTTGTTGAGTCAACCTTTTTAGCCTCCGTCTTGGGCTTCGTATAAGATAGATAAAAGTACTCTCTTGTTGAGTCAAACCTTTTTAGCCTCCGTCTTGGGCTTCGTATAAGACATATAAAGGCACTTCTTGTTGAGTCAGTCACTTGTTAGTACTCTCTTGTTGAGTCAACCCTTTTAGCCTCTATCTCGAGCTTCGTACGAGACAAATAATAAACACCCTCTTGTTGGGTCAATAGCCTCCTCTTAGGCTTTGTATAGAGAAATCCCCGGTTGAGTCAATCAACCTTTTAGCATCAAACTTATGCTTTAATCAAGGCATACGAACATCAACAGTTCCTCTTTAGAGATGATAAGTTCTCTCTCAGTCAAACCTTTTAGCTTCAATATTGGGATTTGAACAAGACACATAAAAACCATTCAGCTTCATATCTTGGGCTTTGAACAAGATACAAATCACTTTTAGCTTCAATCTTGGGCTTTGAACAAGACACCAAAACTTCTTTTTTCTCCCTTAGAATAGGAGGGAACTACGATCGCTCTGATTTCCCTGTTTTGTTAAACGGGAATACGTAAGCATAAGATTACGAAATCTTAGCGAGCATACTAATCAAAAACTCAAAATCCAGTACCTCCGTCAATCAACCAAAAGCTTCAGATCTAACACCTTACCAAAAGCCTCGCAAATAGTCCAGACCCAGTATTTTTAAGCAAAATAACCTAAGACAAGACCCCCCTTTTTGATAGCATATGTAAACTAACAGTCATCTGTTTAAACTCAGTATGCAAGCAGGGTTAATTGGAGACATCTATTTCCCTTCCTTAATCAGCTTCACAGGATAAAAAATGAATCGAACTGTAGTACCAAAGCGATAGTGATTCGAAACCACAAAAATCGCGCTACAGAGATCCTTCTCAATTCCCTTTCAATCATAGTGAGAAAAATTACAACTCAAAGAAATAGTCCAGCTCTAGTATCAACACGACATAAGAGAGGCTCACAAAATACAAACCCTAAACTCACTAGGCAACAATGTATTTTTCACCCCTTTTCCTAAGTTAAATCCATCCTATTTATAACCATAAACATGACTGGATTTGGGCTTCAGAAATGTAGTAATTCTGCTCCACAAAATCGGCAACTAATTCTACTCTAGAATAATTTCTCCAATCCTAAGTTTCCTAAAGTGTCTCCACACTTAGAAACAACATCTTCTAATTATAATCAGCATCTCTGATTCCTCAATCTTGGACGCCACCTAGGAAAAACAAATAATCCCATAATAAACTAAAATCTAGAATAACAAAATTAAAACTGAAAAGTAACAGACAAAGATGTCGAATCATCATGATAGGACATCTTGTCCAGCATCTTGATCTTCAGTTAGTTCTTCATGTTATGACATCTTGTCCAACATCTTGTTGTCAAGTTTGTTTTACCAAAATTGATGCCAACGTCAAAGGCATGGACTCATCACCTTCAGTTGGTATCAGAGCAGTGTTTGTGCATTACACTTAACAGTGGTGCAGATAATGATCCAATTAGAAAATATGTATGTTAAATACTTTCCTTCAAGAAGGAGTTAAGTACCACATGAAAAATATTCCATTGCTTTTCTTACCATATTCAAAGGGTGATTCATCTAAATTTAAATGATGGAAAAGCAAAATATATTTTTAATTCATTGGTCTTGATAAAAGGGTTTTGATGAAGGTCTATAGAATACCCTTGAGAAAGGTATTACTATAGAAGTTGATGGTGTAGGGATGATCAAAGTTTGAATGTCTCTCACACCAGCTCAGAAGAATCTTATTGAGAATATCTTTAGAGTTAGATGCATCCTGGTAGGTGCTCTATCTCAATTCTAACTATGTCAACATCATTGATACATCTAATGTTCATACTATCTTTGAATCCTTGTGTTCAAATTTGTGGGAGTTAGTAAAGAAGCTTGTCCAGTTACACTTCATCTAATTGTTCCAAGCAAATTTTGAGGAGGTTACCTAATGGATTCAAACCTAAAGTCACAATTATTCAAGTTGTCATAAAACTTGAGTATGTTGTGTCTTGAAAGTTTATCTAGCAATCTCTAAAGAAAAGAAATGGAATTAGATGATAAAAAAACTATCAAATAGATTAACCCTCCTTAAGCTTGTTGAAGAAAATTCCTATGGGATGTCTGATTATGGGAATTAACCTTCCTTATCAAAAGATTTTGTCAACTGGCTAAAGGGAATGTGATATATGTTGATAGAAGAGTAACTTCAGAAGCTTCTAAAATATTTGTATTTCAACTGATTTCCCAAATCTTAAGAACAAAGAGATATACTACCAGAAAACCCAAAATGTCAGAGATCTTCACTGCTTATTGAATTGAACCTGGCATAGGGCATGATTCAAAAGAAAAAAGTAATTTGGCTCTGCTGGTCATTACTGCTTCTAAAGAAGCATCTGAATCCTGGAATAAAAATAAATTATTGAAGAGAAAGAGATAATGTCAAATCTATCTTGCTTCAATATTGATAATAAGGAGTCTGCTCTTCAAAATAATATCTTAAGTGACTTCATTGCTCTTAAAAATTGAAGGTCATCGTTGAATTTTTGTTAAAGGATAATTCCATGAGAAACCTTCAATTCTTCATGTTCTGCCAACAATACTATGACAGTGCTTTAAATTTTTTTTATGCCAATCTCTGATTGAAAACACTATCTGGTTCTATGCTTATCAAAAATTTCAAATTAAAAAGATTTAATCCAAGACAATGAAATCAGTTACTCGGCTAAGAACAAGATCTTTTTCATACCATAACTTATCCTAGACTCATACTCTGAAATGAATCATGGTACTTCTATCAGATTAAGGCGTAAAGCAAAGAAAAGCCTATCAGGACTAACATTTCTGGATTCATAGAAATATGAGTACCATTACTCAAAATGTATTTGCTGCAGATATCGTAGAAATGAGCAAAGGCATCTTCCATGGCACTTTATCAAAGGTTGTTTACAACATTTGATGGAAGAAGATCCTACATCTCAGACTCAAGAGCTGAAGGCACTGAGTTTGGTGAAAGAAGTGGAGTCAATGGTTTGACAGCCATTGAATCTGAATCCTCTCAATACAGTATTCAGATTCTATGGTCAAAACTAAATACTCATCTGGAGTCTGACCAAGAAAATAACAAAAAAAATGAGGTATGTATGTTCTTTCTTGGCTTACTTCTTGATTAAATGAGATATTTATGTATTAGTAAATACAAAGTCTCTGTTAGATCTCTAGAGAAATTCTTTTGTTAAAAGAATCTTCAGAAATCTTTAAGAAGAAACTATATTGTATTTTTGTATACTGAATATATCATTAGTTAGATGATGGTCATATTTATGGAAATAGTTTCCTTACTTTTTGTGTTGATACTGTTGCTTGTTAGTTGTCAAAGAAGCCAATTCAATATTCATTAATTAAGCATGACTCTAGTTCAAGAGAAAAAGCTTAATTCTGAATAGAATATTAAATACTGATGCCTGACAAAAAATATCTCACTCGTAGTTTAGATCTACTAGACTCTAACGGATGAAAGCTTCTGAAAATTATCAGTCTCTTAGATTCTGAAAAGGATTTTTTACTTTTGATTAAGCAGTTTAAGTAAAAAGTTAAAAAAAAAACATTTATATTACTTAAATTTCATGAAATTGAAAATCATCTAGTGGATTCAGGAAATCTGTTGGGTAAGAACCTTTGGGTAATGATGTTTTCCTTTTTATATACTATTATTATCTCTATCCCCTGTCTTGTGAAACATCATTTTGTGTCCTTTTTCTAACAAGATTCTTATTCTTCTAGAATCTTGTTTTGTTTTTTTCTTTTCTATTTATTTTCTTTGGTTGTGTGTCTTGATCAAACCAAACCCGAGATGAATTCTCTTGTCAATTCTCCTTTGAATCAACTAATTTTCATCGATGAAAAATTTATGGATTTTGAAGAATTGCTTAGGCTAGGTTTCAACTTCTAGAAGACTATGTCTGAACAAAGTTAGAATGGATACTTTGAGATGCTCTGTGGTTTCACTTATCCAAGGCTTGTCAAAGAGTATTGGATTAATGCTTCCATTGTTGAGCTGAATTCTATGTGGGCTATTCTTAATAAGGTTATTATTGTTTCTATAACAGTAACCTCTAAATCGATTGCTAATGTGATCAATTGTGAGAAGATTGGAGAAATCCCAGGAACTCTTGTTAAGGAACATTATCTTCCTACTTGGCGTACTTTTTTATATCCATCTAACACATCTCTGGTCTCAAATCTTTGTCTGAAAAAGATTTGCTACTTCTTCTCAATTCAGACTTGCATATTGATCTTCCTCAAGTTATGTTTAACTATCTGAAGGAGACTTTTTCATCCTTTCACAACGAAAATACATTCTTCATTCCTTATGGACGAGTTCTTTTAGAACTACTAGTCCAATAGGGAGTTATCATAAGTTTAGAGGATGATTCTTCTAAAATTTGGAGAGAAAAGTTTGAATTTATCTATGAGAGTTTCTGATGTTAGACTTTTGCAAATTTATGCCTTGTATTTGTTAAAACTTCGTGTATTAAGCAATCTTGTTATCCAATTTTGTTCATGCTCTTGTGAGTCTTAACTGTTATATATATATATATATTGTTGTTGTTTGAAGAGGATAAATTAAATAGGGTTAAAAACTCAAAATATGCAACATTCTCATTAAAATGGAAGATATTACAAATTGTTAAAACTCTCTAGGCATTTGGATTTGTCCTAAGGTATTCCCTAGGATCATCCGACATATCTAGATTGTCTAAATAATCTTGCCATTCTTCCTTTTCAAACTCTACAGCCTCCTTTCTACGTTGGTTTTTGTGTTTTGACCTAGAAGTTATTCTTCTTCTTTGTGTCTTAATGAAGGTTGCTAAAGAAGTATGTGCTTCTGAAATTAGATGCTTGCTTGTAGATCCTTCAGTTGCTGCATTACTCTTGTTTGCTTGAGCTGCTGCATTTAGCATGGATCTCTTTCTGAAATCTCTCTTTGGAACCCAAATTTGTTTTTGTTTATACATCTTCGTGTTTAGAAGATTAAGTGATTATGAAAGTGAGTCTGCTGAGGGTTTTTATAGAATCATTACATTCATTACCTTGTGTATTCATTATTTTAATATTGGTTAAGTCAAATCAATTTTTAAATACTGACTCTTGGAAATGATGTCTAGTATTCTGACCTATTAAGATCCTCTTAACAACTGTAAATTTGATTTTTAACTAGTTAACTATTATTTCTGTTCATCTCCTACTTCATTAATGCTTTTGTCAGAAATCTAAATGGAAAATAAAGTGATTGTACGACTGCATAATGTGTAATGATCAAAATAAGTTTTCCATTAATCATGCACTGAAAGGATTACAATAAAAGAGGAGTGGATTTAACTAAAGATTTAACCCAATCTAAATCATCCATGGTCATGTAATACATCCAGTTAACCCAACTCATATCAGGTTCATGCTCATCAAAGATTTAATCCTAAACAATGAGATTAGTGGCTCTGCTTAGAACAAGATTATGTTCCTATCATATCTCGTCCTATACTTATACTCTAGAGTGAATTATGATTTTGCTATTAGATTGAGACATAAGGTAAAGAAGAGTCTGTTTGTACTTACATGTATGGGCTTATAGAAATATGAGTATCATAATGTATCTGCTACAGATATCAAGGAAATAAGCAGAGGAATCTTTCATAAGGTTGTTTACAACATTTATTGGAGGAAGATCCAACAGCCCAGATTCAAGTACAGGTGGTACTGAACTTGGTGAGAGTAGTGGAATCAATGGTAAGACAACCATTGAATCAGAATCCACTTAAAGCGGTGTTCAGACTCTATTGGTTAAATCTGAATACTGAATCGAGTCTGGGCAACTAAAAAAAGGGTATGCTTGTTTTTTTTTTAACTTTTGATTCAATGAAACATTTGTATAGATGTAAATACAAAGTTTCTGTTAGACTTCTAGAGAAGTTCATTTGAAAAGAAGAACTTCAGAAATCTTTAAGAGGAAATTCTGTTGTGTTTGTCTATACTAAATGTCTTATTAAGCCAGATGATGATCTTATTTATGGAAACAATTTCTTCACCTTCTGTGCCATTACTACCGTGTGTTAGCTGTCTAGAATTCAATTCAATATTCATTTATCACTCATGACTCTTGTTTCAAGACAGTTCTAGTTCTCAATAGAATCTTAGAAACTTATGACTAACAAATGATATCTCTATCTAAGTCTAGATCTACTAGACTCTGATGGATGATAGCTTCTGAAAGTTGTAAGATTCTGAGATGTAGAAGAAGATTCTTTACTTCTGATATAACAGTTTAAGTAAAAAGTTTTTCCAAAAACTTTTATAATACTTAAATTTTCATAAAGGTGAAATTCATCTTGTGGAATTGAAATATTTGGTGGATAAAGAACATTTGGGTAATGATGTTCTCTCTTTTGGTACTTGCTATTACTATTCCCTGTCTTGCGAAACATCATTGTGTCCTTTTTCTGACAAGATTCTTATTCTTGTAGGATTCTTGTTGAGTTATTCTTCTTCTTCTTCTTCTTCTTCTTTTCTTCTTGTTTGTGTGCTGATCAAACCAAACCTGAGATGAGTTCTTAAGTTCATTCTTCTTAGAATCAGCGGGTTGTCATCAATGAAAAGTTTGTAGATTTTGATGAGTTACTTAAGATTGGTTTCAACTTCTGGAAGACTGTGTCTAAATAAGGTTGGAATGGTTACTTTGAGATGCTCTGTAGTTTCACTTATCCAAGTATTCTCAAAGAGTTTTGGACTAATGCCTCCATTACTGAGCTGAATTCTGAGTATGATATTATGTCTAGAGTAGCTGGTGTTTCTATTACAGTAACCTCTAAAGCGATTGCAAATGTGATCAATTGTGAGGATATTGTAAAAATCCCAGGAACTCTTGTTTGGGAACACTATCTTCCTACCTGGCATATCTTTGTAGATCCATTTAACACATCAGTGGTCTCAAATCTTCTTCCTAATCTGTTGTTTGGAATCAGATTCTGAATTCAAACTTACTTCCTAAGGATAAGGATTTAGACCAAGTGGACCCTATTGAAAAAGATCTGCTTCTACTTCTCAATTCAGATTTCAAGATTGATCTTCCTCAAGTTATGTCTGACCATCTAAAGAGGTATCTTTCTTCTTTTCAAAAGGGAAAGACCTTTTCCATTCCTTATGGACGAGATACTTGTTCAGCAGGGGGTTAACATAAGTTCTGAGGCTAATTCTTCTAAGATTTGGAGAGACAAGTTTGAAGCTATCTATGAAAGATTCTGATGTTAGATTTCTGCATAGTTGTGCTTTGTATTTTGTTTAAATCTCTGTATTAAGCTTCTTATTAATAAATTCAGAGTTTGTTCATGCTTGTGTTCAGTTTTAAACTGTTGAATATTTATTCTATGTTGTTCATGAGAATCTAAAATAAATAGGTAAAAGTACTCAATGTTTGCAACTTATTTCATTAATAGAAAGGAAGCGATTACAAGACAACTGGATTTCCTAGTCTGTTGGATTGGCCCTAAGAAATTACCTAGGATCATCTGACATGTCCAGACTATCTAAGAAATCTTGCCTTTCTTCCTTAGCAAACTCCAAAGCCTCCGTTTTTAGTTGGTTTCTGTGTCTGGATCCCGAAGATCTTCTTCTTCTGTGTGTCTTCACAAAGGATGCTTAAGAGGAGAGCACTTCTGAAGCTGTCTGCTTGCTTGCAGATCCTTCAGCTACTTCTTTGCCTTGGTTTGCTTGAGTTGCTGCATTCAGTAATGTTGACTTCCTGAAATCTCTCTTTGGAACCCATATTTGCTTTTGCTTGTACATCTTGGTGCTTTAGGGATTAAGTGATGATGGAATAAAGCTTACTTGAGCCCTTTTTATAGGCGTGATATTTACATGGTCTTGAGTTGAAAATTATTTAAGAATTGGTTAAATCTTATCAGTACTCTAATAATAACTCTTGAAAATGTTATCTAGTAGTCTAACCTATTTAAGAATCTCTGAAGAGTTATGATTTAATGTTTGATTAGTTTTACTGATGGTTCTGTTGTCGGTTTCACTTTATTAATGCACTTTCAAAAAATCTAAAGAAAAGTTACTGGAATGTACTTGCTTGCTGAAGAAATCTTGGTCAAAACAACTACATCATTAACATTAAGCATCTGGATTACAAAATTATTTATAAAAAAAAGGGACAAGATGTTTCTAGTAAAGATCCCTAGCTAGAGAATCTTGTGCCAAACGGCGTCCACTGTTGCCATAATCCACTTCTTCGTCTTCAGAGTCAATTTCTTCTTCCTCGTCTATAACTGGGAGTGATCGGTAAAACCACTTATTGACCCTTCTTTTCTTCTTTGACCTTTTCATACTTCTTCTCTTTGGCTTCAGAGCAGCTACTGAAGAACCTCCTTTTGAAGTTTGTTCAGGAACTGTTGAAGTTGCCTCTTCAGAAGTAAGTGTTGCTGAGGGCAAAGGCTCAGTCGTAGAAGATTTAGAAGCAGCTCGTCTCAGAGGAAATTGGACTGTTAAACTTGTAGAACTCTCTGTTAAATATGTTATGACGGGTGTATTATGACTCTCAGTTGATGACTCCATAGCTCTAGGAAGTTGTTGATAAAAATGACTTAGAAGTTGAGTGCTTTTATAATGGATTCTATAAAAGGGCAATATATTTTAACTCTCTTGTACATAATGTTAAGTAAGAGCTTACAAACCTCTGACTTAGCCTGTTTAGACTCAGAAGGAGCTTACAAACCTCGTATTCTGATGTTTCCAAAGGAAGTTAAAATGTTGTTATTTTGGTTTTCTTAAATATGGAACTAAGGGGGAGCTTACAAACCTTAACCTTGGAACTGTTTGACTCAGAGGGAGCTTGCAAACCTCAGACCCTGATGTTACTAAGAAGACTGATTTATTTTTTCTTGAAAATAGTTCTTGGTGTTAGAGTCAATAGAACTCATTTGTGGACTATCACACTTAAGGAGAGCTTACAAACCTCATACCCTGTTGTTGCAGAGAAAATTAAATGCCCAACATTGTCCTTTAAATACTTTTGTTTGTCATCATAAAAAAAGGGGAGATTGTTAGAATAAGACCTGTTCATGACATATTCTTTTTTAGTTTTGATGATGACAAAAGTAATGAAAGAACAATGGTTTATTTGATATGTGTTTTATTTATGCAGATTCTTGTTCTTGTATATAAATAATCAGAATCTGTTTGCTTAGACACACTTGGGAGTCGCTTCATTACTAGCTTCTGGTGGCAGAGTCTGAAGAACAATTGCTAGTGTGGCTTGGCGCACACTCTGATCTGAAGGCCTCTGCATTCAGACGAGTTACTACACTTGGTAATTGTATATCAGTATCTGGTACCATTCAGAGTTGGTGATAAAGTTGTGGTTGTCCGTACTTTAGAAAGCAAGTTGTATTGTCTTATCAACTTGTTAGCAAGAGTCTACAAGATTGTAAGTCTCAAGAAAAGTTAGCATGCTCTACGGATATCTGCTCTCAACGGCTTTACCAGTATAGAACCTCTTTAAGACTCAAAGGTTAAACGTGTTACACACTGGATTCAGAATATGTTGTACATCCATCTTCAACGTCTCTTGTACTATGTGGCAAAGGCAAATACACTTTCTCAACTGCTAGTTTCTGCAAAGGCTATAAATATGAATGAAGATTCAAGTTTGAATCTTAACAAGGATTCTAAAAATGAAGGAGTTGCAAGATCAAGAAATTATCAACTCTAATGTAATATGCAGATTTTCTGTTGTAAGTTGTAATTGTAAAAGCCTTAAGATTTCTTACCATTGAATATCGTAGAAATCTTAAGAGCTTTAGGTCTTTGATATGGTGATTTCCCATACCTCTGATGCTTGTATCATGTACACCTTGTTCTATATTCTTCTGAGCTTTCAGTAGTTTATATAAAGTCTCTTGCTATGTGCTTGAGCAGAAGTCTTGTCTCATTGGGATTCAAGAAACAAATCTTGAGCCAAGATGATTAAGCCACGTAAGTCTCAATGCTTAAGTGCTTGAGATGTGAAAATCCTATTCAATTAGTCTGATTGAGCAAGGGAAAGTCTCTGTCTGAGGGGCGTGAGCACGAAGTCTCAAGTGCTGCTTGAGCAAGGAAGTCACAGTCTGGGTGGCCGGAAGAGCAGGTGGCTCGGTCAGAGGGCGTGAGCAAGAATTCTTAGACATGTGTTCTAAGCAAGGGAAGTCTAAACTAGAGGACCTTTGGATCGGTTGGCTCGGTCAGAGGGTGTGAGCAAGGAAAGTATTAGATATGTGCTCTAAGCAAGGAAGTCTCAGACATTTGGTGTGACCAAGTGTAAAAGACCTATGCAGAAGTATAAGCGATTGTAATCATGAAGTGATTATAATTAAAATCTCTTGTGAGGCAAGGGGACTGGAGTACTCCCAAATAAGGGAGGAACCAGGATAAATCTTTTGTGTCTTATGCTGTTATTTGTTTACTTCTGTTATATCCGCTGCCTATGAATTAAAACAGAATCTGAACACCAGTTTTGATTCGAAAACTCTGATCAGAAGCTAAATTAAAAAAAACGTGAAACACCTTCATCGTAATCACTGATAAATCATATTATGGGAAAATAGACGCCAACGACAACAGTGACATACAGGGGATTTGAAACAAGGTCTAACTGTCGTTAATCTGATCAAGTTTTCCACCAATTTTAATTAAGCTATTATTTTCTAAAATCAAATATAAAAACCCCAACTTAATTTCAATAGCACGTGAATCGCTTTGTTAAAATAACATAATTCCTGTGGAGACGAACTTATAAATTTTATTACTTCGATACTTTCAGTACATTTGCTAAATTGTTATCAAGTTTTCGCGTTGTTGTCAGAGATTGTTGATTATTCCGACAAAACAACTTTTGTACTTCATTTGTTTTTTTAGGTTTAATATTGAATTTTCTTTCTTCCTAGTTATTTGGGGGGTTTTTTATTGTTCATATTTCATTATTCTTATTTGTTTGTTGTTTTAGTTTTATTTTTATTTTTATTTTAGTTAATTATTTTTATTTTAGTTATTTTAACTTTTGTTACTTTAATTTTTTGTTTTATTTTAGTTTCCTAATTTCTATTCTTGTATAGCTTTTATCTAGTTTAGGTCTACTAATGCATTTTTCTTCTGATTGTGTATGCGAGGTAAAGGAAGATATGCATGAATTATGATGGATTTTATTTTCAACTTGTTCTATTAGCAAAGCTTCAAGCTTTATCAAAGCAAATTCCTGCCTCAACTCTAGTCCAACAGATGTTAATCCCATTAGAGCATTAGAGTGTGATTTCTATGGTGAACTCGTGCAAATGGCCATTGTGTACCAGAGGGATAAGTCGAAAAGGTGCAATATGCGGAAAATTATCAAGAACCAAACTCTTACTTCAAAACCTATAATTCATGGTGGGATGATCATTGAAGTCATCCCTTCTAGAAGAGACTTTGAGCGAACTTACAAAGTTTACTTAAAGTAACCTTGGAGTAATTAAGGTCACTCAAGAAATATCTGAAAGAGAGACATCTCTTCTAGAAGAGACTATGAACCAATTCCGGTTGACTCAAAGCAACTTGGAAGTAATAAACTCAAACATTGAAGCATACAAAGAGAACATTAAAGCATTTAACAAGAACATTGAAGAAACCACTGAATCATCCATGAAGAATATTGAAAATCAAATTGGGAAGTTATCTAAACAAGTGGAAGCTCAATCAAGTGGGGGTTATAATAGGAATACGTTGGATAATATTAGGGATGATGAAGTTGGGATAGATGTCGAAGATGAAAGGGTAGTAGTCGATAAATGAGGAGTTAAAAAAGAAAAGAAGAATAAAAATGCATACCATCAGATAAAAAATTGAATCAAGAATAGAAGAAATTGAGGTGGAAAATGTATATGGGAAAAGAGCAAGAATGAAAAGTAAGGATGTCTAGTTTTGAAATAAGCTCCAAATTTAATAATTTGTTTAGGTGTATATATCCAACAAGAAAGTATTCAACAAAATCATGTCCCTAACGAGTATTTTAACAACAAGGTAGTTGAAAGAAAAGAAATTTATAAAACATTATATGTCATTTATTCCTTGTTCGCTACTATGAAGCTCAAGAAAATTATGAAGCAACATCATTAATACCTCAAGTTCATAGGATTCTTACCAAACAGAAGGAAGAAGAAAGATTATGTGTTTTTGTGTCATATATGCCCCCTAACAGAGAATTAAATGGTCAAGATAAGGACCTTAAAGAAGCGTTGAATGGGAGGCAACCTATGGATTTATGTTATTTCTTTTCCTTTCACTTTATCTTTAAAGTTTAATTTCAATTTTGTGATATTTTGGATCGAACTCTAGTTAAGCATGTCGTCGAAGTCTGTTCACATGCTATTGTCGAAGACCTACATGCTGCAGTCGAATTCTGTTCTAGTATGTAGTTGTCGACTTGAGCCTTGTGTTAAGGGTCTAATTGTTTAAGTTAGTTTGTACCCTAAGTTAGCTTGTAATGGATAATTGTTAAAAAGCCCATTAGTTTAGTATGTTAGGTTTTATTATAAATAACATACTAGTCTCTCATCTTAAGTGTGGTGTGGCAAATCCTAATTAAGGTGAGAAGGTTATTTGTTATTCTTGAGTACTTGTAATCTGATTTGAAGAGAAAGTAAAGCATATCAGTTATAACCAATCCTTGTTGTTTTTTCCTTGTTAACCCTAACCCTTGTGTGTTTCTTGCCTATAAAGAAACCGAATATATTTTGTTTTAAGGCATCCTAATTCACAACAAATTTGTGCGGTGAGTGTGGAGAAGATGCCTTCAACAAATTATGAGATTGAAAAGTTCACTGGAGTGAACGACTTCGGTCTGTGGGGCTTGAAGATGAAAGCCCTACTGGTTCAGCAGGGTTGTTTGGAAGCCTTGAAGGGAGAGGCAGTCATGGATGCTGCATTAACGGAAAAAGAAAATACGGTCATGATAGAGAAAGCCCACAATGCAATATTGTTGAGCCTTGGTGATAAGGTTCTTCGACAGGTATCAAAGGAGACTACGGCATCGGGGTTATGGGTGAAACTTAAAAGTTTGTACATGACCAAATCTCTGATGAATCGACTCTACCTGAAGCAAGCTTTGTATTTATTCAAGATGAGTGAAGACAAAGTGTTGGCTGAGCAGTTGGATATGTTCAACAAGTTGATTTTTAATCTTGAAAATATTGATGTGAAGACCGATGAGGAAGATCAAGCACTGTTGTTGTTGTGCTCTTTGCCCAGAACATATGCTCACTTCAAAGAAACTCTCGTGTATGGAAGGGAGTCCCTGAGCTTTGAAGAAGTTCAATCAACCTTGTATTCTAAGGACCTGAATGAACGAAAGAAGCATAAACCTTCAACGGTGGGTAAAGGTTTGGCCGTTAAGGGAAAATTCTTGTGAAAGGATGGTAAGTTCGACAAGAAGAAAGGTAAAAGTCAACAGAATTATTATAGTGGTGAGACATCTGGTATTCGATGTTATCATTGTAAGAAAGAGGGTCACACAAGAAAAGTGTGCCCTGAACGCCTGAAAGATCATGGAGGTAAGGATAATGGTAACGCAGCCATTATTCAAGATGACTTTGAATCATCTGATGTTCTTGTGGTTTCAAGCGGCGACTCAAGAAAAGAGTGGATTATGGATTCAGGTTGCACTAGGCACATGACACCAAATAGAGAATTATTTAAGGAGCTATATGATCAAGATGATGGATCAGTGCTACTGGGAAACAACAAAGCTTGCAAAATTGCAGGTATTGGATCTATGAGATTCAAGCTCCATGATGAGTCAATAAGGCTATTGACTGAAGTCAGGTATGTACCTAATTTGAAGAGAAATTTGAGTTCTCTTGGTGAATTCGACAAGAAGGGATATATTTTTCAAGGAGAGAAAAGTGTCCTAAGAGTCATGAAAGGGTCGAAGGAAGTCTTGAGAGGCGTGAAGAAACAAGGCTTGTATACCCTTGAAGCTGAAGTTGTAAGTGGTTCGACAAATGTTGCATCCATAAAATATTTTTCGAAGACAAAAATTTGGCACATGAGATTGGGCCATGTCACTGAAAGGGGTCTGGTCAAATTGGGGAAACAAAATTTTCTTGGAGGAGACAAAGTCGAAAAGCTAGAATTTTATGAACCATGTGTACTAGGAAAATCTTGCAGAGTGAAGTTCAACAAAGGCAAACAAAGAACTCATGGATCCCTTGATTACATCCATGTTGATTTTTATGGGGCTGCAAGGTGTTCATCACATTCAGGAGAAAGGTATTTTCTATCCATAGTAGATGAGTATTCCAGAAAGCTATGGGTATTCATCCAGAAGACTAAGGATGAGACTTTTGAGAATTTAAAAGGTTGGAAGACTCTAGTAAAAAATCAGACTGGCAGAAAGGTCAAGAGGTTGAGAACCAACAATGGCCTTGAATTTTGCAATGAGGCGTTCGACAGCTTTTATGCTGCCTCAGGTATTGCAAGGCACAAAACTACTGCAGGTACTCCATAACAAAATGGCTTGGCGGAAAGGTTTAATCAAACTATTTTGGAAATATTTAGATGCATATTGACTAGTGCTAGGTTAAAGGTGTTTTGTGCTGAGGCTGTTTCGACAGCAACATATCTGATAAACAGATGTCCTTCGACTGCGTTAGATATGAAGATGCCTGAAGAGGTCTGGTCGGGACATCCACCTAGTCTCGACAGACTGAGAGTATTTGGCCGCGTGGCCTAGATGAAGCAATCCTGATGAGGCAACCTGAAGGGTATGTCTAAAGGGGCAAGTAAGATTATGTGTGCAAGCTGAAGAGATCTTTATATGGACTAAAATAATCTCCTCGATAGTGGAATAGGAGATTTAACAAGTTCATGGCACGCATAAATTTCATTAGAAGTCAGTTTGACCATTGTGTTTACTTCAGATTTTGACATGGTAATTCATTTATTATTTTGTTGCTTTATGTGGATGATATTCTAATAGCAAGCAACAATGTCGAAGATGTAACGAGGGTGAAGGCTGAACTCAATAAGGAGTTCAGCATGAAGGATCTGGGAGCTGTGTCTAGGATTCTTGGGATTGACATCTAAAGAGATAGAAAACAGTCGAAATTATGCTTGTCTCAAGAGGCATACCTACGGAAGATTCTCGAAAAGTATGGTATGTCGAATTCAAAGCCTGTTGTGACTCCGACAAACCCTTAATTCAAGCTGAGTATAGATCAGTGTTCCAGTACTGATGTTAAAAGAGCTTATATGAATAGCATTCCATATGCTAATATAGTGGGTTCTTTGATGTATGATATGGTTTGTACTAGAACCGACATAGCATATGCAGTAAGTCTTGTAAACATGCACATGGCGAATCCTGGAAAGACTCACTGGAAAACATTGAAGTGGATTGTAAGGTACATAAATGGGTCTTTGAACAGTGTCCTAATTTATGGTCGAGCCTTGGGTGAAGATAGTAAAGCAGTAATCGAAAGATATGTCGACTCTGATTATGCAGGTTGTGTGGATTCTGGAAAATCTATTTCTGGATATGTGTTCACTATGTTTGGGACAACAATCAGTTGGAAAGCAACACTTCAAAAGTTTGTTGCCTTATCAACCACTGAAGCGGAATATATCGCCCTAACTGAAGTTGTGAAGGAAGCATTGTGGCTTGAAGGTTTTGCAAAGGAGCTAAAACTTCAAGTTCGAGTTGTCACCGTTAAATGTGATAGTCAAAGTGCAATACACTTATCAAAGAATTCAGCCTATCATGATCAAACCAAGCACATTGATGTGAGGCTGCATTTTGTCAAAGGGGTAATCGAGCATGGAGAAGTCCAAGTGCTGAAGGTTTCGACAGATCATAATGTTGCTGATATGATCACCAAGATGTTGCCCAGTTGCAAGTTATTCTACTGTATGCAGTTGATAAGCTGCATGAAGAAAACTAGTTTGTTTCTTGATATTATAGAGTTGGATCCAAGGTGGAGATTTGTGAGATTTTGGATCAAACTCTAGTTAAGCATGTCGTCAAAGTCTGTTCACATGTTGTTGTCGAAGACCTACATGCTGCAATCGAATTGTGTTCTAGTATGTAGTTGTCGATTGGGACTTGTGTTGAGGATCCAATTGTTTAAGTTAGCTTATACCCTAAGTTAACTTGTAATGGGTCATTGTTAAAAAGCCCATTAGTTTAGTATGTTAGGTTTTATTATAAATAACATACTAGTCTCTCATCTTAAGTGTGCTGTGGAAAATCCTAATTAGGGTGAGGGGGTTATTTGTTATTCTTGAGTACTTGTAATCTGATTTGAAGAGAAAGTAAAGAATAGCAGTTATAACCAATCCTTGTTAACCCTAACCCTTGTATGTTTCTTGCCTATAAAGAAACCGAGTATATTTTATTTTAAGGCATCCTAATTCACAACAAATTTTTAATAAGTGTGTCTTCCTTGTTTGTAAATTGCATGTTCTTTATTTATTAATGAATTTGTTCTTATTGTGTTCTTCAGTTATGATGCTTTAACAATGACAAAAAGAATAAAGACACAAGTCAAGAAAAACAAAAGAAAAGAGAAAGCAAAGTTTTTCTAGAAGTTTCAAATGTGGATTGAAAAAGTATGAAGAAGATTAATATTCAACAATATTTTACTAAATCACTAGATACCTCAACAAGTAAGGTTTGAGGCAAATAATTCCATCATTTACCTACTTTCTTGTATGAGTGTCCGTATGATTGTTCATCTACTAGAATTTGCTTTAATTCTGAATTGTTATTTGCCTATTTGATTTACATGTTGATATAAGTTGTTTGTGTTAACTTAGACCCTTTCTTAGGTGAACCTGTAAATATTATGTTTTATCTGTTGCTAAACTCTTTGAGCCTGGGCCATTATTTCGGTGACTTAGTGACAAATTTATCCAATTATCAGAAAGAGAAATATTTTCACCCGTTCCTTGGAGTTAGGTAGATAGTTATTTTTCTATGGTTTATCATGATCATGCAAAATTCCAAGTTTGGGGTTTCTTTTGGAATAAGAAATTATCTATGTTTGAGGTTGGGGTACTAGAATTTGAGAATAAAAAAAGTAGCGATAAAAAAAAAAGAGAATGAATAGAAGCTAGAAAAATTATTATAATGATAAAAAATTTAGAGCTTTTGGATAAATAAGAGAAAAAAGAAAGTTGAAATTCTAATACCTATAAGTGAAAGCAATTAAAGAATATGTAAGTATGGTGTAAAAATAGGAGGGTAGCAGGTACTTAACTCCAAGGAATTAAACCTACTGGCCAAATATATCATACCTTGACATAAGTCTTGTTATAACTTTTGAAGACCTCAAAATATTGCTTTCGAATAGAAAGTGACAAATTTTTAGAAATCTTACAAATTCATATGTTTGATATCAATTGTATGTGAATGAGTGTTTACCATATTTTTTAAATAAGAGTGGGGGTGAGATTGAGGAAATGTTGAGTATGTAAGACCCATATATAAAACTCATACATCAAAGCATAAATGTTATATATGAATCCAAGTGTTTGGTACTGAAACACCATAAGCTCCTAGTTAACACATTATATATATTACATGCCCCAAAATACAACAACTAAAAGTTCTAAAGGCATAATATACATAAGATGTTCAAAAGATAAAAACTAAGAACTAGATCACAATGATCTCAAAATAAACTCCGCTACGGAAGCTAGCCATCAACGAGTAAGGAAAAGATCACACGACCTTATCCTTACCCTTCTCGGAACCTGAAGCACCTGAAATACATCAACAATGTGGGGTGAGATACATCAAATCTCAGTGAGTTCCCTATCTTATGGGTTCTCTCGGATTTACAAGGTTCTAACAATCCTAACTCAAGTCCGGGGAAAAGGGAAAAGGACCCTTGAGTTCACACTTTATAATTCTCACACTATACGGTAACATGACATGAGTTCCTTAACTCACAACATCACTAATCGATAACCATACCAAGACATCTCGTCTTCCCGTCCGCTTCTATGTCTAGAAGGCGACCCGAGTCATAGATCCTTGTAGTTACTTGGCATACGAATTGGATTCAGGATCATCGGCCTGTTAACCGTGAACCGTCACTTCTCATGGCCTGTTAACCATCACAAGTCTCTACCCATAGCATAGGCTCCAATCGTACTACACGTAAGGAATTCAAACCTACCAAGTAATTGTGTACCCGTTTCAGAGGAGCTCGAGACCCATGAAACTACACTCAAAATATTCTGGTTACGATTACATGATCACATACAATAATACGATTGTATTCGACAATCACAAGGCTATAATTCCTTAAGGCCTCTCATGCCTTTTCAAAACCACAAAGGTTAACCACATGTTCCATACTAGTGTTTCACTCTCAACTAGGCCAATACTCGGCAAGGATGTATCTTCCAACAACACGTGCCCGAGCATCGCCATCTAGAGTTTTCTACAATTTCTAGTTCCTTACTAGATTCTCCTATATTTCAAGTTTGAGGTTTCCTCACTCTTCCTATCTTATTTTCATATTAACATGCATACTCTATTACAATCATGTTAAACAATATTAGGATAGGCAAGACATGTCATAATTGCATAGTAGAATAATATATAACAATTAAAACATAAATATATCACTTTTGGAACTTTCTCGATTAATTAATCGGTCGGTAAGATCAACATATTCCATCTCCATTGCATAGAATATCTTCTCGGCTTTACATCGATATAAAGAATGTCTGATTCCGATAAACGAATCAAAAGTTATGAATTTTCTCGTTTTGGAGGAAAAACTTTAAGTCCCAGGTCGCGCTAAGCGCACCCCTGAGCGCGCTAAGCGCGCTACTCTCTGCCATCTGAGGTTGCAGGATTTCAACTGCGCGCTGAGCGGGCTTCTACGCGCTAAGCGCGCTCTGCGAAACTCAGTAAAAATACCTGCGAAGACAGTTCAAATCCAACCCTCATAATCCCTCAACATCAGTCTCAAACAACCAAACAGAGGTATATAACATGTTCTACCATGGTTTCATCATCCAACTTTCATAAAACCTCATTCTCATCAAGAACACATCTTCTCCATAAACCCTAAGATTTTTAATTTATTCAAAGTACACCAAACATCAAAACAAACATCAATACATGTTTCTACAAGCATATTGATCATTCCTTTCAATTTATGTCAATTTCCAACCGTTAAAACATTGTTTTCAACATTCTAACCTAAAAACTCATATTGTCAAAAACTCTTAACAATGGTACTAACTAGAACCCACCTCTTAAACAAGATGAAGATGAAGAGAATGAGATGATTGGGCAAGGATTGGATGAATGGATGATGATTTACTCTTGGATTTTCTTCAAATTCCTCGTTCTCCTCTTTTTCTCCTTCTTTTCCTTCTTCCTTCTTTCTCTCTCTTCCTTACTATCCTTTTCTTTTGTGTTTGGAAAGTGGAAGGAAAAGAATAAGTAGTAAACTTAGTATTAGAAATAATACTACTAAATGTCCAAAAAGCCTCTTAAGTCCAAATTAATAAAATTCCTCAGACTCAGATAATATTAATTGGATTTACTCTAAGTTCCACAGTTACTCGAATTATTTTGTCAAATAATTTCTCAGAGTACACTGGGCTCAGTCGATCACAATATAATATTATCCGGAGTAATAAAATACGGGGTATTACAGAGTACATAGAAAGTTGAAGAAAAACTCTTTGGATTATGTTGGATTGAAGAAAGGAATGAAAGTGATAAATCAACAATGATTGGTTTTGATCCTTGGTTTTGTAAGTACAAAGTTCTGAGGAAGATCACAATTATGAATGAGTTTCTTGAAGACAAGTGACATTGTAAGTTTTGGGTTGTCATGACAGCTTATCATCATGTAATTTTTATAAGCATTTGCAATAATTTTTTGTTAATTTTTTATTAATTATGTTTGAGTTTTGTGAAGAAATAGGAAGAAAATGAAGAAGTAAAGAAACAAAGCAGAAACATGAAAAAAAGGAGAAATTGCAAAGAAAATAGCATTTTTCAGCATAATGTACAACATGAGGTCTGTCTAATGATTTGATCATATTTGGAGTTTCATAACTCGGATTGAGATGAGACTTTTTGCAAAAGAACTCTAAAAAAAGGCTCTAGACATTGAAATCATCGTGACCACAATAAAACCATCACAAGGGCAACAAAGTACATTGTGATTAAAATGCTATTGAGACAAAACCATTGTGGGCGCGATAGAACGCTTTTCTGACACATTTTTGCTTCTATAAAAAGGGGAAACGCATAGGAAAAAGGGGGTGTTCATTCTTGGGACTTAATTTTAATGGAGAAGCACTTTTGGTAGCTATGGTGCTAAGATTTTCATCACCGGAAGCCAAATTCTAACAAGATTTTCATGTATTGTTTAATTATCAATTCAATTATGATTCCTATGAGTATGAAAATCTTTTTAATTAGGTCTTGCTAGATGAACTTGTATGAACTTGTTGGGACATATGTTTGGGTGTTTGTACTATTTACATCTTTGATTTATTCACTATCTTTATTCAGTTTAATTTTTTGTTCACTGATTTATATGTGTAAATAATTATGTAACGATCTAGACTCATAGTGATTATTGACCATAACTTTAAGAATCGGATCTAAATTAATCTGTTTTACTTAGTAGTTTGTCGCGGCCGGCAAAAAATATCGAGTCGCCATCATATTTTTTTTAAGGAAAATAAATGATAAACCTAAAATCCTAATCCTAAGGGTAGAGATTCCTAAGGTTCGGGAGTCGGTTAGGCGAGAGGAAGGTGTTAGGCACCCCTCACCTCCATTGTACTCAATGGGATCCTCCTTAAGTTCCAGGGTATGTTTGTTTGTTACTTGAATGTTTGACCGTTTATTTTATTTACAAAACAAAAATTAATATTAAGTAGAAAAAGTTAAATGAAATTAACCTACGAGGGGGACCCTAAGTTTTATTATTAATGTACTCGCTAGGGTTTACAACCCTATGCCTACGTACCTTCAATTTTGAAGGATCAGAGTAGTCGTAGTTCACCTCCCTTATCCTCTATTCCTATTCCTATTCCTATTCCCATTCCTAATACTAATCCTAATCCTAATCCTTTATTTATACTCTTAGATTACAAGAGTCCTATCCCATATCCCTATTCCTTATTTATACCCTCGGATAAAGAGCTCTATCCCATGTCCTTATCCCATATTTATACTCTCGGATGAAAAGTTTTATCTCATTTCCTTATCCCTTATTTATACTCTCGGATGAAGAGTTCAATCCCAATTCCTTATCCATTATTTATACTCTCGGAGGAAGAGTTCTATCCCAATTCCTTATCTCTTATTTATACTCTCGGATGAAGAGTTTTATCCCAATTCCTTATCCATTATTTATACTCTCGGAGGAAGAGTTCTATCCCTTAAATCTTATCCATTATTTATACTCTTGGAAGAAGATTTATATCCCTTAAATCCTATCCATTATTTATACTCTCGGAAGAAGAGTTCTATCCCTTGAATCCTATCCATTATTTATACGCTTGGAAGAAGAGTTCTACCCCTTAAATCCTATCCATTATTTATACTCTCGGAAGGAGAGTTATATCCCTTATCCTTATCCATTATTTATACTCTCGGAAGAAGAGTTTTATCCCTTAAATTCTATCCATTATTTATACTCTTGGAAGAAGAGTTATATCCCTTAAATTCTAATCTCTTGTCCTATGTTTATACTCTTGGAACCTAAGAGTTTTATCCCCTGTTTTAATTCCTTAAATACCCTTTTTATTCGCAAAAATATCCTCCTTTTAATTTGTTTATGAAAATAAAATTATATTATATTTACATTCTATAAACCCTAACCCTTATCCTTATCCCAAGTTTATTAATCCCAAAAAACTTAGACTTTATCCCTTTTGATTTATCTCAAAATAACCTTAAGTTTCTATCTTATTTTATATGTAAAATTATCCCTAAGTTCATATAATTATACTTAAAATTATATAAAGACATCCTAAGTATATTATCCCTAAAAACTATTATAAAACACCTATTTCAGTTTATGTATAAAATAAATTAAATGTAATAATTCATAAAATAAAAACCATATTTTATCTTTAATCCCCATCCCTTATCCCCAAATAAACTCTTTTAATATTTTTAATCCCAAAGAACATAAATCCCTCCAATTATTATTTAATAATAAAAAAAAGTAATATTCTCAAATAAATCCTAAAAAAAAACCCCACGTAATAGCCCTTGCTCACATAAAAACACAATAGGTTGCCACTTCCAAAATTATACCATAAGCTCTTAAAAAAAGAATCCAAATAACCCACTTAAATAATTTTTAGCAAATATGTAAAACTTTTAAAAAACATTTTTCCTTATAAATATTAATCCAAAAAGAGTTTATTCCCTTTTCACAAATTTATTAAATATTTTAGTCCCTAATATCCAGAAAATCCAATTTAATTAATAAGGAATATTTATTCAAAAAGTCAATTTTATAAAACCCTTCATTAAAATTTTAACAAAAATAAAAATTAAAGCCTAAATGATTATAACCTTTTTGAAGATCGCAAAAATACTTAAATTTCTATTTATTAAATAACCAAATTATTCTTAAGTTTAATAATTTAAATAAAATCTTTAATTTAGATAATTAAATTACACAACAAAAAAACAAAATAAAACAAATTTTATAATTATAAAAAAATTAATACAAACCCCAAATAAATCCCTAATTAAAACCTAAAATTAATTATTAACTTAATTAACTAAAAACCAGAGGGTGAATTTTATACCTAAAGGGATTGGGCCTATTATCTGGGGGATGTGGATAGTAAGAGGAAGGCCCAAAGGGGTCTGGGTCCACGATGAGAGAGTCAGATTATTGACTCTCTTTCCATCCTTTGATCACGACCCTATGGACTAGGACGCTTGGAATCTCAACCATTGATCCCATTGACCAGTCCAAATAGGCAAAACAGAAGGCAGTGATTTGCGGTCCACCCAGGTTTTCCGTGAGGACGCACGCGTGAGATCATCAGTTGACCGTCGCAGTCAGCCGATCCAAAGGCACGAAGGATGCCACTTGGTGTCCATCAGAGGGCACGCAGAGGGGGTATATAACCCCCCACTTCCCTTCAGTAAGTCCCATTTCTCACTTTTTTTTCTCTCTTTTGTCTTTCCCTCTCTCTCTCTCTAACTCTCAGATCCCTCTTCTCTCTCCCTGGCCGGTGAGCCTCCGGCCACCGCGCAACACCCTTAAAATGCCGTCCTCTCCAGGTTTCCGGTTGAGCTTCAACCGGAACCTTCATAACATAAGAACTCTAACCCCACCCCAACCCAGATCTTCATAGTTCTTTAGGGTTCGTGAAGAACCCTAAGAACCCTAACCCTCATCTTCATAGTTCTTTAGGGTTCGTGAAGAACCCTAAGAACCCTGACCCCTTAAACCCAGCAAACCTTATGAACCCTAACCCTAAATAAGAACCCTAATCTTAATCTAAACCCGAAAAACCCTAAATCCAAATGAAAATCACGCATTGATACATTATAACAGCGGATCCGTAGCAATCAACAACAACCAATAAACAAAAGCTACGTACTCACCTTCCTTACCGTGTCTGTATTAAGCTGCTCCGATTCCTTCTTTCTCCTTCTCCGATCTCTAATCCCTTTCCTTTTGTTTGCAGGTTTATCTCAAGGAGTCTTAGAGTTCTAATGACGAGCCCTAAGTCCTTTATACTATGGAGCTTTACTGAGGGTTTTGGAAAGTGCGCCGCAAATTTTCGCTTTTTGGTTCCCCCCGTTTTCTGAATTTCTTCTTGTTTATATAGGTTAGAAAATTAGGTTAGAAATTAATTAGATTAGACTTTGTTTTAGGAAAGTTGTGATCTGAATCATGTAATTTGTGATTATTTGATTTGATTTTGTCATACACTTAGAGATTAAGGTTTTGATTTTGTATTGTAATTTTGATTGAAAAATTAATGAAATTATTGCTATTGATTTTATTTTAACATCAAATCCGATTGATCCAATTCTCAGCGCTCTGCGCAAATTTAGGGTTTCAACTTGGGGAAGATGAAGACCCACATCTGGTCAACAACTTTGACTGTGGATAAATATTAAAAATAATGATAATAATAATAAAAAATATTAAAAAACAATTAAAATATTAAAACCTTAATAATAACAATAATATTAACAGCCGGTCCCTCCTCCAAAATAATTTTATTAAATAAATTTAAAAGTATTGTTAATAAACCCTTAAAATAAAAGAATTAATTAATTAATTCTAATAACCCTTAACTTTCCCTAAAACTTAATAGTTAAATTAAACTAAAAACTAAAATATTAAATAATTAATAATAATTTGACATTAATATAATTAGTCCCTAATACCTTGACAAAATTCAACCCCTATGATTAATTTTTTTAAAATAATCCTATATATTTTCTAAAGAATTTTAATTTAAAAACCAATCCTAAAAAAAAATCTATCCACCCTTTATAATTTAATATTTAAAATAGATTAAAAATTAATAGACTAATAATAATTTGATACTAATATAATATCCTAACAAAAATAAAAGAATGCTCAAACTATCCTTAATAACATAATACGAATAAACTCCAACTATCCAATAGATTAATTATTATAATGAATTACCTAATAATAACCTTAATTTACACCCCTTCTCTAAATACTTAATAAATAGGTAGTAACATTTTAATAAAAAACTCCTTATATTAAATTAATTCTAAGATGGGCCTAAAAGTGCCAACATCCTCAGAAGCCCAGGCTGATATCTAAACGACGTCCACTGATAATAATAAAAAAATCCCAAAATAGTAAGGGATCTCTAACTGACTGTAAACCACTAGTCAAAATTTAGGGTGCGACAGATGCCCCTATTTAATCGTCTTCAAATCAGAAGGATGATGTCGACGAGCCTTCCTCCTTTTGAAGAGGAGACGATTAAATACAATAAGGACCCAAATTTTGACCGCAGAGTGTGATAGGTGCGAACCAAATTATGGTGCTCCGCTAATGTCCTAATATCCCTATGTAAAATACCTTGGTAACAAACCCTCGACGGAATATCCGATTGAACCCTTTGATAAATCCCTTGGATGAAAATCCGATAAAACCCCTTGATAAATCCCTTGGATGAAAATCCAATAGAACCCCTTGATATATACCTTGGATAAAAATCCGATAGAACCCCTTGATAAATACCTTTTTGAGAAACCCCTTTTGATAAAACCTATGGATGAAATATAGTGACACCCCTTGATAGAATCCTTTGATGACAATCCCAATAACCCTTTTGATAAACTCTCTTGATAAACTCCATTTGATAAAATTCCTTTTAATAAAACCTATCGACAAAATCCCTTGATGAAACCTCGGATAGAATCCTTTGATAAAACCCTTTCGATGAGATCCCTTAAAATTTCCTGACAATCCTTGATGAACCCTTAGTAGATAATGCTCCGATGAAAACCCCTAAATAGAATCCATTTGTTAAATCCCCTTTTGTGAATCCCCTGTACGCTAGATAAAATATGGTAGAACCCCTTTCTTTTTTTAATAAACCTTCTCGAGACAATCCTTTAGTACAACTCCTAATAATAACCCTGATACGTTTGATGGCACGCCCTCCGTGGGTGAGATAAGTTGCTTAAGTAAAAGGTGAATACCTACTCACTGATAGATGATAATCCTGAAAAATGCTTTACTGGAGTGTTGTTTCCGCGATATAGTCAAGAATTAAATCCTTAATGGTGATTATGAACCCTATGCATGTATGCATGTTTGCGTATATGAGTGCATGTATGCGTGCTCTTATGTATGATGCATTATTTGGGCTAAAGCCTCTTTTTATGTAGTGCAATGTATGTCTTTATCTAAAATAATACTTTTCATAATGTCCTGACTCCCTAACCCTTGAGACTTTGATAATTGTAGTAAGCCATGATACCCTTGATTCCTGTTTAATATGTAACATGCCGTTAAAGAATCTCCCATGTTGGTTAGACTGTAACGTATATTCCTATCAGTGTATAGTCCCTATATCCTGCTTTGGAAGAATATGATCCCTTTGATGATTCCAAAAACCGAAGTAGAATCCATTTTCCCTTTTCAAAGCTTTTATTTATACCCGATATTTCAATGCATTATTTCACAATTAATCGACACCTTGTAATCAAGCGGAATAATTTAGGAGGCAAAGAAATATATTTGAAAAGCAAATTTTATTGAGAATTGGCCCGAAAATGGGCAATGATATGTAATGAGGGTAATTCCCATAAGGAGATATTACCGTAAATCCAGAAAAGATGTAAAATGGCAATAAGAAAACAAATTTATTTATGTCCCTATTAAATGTAACACCAACTAATATCCCTAAGTCTCCAAGATCACGACACTTCGCTTCTGAAGATGACGGCTGGAATGATCGCTCCCTTCTGAATTCCTGTTATGGGGTGACTTGAGTGTTTTCAGTCATATGCCTTTTGGATATCCCTAACTTTTGCCTGGACCGCTCTTTTTAGAGTCTTAGTCCACCGGGATGATATACCATTTTTTTCGACTAAGCCGCCCTTTAGGGTCTTTGACTTGTCGGGTATCATCTTTATTCAAGTCCCTAATTTTTGCCTGGATTACTCTTTCGAGTTTTCAATCCACCGGGACGCCCTAGTTTTTGCCTAAGTCGCCCTTTAGGGTTTTCTACTTAGCGGGCTTTTATCCTCTTTTTCTAGGCATAGCATTTTTTTGACCGAATCGGAGTTCACTGGTCGTGGTAAATCCGCTCCATCCATGGTTGTTAATATTAGTGCTCCGCCTGAGGAGGCACTCTTCACGGCAAATGGCCCTTCATAGTGTGGGGTCCATTTGCCGCGATGGTCCTTATGGATGAGTAATATTTTCCTTAACACCAAGTCTCCCTCATTCGAGTAGGCGAGGAGGAATTTTCTTGTCGAACGCTCTCTTGAGTCTCCGCTGATATAATTGCCCATGACATATAGCAGGAATGTGATTTTCCTCGATGAGGTTTAGCTGATCGAGTCTAGTTTTCACCCAGTTTGTCTTATCCAATTTAGCTTCCTTTATGATCCTAAATGATGAATTTTCACTCCAATTGATAGCTCCTTTTTGAATGAATTTTCACTCCAATTGATAGCCCCTTTTTGAAGCCCATATCCTTATGCAAATATAAGTTTCCATCGAGATCCAGGTCCAGGTCCTTCATAGGAGTCCGAAGTTTCATAATCCTTTATAACCATTGAAATTATGGTATCAGACGTGTGATGTTAAGTGCGATGTCACAACAACACACTCTGCACAATGGACAAAATAAACAGCAGAATAACACACATAATTGTTCACCCAGTTCGGTCTAACTACCTACGTCTTGGGGCTACCAAGCCAGGGATGAATTTCACTACTTGTAGAATTAAATTACAGACTCAACAACCCAGTTGACAATCTCCTAATCTTAATTCCTACTAGTGACTTTCTACCTAAGAAAACACTTAGATATGAGAACACTACTCAATCCCTAAAACACTTCAAAGATCACACACTTTGAATATCACTATTTGATTCTGCTTCACACCTTTGATCAAGAACAACTCAAAACATCAATACCAATTCACACTCGAATGGTTTACAAAACATACACGAAGACACAATCGACACTCAGTCTTTAGCTCTCTTTCTTCGTTACTTTTTCTTCAGTACTGGTGCGCTTTATATAGCTCTTTGAATTGGACTTGGACCTGCTACAATATCTGACTTGATTTGTTATTTAAAACTGAATCTTCAAAACATATTTTCTCCTAAAATATTTTCAAATCTTCAACCTTTTAAATCTCCTACAAATCTGCACCAGATCTCCTATGCAGCGGAAAATATCTATCCCAAGATATTCTCATCCAATGAGACTAACAGCTCTCCACAATTCCAGCTAACACGCAAACCCTAACAACATCACAACCTGATGTTATTAATTCTGCAGATCTAATGTCACAGCATCGCCTGTGACATCAGACATCCAACTTCAGTAACTTAAACACTTAACACAACCCAGTGTTAAGACTCAATGTTGTGACATCACCACCTTGACATCACACAATGAACAACCTTTGTTTTACCAAAATTCCAGCCAATCCAAGAAACTAACAATCTCCCCCTTTGGCTAATTTTGGCTAAAACAATCTCTGCACCTTCAGAGACTTCAGCAGTGGAATAAACTTCAATAAACTTCAATAATTTTTTTTGAACCAACAAGCAGCAGCATTTTCAATACATAAAGACTTCACTCTGCTGCAACACTATCTTCATCAGCTACTATTAATACTCAACAATGGTGCTCCCCCTCAAAAACAAGAACCAGTATAACAGCTGTTCAGCAGCACACTCCCCCTTAATTTCTGCACTTCTAACATCAGCAATCAGCAAACATATTCCTTTGACAGCATTTGACATTTGTACTCTTGGATACTCTTGGCTACTTCTCCCCCTTTTTAGCCACAATTTGACAACCTGTAGACTCTTTGTATGTAACTTTTTATGGACTCCAATCTGTATACCTTCAGCAGTTGAATCAATTTTCAATAAAGTACACAACTGCACAATACACTCTCCATTACCTTTAATCTTCATAAATGCAAATTCCCAATTTACTTCTTAAACTTTCAAATTGGTTTGCATCTAAGGCTTTAGTGAAAATATCTGCTAACTGCTTATCTGTAGCTACATGTTCTAAGACAACAACTTTGTCTTCAACCAACTCTCTTATAAAATGATGCCTTATATCAATGTGTTTAGTCCTGCTATGCTGAATAGGATTCTTGGAAATATTGATTGCACTCAAATTATCACAGTACAATGTCATGACATCTTGCTTGACATTGTATTCAGTCAGCATTTGCTTCATCCAAACAAGTTGAGAACAACTACTTCCTGCTGCTATGTATTCAGCCTCAGCAGTAGAGAGAGACACACAGTTCTGCTTCTTGCTAAACCATGATATCAGATTATTTCCCAAGAAGAAACACCCTCCTGACGTGCTTTTCCTATCATTTGCACTTCCATCCCAGTCAGCATCACAATATCCCCTTAACTCGGTCCCAGATCCATGACTATATAGCATCCCATAGTCACTGGTCCCATTAACATATTTCAAGATCCTTTTCACTTGATTCAAGTGACTGGCCTTAGGTTCAGATTGATATCTGGCACAAACTCCAACAGCAAAAGCAATGTCAGGTCTGCTAGCTGTGAGATGCAATAAACTCCCAATCATGCTTCTATATAAACTTTGATCCACACTGACACCATGTTCATCCTTGGATAATTTTAGATGAGTAGGAGCAGGAGTCCTCTTGTGATTAGCATTCTCCAAACTAAACTTCTTCACTATGTTCTTTGCATACTTGCTCTATGAAATAAATATGGAGTCCTCCATTTGTCTAACTTGTAGGCCAAGAAAATAGTTTAGCTCACCAACAAGACTCATTTCAAATTCAGACTGCATCTGTTCCACAAACTGTTTAACCATCGTATCCGACATCCCACCAAATACTATGTCATCAACATAGATTTGAGCTACCATCAATTTCCCTTCTTCCTCTTTAACAAACAAAGTCTTGTCAATCCCTCATTTTCTGTAGCCATTCACAACCAGGAACTCAGTAAGTCTTTCATACCCAGCTCTTGGTGCTTGCTTCAAACCATATAGAGCTTTCTTTAGTTTGTACACATGGTCAGGAAATGTTGGATCAATAAATCCTTTTGGTTGATCAACATACACTTCTTCATTCAAGTAGCCGTTCAAGAAGGCACTTTTAACATCCATCTGAAAGAGCTTAAATTTGAAATTACAAGTCACGCCTAAGAGCAATCTGATAGACTCCAGTCTTGCCACAGGAGCAAAGGTTTCATCATAATCTATTCCTTCAACCTGAGCGTATCCCTGAGCAACAAGTCTGGCCTTGTTTCTGGTGACCACTCATTGTTCATCAGATTTATTCTTGTAGACCTACTTGGTGCCAATCACATTCACTTCATCAGGCCTAGGAACAAGCTCCCATACTTCATTTCTCTTGAACTGCTCCAGCTCTTCATGCATTGCATTTATCCAAAACTCATCAGTCAATGCTTCCTTGACATTCTTTGGCTTAATTTTGGAGACAAAACATGAACTTGCTATAACATCTCTTGACCTAGTCCTTACTCCAGAGTTTGGATCACCTATAATGAGTTCATTTGGGTGGTCCTTCTGCACTCTGATGGAGGGATCCTTATGAGGTTGTTCAGCTTCAGGCTCAGCAGCAGCAACACTAGGAGTTAGGCTTCTATCTTCAGCTTCTGGTGCAACTTCACCAGCTGATGTCTCAACAACGTCTGGGACATCATCATCTTCCTGCTTGTCACTGTCATCAATCACCACATTGATTGACTCCACCATCACCTTGGTTCTAGAGCTGAACACCCTATATACTCTGCTGTTACTAGAGTATCCCAAAAATATTCCTTCATCACTTTTGGAATCCAATTTTCTTCTCTGCTCTCTATCAGCCAGAATATAACATCTACTTCCAAAAACATGGAAGTACTTAACATTAGGTTTTCTTCCCTTCCATAGTTCATACAGAGTGGATGAAGTGCCTCTTCTTAGGGTAACCCTGTTGTGAATGTAGCAGGAAGTGTTCATGGCTTCAGCCCAGAAATGATAAGGAAGTTTCTTGGCATGAATCTTTGCTCTAGCAGACTCTTGGATAGTTCTGTTCTTCCTCTCAACAACTCCATTTTGCTGAGGAGTAATAGGCGATGAAAACTCATGACTTATACCTTCAGCAGAGCAAAATTCTTCAAACTTGCTATTCTCAAACTCTCTTCCATGATCACTTCTTATTCTGATAACCTTACTCTCCTTTTCTCTTTGGAGTCTTTGGCAGAGCTCTTTAAAGACATCAAACACCTCTGATTTGTCTTTGATGAAGTTCACCCAGGTGTATCTTGAATAGTCATCCACAACTACATAAGCATATTTCTTTCCACCCAGACTTTCCACCTGCATAGGTCCCATCAAGTCTATATGAAGTAGTTCCAATACCTTGGAGGTGGTGTCATGTTGAAGCTTCGGATGAGACATCTTTGTCTGCTTCCTTTTTTGACAGTCTCCACACACCTTTCCTTCCTCAATACTAAGTTTGGGAATCCCTCTGACTGCTTCTGAGGAGATGATTCTCTTCATTCCTTTTAGGTGAAGATGTCCCAACTTCTGATGCCAGATTTTGACATCATCTTCTTTAGCAAGCACACACGTGGAAGAATTGGAGTTTTGAGGCACCCAAAGATAACAATTGTCCTTAGACCTGGCTCCCTTCATAATGACTTCTCCTTTATCATCTTTGACAATACATTCGGACTTTGTGAAGTCTACTTTGAATCCTTGATCACAAAGTTGACTAATGCTAATCAAATTTGTTGTTAGTCCTTTAACAAGAAGAACATCCTCCAGTCTGGGAGCATTAGCACAGTTTAGTTTACCAATCCCCTTGATCTCTCCTTTGACCCCATCACCAAATGTAACATAGCCAGAAGACTGAAGTTTCACATCTACCAACAGATTCTTTACTCCAGTCATGTGCCTTGAACACCCACTGTCAAAGTACCAGTCTTCTTTGGTAGAAACCCTTAAGGAAGTGTGAGCTATCAAGCTGGTAACCTTAAATTTAGGGACCCATTGCTTCACCCCCTTGGGCCTGACCTCTTTCTGTCTGGGTTGAGGAGCAGAATTTGGATAACCATGGAGCTTGAAGCACGAGGACTGCATATGTCCAAACCTGCCACAATAGAAGCATCTGACTCTGTCATCTCTAAAGTGGTTAAATCTTCTTCCACCTTGATGATAATGTTGTGGTTGCCACCCATAATGTTGTCTCCTTCTTCCATAGTTGGATTATCTTCTTCTGTACTGAGGATGCTATCTCCTATGGTGATGAGGCACAACATTGTTGTATTCATATCCATACCAGTTACTCTGATGAAATTTGTTGTGATTAGACCTAACAGCCTCTATGCTCTTGTGATATTGACGAGGCATATACTGACTAGCTCCTTGGGGATGCATCTTCCTCTGACGAGGACCATTCTTCTTCTCAACATTCTGAGGCTGTGAGTGAGCACCCTTCCTAGGTGTAGGATCCTGTCTCTTTGTTTGATGTTGAGACATTGGTTGAGACACCTCCTTCTTTGTTCCTGAAGTGCTTGCTTCAGCATACACCTTTTTCTCAGCCACAAATCCTATACCTGACTTATCACCAGCAGCTTTCTCAGACTGCAGAATCTTATCAAGGGTGTCTGTACCACTGTTCAGCATCCTAACAGATTTTGTCATATGATCAAGATGAGCTTTGACCAGTGAGACTTCATTTTCCAAATCAGCTTTAGCAGTTTCAAGCTGAGCAATCTGTTTCTTTTGACTCTTGTTTTCTTGACAGATTTCAGCACTCTTCAGACAAAGCTCTTGATAAGTAGAAGCTAACTCCTCAAAAGTTATTTCCCCATCACTAGAGTCATCATCATAAACAATTGTTCCTGTCAAAGCTCTAACATGCTTTGCTGACTCACCTTCACTTTCACTATCAGAGTCAGACCAGGAAACTGACATGCCCTTCTTCTGCTTCTTCAAGAATATGGGACATTCTTTCTTGACATGTCCATACCCTTCACATTCAAAGCACTGAACACCTTTATCCTAGGCAGTCTTCTCTTCATCTTTCTCTTTTGATTTGCTGATGTTAGAAGAGATGTTCTTGACATTAGGCTTGTAGTTATTGTTCCACCTTTTAAACACTTTGTTGAACTACCTTCCCAACACAGCAATGGCTTGAGACAGATCTTCCTGAGAATCATCATCTTTGACTTTCTTAGCTTCTGCAGGAGTGGAGACCAAAGCTATACTCTTGGGCTTCTTTTCTGGTTCTTCCTTATTCAAACCAAGCTCAAAAGTTTGAAGAGATCCAATGAGCTCATCAACCCTCATCTTGCTGATGTCTTGAGCTTCTTCAATTGCAGTCACCTTCATCTTGTACCTCTTAGGAAGGGACCTAAGAATCTTCCTTACAAGCTTTTCTTCTGACATTTTTTCTCCAAGAGCACTGGATGCATTAACCAGCTTAAGCACACTCATATGGAAGTCATGGATAGTCTCATCTTCCTTCATCTTCAGACTCTCAAACTTTGATGTTAGAAGCTGAAGTCTTGACATCTTAACTCTAGATGTTCCTTCATGTGTAGCCTTCAAAATATCCCATGCTTCCTTAGCAACTTCACATGTATTGATCAGCCTGAATATGTTTTTATCCACTCCATTGAAGATTGCATTCAGGGCTTTGGAATTACCAAGGGCAAGCTCATCTTCTTCCTTGGTCCATTCTTCTTCAGGCTTCGGCTTTGAGGTGCCCTCTTTATCTTTCCCAGCATCATCCTTTTCAAACACAACAGGTGCTTTCCATTCTTTAATTATAGCATTCCATGCCCTGCTGTCCAAGGATTTCAAAATCGTGATCATCCTTGGCTTCCAATAGTCATAATTGGATCCATCCAAAATAGGGGGTCTATTGACAAATCCTCCAACTTCTTTGTCCATCTTTACACCAGAAAGTAACTTCCCTAGATCTCACCCAGAGACAGACAGGATGCCTGCTCTGATACCAATTGAAATTTTGGTATCAGACGTGTGATGTTAAGTGCGATGTCATAACAACACACTCTGCATAATGGACAAAATAAACAGCCGAATAACACACAGAATTGTTCACCCAGTTCGGTCTAACTACCTACGTCTGGGGGCTACCAAGCCAGGGATGAATTTCACTACTTGTAGAATTAAATTACAGACTCAACAACCCAGTTGACAATCTCCTAATCTTAATTCCTACTAGTGACTTTCTACCTAAGAAACCACTTAGATATGAGAACACTACTCAATCCCTAAAACACTTCAAAGATCACACACTTTGAATATCACTACTTGATTCTGCTTCACACCTTTGATCAAGAACAACTCAAAACATCAATACCAATTCACACTCGAATGGTTTACAAAACATACACGAAGACACAATCGACACTCAGTCTTTAGCTCTCTTTCTTCGTTACTTTTTCTTCAGTACTGGTGCGCTTTATATAGCTCTTTGAATTGGACTTGGACCTGCTACAATATCTGACTTGATTTGTTATTTAAAACTGAATCTTCAAAACAGATTTTCTCCTAAAATCTTTTCAAATCTTCAACCTTTTAAATCTCCTACAAATCTGCACCAGATCTCCTATGCAGCGGAAAATATCTATCCCAAGATATTCTCATCCAATGAGACTAACAGCTCTCCACAATTCCAGCTAACACGCAAACCCTAACAACATCACAACCTGGTGTTATTAATTCTGCAGATCTAATGTCACAACATCGCCTGTGACATCAGACATCCAACTTCAGTAACTTAAACACTTAATACAACCCAGTGTTAAGACTCAATGTTGTGACATCACCACCTTGACATCACACAATGAACAACCTTTGTTTTACCAAAATTCCAGCCAATCCAAGAAACAAACAACCATGACATCTTTGTTCGGGAAGTCCATCTGCATGAGTTTGATAGTCGTCAACCGGTTTATGAACGAGATGATTTGCTAGTGTACTTCCTTTAATAGCCTTTGGAGTGACATATGCCACCTAGCTATTCTCCCTGATACGTCATGTTTCCCTAGTTCACAACCCATTGAATTCTCAAGTATTATTAAGTACATTATGAGTGGTCTCCTTGGGATTGGTGGCACCAACATAGGTGACTTTTGCAAATATTCCTTGATCCAATCGAAATCCTTTTGACAATCTTCATTCCATTCAATGTTTTGATCTTTTTCTGAGTAATTTGAAGATTGGCTCACAGGTAGTTGTAAGGTGTGATATGAACCTCGTAATATAATTTAATCTCCCCAAAAATCCACGAACTTCCTTTTTTGCCCTTGGAGTTGGCATCCCTTGAATGGCTTTCATTTTGTCCTTTATTCCCCTTTGACTGACCATGTACTCTAATATTTTCCGAATCTGATTCCATAAGTATACCTTGTAGGATTTAGTCGTAACTTGAATTTCCTTAACTGATCCAACAACCTTTGTAAGTTAGTTATGAACCTCTATCTCCTTATGCACCATATTACCATAGCCCTTTGATAAGTTACTCCTACATTCTTTAACCCCAAAAGGAATTACCTTGTGACAAAAGGTCAAATTGTTTCTTGACTTCTTCCCTGATCTGGAGGATCATGTCTAGTCTAGTCCTCCTCAGCTTTTGTTTGATTGGCGTGCATTCTGTCTTGAGCGGTGGTTTGTGCTCAACGATGTTCGTATCACATCCAGGCATATCCTGGTATGACCAGGAGAACACATATATGTACTCTTGCAATAGCTCGATCAACCTTTCCTTTATATCCTTATTCGGAGACGCACCGACTTTGACCTCTTTCCTATCTTCCTCAGTTCCTAGATTGATCACATCCACTGGTTCCTGATGAGGTTGTATTTCCTTGTCCTCTTGCCTCAATAGTCTGGCTAACTCTTCGGGAAGCTCACACTCGTCCTCATCACCCTCTTCCGATTGTTTAATCGGTAATTCGAAGTCATTCGAGATTATAGCGGTGTCATTTTCAATAGGTTCATTTTTTAAATTTGTACGAGGAATATTTTTTATTAGTATCCTTTTTTTGAATTGATGGGGATGAAAATATTGAAAGAAGGTATATTGCCGTTTTAAACAAACAGAAAATGAAAGAAAAAGATCTTGATTGAAAACAAAATGCAATTTTATTGATAGAAATAATCCAATGAAATAAAAGGTGGCCCTACAAAGCTTTATCCACTTGCCTCGGGCATAGCAAGGGACTTATTATTATTTTAAGAAAAAAGTAAATTACTTCGAGACAGAAATCATCTCAGGAATCCCGATGGCCTTCCAATTGTTGAGGATTGTATCCGGTGAGCAACGACACACCAAATTAGGCATTCCTTTTTCTTCCTCTTCTATTAAGGCCACATGATCTTTAACTCCGAATCCCACACTATGGAAATTGTCTTTTATTCCTTCATTAGCCGATTTGTAACCCAGCCCGAACAAATCTTTCTTCTCAGGTGACTCCCATTGTTTGCCCCAGTTTGTTATGTCTCCCTTCTTAATAAGGAATTCATCTTCCATCCCTTCCATGGCGTTGACTGTTGCCCCAATGTGCCCCAGTAATGCATTATCTCCCAGATTTGGACCTTCAGGGTCTACAACACTGGCATCATTTTTCTTTGAATGGTTTCCAGAATACCTTTTATTGTTATGTTGATGAGAGGCTGACTTCCCAAACTTTCTAGTCCTTAACCCATCCTCAATCCTCTCTCCAATGATAACCAAATCAGCAAATCCAGTTGAGACTGACCCAAATATCTTCTTGTAGTACGTTCCTTGTACGGTAGCCACAAACATATCCACAAGTTCACTTTCCAACAATGGAGGTTGCACACGAGAGGCTAGTTCCCTCCATTTCTGGGCATATTCCTTAAAAGATTCATTCCCTTTTTGAGACATGTTTTGTAATTGTATACGATTAGGAGCCATGTCCACATTGTATTTGTATTACTTCAGAAAGGCGCTTGCAAGGTCTTCCCAAGTCTTAATGTGAATCCTCCCCAATTGCATGTATTAGTCCAAGGATGCCCCACTAAGGCTGTCTTGAAAAGTGTGCATCATCAGCTTCTCATTAGTAGCATGGGCACTCATCTTTAGGGCGAACATCCAAATGTGATTTTTAGGACAACTAACCCCTTTATACTTCTCGAAGTCAGGTGCCTTAAACTTGGGAGGTATGACCACATCGGGCACCAGACACATTTCCAAAGCATCCACTCCAAAGATATTGAATCCTTCCACGACCTTCAACCTTTCCTCAAGTGTTTTGTACTTATCGTCAACCCCTCTTCTTTCCATAACAGTGGTTCCTTTATTTTCGAGGGCCACTTGTCTTGGATTTTCACCCTCGTATTGGAGGTTTCAATCTGCGTAATTCTCACGTGGAATAGGTATGTAAGTAGTACGAGGTGCCCCATTGGAAATAGGTGGAGAGACGATCCCCTCGAGAGGTTGGTTAACAGTTTTTTGCTTAGCAGTTTCAGCCTCCTCACGTTCCAGATCATGGACAAACCCTAGTATAGGGTTATTGTCCTCAACATGGGGGGGGGGGGGGGGGGGGTAGGAGTAGGAAGCTTCCTTTAACGACTTGACTCGGTTCCTCTGGCTATCAAATTATGGATGGCAAGTGTCAGTTGATCAATCTGGCTTTTCATACCGTCCACATTCTCCTTAATAGAATCCATTTCTCCTCTTAGAGTGACCAGATCCTTTTCCAACTGATCCATAGCTTTCCTTCGGTACGCTCGACTGCGAGGTCGGGAAGTCAGATTGTTATGCTCAATGACTCTGAGACAAAGTTTGTAAAAGAAAATGATTTTTTTTCTTTATTCCTTTTTCCTTATTTTTTCGTATACATGTTTATGCATGGATGTATGAATATGCATGATGTATGCTAAAAAATATTTTTTAGGGGAATTCCAAATCCATTGTAAAAGTGTTAGAGATGAATATATTTAAGGAGAAAAGCCCATACACATAGCATAAGGTAACGCTTCCTTTATTAAAATTTCAATCCATAGGTTCCCATTTGGGAATATCCTAAAACAATACCGATAAGCATAATCCCATTAACTTCTAAACTTAGGAACACAAATATAAATCCTTGGGAATAGTCTAGATCCGCAATAAACACTCCTAAGCTTAAGAAAGTATAAAACAAATAGGTGTATCCATGACCTTCTTCCAATGAGCTCTGGACTCCTCCAAGCATCCTCTCTTTAGCTCTTTGCACATCCCTATCCTGCTTGTAATGAGATAATAGATAGGTACAGCTAAGTCCTTAGGCTTGACTCTTTTTATTATTATTATTTTTTTTTTTGCCCTCATGCCCTTGTAAGTTTTTTTCCCCTCCTTGTAAATCCAAGTATAGTCCAAATAAACATCCTTTGAGCAGATTTTGGCACTGAGTCTTAAAGGTCTTTGAGACTTTGCAAATTAGTACTTAGTGTTTTGATGTGTAGGGTTGTCCTTTTGTTTGAACCCATCTTCTCAATGTTCCTACAAAAAATTTGAAATTCCCAAAAAAAATGCATATATGCAAAAATGTTTTTAAATGCAAGGTGACATGGACATTTTTATTTTTTGATTAAATGTTTTTATTTGGTTAGGGTAAGGTGAAATGCAAGCATGACCTAGTAAAGGTAGGCTCCCTATGATAGGCTAGATCTAAGTTTAGACAACCCAATCCCCTCACATGTAGGATATACATTTTTTTGTTTTTTTTATGATATCCCTAGAATTTAGACTATACCCTTGTTTTACCATGAGAAGGATCCAACCTTCCTAAGGTAAACCTTTGGGATAAGTCTCATCTAGGGAGACCCTAGTAACGACCCTTGAGGGTTGAATACTTGGGGGTCTCCATGAGTTGATAGGGTATACTAAAGGCCCTTAAAATTTTGGACCACACCCAAATCAACCTCTATGTTAAGGGCTAGCCTTACCATGAAGACAACTTTGGGGGGTCTATTTGAGTGTGGCATCAATGCATTATCGGGATGTTACATCCCTTCAATAACATTTCTGTTCCACGTCCTAACTTAGGGTATCCTCCAAGCTTGGGTTTTAGCTTCACACATCACAATATCCCAATCCAATGCATGATGATAATATGATAAATATAAATAAACATATAATAAGTAATAAAAATAAAACATATAACAATCATGCAAATATATAAACAAAAACAGTAAACAACCAAGACAAACAAACAAGAACCCTAAAACCTAAGGTTAGGATGGACTCTATTTAGGGAGGCATCCCCGGCAGAGTCGCCAGTTGTCGCGGCTGGCAAAAAATATCGAGTCGCCATCATATTTTTTTAAGGAAAATAAATGATAAACCTAAAATCCTAATCCTAAGGGTAGAGATTCCTAAGGTTTGGGAGTCGGTTAGGCGAGAGGAAGGTGTTAGGCACCCCTCACCTCCATTGTACTCAACGAGATCCTCCTTAAGTTCTAGGGTATGTTTGTTTGTTACTTGAATGTTTGACCGTTTATTTTATTTACAAAACAAAAATTAATATTAAGTAGAAAAAGTTAAATGAAATCAACCTACGAGGGGGACCCTAAGTTTTATTATTAATGTACCCGCTAGGGTTTACAACCCTATGCCTACGTACCTTCAATTTTGAAGGATCAGAGTAACCGTAGTTCACATCCCTTATCCCCTATTCCTATTCCTATTCCTATTCCCATTCATAATCCTAATCCTAACCCTAATCCTTTATTTATACTCTTGGATTACAAGAGTCCTATCCCATATCCCTATTCCTTATTTATACCCTCGAATAAAGAGTTCTATCCCATGTCCTTATCCCTTATTTATACTCTCGGATGAAGAGTTCTATCCCATTTCCTTATCCCTTATTTATACTCTTGGATGAAGAGTTCTATCCCAATTTCTTATCCATTATTTATACTCTCGGAGGAATATTTCTATCCCAATTCCTTATCCTTTATTTATACTCTCGGATGAAGAGTTTTATCCCAATTCCTTATCCATTATTTATACTCTCAGAGGAAGAGTTCTATCCCTTAAATCCTATCCATTATTTATACTCTTGAAGAAGAGTTCTATCCCTTAAATCCTATCCATTATTTATACTCTCGGAAGAAGAGTTCTATCCCTTAAATCCTATCAATTATTTTGACTCTTGGAAGAAGAGTTCTATCCCTTAAATCCTATCCATTATTTATACTCTCGGAAGGAGAGTTCTATCACTTATCCTTATCCATTATTTATACTATCGGAAGAAGAGTTATATCCCTTAAATCCTATCCATTATTTATACTCTTGGAAGAAGAGTTCTATCCCTTAAATCCTAATCTATTGGCCTATGTTTATACTCTTGGAACCTAAGAGTTTTATCCCTTGTTTTAATTCCTTAAATATCCTTTTTATTTGCAAAAATATCCTCCTTTTAATTTGTTTCTGAAAATAAAATTATATTATAATTTCCATTCTATAAACCTTAACCCTTATCCTTATCCCAAGTTTATTAATCCCAAAAACCTTAGACTTTATCCATTTTGATTTATTTCAAAATAACCTTAAGTTTCTATCTCATTTTATATGTAAAGTTATCCCTAAGTTCATATAATTATTGAAGGTGCGAGAAAGACATAAGAAATGAGGGGTTTGAATTGTGTATTTACTCTTTTAAAACTTTTCGTTTCTTATCGTTAATGCGCTTAAGATAACATCGGAGTTCGTTGAGAGGCTTTGACATGCGAAAAACATTCAGACTTGGAAATGCATAAAGCATGAGAACTACTAAGAGTCTGAACACTATATGCAACATTCAGAACTTGCAGAGAGGAAGCTTATCAGAGTTAAGCTGCAAGGTTCTGACTTGCTGATGTAAGGTTCTGATACTCAATACAGAAACAATAATATTAACATAAAGCATAGCAAGAGTAAAGAACACACGATATATCCTGGTTCACCACAAGGCTAATCCAGTCCACCCTCCTCAGGTGATTTCGCCTTTAACACAATGACTTAATCCACTATAATCCATTTTGATTACAGATGCACAGGCAACAGCCGGTGACTAACAACCTGTACAGCCGCACTGTGACTAACCCACAATAACTTGCGTCATTGTCATCTCAAGTACCCAGATCATCTCATGATCCCTTGAGGTATCTCTCTCAGTGAACCGTTCAGGGATCCAATCAGGATATAACATTCACTGGAGGAATCACAATGAGTTCCATCAGGGATCCCACAAGAGTCTGATCAACATATGATCCTCTTTGAGATATGACTATCATTGACCATATTTCAGGATTTCTACAATAGCACCAAGCCATTGTCTTCTCAAGTCTTCGATCACACTGATCACTTGAGGAATCCTAATTCACATAGAATTAGTTAAACTGGAGATTACAATGATGCTTCTTAACAAGCAGATAACTCCTAAGTTTAAGTACATGAGAACACATAAGTGTTCAGGTGTCATACCCCAAATTTGTCCTACCTATTCCATATTTTCTTATACCAAGATTGTGTTGACTCCAAGATTCAAATCATTGAGGATCTTGTATGTGTTGGTGAAGGTTGCTAGCTCTTGTTGGGTTGCTTTGGTTTCAGGAAGAGATAAAGGAGGAATGGGCACTCATTTTATGATTATTCAGTCAAGAATTGATCAATTGGCTTCAAACGAATTTTAAGCTATGATCAAGAAGATTTTTAACCATATTCCAAGTGCGACACTGAGGCTGTATGGTTAAAACAAGCTAAGAAATGGCCCTTAATCTTTTAGGTCATGTTTGCTTTTAACTCAAGCTCGAACTGGTTCAAATTATGAGGCAAACTGATTCAAGGTCATAATCAGAGTTTATGCAAGATGCATTTAGTTTATTTTCAGGTCATGAATTCTAAGCTTATTTCAAAGGGCACTTGTGTCTAAAAGCAATTTCATTAGGCTCAATCAAAGATTTAGCCATGAATGGATAATTCTCAAGACAACGTCAATTTGTGTTCAAGCCATGAGTCACAATTACAAGAGATTCTCAATCTATGACCATAGTTGGAGGTTTTGCAAGATAAGTTTTAGAGTTGTGATTTTCAATCTGTGACTATAGTTGGAGGTTTTGCAAGATAAGGTTTAAGAATTGTGGTTGGAAGTTTTGTTGAGCTTGGTTTTGGATTAGTGACTTCAAAGGCATGACGATATATAGGATTAGTGCAAGTCATAATATATATCATTAGTGTAAGACATAAAGTTGTTGAATTGCATTTCAAAATGAGACATGGTGTTCAAAGCATAACTCATTTGACAATAAACACCAGGCCCGATGGATAACATTCTTGCTCGTTAGTCAAAGCCGTGTGTACACATGTAATATCAAATTAAAAGGCGTAACGTACAAAGGCAACATGCTACATACAAGTCATAAATGTCAAATCCAACATTATGACAAAATTCAAATCATTTTGAATTCAATTACTCGAAACCATAACGATAACAAAGCCACAAAAATTCTCCAACTTTAATCCAAACAATAAGAATAACACAAAATTTCGGGGGGAGGACGGAAGCTCATACAAAGCTATTGCTAAGCAAAAATGGTGAAGCACATAAACTGAGACTCAAATTTTCTCATACAGGTCGCATTATGTGATGCTTAGGATATTAGTAAATTGGGAAGGTCATTTTTACAAAATCATTATACCATCATAAAGATCATTCCACCTTACAATTTCCTAAAGAAGCGCCAATACAATTTCATAGCTACAGCCACCAAATCAAAAAATCACAACACAAGTGACAAAGACTCAAGAATGTATACTACAACACTTGGACCAAGACTTAGAAGATCCTTCAGGGTTGTTTCCAAGGCAGAACCATCAACATCTTGCCAAGTTCTTCAAGCTACCCATCAAGTCAATTCTTGTCATGCCTCACCATAAGACTTCAAGTGCATTTTGCCCTCATCCACCATCACACCAAACAAAAGTGGCCACATGAAAAATCAAAAGCAAAATCAACAAGTCAATTTGTATTATGAAGGAATTAGTTGGAAATCTAATTGACAACTTAAGGAGGAAATGTAGTACACATGAATGTTAGGGACAAACATGATTCAAGGATTCACAGCAAACCAAATGTCACTACGCCAATTTGTATTCAAAGATGCATCAGTTTCATAATACAAAACCAAATGTCATTAACTTGAAAGGCAAGATACAGAAGCTCAAAATCAAGATTGTAAATCTATTAAGTTTCAGTAATACACTACCAAATCGGATCCAAAACATTTCTAGCTTCAGAATCATTTTCAAGGTCGTCGTGAGTCAAAAACATCTTCATCAAGCCACAAAAAAACCGCTTGCCCCTTCATACTTGTGTTACCAAGCATTTTCACGCCCCATCAAGTTACTCTAAGCTTCCGTGCCTCATCTAAACTTGTGCCAAACACCTCGCCACTGTATCAACCAAGAGCAAGCACCAGAAAACATAACAAAATACAAGGCCACAAGTTAGTTTACAATTCAAAAGCAATTACATCACTCCAAAATCAGATCATCACTCATATTACACAGATAGCACCTGGTCATAATTTGAAGGAGATTCATTGGCAGCCTCTGCAACATGGTTTGAAGTCTTGGCTAATCCCTAAGCAATACAGTCATCACTAGAACCATCTCATGTGGCGAATCACAATCTCTGAAGCTACTCAAGAGCCCTGCACCAAGTAGGAAAAGGTATCGAGAAGGACATATTATAGGTTAAAGAATGCAATTTAGAACTTGTATGAGACCAGGAGACATCAAGGTTGGAACATACCATGAATTCTTCAACACCAAGTCAAGAACTCTTCTGCTCAGTCCCACCTATTCTCTATATTTCCGTTTTGTCATCAAAGTATTGAGCATCCAGTTACTCCATGAATGGCAATGTATCATTTCAACACAAGTTAAAGCAAGCAAAATCGTAAATTACACGCAGTAAAAAAAATCAAGACAAAATGCAAAAGTTCAGCAAGTACAGTCTGAACAACCAGACAAATTCAGAGCAGAAGAGGGTTCAGAAAGTACAGGTAGGGCAGATACACTATTTTGGAAAGAACACCTTCTGAACCTTAGAAAGTAACAATAAACATACCAAAATGGAGATTTCGCAGCAGGGTTACAAGACATCAAACCCTAATTCCTGAGCTATTTAAAAAGGATTCGTCTGTTAATAGAGAAAAAAAATCCTACATTTTCAGAGCATTACAAGGCTGCACAAGAAATCCCCAACCTCTATCTCTAAAGCTCTCAAAGAATCCTAAAATAATTACTTAGAGTTTCACATTGAAATTCTGAGCTAGTTTGAGCTTAACCTCACATTTTCCTGCAATCATACAAAACAACAACACTCAACAACATCACGCTCAGAGATTATAGCAGGAAGAATAAGATACATAGAAGGAAAAAGAAGAAAGAGGAAAGTTAAAGAAAGTTACCTTCGTCGGAAAGCTTTCGATCAGAATCGCTCTGATCTAGGTATTATTCACCTCCTTTTTACTTTCTGATGCTCGATTTGTAGTCACCATATGATTATGTTTTGAAACCCTCCATCAATTGCTTGCTTGCTCTGATTTTGGTTAGATCTAGGTTTTCTTTTAGGTTTTTGTTTGAGGATTAGGGTGGGATTTTGAAAAATCTGAGTTCGAATTTGGAAAGAGGGGGAAGTTTTGATTAAGGTTCACGTGGGTTTAGGGTTTGTTCATGGTGTATGGCCGGAGAGGAGGGGCGGTGCCGCCGCCAACCACCTCCTTCTCAGGCGAATTTTAGGTTTCCATTGGAAACTCATAGAGCGTAAAGAGAGAGAGAGAGAGAGAGAGAGGTCTGTGTCTTTTTTGTTGTTTCTGATTTTTCCCAGTTTATTCCCACCTTGGATATGTTATTTGTAATGTAATGTTAGGACGGTGACACTTGTCATTGCTCAGACAAGTGTCACCCCGGTGATGCCTCCATCTTGCTGTTCCCACGCGACCGGTTTCCTTTTCCTCACCGTGTGCATGTGTGTTCCTCCGTTAGATCTAGAGTCAGTGTTGACTCGCTAGGAGATCAACGACCCAGAGCCGTTCTGAGCTCTACCGTGGACACTCTCCCCTGCGTGAGCCTATTGCAGTTGGGCCTGAGGATTCTTGCTTTCTACACCCCCAATTCCAGAACAACATCCTGGCCCATTTCTTGTTTTTTTTAGTTTAGTTTTTTTTTTAATAATACTTTTTAATAAAAAAAAAACCAAAAGAAAATACTTTAATCTAATTTCTTTTTTTAGAAAAAATAATAAAATCTGTTTATTAATTAATCTTCATTAATTTTATTAAAATCATTTATTTAATATTAACTAGTTAATTTAATAATTAGTTTTATTAAACATTTCATCTTAATTTAATTAATCAAGTTAAATCATTTTCCCTAATTCTAAAAGTTTAAAAATTCTTTTTCTTTAATCAAATTTCAATTAATTCAATTAAACCATTTTATTTAATATTAATTAACTTTAATAGTTAATTTTATTAAATATTTTAGTTTGATTTAATTGATTATTTGAGTTTTCTTTTCATTCTAAAAAATCTAAATTAATTAGTTAATTTAGAATTTCTCTTCTTTAGATTAACCTTAGAATTAGGTTGCCAACTTCACTAACATGTTTGATTATATTTCTCCCCATTTTGTTTGGTTTTTTAATCCTTATGTGGTGTTTATACTTTTTTTTCCTTATGGATTAATTTCATGCCTTGATTATATTTGTCTTTCATCATATGCTTGTCCAAACCTTTTTCAAATTAATACCTTGACTTAATGTCAAGCCCTTTTTAAACACCTTGTAAGTCGATTGTTTTCACGATCGCAATCAACCTCACATAGCCTCCTCTTGGGCTTTATACAACGATACTTGTTGCACATTTCACAATCTTGTTTGCATGCATATGTGTGACTGTCTTACTTTAATTATGGCTTGATTATCCCCTTGGAATAAGTGTATCCCTCTTCCATAAGATTAAAATCAACCATTTTCAAAAGAATAAATAAGCTTCATCCAACGTCAAGCATTTTTCAAAACAAATTCAATTAACCACCAATTCATCCTCAAGCATTCACTTGATCCATATATCAAGTCCCATTACCCCTCTTGTAAGTCGAGTGCTTTTGCCTCGCCATCGACCTTCCCTCGAACCACTAGGACCTCATTTCCATTAGTTCAAACCTTTAACCATTTCGTACGCAAATTCAAACCTCGATCCATATCGAGCATTTTACAAATCAAATCGATACATTTAAACCATACTTAAACATCATTTTTTAAAAGGTGAAAAGGAGGGGGATGGAGTCTTCGATCTTTCTCCTCAATTGTTTGGGTGCGAGTTTTCTTACTCGTGTGTGGACAATTAACGCCTCTAAAACACTCGTAACTCGACAACATTCAAACTTCTTTCCAAGCAATCATTAAAACACTTAATCCTTTATTTAAACATACTTTCATTAAAAGGTGAAGTGAGGGGGATAAAGTCTTTGGTCTTTCTCCTCGATTGTGTGGGTGCGAGTTCTCTTACTCGTGTGTGGACAATTGTCACCTCTAAAACATCCAATACGACTAAAACTCTCCTTTCTCGCCTTGTGTGACCGAAACTCTAAAACACGTACAAATCAAATCCTCTTTTCTTAATCAAACTCTTTAACACACTTAATCATATATTCAAATACAACTTCCTAAAAGGTGAAATGAGGGGGATGGAGTCTTCGATCTTTCTCCTCAATTGTTTGGGTGCGAGTTCTCTTACTCGTGTGTGAACAATTAGCGCCTATAAAAATACAAACCAAACAACCGTAGTCCTACGAACTACGAAATGCTCTGACTTTCCCATTGCACGAGGGAATACGTAGGCACAAGAACCCTAATCCTTGCCGAGCACCCTAATAATAAAACCACCCATTTTCCCTTTTAAAAACAAATCCCTTAGAAGATAAACAAACAAGCCTAACTAATTTTCTCACGAATCGAATCAAGAGGTTCCCGTTGAGTACAACGGACGTAGAGGGTGCTAATACCTTCCCTCTTGCGTAACCGACTCCCGAACCTAGAATTTGGTTGCGATGACCATTTTCTTATCCTTTAAAGGTTTTATCAATATTTTCCTATTCCTTCCTTGGAATGAATAAAGTTTGGTAGCGACTCTGTTCAAACGTTTTTTCCGCGTCCATCGCGAGGATCGTATTTTTCGAGGTACGACTGATGGCGACTCTGCTGGGGAGTATGGCATTGCCCTATGCTAGAGAGAGTCAAGCCTAACATGACTCGATTCGTGAGAGTTAGACCCGCTTGTTTGTTTATCTTCTCTTGTTTGTTTTCTTGCTTGCTTAATTATTTATCTACGTGTTTGCCCATGCTCATTATTATTATATCCTGTTATTGTTTCTCGTGACACTGTGGGGGTTCTCTGATCATTGGTGCTCTGTGAGATGACTCTATACCCGAGTCCGAGTATAACCCTAGGATTAGGATGGTGGTTGTGTAGTGGAGGCTTGCGTGGTCTCTTCCGCGTGAGCCAAAGCAAAGACCCCGCTTGGAGTAGATTCCCTTGGAAATAGTATCGTTTTGATGATACTTCGTCACGATGATAATGTTTTCGAGCCTGAATCGTTGATCCCAAGGACTATTAACCCATTTATCCATGGTGGTTGGTAGTGTTAACTCTTTGTGGGTTAATGCAAATGCCACAATCAGATGAGATCCCTCGAACGTATTACTCCCTGACAGTAATATTTTCGACCTCGATCTAGGATTCTGAGAACCCTGCTTAGAATCCGTGTGTCGATGGTTGTGTAATGGGCGCCTCCGAGGAGTCTTTCTTGTGGGGAAGAAACGAAGACCTCACCTAGACGAGATCCTTTCAAGGATATTATCGTCTGATGTTCCTTCGTCATGGATATAATGTCTTTGAAAGATATCCATAACTCTAGGCACCTACCCGTTTAGAACCTACCTGTGGGGGGTCCTGTAATCAGAGATATCTTGTGTCTAACTCCTTCCTCAGAATCAGATGTTGTTTTGATCCTGGAACCCTGCATTGCATACTCATGACATTAGCATATCATTTTCCAACAAACTCATCCGATCCTCTGTCCATTTCCTGCCAGCTGATTTCCTGACGCTCATACTGAACCTGTGGTAACCGCAAAACATTTAAAGAAAGTTCAAGCGGAGATAAAAGGAGCATAGACAATTTGAAAGTTGTGATGGCTACGTCAGAGGATAGCTTTCAACATGTTGGGATGAGGGATTTTGACCCCCTTCAGGTTTTGCTGTATCGACTAACCCACTGTATGATCGTCTACCTGGTGATCATCCTCCACGAGTGAACATCCCTGATCAGTCTCAGATGATGCCGCTGACTGATTCCATGGAGAAAAGGTTTTGTGCCCTCGAAGAGAAAGTTCAAGCTATGAAAGCGCGCGATACTTCTGGGCTCGATGCTGTTGATATGTGCCTAGTGCCAGATCATGTTCAGATCTCCTAAGGAGAATTGATTGACATCTCCTACCATCTTCTGACTATGTTTCTTCAACGGATGCAGATCATGTTCAGAAACAACATATACTTAATGCATTTTAACTTGTCTATAGAATTAGTCCATCATCAGCATATCTTCTTCTAAAAGAATATCAACTGATTTCTTCATTCTGAAAACATTTGCAACTTAAATCCTTTTGACTTCAAGAGATGACTTTAGTTAATGCATTAACTTGAACATCTTCTGATTTCGGATTAATGAGGTTCTGAGAAACTTATCAGATAGAATCTAACCAATAACATTTGTTTCAAATGAGATAGAATCTCAAGTTTAACAGAACTTTAATCATCTGAGTTTATTCAACCAAGATTTAGGATTTATTCTGATCAAGTACTTAAATTTCTTCTTCCTGAATATTCTTTCAGTTTATACTTTCCAAGAAAACAATATTCAGTTCTTCATTGAATCTTTTAAATTCTTGATCAGTCAAGATTCAGACGTTGAATAATTTCTAAGAGTTTGAATGCTTCAGTTTTCTGAATTCAATAGACTTCATTTTGAAATTCAAAATCATAGAACAACAATCTTTCTTCTTTACATGAAGAAGTTCTGAATGAGTTTCAAACGAGAAAGTCAAGGGTGGACCTAATCCGTTTCTTGAAAACATCTAAAAAACTCATAAAGAATTAATCTTCAGCAAACAAGACTTCTCGTTTTCTGATGATTTAACCTTGAGCAAAATACGTGGTTCATTTACACATATATTCTGAGATAAGCATTCAACATATACTACTTCTTATCTGATGAATTTATTATATGAGTTGATTCTTCAAACTTCATTAAATCTCAAGAGAGGAAGATTTAGTTGTTGACAACTGCAAAAACTTCCAGAATCAGTGACTTGCTCAAGTAAACTGATTGATTACAATTTTTGTACACAGTCATCTTCTGAGCTGTTACAGAAATTGTAAGTGAATTGAATTCTCACCCAGAGTATTTCGACGCACCACATCTGGATCTTTTTCTGACACTGTTACGTATTTGATATCCATTAATAACAGAACCAGAGCTTTGGTACCAATTGGAGGTGCGAGAAAGACACAAGAAAGGGGGGGGGGGGGTTTGAATTGTGTATTTACTCTTTTAAAACTTTTCTATTTTTATCGTTAATGCGCTTAAGACAACATCAGAGTTCGTTGAGAGGCTCTGACCTGTGAAGAACATTCAGACTTGGAAATGCATAAAGCATGAGAACCACTAAGAGTCTGAACGCTATATGCAACATTCAGAACTTGCAGAGAGGAAGCTTATCAGAGTTAAGCTGCAAGGTTCTGACTTGCTGATGTAAGGTTCTGATACTCAATACAGAAACAATAATAATAACATAAAGCATAGCAAGAGTAAATAACACACGATATCTCCAGGTTCACCACAAGGCTAATCCAGTCCACCCTCCTCAGGTGATTTCTCCTTGAACACAAGGACTTAATCCACTATAATCCATTTCAATTACAGATGCACGGGCAACAGCCGGTGACTAACAACCTGCACAGCCGCACTGTGACTAACCCACAATAACTTGTGTCATTGTCATCTCAAGTACCCATATCATCTCATGATCCCTTGAGGTATCTCTCTCGGTGAACCGTTCAGGGATCCAATCAGGATATAACGTTCACTGGAGGAATCACAATGAGTTCCATCAGGGATCCCACAAGAGTCTGATCAACATATGATCCTCTTTAAGATATGACTATCATTGACCATATTTCAGGATTTCTACAATAGCACCAAGCCATTGTCTTCTCAAGTCTTTGATCACACTGGTCACTTGAGGAATCCTAATTCATATAGAATTAGTTAAACTGGAGACTACAATGATGCTTCTTAACAAGCAGATAACTCCTAAGTTTAAGTACATGAGAACACACAAGTGTTCAGGAAAGATATGAGCAACAACTCCTTGCTATTCTAAGAAACTACAAAGATGTATATTGATTTGACATTTGTTGACATCTTGTAGATCTTCTTCTTCTTCTTCCTCTTCTTGGATGAGCAAGCTTCGAGCAACAACTCCTTGCTTCAGATCTTCAATGTAGCACTGACGAGAAGGTGGTTGATGACTTGACTGATTTTCAATGTTGTCTTCTTCATCAACAACTTCTGTTACAATTTGTTGTTGTTGTGTTGATTTGTTCTTTGATCTTCAACAACAATGGCCATGTGTAGATTGATGACAGCTTTGGATATTCTAAGTGTTACAACGAGAACTCATCGTTGTTGCTATCTTTCCACAATGACTTGGTCAATTAGTAAAGTGATACATCCAATTGATGATCTACAAAATTGACACCTCAGAAGCGAGAACTCTTTTCTTTAAATAGCCCAATAGAAATATAGTCGTTTGAAATACTGTTGGCTGTTGGAAAAGAGACGTTGTGTAATGATACAGCTGTACTGACACACCTCATTTTTACTGTGGAGGAAGTGACATGATATATCTTCTTGGGCCAGTGTACAGTCTTTCACAACGGTAATATTTGTCTTCAAAACGTCAGAGGCTTCTGATGGTAAATAATTGAAGCATGAGTAGAGACTTCTTAACAGGATATCTGATACTTCAAGTCTTCAGTCTTTTGAAGTCGTCCATTAGGAATCAGCCTTCAGAACTTCAACACTTGTCTTTAAGAATGTTATCCTTTACTACTTCAAGTCTTCCGAAACTTCGGAGCTGTCCATTAGGAATCCGTCTTCAGAGTCTTCAGCACTTGACCTTTGGAACCATGATCCTCAGAACGCATAAGTCTTCAGAGTCTTTCTGCACTTGGTCTTCAGAGCCTTCAGCCTTCAGAACATTAAGTCAAAGGAATCTTCAGCACTTTGGTTCTCTATAACATTGTCTTCTTCAGAAGTTTCGCAATCTTCAGAATCACAACCATTCTCAGAGAGCATCCACAAGAGTATTGCAACAGCAATATCAACATCCTTGGATCTGACTGATCATGATCAGATACAGAAGCATTCTTGCGACTTGTGTCACACACAGTAACTTCGCATATAATCATTTACGCGCATCTGGCTGGTGCTTGTTGAATCTGATATCTTCTATGATTATGATCTGCACACATCACACGTTAGAACATAAAATGATTATTTCACAAATACCATTGTTATCATCAAAACATAGAGACGACTTGTAGAGACAACTCTTGCTCTAACAATTATACTTAAAATTATATAAAGACATCCTACGTTTATTATCCCTAAAAATGATTATAAAACACCTATTTCAGTTTATGTATAAAATAAATTAAATGTAATAATTCATAAAATAAAAACCATATTTTATCTTTAATCCCCATCCCTTATCCCCAAATAAACTCTTTTAATATTTTTAATCCCAAAGAACATAAATCCCTCCAATTATTATTTCATAATAAAAAAGAGTAATATTCTCAAATAAATCCTAACAAAAAAAACCCCACGTAATAGCCCTTGCTCACATAAAAACACAATAGGTTGCCACTTCCAAAATTATACCATAAGCTCTTAAAAAAAGAATCCAAATAACCCACTTAAATAATTTTTAGCAAATATGTAAAACTTTTAGAAAACATTTTCCTTTATAAATATTAATCCCGAGAAGAGTTTATTCCCTTTTCACAAATTTATTAAATATTTTAGTCCCTAATATCCAGAAAATCCAATTTAATTAATAAGGAACATTTATTCAAAAAGTGAATTTTATAAAACCCTTCATTAAAATTTTAACAAAAATAAAAACTAAATCCTAACAATGATTATAACCTTTTTGAAAATCGCAAAAATACTTAAATTCCTATTTATTAAATAACCAAATTATTCTTAAGTTTAATAATTTAAATAAAATCTTTAATTTAGATAATTAAATTACACAACAAAAAACCAAAAGAAAACAAATTTTATAATTATAAAAAAATTAATACAAACCCCAAATAAATCCCTAATTAAAACCTGAAATTAATTATTAACTTAATTAACTAAAAACCAGGGGGGTGAATTTTATACCTAAAGGGATTGGGCCTATTATCTGGGGGGTGTGGATAGTAAGAGGAAGGCCCAAAGGGGCCCGGGTCCACGATGAGAGAGTCAGATTATTGACTCTCTTTCCATCCTTTGATCACGATCCTATGGACTAGGACGCCTGGAACCTCAACCAATGATCCCATTGACCAGTTCAAGTAGGCGAAACAGAAGGCTGTGATGTGCGGTCCACCCAGGTTTACCGTGAGGATGCACGTGTGAGATCATCAGCTGACCGTCGCAGTCAGCCGATCCAAAGGCACGAAGGATGTCACTTGGCATCCATCAGAGGGCACGCAGAGGGGGTATATAACCCCACTTCCCTTCAGTAAGTCCCATTTCTCACTTTTTTTTCTCTCTCTTGCCTTTCCCTCTCTCTCTCTCTAACTCTCAGATCCCTCTTCTCTCTCCCTCGTCGGTGAGCCTCCGGCCACCGCGCAACACCCTTAAAACGTCGTCCTCTCCAGGTTTCCGGTTGAGCTTCAACCCGAACCTTCATAACATAAGAACCCTAACCCCACCCCAACCCAGATCTTCATAGTTCTTTAGGGTTCGTGAAGAACCCTAAGAACCCTAACCCTCATCTTCATAGTTCTTTAGGGTTCGTGAAGAACCCTAACCCCCTAAACCCAGCAAACCCTATGAACCCTAACCCTAAATAAGAACCCTAATCCTAATCTAAACCCGGAAAACCCTAAATCCAAATGAAAATCACGCATTGATACATTATAACAGCGGATCCGCAGAAATCAACATCAACCAATAAACAAAAGCTACGTACTCACCTTCCTTGCCGTGTCCGTATTAAGCTGCTCTGATTCCTTCTTTCTCCTTCTCCGATCTCTAATCCCTTTTCCTTTTGTTTGCAGGTTTAGCTCAATGAGTCTTAGGGTTCTAATGATGAGCCCTAAGTCCTTTATGCTATGGAGCTTTACTGAGGGTTTTGGAAACTGCACCGCAAATTTTCGCTTTTTGGTTCCCCCTATTTTATGAATTTCTTCTTGTTTATATAGGTTAGAAAATTAGGTTAGAAATTAATTAGATTAGATTTTGTTTTAGGAAAGTTGTGATCTGAATCATGTAATTTGTGATTATTTGATTTGATTTTGTCATACACTTAGAGATTAAGGTTTTGATTTTGTATTGTAATTTTGATTGAAAAATTAATGAAATTATTGCTATTGAGTTTGTTTTAACATCAAATCTGATTGATCCAATTCTCAGATCTCTGTGCAAATTTAGGGTTTCAACTTGGGGAAGATGAGGACCCACATCTGGTCAACAACTTTGACCGTGGATAAATATTAAAAATAATGATAATAATAATAAAAAATATTAAGAAACAATTAAAATATTAAAACCTTAATAATAACAATAATATTAACAGTCGGTCCCTCCTCCAAAATAACTTTATTAAATAAATTTAAAAGTATTGTTAATAAACCCTTAAAATAAAAGAATTAATTAATTAATTCTAATAACCCTTAACTTTCCCTAAAACTTAATAGTTAAATTAAACTAAAAACTAAAATATTAAATAATTAATAATAATTTGACATTAATATAATTAGTCCCTAATACCTTGACAAAATTCAACCCCTACTAATAACATGATTAATTTTTTTTAAAATAATCTTATATATTTTCAAAAGAATTTTAATTTAAAAACCAATCCTAAAAAAAATCTATCCACCCTTTATAATTTAATATTTAAAATAGATTAAAAATTAATAGACTAATAATAATTTGATACTAATATAATATCCTAAAGAAAATAAAAGAATGCTCAAACTATCCTTAATAACCTAATACGAATAAACTCCAACTTTCCAACTCGCTGACTATCCAATAGATTAATTATTATAATGAATTACCTAATAATAACCTTAATTTACACCCATTCTCTAAATACTTAATAAATAGGTAGTAACATTTTAATAAAAAATTCCTTATATCAAATTAATTCTAAGATGGACCTAAAAGTGCCAGCATCCTCAGAAGCCCAGGCTGATATCTAAATGACGCCCACTGATAATAATAAAAAAATCCCAAAATAGTAAGGGATCTCTAACTGACTGTAAACCACTGGTCAAAATTTAGGGTGCGACATAGTTGATTAGAGCTTAGAAATTATAAGTTGTAACTTAGGGTTTAATGCGAAAAAATATTGCTTATTTTAACTAACCAACTGACCTAGTGCAATGTAGAATAGTGAGTTATACACAAAGGAATTGGGTATAACAGCTAATTGAATCCGTCATAATCACTGATAAATCATCTTAGGGGGTAAATAGACACCAACATCAATAGTGACATACAGGGAATTCGAAACAGGGTCTAATCATCATTAATCTGATCATGTTTTCCACCGATTTTATTTACGTTATTATTTTCTAAAATCAATTCTGAAAACCCTCAATTTAATTTCAATAGCATGCAAATCAATTTGTTAAAATAGCATAATCCCCATGGAGACGAGCTTATACATTGTATTACTTCGATACGTTTAGTACACTAGCTAAAGTGTCATTAATAACTTTGGTAAAGAAAATATCACTGAGAAAGGAGGGGAGTTATGACACAATAAGAAATAGAAAAAAAAAATCTTATTTTTGAGTGATCTCGAATAAGGATATACCTCTTTTCATAGGAGAAAATGAGGATAAAGAATAATCCGTGAGCAAAATTAATGGAATAATCGATTAGACCAATCGATTATTGACCCCCAATAATCGATTGTTCAAGTCACAAATTGAAGGGTTTTTGATATTTAGTTGTTATCCATTATTAAGAGACTGTCCCAGTATATTTTAGACTTAAACAAGTGAAAATAATTGATTAGGTGATTAGGGATAATTTGATTATTTAGTTGGAAAAAGTCATCCAATTGATCACATGATTCCCTAATCATTTGGCTAGGACCTAAAAACATTTTCATGTTATTTTCATAAAATATGAGAGACTTCTAAAATATTTTAGTGTCTGTGAAATTTTACTTAGTATCTTAGGAGTTAGTTTTCTACTTTCGCAAGACTCTGGTCACTCATACAGACACGGTCAAGCGAGCGCTCACACTTCCCCTCTTTCACAACTCTAAAGCCTTCAAGTTCATTTGTCAGATACATTGATGACACAAGCACTTCATAGAAACCTTGAATCTTCTACTTGATGAGGCTTAAGATATCTTAAAGTTAATCACCATCATCAAAGAGTTGAAAAGATATCATCATCGAATTTAAACTGTATCAACATCGTTGTCATTAAAATACCAAGATACTCAACATCATCAAGATCATTAGCTTTATATCTATGAGCACATTGACCCACATACCAATGAAGAAACCTCGCCAAGACGTACTCTTTAGGGAACTCCCTCTGAAGTGAGGCTTGAGGACTTACCTCTAATAATATATTTGCGCAGCCAAGGCGACATAAACTTCAAAATTAATGGGCAAACTATAATGAATTTCAACACCATAAAACGATCATAAAGTCTCAATGTTTTTAATCCTAGAGGGACCGACTATGAGCAGTGTTTTCCCTAGAAATTTCAGTAAAAGGGAAAATCGTATCCTATATGTTTTAAGGGAGAAGTTGTCTCCCTCCACTCCATGTTGCTGATCAGAGAGGAAGAAACCACTTTCTCCTAGGATCCGACGCATGAATCCTTTATAAGTATCCCAACCTCTAAATTGGAAAAAGATCATTGAATAACTTATGAAAATCCTAAGACACATATATGGTGTCTCTCGTCATTCACACGTGAGTTGATTCTCTCTAACCTTCATTGTAATTTTAGCAAGTACAATGTGTTTCCCTATCCCCCTTTAAACATCTTAAAAGTTTTTTCAAATTCCAATAACACTTTCTTAAGAATTTACCATTACCTCACTAAAATTACCACTAGGATTCCCAAACACTTCTCTTTGTCTCCAGCTCTAAAGTTTTAAAGGTTGCGAAGACAATAATTTAAGAAATACATATTTATAATTGCCGAAACCTAACAGATCCATAACAAGCCCAAAACACAACCCATTAATGAACGAATCCACTAACCGACACTAATAAACACAAAACACATGAAATGAGAAAACTGTACATGATGAGTGAAAACCCAAATGGTTGCGAGTCGACACGAACGTCCGTCCAGCCGAGTCAATATTGGCCCCAACCACCGAAATTCCATTGTGCGGCTTTGGCACCCTCGTCCGACACCTAATTACTTTTATGGCTTTTTGGTTTTTGCAATCTCAAAATATGTTTTCTTTCTCTTCATCACTTAAGTTTTTAAGGCATACTTCAATAATATCCACCTTGACTTGAAACTGTGGTGATGCCAATTTATCTATCAACCACCTTGCTTCCATCTACCATGTTGAATCACAATTCAAGAACATTGATCAAGTTCAAGCCACACTTGAACCTTCATCTTGTTACTTGAATCCACTTGCTTTCAACCACCTTTTCTCACTTAGTAGTATAACAATCCCACAATTATGGTTCTTTAACCATCTTTGGATCCACCTGCTTTTGAATGCCTCCCTAAAGGTCCTTGTTTCATAGTTTTGTAAAACTTTAACAACATTCAAAATATAGCACTCAAGGCAAACATAATCGTCACTTTGAGATGATACAATCTCCGTCCTTACTTTATCACGAGTCAAATGATAATTAGAGGCCTTTGTAATAGTTCTCTCAATATTACTAGTATCTTTGGTAAGAACCTCCATCTCAAACAGAGTTTTATCTGCCATAGTTACTAAAAGTTTCATCCACGAGTCTTTACTCCTCTTTCCCTAACAGGACTCATTAAAATAATACCTCAAGTTGAATTTTGATGAACTTCGATCCTTCGGGTTTCACTCCAAGTAGATCATAACCCTTCATACCTCTTAGATAACCATTGAAAACATAATCCACAACTTTACCATCAAGATAAATTAGCTTGATTTGGATAATAGGCAAAGTTTTGATGACCTCAAAAATAGAGTAGGTTACCGGCTTCCTACTCTAAACCTCCATAAGTGTTTGTAATTTTATTTCTCTAAATTAACATTGTTAGACTGTCGCTACGCGAAAAATACACAGAGTAGCCACCGAACTTTATTTATTCCGAAGAAATGGAAAATATCGATAAAACCCCCCTAAAGGTGAATAATATGAACTCGCAACCAAATTCGGGTTTGGAAGTCGGTTATGCAAGGGGAATGTATTAGCACCCTTCACATTTGTTGTACTCAACAGGAACCATCTAGGTTGTCTAAGCGCGAACGAGTGTCGTTATTTAAAGGTTACTTGCTAAAGGGGAAATGGAGGGGTTTTAAATTAATATGCTCGCCGCGGTTTCGAAACCTCGTGCCTACGCATCTTCATTGTGAAATAAAGAATCAGAGCTTTCGTAGTGCGTGATACCAAATGATTGTGTGTTGGTTGATTTTACTTTGAAAAAAAGGGGTTTCGGAGTGACGCGCTAAGGAAAAAAGAAAGTTTGATGAGTTGATTTTGATTATAGGATTTTGAAAGAAAGATTGTTCTTGATTAGGATTACACTAAAGACTATGTGTAGAGGTGAATATTTTAGACTATCAAGCCAAGTGTCTTGTGTCAAAATACTAAAAGTGAGGGCAGGAAAGCTCCATTCTCACTCATTCTCCACCATTTAAGGCTCATGGCGCGCAATCCTAATCGTATTTTAATGTGTTTTTGAATTTTTTGAGAAAATAGTTTGAGAAGACTTGGCATTGGACGAAGTAAGGGTTGTTTTAAAAGGTGATAAGTATGATAAGAAAGAGTGATGCGACGATTGCATGGAATATGGAATTCATGGAGGTTGATGGCGATGCCTAAGCGCTCGACTTACGTTATGAAGAATGGAGCCCTAAGGTGTGGTGAATTTCACTTATTGATTTTGAAAATGGCTTGACTTTGGATCAAGCTTTATTTTTATCTTTGTTTTGAAATCGTTTTCTAAGCGTTTTGTTTTATCTTTTTTATCATACAAGCATGCACGCATAAACAATATAATAATGTAAAGTCCTATGCTATTACATTTTAATGGGAGTGGGGGGACATATAAACACAATGGGGGATGACATATAAACTAGAAAATAAAATGAATAAAAGCACAATAATTGGAAAGTGAGTCAGTATCAAAAAATGGTCCAATGCCTTAAAGTAATACCTCACAGCAAAAGAGAAAAAGTTAGCAATATGCATTAATAATTGGTGCAAGATGATGTAATCAAAATGATGAATGGAAATCATGCACAAAAATACCAATCAAGACCAAACAAGAACCAATGCTAAAACCCTAAAAAATCAATCAAGCATGATGAATTAGAATTATGTAAAGTGTGTTAATGTTGATTAATTTGTCCATAGTCCAAAGTCCTCCAAAATGCCAAGGTCTATCCTATGCTCCATGTCCAAAATACTCCAATGCCAAGGTCTATCCTATGGTCCATGTCCATAACACTCCAATGCAAAGGTCAATAAATTTAGATCCATGATTCTTTTTAAGTTTTATTAATTCTCTAAGTCCATTATATTCACTTAATCAAGATTAAAGAAAAGCAAGAAATAAAGTAATGAAGGATAATAGTCAAAATTCAACAAATGTAGTATCACAAAAGTTCAATAAGCTCTCACCAAAATAATAGCAAGAAAAATATTCAACCATATTGTATCCAAAATTCTATACAAGCTAGTAGTCAAAATAATGCTAAACAAGTAACATGTGGAAATTCCACAAGCATTTATCAAAATAATTCACCACAATTAATCAAGAAATTTTTATGAGAAAATGCACTACAAATTCTACAAGAAATACATAACAAAATAACAAGAAATTGCATAAAAAAATTGAAACTAAAGTGACAGAGGAAGGTGCAAAATTTATTCGAGCAGCAAATAGCAAAACATTGGGCTCAGTCCAAATCTGAGCCCAACAACACAGGAACCATGCGCAGGGGGTGAGAGATGAAAAAAAAGGTGCGGTTACCATCATCAATAGGCCTAAAGCCCAAATATCTCATGAAGGCAAAGGTAGCATAGTAAAGTTCAGCATCCAAGGAAATGTTTACGCTTCACTTTCTTTGTGAACCACTCTCGTCCCTCTGAAAACGTCCCTCATCAGAAACCTAGCTCTGCCGCGTCGGAGTTCATGGCTTGCAGCGGAGGAGGTCCATCCTACACGATCTACACACGCTTATGATCGCATCTTCCTCCTCCTCTGTTCGAATTTTGATTCGATATGCTCCTATTCCTCTTCTATACAAGGGATGGTGACAGAGCAACACAACCTAAACTACGGCGGAATGCTATGCGAAGCCGCAACTCCTCAAATTAGAGTCCAAACATAGAAGTTTGGCTCCGATACTACAATAACTACATCACGGAATTGAGATTTGAAGCGAATTGAACGTATCTGCGCGATGACAATGACGACGATGGTGCAACGCTTTAGGTACACAATTCGTTCTACTCCTTCTTCAATTGTTGTTGTAGAACATTTTCCCTTGCGTGAATCTTCTTCTACTTTTCTTGCATAGCTGATGTTGTTGTGTTTCTTGATGTAGTGCGAATTACTATTGCGGCTTTTTCATTGATGCTTTGCGACTCGAATTTTTGTTGAATGATGTTTATCGTGAAATTTTTTCAGAATCGTGATGTGGTTCCTTTGTGTGATTGCAGTGAGTTGAAGATGGATTGTTACGATTGAAGACGAATTGAAGATGGATTGAGATGGAGTTGTTATGATGTAAAGATTGCAGAGAGTTTGTTTTGATGTGAAGGTGAAGATTGGAAGAAGAAATTGCAGCGGAAAAATTGAAGAAAGGTATTGAAGATGAAGAGGAAGAATTGAAGGTTAAGATGGAAGAAGTAAAGAGAATGAAGTTGAAGAATGAAGAGAAAGAATTGAGGAAGAAGAATGAAGAGGAAGAATTGAAGCTTTTATAGAGGAGTGAAGATCAGTTGTGAAATTTTTCTTTTTTTATGTTATGAATTATGAATAGGAATTGTAGATTGATCCAAGAAGTTTGTTATCTCTTTTTTTTAGGAAAGTCTGTTATGAATTGTTTTTCTGCTATGAACTTTTATGAACTTTTCCTTTTGCAGCTCCCTTGTTTTGATTTCTTGCCCCTGCGTTTTAGTCTATTTGCTGCAGATTTTCCTATGCTCTTTGCGCCTGCGTTCTATTTGCTTTACGGCATTTTTTTTCAATCAAATGCTCTTCTTGAACACAAGTGGTTTTTTTTTTTCAAATTGAATTTGGATAAGGATAAGCATGTTGGACATTGGATATTTGGTTTTAGACAAAATGGACAAATGGATTTTATTTGGATATTGAACTTGGATCATTTTGGATATGGGTTTTTGGAATATGGTTTTGTATATGGAATTTGGGTAAAAAAATGGTTTAAGTTTGGATATATGAATTGGACAATTGAATTTTTGGATAAACGGATTCTAGTATTGGATATTAGGTTTAGAAAATGGATTTGGATTAGGAAAATGGACATTCAAATGTGGTTTATGAACTTATTTTAGTAATGGATATGGATTGCATAATTGGAATTTTAATTTGGATTTAAAATTGGTTTCGTGACTTTGGATATGAATATTGGTCATGACACTCGGATGAAAGTGGTTTAAGGTGGATTTGAATATTGGACATTTGAGTTGAATGCGTGACTTGTGTAATGGATTTAAATATGGAACTTTTGGATATGGACATGGAATTTGGATCTCTGATTTTGAATGAACAAGGATCTTGAATCTGGTATGAACCATGCCTCGTCTTGAATCCAAATAGAATAACCAAAAGGCTAGTGTACTAAATAAGCCCCTAAAGAAACTTAATTAGTCAAGTAGGTCTTCCATGGTTGACTTAAGATGTTTGCCATCCCTGACTAAATCCAATACCACAATGCCACACTTAACTATCCTTTGGATGCCACCAGTCAACCTTGTATGAATGAATTCCCAATTTTCTTGTACCAATACCTCAAATGTCTTGATACAAACCCTATTTGAAGGCCATGTGATCAGGGAAATAAATCCTAATCAAGTGATGATGGTGAGCACCAGAAGATGATGCTCTTGATGATTGTCGTGGCCAAAATTTGAGGATCCATCTGATAAATATAAGTACCAGGGACAAACCCTAATCACTGATCTTTACATTTTCCATTAAACCAAACATGTAAGAGAGTGAATCCCTAATGCACTATGTAAACCCTAATTCTCCATGACCACTGATCCAAGCAACAAACCTATGCTGATGAATGTATGGTGTGTTTTAACGCCCTAATAGAGGGTATACATATGAGGAAAATAAAAATCATAAGCCATAAAATTTGGATGGGAGGGTAGGACAAATTTGGGGTATGACATAGACAAACGCGACTTATCTAGAGGGGTTGAATAAATCCCAAAAAAATTGCTTTACAAAAAACTATTTTAAAAAACAATGGCTAGCGGAAGAGACTTGGATCGTTTCATCTAAATCGAACCGGTATTGAAAAGCTTGGATATGCGTATATGAAAACCAATTGAAGATAATGATAAGCAATTTAATCAATATGCTCTAATCATAATCCCTTGAAATATACTCAACAAGTAACATTATTCCCAATGATAAATCACACAAAAATACTATTGATACAAATTATCCAACACCTTGTGTGCAATCGATATTGTTTGGAAATTTGTATAATTTTGTTGATTTTAAAACCCAACCACAATCTAAAGAATTATGAACAACTCAACAAAACGTTTTTCAAAAGAATTTACCAAAGGTATTAATCGCACAAATGATGAACTCAACAATTTGCAAATGAATGTAATATATATATATATATATATATATATATATATATATATATATATATATATATATATAGAGAGAGAGAGAGAGAGAGAGAGAGAGAGAGAGTAGAGAGAGAGAGAGAGAGAGAGAGAGTACACATGGATATATTTAGGAAATTCCCCCAATCGGCCTCGATATGGGTACATCTGCCCTCAATTCAAACATGAATTGAGATATGAAATTTAACTTTACTTTGCAAATGTAGTTTACAAGAGAAATGTAGCAATGCAACTCTACAAACCATAAGTTTGATGTTGATTCAAGCACTTTCTCTTCCTTTGATCTGAGCTTAATCAAGTCGCCCAACAATACCAATTTGATTCACCGTCTTATGCTACTCCTTTGCAAGGACCACTGTTCTTCAAAGCCTTCACTCGATTGAATCCAAATTGCAAATTGTTTTAACCCAAGATTTACCAATTTGATTCACCGTCTCAAGCTACTCCATTGCAAGAACCCTCCGCTCTTCAAAGACTTCACTCGTTCGAATCCAAATATGAACAATCTTGTACAAAACCTTCAAATCCCCACTTTGATCTTGAAGATAAATCACACATTGATTTTCTTATTTGAAACCCCCCAAAGATCTCAACCTAATATACAATACCACAATCAAAATTGGACCTTATCAACTTGATTCTAGATGGCACCCAAATAATGAATGATTATGTGTAATTTGTTTGTGTGTATGCATAAAATCAAGGTTGAAGATGAAGAAGACTCTTTGTATGTTTCAGGCATTACTACAAAAAGCGCTTTTTACCTCAGACGCGAAAGGCATAATACCTCGGCTAAAGAAGCGAGGTAACGAAGGGCGCCACGAAAACTCATCAGTTATCACCTCGGTGGAATTAAAACCGAGAGGTAAAGTTATATGGACATGGGTTCGAGCCCCGACAACTGCACTTTTATTATTTTCAAAATTAACTTATCTTACCTTTCGGTTTACAAATAAAACTGAGGGTAAGATTTTTTTTTTTTTTAAGAAAAATGTTATATGATTTACCTAGAATATTACATTGTTTACTCATAATATTACATTGTTTACCCAAAATGTTACATTAGAATGTCACATTGTTTCCCTAGGTGGGTGAAGATCAAATGTTGGTGAAAATATATTCTCCAAGGCTTTGCATGCATTTGATTATGAAGCAAAACAAAATAAGGGTTAGATAAATAAAATTAATATTCAAATATATGATTTTGTGCTCAAATAAATATTTAAGAAAATAAGCCTTAAACCTAAGTAATTTATGCTCTTGCAATCCATCTTAGAGAATTTTCCAAACGTCTTTATGTTTCAAGCGCTTCATGTTCCATATAGGTTAGATTTTCAATGTTGAGCATACTTTTATAATGGATGTCACTTAGGTTTCACGCGAATCACTAATGCCAGATTCTTGAGTGTTGATAAACATTAAATGGACGACAAAGATTTGTTTAAGGACGTTGAATATAGTAAAAAAAATGCTTAAATATCCTCTCGGTCACGTAGAAAACCAAGGTGAATAAGCTTTTTTTTTAAAATTATATTGTTTACACAAAATATTAAAAATACATTGTAAAATTTGTTTCCCAATGAGAATTTTTATTTTCCATGTCCAAGTCCCATGCAAGATACTAAAGATCTGTTTCCCAACGAGAAACTTTATTTTCTGCACTTGCAATCTATCACAGAGATCTGTACTAGCAACTCATGATTAAATGGACGGTGATGAATATTTTCTCTCTTTGGGCGACTACATATAAGTTAGTCTTAGGGTAAAATCTTTTTAACGAGTGTTTTTATAGTAAAATATGATTATTAAATACCTTGGTTTTAATAAAACCGAGGTTTTTTATCTTCTCCTTTTAACTATCACCTTGGTCATGACGAAAACCGAGGTGAATAATTCTTTTTTTTTAAATTACATTGTTTACACAAAATATTAAAATAAATTATTTACAACAAATCTTTGCTCTTATTTTTTAATATCTTCGCTGATATCCAGATTTAGTTGCATTCCCTTCTTTGTTCAAAGGTTAAGCATTTGTCCTTGTTGGTTAAGCTTCATTCTTTGTGTAACTTGAAGTAAGAATGATTTTCTGCACTTGCAATTTATCAATTAAGTACTCTTAAAAGGTTGAGGTCCCTTCTTTAACTGAGGGTTATTTCAAAAATACAACAACGACAACATCAACACCATTATGTTGGGATGGATAGCAAGGGCAGAAAAAATGTTTTCTTCAACATAAGATTTTTTCTGTCTTGCAATCCATCTCAAAGAATGATGCTTGCGAGTTTGGGGCGACTTCATATTAGTAAGGATTAGGGTAAAATATGTTTAACGAGTGATTTTATAGTAAAATATTATTATTTAATGTCTCGGTTAAATAGAAAATCGAAGGGTTAGAATATTTTGTTTACACTTATAAATAAATAAAATCATAAACTTCGATTGTTGGGAATCGAAGCTTGTACTGAGTTGTTTTTTCACCTCGGTGTTATGAAAAACCGAGGGAATATATGGTTTTTTATTTATTTTTAAATAATAAAAAATAACACCTTTGTTTTATCACCTCGGTGTTATGAAAAACTGAGGGAAAATATGGTTTTTATTTTATTTTTTTAAATAATAAAAAATAGCGCGCCTTTGCTTTATACCTCAGTTTTCTATTGTTCGAGGTGAAAGCTTCGTCATGAAAAGCGTCATTTGTTTTAGTGAAGTTTCGTTTATGATTTTACCAAAATCATTGAAAAGGAATGATGCATGTGTGAAATATTTATATGTATGCATGGTTTTGAAGCAAAAGGAATGCACAAGAATTGAAAAATTTGTGAATTTTTGGAAAATTACGTTGCATGAGCCAACCTGTGTAAGTCATGAGCCAACATGTAAAGGTCATGTTCCGACTTGAATATGTCTTGTGTCGACCTGTACAGGTTATGTGTCGACCTGTAGTGGTGGCACATCTAACAACGCCTATAGGTTTTAAAAATGCAGTACATGTACCGACCTGAAAAACAGATGCGTCAACACATAGAAATTTTTTCTTCTATGTGTCGACCTAAAACATGTATGTGACGACACATAGGTTATTTTTCCCCTAAAACTTGTTTTTGATTCATTTTGGATGCATGAACCTTTTCCAAAATGTTTTTATGCTTCCTAATGCTAAGGTGCACATTGAGATTCAGAGGATACTGTCCAATATACATCAACGCTAAAGTATCCTAGTTTTGACATCATGAAAAATACATCTAATGAAAAGCTGCACTCACAAACACCAGCCAACTGAGTAAGCTGGCTTGGCACCAGCCTTACCCCAGAAACTCAATGACAATTTAGTGGTCACATGCATTTTTATCCCTTGTTTTCTACAAAAACTCAATAAAGTGTTGCGAAATAACCTCCATGCACTCACCATGCCTTGACATCAAATCACAAAACCTTTTCAAGTCATGAAAGTCTTTAATAAACGATGATGAATGAATAACAACATTGAAACCTTATAAAATATATAAATCACATGTTTTATACTCTTTAGATATGATCATTTGACCATGTGAAATCTTCAACACCCCATGTTTAACTCTACTGGAATAACATATATCATTAAGCATGCTTAAATTTTTTTCCTAAGCACTATAGCATACCTCATGCTGTGAAGAAGAAACTCGTGATCTAGAAGCTTTTTAAGTTTGATTTTACCAATACCGTATCCTTGCAAGTCTTATTGTTACCACGAAGGGCTCAAAATCATTACATAATAAAATCCAGTTATGATAAATTTGAAAAAAAAAGGACTAGAGCTAAAATGGAAGATTAGCCTTCATATTGAAATACTTCGCCCTCAGAAGCTCTAACCGCTTTTCATAAACAGACTTGATCGACCTCAGAGTCTCTAACTCTGTTTCCAACTTTTGGGCTTTATCAACATGTCCCAATCCAATATCAAGCTCTTGGGTCACCTTAGAAATGTCGAATTTCAGAAGTTCAGCATTTTGTTTCCTAGCCTTTGAAATTTTGATATGTAGCTCTTTTATTTGTTCCTCCCAAGAGGCGATATCTTGATTATTACTTTTGATCTCAGTCTTGTTTTGTTCCTGAGCTTTCTCTAAATCTACCAATCGGTTAGTTGACTCGGAGGCAATGTCTCATGCAGCTGCTGCATAACCAGCCTTACTTTCAATATCTTTCAAAACTTGTGTTATTCTGTTAAGGTCAGCAAATGCTTGCTCGATTATGGTATTCAGCTCCAGGATGACGTTCGCAACTTCAGGAGAAGCGGTCAGAATATCAACCTTTTTAAGAAGACCTTTTAAAGCAAATTGAGAAGTAGATTCGGACTCTAGAAGTCGAAGCAGGTCACCTTTAAAAATCTTCTCCTTGATCTTCGAAAGTATTTCATTCGCAGGATTGTTTGAGGATTGGCCACCTGATACTGAGGGAGAACTAAGACTCTTCTCAGACGAACTCCCTCTAGAACTGGTCAGAGCTTTTAGGTATTCACGAGGGTTGTTCTTTTTTAAATCTGCCAGTTCTTCTATAGAATAGGCTACAGTGGTTATTGTCGAATCCTTTACATTCGCCAGGGCAGGATCAGGGGTTGGTTTGTTGGTTGTGTCATCACGAGTTTCCTTCTCCTCTTCTTCGTCTTTGTCTTCATTTTCCTCAGCATTGTCTTCTACATCCACAAACTCTTCAATAGGAGGCATGGAATTGTTTTGGAACAAGGAGCGATTTTCCACTTCTTCCATATTATCGTCTTGATCTTGTGGGATGGCATCTAGGTTTTCGACTCTTAGGGAGCCATCCTCAGCTTCATCTTCGATGCGGACTTCAGTGCGCTCTACCTCCATATCATCCTTAATTGTCTCTGCCTGGGTTTCCTTCTCTGGGTCAACTTCACGCTTAGACCCACTTGTGTGGGAATTTTGAGTTGTAGTTTTAGGCAACGAAGTCTCGCGTTGATCCTCGACCGTTTGATTAATTTCGCTTATAGAGTTTTTCTCAGAATCTTTGGAAGAAGTAGGATGATACGTAGGTTCACCCTCGCTATTGAGAATTGTGGTATTAGTTGACTTGGTAGCTGGTAGGGTAGAAATACCTGCACCATTCTAAAAAGGGGCAATTGAAGGTCATTAAGTCGAAAATATTACTAACTAAAAGCTAAGGTGTAAGATTTGGTACCTTGGAAACATCAACCCCGGGGCTGGAGTTGTCGCTTTCGGGCTGATCCGCAGCTTTCTTCGACAATTCCTCTGGAGTTGGCTCCAGTATTTTGAGGGCAGTAGGTTTCTTGGTCAAAACCTTCACACCTTTTGCTTGTGGTTGGGCCAAAGCCTCAGCCATCTTGAGTTACCTTTTTCTTTTCTTGAGGGTTTGTTCAGCACTCGGAGACAGGTCTTCATCATCTGAATCAACCACCAAGACTTCGATTTCTTTGGATTTCCTTTTTTGGGGAGTTTGGGGTGGTTTTCGAGCACCCTGAAAAGGAAGTCCTCAGTCAAACCCACTGCACACGCATTGTCTCAAGTTTGCTAGCAAGAAAATCTGCACCCGAAAGTATTCTCGGCAACAAGCTTCAAAACCATGCGCGTGCGACAACCCTCCAAAGATAACTTGCAATACCTGAACAAAACCTGCAACATGAAAGTGACAGGGCATCAATAAACAGCCCAAAATTCAAAACTAAAACCGGTATAATGAAAGTGAAAACAACAACACAACAAGAGAAAACAAAATTAGGTTCCCATAAGTTTGAACGGGTTAAAAAGGAGGAGCATCAACAATTCCCGGGGATGGAGAGGAGAAAATTACATACCTCAAAACAAATCCTTCTGCTTGAAACCACCTGCCCAATTTCTTCAATCCCATACAGAATTAACAACACAAAACCTCTCTCTTTTTCATACTTCTTCTAACCTGGCGACACCAACACCCAGACCTTCAACTCACCTCAACAACCTTGCTGCGACCTCCGAAACTCAACCATTTCCCAACCTTCGTTTCTCTCCTCACACCGCGGCTGCTCCGTCAATACCCACCAAAATCACCGTCCAAATACAACAATAACATAGCCACTTCATCACCGTAAAACAACAATAACAAGTTCTTTCACAAATCAAAACCTCCTTCAAATCCTTTTCACTCGAATCTTCAAAACACAACTCCCAACATACAACTCATCTCCACTCTGCTCCCTTCCACCTCAAAAGCTACTCATAACTTCAAACATAACATCAACAACAGCCATTTAAATCCAACCCAGTACCCAAAACCGAAACCCAAATCGTGCTCACAAACTAGAGAATCAGAAAGAGAAGAAGAGAACTGAGACAACTCGACAAACCCTACAACCACCATTTCTGACTCAAAATAGCCGCACCACTTTTCCACCTTGATCCAAACCACTTCAAAACCTCGCCACAAACCATCCAACCTCGTAACTACCCTTCAAACCCAAACCGATTCCAAACAAACTCAGAAATTGAAGCAGAAAAGAGAAGATGAAGAGAGTCTGAAAGCGAACAAAATCAAAATCACACAAACCTGATATGAGATCAAATCGTGAGAACAAATCTGAAATTACGATCAAACCACGCAAATCCAAGACGAACTAATTCGAGCATGGAAACCGTGGATGAACCATGATGACGAATTGGGAAATAGGCTGAGACGAATCAATTTGGCTTTTGACTTTTTTTTAGGAAAAATTGTTTTGCTCTGAATTTGTTTGATGGCAACATTCTCATCTGTGTGTTGTTGTTTTCGCTTTTCCATTTGACTGCGTTTTGAGATTAAAAGGATGTTGATTTGTTTTGATTTCTTTCTCAAACCTTGTCTTTACCACATACTAAACCTGATAACATTCCACTCTTCTTTTTTATTATTAATATTTTTTTTATTTAAAAAACAAAGGCATTTTAAGTGTTCTTGGGCTCTTTGAAGCCGGTTCTGTTTTCTTCATATACCTTGTATAATCCAGTTCCACCCCCATATAACTTTTTACGCCTCCAGTTTTTCTTTTCTGCGCGTTTATCTTAATGGGATGGTGAGCTTTGGCTCACGTGATACCATGTAAGACATCCTTTATCTTTCTATACTTCTATTCTTTTTTTTCTTTCTTTAAAAAAACATTTTGTTTTGTTTATTTTAATGAAAACAAGTTTTACTATTTATTTTTATTTGAGGTTTTTTCTTGAGGATTTTCATTTCCATTTTTGATTTCAATCCTTTTATGATTTCATTTTCGATTCTATTTTCTTTTCAATCTTGGTCAATGAAAGTCTTTAATATCATGAACGTTGGCTATCGAGGTTGTTTAACCTTCATTATCTCAAATCTGTAGTGAATGATCATCGATATCACTTTCTATACTTTGGGATCGTGATAGGTTACCTTCGATTAATCAACGAAAGTTTGTGATTAAGACGAGATCTTCACCTTTTATTTTCGTGTGGCACGATTCCATTGGAGAATGATCCTCAATATCATTTCTCCATCGTGTTTTAGCACAAAAATTAAATTGCGCATCCTCCTATAGTATGATCTTCGTCATAGATTGTGCTACGATGGCTCAGCGCTACATTGGACCTGATTCATCTGATTAACCACTAACAACTAACTTTACTTTTTGTCAATATTATCTTGATTTACTTTTATGTCAATATTATATCTTGTTTATATTATCTTGCTCATTTCTTGTTCACATTATTATTCATATTATTCATATCATATTCATATCTGATTCATCTAACCATTTTCTTTGTTTATACATTTAATCAAACACACTAACAATTATCGAAACGCATAAGCATTTAATTTCCGATTAAAATACTTAACCCACCTAATCAATCATTTTTCTTAATTAAATTGCCAAAGAATTGAATTCTTGAGGTCTAGCACTTCTTGGGTTCTTGAGTGACCGCTATTGAGGAGCACGCCTTAGGTGGTGATCATTCGACCTTTCGCTCCTAAAACACTCGTCTTAGCTATTTGGACAAAGGAATGCCATTGGAGTCTAGCATTCCGTGTGGTACTTTCGTTGTTCGTCAAACAATATTTCGTAAATTAATCGAATGAAAAAGGTGTCGTTGGAATCTAGCATCCCAATAATGCCCCGATTAATTAGTTGCGAGGCCGACGTCTCGTTTATCGAATAATCGTCATCCTCCCTAAAACACTTAACAAATCAAACCATTTCCAAACCAATTCTCGGCTCGTCGTCGAGCCACTCTTCAAAACATTCTCGTAAGTCGAGTGCCTTTTGCCTCGTCGCCAAATGCACACTTGCACATTTCGTAGGTTTTGTTACTAGGAGCACCCCTAGGGACTAGTATCGATCCTTACCTCTTTTTGCAACCAATCTGATTCGATCTTTTTCAAACCGTTTTTTAATCAACTAACGAAAGGAGGAGAGTCTTGGAATCTAGCATTCCTTGGGTCTTCGAATGAATGGATCTTGAGGCACGCCCTTGGGTTGTTATTCATTCACCCTTTCGTCTTAAAACGCTTAATCCCTATCAAACATTTTCGTAATCAACTCATGAAAAAACTGAGTTCTTGGAGTCTAGCATTCCTTGGATTCTTGAGTGAATGCTCTCAAGGCACGCCCCTTGGGTTGTATGTCATTTAATCTTTCATTTCCTAAAATTCAAACACTAACCCCTTTCTTTTCGTGGGCATACCACGAACTACGACTGCTCTGATTCTTTATTCTCGTCCGAGTAAAGATACGTAGGCACAAGATTGCGATGATCTTGGCGAGCACACTACCTTCCCTCCATCTTCTGTCTTCCCTTTATCCCTTCCCATAGTCGAACTACGATTGCTCTAATTCCTCATTCTCGTCCGAATGAGCATAAGTAGGCCCGAGGTCGCGATGATCTTGCCGAGCACCCTATCCTAAAACAACACCATTTCCCCTTAGTATCTTTTCCCTTTATCTTATCGTTTCACATTTACCATTGAGAAGAAAACAAACAAGCTTAGATAACATTCCTCACAATTCGAACTAAGAGGTTCCCGTTGAGTACAACGGACGTGAGGGGGTGCGCGTACCTTCCTCTCACGTAACCGACTCCCGAACCCAGAATGTGGTTGCGACGACCATGTTCTTACCCTTCCTTAAAGGTTTTATCGATATTTTCCTTTCCTTATTTTTGGGATAAATAAAGTTTGGTGGCGACTCTGTAGAACCATTTTCTGTGCCTTTCGCGCGAAGGGTCGTGTCTTCGATTAAGCGAGTTTTTCGAGGTGCGACACCTGGCGACTCTGCTGGGGACCAATTGCTCCATGCAAGAGAGAGTCGAGCCTAACTTAGTGCGATTTGTGAGGAGCGTTATCTTTGTTTGCTTTTTTTCTTCTCGTTTACGTATTCGTCCTCTTTTTGCTTTCCCTTATGCTCGTTATCATTCTTGGCTGTTGGATCATGGGTTGATATCATGAGTGAAGCTCTACACCCGAGCTTTGGTAAAAGCAGAGGGAACACATAGTTTAGAATTGGATGTCGAGTAGTGTTAGTCCCCAAGGACTTGCTCCTTGCGTGCCTAGCATGAAAGCTCCCCTAGAGTAGACCTTTTCGTAGATCTTGTTGTAACGCGGCTAGCCTGTCGCACGACTTGATTCATGAAGGGTCCGTGACTCTAGGAACCACTCTTAGAACCAAGTTCTATATTGGTGGTCGTGTAGTGTTAGTCTCCAAGGACTCGCTCCTTGTGCACCTAGCACGAGGACCCCGCTCAGGGGAGACCTTGTCGTCATTATCGTCGTAATGCAGCTAGCCTGTTACGTGACATTGATGCGATTTGTGTCCGTAATCCTGGGAACCTTATCCGTCAACGTAGAAACTATCCCGTGAGTAAGGTTTGTGGGTAAAGAACCTAGAACTTTCCTCATAGAGCCTACCTATAGGGTTTCTTTGATCAGAGACTTTGGTCATTTATCTGTGAACGGCCAACCTCAGAACTGTTTGAACCTGTGATCTGCGATCCTGGATCTTGCATCTTGCATTTCATCTCATGTCATTGCATTGCATTGCATCTGTTATGAATCTTGCATTACATTTCAACCTCAGAACCTCACTTCAACTTCCTTCATCTCTAGTAAATCAAGCTGATTCCTCGACACCAGTACGCAACTCGAGCCAACACAAAAAGAACGATGGAGCAGATTCAGCAAGAGCAAGCTATCTTCAGAGAGGAGTTGGACTCTAAGAAGGGAAAGATTGATCAGATTCTTGAAGCTATCATGATGGCCAGAAGAGAAGAAGAACTGCGTGAAGCCGCTGCTGCTAACAACACTGTGCCTATGCAAGGGTCACCCTCAAGGCTCTCAGTTCCTGTTCCCAACCTTATCAATTATGGGATACCAATGAGCTTCACTCTTGCCACTGAAGGAGCCACTACTCAACCACTTCCAACATCTGGAGTTACTGTTGGAGCTATTCCACAAACTCAGCCTGTTGTCACTCAGATTCCTATTCCTCATGCTGAAGAAAATCTGGTAGATCAGTATGATGAGGTACAGAACTACCATGCTGCTATCCCAATTGTCAATCCTACTGCTACTCAGGATTCTGAAGCCATCAAAATGTGTCGCGATCTAGCTGAAAAACTCCAAGTCATGGAGGGACGCAACTCAGCTTCTCTGAATGCTCTGGATATATGCTTAGTGCCAGATGTTGTCATTCCTCCCAAATTTAAAGTGCAAGAATTCCCAAAGTACAAAGGTCTCAATTGTCCTCACATACATCTAAGGATGTACTGCCGCAAGATGGATGCCTATGCCAAAGACGAAAAGCTGATGATCCATTGCTTCCAAGACAGCTTGTCTGGGGCATCTCTTGAGTGGTATATGCAGCTGGAGCGTAGCAATGTGCGCACTTGGGATGAGCTAGCTGATGCATTTGTCAAGCAATACAAATACAACACTGACCTTGCTCCGAATCGTACTCAGCTTCAGAGTATGGCTCAGAAGGACAACGAGTCCTTTAAAGAGTACGCACAACGTTGGAGAGAGCTAGTCATAAGAGTGCATCCACCTCTTGTTGATCGTGAACTGATTGACATCTTCATGGGTACTTTGCAAGGCCAATACTATGATAAGTTGATTGGTAATGTTTCTGCAGGATTCTCTGATTTGGTAATTGTCGGTGAGAGGATTGAAGAGGGTCTGAAGAGCGGAAAGATCCAAGGAGGTTCTAGCAGCCAGTCTCAAGCCAAGAAACCTTTCAATAATGGATACAAGAAAAAAGAGGGCGAAACAAATGTTGTCTCTGCTAAAAAAGGGCAAGCTCAACAAGCCCCCCCTCCAATACCTTATCAAATGCCATACTTCCAGTATCCGTATATTGCTGCTGTGCAATATGCTCCGATGCCTTATCAGCCAACTGTTTAAGCTGTTTAAGCTCCAATGCCTCAACAACAGGTTCCTCAGCAACAATTCTATAATCAGTAAGGGTATCAATATCCTCCTCAGAATCAACAACAGATAGCTGCTCAACAACGTCAGCCTAATCAACAGAGGACAAGGAGGTCTGATAGAGACTTTGATCGTCTGCCGATGACATATGCTCAGATCTTTGCTCAATTGATGGAGAAGAAGGCAATCGCTCTGAGGGACCTAGCTCCTCCAACTGTCATTCCCCCAGATTATGATGCTAATGCTCATTGCGAGTTTCATAAGGGTGCTCCAGGGCATACGATTGAGGACTGTAGAGCTTTCAAACACAAGGTTCAAGACATGATCGACTCAAAGTTTCTCACGTTCAATGGGAGGGCTCCAAATGTCATCAACAACCCTATGCCGCCGCCACGCTAGTTCCAACATCAAGTCAAGTCAAGTTTATTCCCCGAAGAAGGCAGTCATGTTGCCATCCCATCATTTGCATTCTTGTATTTTGTCTTTATTTGTTTAAGTACTGTATGCTTTAAACATTGCCTTTCGTATTTGGTTTTCTCAATGTAATGATGATGCATGTTTTGAACTAGTTATGTCGTATTCACTCATTTTTTTCCATTTACTGCAAATCACCGACACATTTATCCACTTCACTCTTTATCATACTATTGTTAGCAATGATTGGAGGGAGGATGATGACAACTAAATACCCATAATTGCAAACCGTATGCTTTCAGACAAAATCTCGTCGATGATGTACATGCATTGTTTCAATCCCCAAACACTGGAGAGACAAGGAGATAATCCCTAGTTAACCACTTCGAGCAAAGAAGTAGCAGTTTCCTTCAGATGTTCAAACCCTTACACTCAACCTGGGGCAGGGTAGTGTTCAGTTAACCCAATTACGCACTCGAATCACAAAGCTAAATCTAAAAGACAAGACGGTTGTTCATCAATAACCATGACTTGGCAGTCACAACCCTCCAAAAAAAAAGGAAAAAAAATCAAAAGCCTGCTAAGTCGAGCACCTCAAAGGAGACTTAGGCAAAAATCAAGGCAATCCCGATGGACTCGACAAGCGAAATCAGTCCATGCAAAAGATGGGATCAAAAACAAAGTCAAAAGAGGCCCTCGAATCCTCACCAAAAACAAAATAAGACTCAGTGACCACCAAATCAAAACCAAAGGGTCACTGACACCCATCAAAAACAAAATAAGGTGATTGCTAGTTCTAGAAAACCTTGAGTCATCACTCTTACACCGTCAACCCTTTTGGAATACAAACATGTGCAGATTTAACTGAACGTAGGACTGAAGATCATCACGAAGAAGGGGTGGGTACAAATCATACTTTGAGCCTAATATCCTTTGTTTCATAAACCGCGAACCAGACCATGTTACAACCCGTGAAAGACCTAATTGAGGTGAGGTTTATTCTGAAAGCTTACTATTGCAAGGTTGCGTAAACTGACTCCCCATATTTGCTAATCTTCAGCATTTGTGTCATTCTCCTTGCTATATCTTTCACACCATCAAAATCAGCACACGTCTGGACTAACGGTCCATTCGTCTCACAATATCACGACACTCGAATAAATGACTCTTTTTCAAAACTTGCATGAGCATTGCATTAAGATTACCATTTATGAATATACAATTTTAACTGCAAATCAGTGCTTGACATCAATGTAATTCCAACAAGGGGAAATCAACGAGGAATTTGAGCTCTCAGTGGCCGTGACTCGAAGCAAGACTCCCTTAAAACCCACAGGCTGGGGCAAACTCGTTTAACAGCTCGATCAGGGGCAACCCATCTCAAAGCACATCAAAGCTTAACATTCAAAGATCAACTTCCAGAACTGGTTAATCAGGGGCAGACCATTACCATGTTCAAACTGGGGCAAGACCCATTGTAGAAGGCATACCCTCTCTGTATTTTCAAATTGGCCAAGCATACCTTGCCAGACATTAGCAATCATTAAGTTCAGAGCAAAGGCATGGTCTTCATGAGTTGATCATGTCGCTACGCTCAGTTTCAGGCCACCCTAACCCTCAAGCGTAGAGTCATGGTCTTCTCAGGAATGAACTCACCAACAAATCAACAAGTCATCAAACTTGAGGCATAGAGTGCATCTTCGTCTGCTTCGATCATGGCGTCTTCAACGAACTGAGTGTCGAGGAAATCAAACTCCCTCCCACCGCCCAAAGTCCAATCCGCATTGGCAACTACCCAAAGTCCACCATACTGACACCCTCTCCAAAAATATCCAATCACCCGTCTGCAATCATATGCATCATACGCATCACATTTGACATCATAGGCATCATATGCAAACCCAATCATACTTCCCCAACACTTGCATCTTTGCGCGTCAGCATTTGTATTGCATATCATTACAAAATCAAGCATTCATAGTCAAGATCCAGGATCAATCTCAAGACTGCAAGACGATCTTCAGCCCAGCCAGGGGCATCTTCTTCAAATCCGTGAGCGTTCCTCACGAAGTTGTTCAACCTTTTATTGATCAAGCTCAAGCAATCTTCGGCCCAGGCAGGGGCATCTTCTTCAAGTTCATGGGCGTTCCTCATGAAGTTATTTCAACCTTTTGTTGATGAAGCTGTGATCTCCAAGCAAGTCAGTGGGCGTTCCTCATTGTCTCTTCAACCTTTTGTTGATGTCTCCAAATAAATCTCACTCATCATATCCCCAGCAAACTTGACCTTTTGTCAATTGCCTTACTATCATCCTTTTGGTGATAACCGAACCCTATCGATTCAACTTAACCTGCATCCTTTCGGTGTTGGTCCTCGCAAGTGGGAAGTTACTATCATTCTTTTGGTGGTAGCCATTCACGTCATTTCAACCTAACCCGCATCCTTTCGGTGTTGGTCCTCGCAAGTGGGAAGTTCCTATCATCCTTTTGGTGGTAGTAGCTTGTATTGATCCGTCATCCTTTTGGTGTCGCCGATCCGTGAACCTTTGGTCTGTATATCATCCTTTTGGTGAATGACAACCTTTGTTATTATTTTGCTTGCTATTATCCTTTTGGTAATAGTAAGTTTTGACCTCATTTTCATCCTTTTGGTGGAAGGGTCTGTGTGTGTGTGCCCTATTATCCTTTTGGTAATAGCAGACATTGACCTCATTTCCATCCTTTTGGTGGAAGGGTCTGTGTGTGTGTGCCCTATTATCCTTTTGGTAATAACAGGCTATGACCTCATTTCCATCCTTTTGGTGGAAGGGTCTGTGCGTGTGTATGCCCTATTATCCTTTTGGTAATAGCAGACTTTGACCTTATTTCCATCCTTTTGGTGGAAGGGTCTGTGTGTGTGTGCCCTATTATCCTTTTGGTAATAGCAGGCTATGACCTCATTTCCATCCTTTTGGTGGAAGGGTCTGTGCGTGTGTGTGCCCTATTATCCTTTTGGTAATAGCAGGCTTTGACCTCATTTTCATCCTTTTGGTGGAAGGGTCTGTGTGTGTGTGCCCTATTATCCTTTTGGTAATAACAGGCTATGACCTCATTTCCATCCTTTTGGTGGAAGGGTCTGTGCGTGTGTGTGCCCTATTATCCTTTTAGTAATAGCAGGCTTTGACCTCATTTCCATCCTTTTGGTGGAAGGGTCTGTGCGTGTGTGTGCCCTATTATCCTTTTGGTAATAGCAGGCTTTGACCTCATTTCCATCCTTTTGGTGGAAGGGTCTGGGTGTGTGTGCCCTATTATCCTTTTGGTAATAGCAGGCTATGACCTCATTTCCATCCTTTTGATGGAAGGGTCTGTGCGTGTGTGTGCCCTATTATCCTTTTGGTAATAGCAGGCTTTGACCTTATTTTCATCATTTTGGTGGAGGGGTCTGTGTGTGTGTGTGTGTGCCCTATTATCCTTTTGATAATAGCAGGCTTTGACCTCATTTCCATCCTTTTGGTGGAAGGGTATGTGCGTGTGTGCCCTATTATCCTTTTGGCAATAGCAGGCTTTGACCTTATTTTCATCCTTTTGGTGGAAGGGTCTGTGTGTGTGCCCTATTATCCTTTTGGTAATAGCAGGCTTTGACCTCATTTTCATCCTTTTGGTGGAAGGGTCTGCGTGTGTGTGCCCTATTATCCTTTTGGTAATAGCAGGCTTTGACCTCATTTTTCATCCTTTTGGTGGAAGGGTCTATATGTGTGTTCACTATCATCCTTTTGGTGATAGGTCTGTCATCCTTTTGGTGTCAGATTTCTTGTATTTCAACTTTCCAATCCCTTTTCTTTCTTTCGGACAAATTTGTGGTCTTTTTTATATCTAATTGACTTATACCTCGATAGAACGAACACCGTAGCAGTTCATTTTACTCGGTTTAAGCCAATTAGATAGGGGCATCTGTCATACCCCAAATTTGTCCTACCTGTGTTTGACTTTCATCTGTACATCCATCCACTAACCATATTCAGAAAATTAAAAAAAAATGTTGTTTCTGGTTGTTGAAGTTATTGAAGGGTTTGTTTCAAGATCAAGGCCAGGGTGTGTATAATACAGGTGGTGTGTGTCGGGGTTTTCGTGCAGTGAAGTTCATCAAGGTTGAATTGTGGTTCAAAGTTTTAGAGGCTGAGATTGATTCATAGTTTCTCGAGGACCATCCATTCATTTCCATGTTTATTTTTCTAATACCATTTATCCATATTCATTATCCAATTTCCAAAGGCCTATTTTCTAATCATTCACAATTTTATCCATATCCGTCTCAACCTCATGTCCATTTTTTTTACCTAATTCCATTATCATTTGTAGTTATTCGCGATATCAAGTTTCACTTGTAATATACATTTCAAAACTGTGACTTTCCATTTTGTATCCATGGCTATCCATTCACTTTTTTCTCTGAATTAAACCACATCCATTTGTCCATATTTGAATTTAAACCCGATTACCTATCCGAGTTTCAATCCACTCATAATCCATTTCAAGTTTATTCGAATTCATTTAATCATTTTTTCCATATCCATTGTCATGTTAATATCCACTTTTTGAAAACCATTACACTTCATAAACCATCTTTGTTAAATTACAAGAAAAATAACCAAAACCCATGATGCAAAGATTATTTGGGTTCCAAAAAAATAAACAAAAAAGCCCATTAACATTTTTCGGCCCATCACCAATTGTACAAAAATGAGAGTCAAAAGTAAACACTGCTACACTACACAACGTCAAAACTCTGTTACTGCACTCAACCATATGCCTGCTCCTACAAGTGTAGAAGTCCTCAGTCAAACCCACTACACACACATTGCCTCAAGTTTTCCAGAAAGAAAATCTGCACCCGAAAGTATTCTCGGCAACAAGCTTCAAAACCATGCGCGTGCGACAACCCTCCAAAGATAACTTACAATACCTGAACAAAACCTGCAACATGAAAGTGACAGGGCATCAATAAACAGTCCAAAATTCAAAACTAAAACCGGTATAATGAAAGTGAAAACAACAACACAACAAGAGAAAACAAAATTAGGTTCCCATAAGTTTGAACGGGTTAAAAAAGAGGAGAAACAACAATTCCCGGGGATGGAGAGGAGAAAATTACATACCTCAAAACAAATCCTTCTGCTTGAAACCACCTGCCCAATTTCTTCAATCCTATACAGAATTAACAACACAAAACCTCTCTCTTTTTCATACTTCTTCTAACCTGGCGACACCAACACCCAGACCTTCAACTCACCTAACAACCTTGCTGCGATCTCCGAAACTCAACCATTTCCCAACCTTCATTTCTCTCCTCACACCGCGGCTGCTCCGTCAATACCCACCAAAATCACCATCCAAATACAACAATAACATAGCCACTTCATCACCGTAAAACAACAACAACAAGTTCTTTCACAAATCAAAACCTCCTTCAAATCCTTTTCACTTGAATCTTCAAAACACAACTCCCAACATACAACTCATCTCCACTCTGCTCCCTTCCACCTCAAAAGCTACTCATAACTTCAAACATAACATCAACAACATCCATTCAAATCCAACCCAGTACCCAAAACCGAAACCCAAATCGTGCTCACAAACCAGAGAATCAGAAAGAGAAGAAGAGAACTGAGACAACTCGACAAACCCTACAACCACCATTTCTGACTCAAAATAGCCGCACCACTTTTCCGCCTTGATCCAAACCACTTCAAAACCTCGCCACAAACCATCCAACGTCGTAACTACCCTTCAAACCCAAACCGATTCCAAACAAACCCAGAAGTCAAAGCAGAAAAGAGAAGATGAAGAGAGTCTGAAAGCGAACAAAATCGAAATCACACAAACCTGATACGAGATCAAACCGTGAGAACAAATCTGAAATTACGATCAAACCACGCAAATCCAAGACGAACTAATTCGAGCATGGAAACCGTGGATGAACCATGATGACGAATTGGGAAAGAGGCTGAGACGAATCAATTTGGCTTTTGACTTTTTTTTAGGACAAATTGTTTTGCTCTGAATTTGTTTGATGGCAACATTCTCATCTGTGTGTTGTTGTTTTCGCTTTTCCATTTGACTGCGTTTTGAGATTAGAAGGATGTTGATTTGTTTTGATTTCTTTCTCAAACCTTGCCTTTACCACATACTAAACCTGATAACATTCCACTCTTCTTTTTTATTATTAATATTTTTTTTTATTTAAAAAAAAAGGCATTTTAAGTGTTCTTGGGCTCTTTGAAGCCCGTTCTGTTTTCTTCATATACCTTGTATAATCCAGTTCCACCCCCATATAACTTTTTACGCCTCCAGTTTTTCTTTTCGGCGCGTTTATCTTAATGGGATGGTGAGCTTTGGCTCACGTGATACCATGTAACACATCCCTTCTCTTTCTATACTTCTATTCTTTTTTTCTTTCTTAAAAAAAACATTTTGTTTTGTTTATTTTAATGAAAACAAGTTTTACTATTTATTTTTATTTGAGGTTTTTTCTTGAGGATTTTCATTTCCATTTTTGATTTCAATCTTTTTATGATTTCATTTTCGATTCTATTTTCTTTTTAATCTTGGTCAATGAAAGTCTTTAATATCACGAACGTTGGTTATCGAGGTTGTTTAACCTTCATTATCTCAAATCTGTAGTGAATGATCATCGAGATCACTTTCTATACTTTGGGATCGTGATAGGTTACCTTCGATTAATCAACGAAAGTTTGTGATTAAGATGAGATCTTCACCTTTTCTTTTCGTGTGGCACGATTCCATTGGAGAATGATCCTCAATATCATTTCTCCATCGTGTTTTAGCACAAAGATCGAATTACGCATCCTCCTATAGTATGATCTTCATCATAGATTGTGCTACGATGGCTCAGCGCTACATTGGACCTGATTCATCTGATTAACCACTAACAACTAACTTTACTTTCTGTCAATATTATCTTGATTTACTTTTATGTCAATATTATATCTTGTTCATATTATCTTGCTCATATCTTGTTCACATTATTATTCATATTATTTATATCATATTCATATCTTATTCATCTAACCATTTTCTTTGTTTATACATTTAATCAAACACACTAATAATTATCGAAACGTCTAAGCATTTAATTTTCGATTAAAATACTTAACCCACCTAATCAATCATTTTTCTTAATTAAATTGCGAAAGAATTGAATTCTTGAGGTCTAGCACTTCTTGGGTTCTTGAGTGACCGCTATTGAGGCGCACGCCTTAGGTGGTGATCATTCGACCTTTCGCTCCTAAAACACTCGTCTTAGCTATTTGGACAAAGGAATGCCATTGGAGTCTAGCATTCCATGTGGTACTTTCGTTGTTCATCAAACAATATTTCGTAAATTAATCGAATGAAAAAGGTGTCGTTGGGATCTAGCATCCCAATAATGCCCCGATTAATTGGTTGCGAGGCCGACGTCTCGTTTATCGAATAATCGTCGTCCTCCCTAAAACACTTAACAAATCAAACCATTTCCAAACTAATTCTCGGCTCGTCGTCGAGCCACTCTTCAAAACATTCTCATAAGTCGAGTGCCTTTTGCCTCATCGTCAAATGCACACTTGCACATTTCGTAGGTTTTGTTACTAGGAGCACCCCTAGGGACTAGTATCGATCCTTACCTCTTTTTGCAACCAATCCGATTCGATCTTTTTCAAACCGTTTTTTAATCAGCTAACGAAAGGAGGAGATTCTTGGAATCTAGCATTCCTTGGGTCTTCGAATGAATGGCTTTTGAGGCACGCCCTTGGGTTGTTATTCATTCACCCTTTCGTCTTAAAACGCTTAATCCCTATCAAACATTTTCGTAATCAACTCACGAAAGAACTGAGTTCTTGGAGTCTAGCATTCCTTGGATTCTTGAGTGAATGCTCTCGAGGCACGCCCCTTGGGTTGTATGTCATTCAATCTTTCGTCTCCTAAAATTCAAACACTAACCCCTTTCTTTTCGTGGGCGTACCACGAACTACGACTGCTCTGATTCTTTATTCTCATTCGAGTAAAGATACGTAGGCACAAGATTGCGATGATCTTGGCGAGCACACTACCTTCCCTCCATCTCCCGTCTTCCCTTTATCCCTTCTCGTAGTCGAACTACGATTGCTCTGATTCCTCATTCTCGTCTGAATGAGCATACGTAGGCCTGAGGTCACGATTATCTTGCCGAGCACCCTATCCTAAAACCACACCATTTCCCCTTAGTATCTTTTCCCTTTATCTTATCGCGTTGAGTATAACGGACGTGAGGGGGTGCGCGTACCTTCCTCTCACGTAACCGACTCCCGAACCTAAAATGTGGTTGCGACGACCATGTTCTTACCCTTCCTTAAAGGTTTTCTCGATATTTTCCTTTCCCTATTTTTGGGATAAATAAAGTTCGGCGGCGACTCTGTCGAACCGTTTTCCGCGCCTTTCGTGCGAAGGGTCGTGTCTTCGATTAAGCGAGTTTTTCGAGGTGCGACAAAGAGACAAACATGTTTGAATAGTAGTCAGGACCTACTTTTGATAGCATAATCAAATCAAAGATGCACATGTCTTTCCAGACTCGGGACTTTGTTTTCTCTAATTTCTCTAACCATTCTAGATAATCAGAGGGGTCCTTAAAAGATGGGCTTACTCAAAATACCCTAAAATTATTCATGTACCTAAGGTCAATTTCCTCTTCAGTCGGAGGGTTGCTCTGATTAGCGGGATTGGGATCCTTATTACTAGCCCTAGGTTTTTTGGCATGACCTAGGGTTTGTATTTATGGTAAGTTGGAAAGAAATCCCTAAGTTTGCTAGGATTAACATTAATATCAGATAAAGGACCTAACAAAGCCAAAAGCTTACCAGTAACAGTGAAAGGAATGAGTACCTGAGAGTTATAAATTCTTCTCTTTTCCTCAGCAAGTGGTTTAGGCAGATATTATTGATTTCCCACCATAGCTGGACCAGTGATCGTGTCAAATGGAGGAAGTTGAGAAATCTTCTTAGGGACCTTCACAAGCTTGGTGGATCCCTTATTGGCTTTGTTGGCATCTTTGGTGGATCGGGTTGATGAAGCCATTGTTGAAATGTGAAGAGGAAAAAATGGGTTCTTTGAGGTAGAAGAAGTTGTGAGAGTTGAGAGTTCGGAAAGCGTAAGAAGTGAAAAGAAATAAACAAGAGAGTATTTATAAGGATGGAAGTGGGAGCGGTTCCAAGATGGCATTAATGGTTAAAATTGGAGTGGGACGCGTGTCCTTCCCACTATCCTTGATGGAACAGTGGCAGTTAATGCCTAGCCCCATGATCTCCTAGGTTCTAGAGGCGTGATGATTACAAAGATTCACACGTGGGTTAAGGGGACGTTTTCACAAAAAGCGTAATCATGACTATGACGTCATAAGCATGCTAAAAAAGGAGAACCATTTTATAAAATTGATTCATCAGAAACGTCGAATCGCACATAGATCATTTGAGTAGTCGAATAAGACTATCAAAAAATGTATTTTTCTTCAGTAATGTCGAAAATGACATTTTTTGGGGGCAATTTGTTAGCTCCCAAATTCGACGCCTAGTTTGGATTAATGGAATTAATAAAGGAGGGAAATTTGTTCTTATCCAGATTTTCGGAGAGACACGTGGAGCATTTTCAAGAAATGAAGACATGCCGAGCGCCACTTGTCTTATTTTTTTAGGAAGGCCGTTAGAAGTAGTTATTTCTATCATTATAAATAGGAAGTCTTAACGTTAAGATTACGTGTGTTCAAAGTTGTACAAAATCTCTAGAATTACTCAAGTACCCGTGTGCATAGAAAAGAGTGAGCTGAGAAAATGTATGTTTGATGAAACACCATATCTTTACACTTTAATTCAAGTTTGATCTTTTTACCCACTGTCACACCCTAATTTTTAACTCTAAGATCCCATCTCTTTAGGTCAAGCATCTCATGCATAGCTAACTTTTTTGTTGCTTTGTTTTGTTTGTTTTGGTTTACTTTAGAATTAGGGTTTACCCCAAAGGGCCTCAAGGGTTTAGCCAGTCAAGTCTTGAGGACATCATCAGTCAAGAAAGTCCTCACACACATAAGAGGCTCATTCCCATCAAAGAAACAAGCACAAGATGGCCTCACATTGAGCTCATCGGGGTTTCATTGGTACCTAATCAAGAATTAGGGTTTCTTCAAGACCAAATCAACTGCACTCATGAATCTTGGTCAAGAATTAGCCACAAGCCCTAATTCATGATATAAAGCTCATCAAGACACCCATGAAATCCACTTGTGGTATCCAAGTAGCCCAGAAGGTATGTTGTTTGGTTGAAAACCAAGATGGAGATTCATCTATTAAAGGAAGTTGGTTGTGTATCTGAAAAGTCAAATTCAAGATTTTTGAGGTCAACCATGAGCATGACACGTCCTCTTAAGTGTTGTTGTGATTTTGAACCGATGGAAATCAAGGGGAAGCATAAAAATTAAGAAGTTTAAAAGATTAGGGTTTTGGAAGAGAAGTTTCTAAGTGTGAGAATCTCAATTTGTAGCCATTTTGTAACATCTATAACTTCTCCATCCTTAATCCAAATGGAGCAAATTAGCTGTCAAATTGAAGTGACACAATGTACTTCAAGTTTGAAGAAATAAAAGTGTTCAAGAGATTCATGGATTTCAATATATGGAGGCCTAAAGTTGAGAAAAAACAAGGATGTGAAATTTTGTACTTAGAAATTTTTCTAAGTATGGAATCTCAACTTCATGGTCCAATCTTCCAAGATATTTTTCACCATGATCCAAGATTTATTTCAATTTTCTTTGGTCATGAAAGTTGTAGAGTGTTCTTATAGCTTTCTTTTGAGTACTAGAATTCCTCCATTGGATGTATACAACTCAAGTTATGAAGTCACCAAGATAGGGTTTTTCACTTGACAAGTTTTAACAACTTTATGGACCAATCTTCCAATGCATTTTCCATCATGATACGAGCCTTATTTCAATTTTCCTTGGACATGAAAGTTGTATAGCTCTTTCCAATCTTTCCATATATTAATATAACTTCTCATTTGGACAAATATTCACCAAGTTACAAGGCTCCAAAGTTAGTGTCACAAACATGCCAATTCCCATGACTTAGAATTTTTCTAAGTTCTCTTCTTGGTGACATTGTTGGACAAGTTTTCAAGGGCCTTTTTCATCCCATTCTAAGGTTCATTTCAACTTGATTTTCAAACAAGAATTTCTCTATGATCCAAAAATCTCTTGATTTAATGCCAGATTGAATGAGTTATGGACATGCAAAGTGAGCTTCGTGGGATGGCGTCAAAGCACATTTTCTTGTCATATTGCCATGCACATTATTATCTTTTCATGCAGCAATTTGGTCTTTCAAAAGTCTCACGCATGTAGTGTTCATTTTCACTCAAATATTGTCCCAAAGCATTGCCTAAAATAACCCAACAAGTCTTGTGCAAGTTCACCCTTCATTAACAAGTTCACCCTTCAAAAACTTGCTTAACAAGATTTCACTCCATCCAAAACCAGTCTGCATTCTTTGCTTATCTCTGATGTCCTCATAACATGACAAAAACACCTCCACCAACCATGCTTGTATGATGCCATATCTCCCTCCATTTTACATACTTTTTCAAATTTTTACCACAAGCCTTTTAACCACGGTATCACTTGCTTACCACATCAAACAAACCTCATATAAAAGCTAACTAGTGAAACCCTAGAGCAGATGAGGATTCCCAGCAGCCATACTTCAAAAGTTTTCTCTTTCTCTAAAAATCTCTCTCTTCAAACCAGCCTCCAAAAGCCTTTTCCATCTCTTTTCTCATCACCTTCATCATCTTTGGAGCTCAAGGAACTTAAAGAGAAAGGTCAAAGAGGTAGCTGAGGCAAGAGCAACAAGTATGCAAGCTCCATCATTGGTAAATCCTCATCACCTTTGTTCTTTCATGATACACGTTCAACATGCTCATGTGTTACATTTTTGATGCATTAAAGTAGTAGGGAGGGTATTGGGATGCTTGCTGTCTTGATTTGCTAAGGTTACAGTTTTTGTGACGAAACTTCGTGGCTGCTTTTCATGGAATTAAAGTTATCTTTTTGGAAAAACAAGGGTGGATCCTTGATCCTTGAAGAATTTCACGCAAGACAGTGTGTTTGTTTTTCAGTTTTGTGAATTTTCACAGTCGCTGCCTGTGAAGCTCACTGGGGAAGACGACTGGAGCTAGGGCTCCGGCGTCTGAGGTGTCATGCTGAGGTGGCTGGTTTGGACTCTTGACCTGCTTGCATGGCCATTTGACTTTGCTTGTTTGACCTATGACCTGTTATTGGAACGCACCGTTTCACTTATGCTGAGGTCTCTTGCTTGGTTTCTGGGTTGGGCTTAGCATTTTTGCTACCCACGCCCCTTGTTTCAGAGGCCCAAACACATCTTAATTGAAACCCTTCTTGTAACCAGTTTACTATCACACCCCCCCTTTGCATGTGCTTGTTCTTTATTTATTTATTTTTTTCGTTTGATTTCCTTTATTAAAAATACTTCCTATCATTTAAAAATTCCAAAAAAATCCATGTTCATATTTTAGCCTTGTATTTAATTTTCTATAAATGTTAATTTTAATTTTATTTTATTTTGGTATTTATTTTGGATTTTCCAATGTAAGGCGCCCTTTTTAGACTAGTTTGAGTTTTGGTTTTGAATGGGAACCTTTCCCTTTGACTCTTGAGCTGGTTTTCTGGAATGTTTTAGTACACATAGTGAGGATTCTTTGAGTGTGCTTGCTGGTCTTAAAATAAGTTATTTGTCATGATTTCTATTTGCTTATAAATGGCCCTCGATTTGCACTCGATCCTTTTTGTGTCTCACCTTGATGAATGGTTTTGGGATGGTTTTTTGCTTTTCTTTTGACAAACTTTCACACACACACACACACACACATTTGAATGTCTAAGCATGTGTTTGAGTTCTGGTTTGAGATTTTTTCATTCATTTTTATATTTTTGGACACCATGCTAATGTGATCATCTTTTATTCATGATTTGTGCTAACTTTGGCCTAGTTTCTTGGGAACACTCCTTGAGGTGTCTTTTGGGTTTGAGTATGTGTTTGTTCATGGTTTGAAAAGTATGTTTCATTTCTGACTTCATGGTTCAAAGGTGCACTTGTTTGTCCATTTGATCATTTATGCATGATTTGTTTTGTTTGAACCATTCCATGATGTTTTGGCTTGTCATTTGCATACAATCTTGCTCATGCTTAAATGTGATCCATATTGATGTTTATCTTGACATGTTGGTGTTGAATATGAGATTCGTGAATTGTTGATGCTACTTCCCTCTTGGTTTATGAGTCATAAGTTCCTTGTTGAACTCTTTCTTTCATTTACCTTTAATTGTTGAAACTTATGGCAAGTTTGCTTGATGTTTTGGTGCTTGTTTGATTTCATTCATGAACATGTTTACATGTTGGACATGGTGTGATATACTTGCCGCCTCTTATGATATGTCATCTATTTTGATCTTTGGCTTTGGTCCATTAACCCTTATGCATCTTCACTTTGAGACTCCCCTTTTCCAACACTGGTTTTACAAGTAGTTGTTCTTTCTTCCAAAGGAAAGATACCTTCTTGACCATTAAGTCATTTTATAGGATGGTTTAGACCCCCCCCCCCCCCCCCCCTCATTCTTAGTTGGATCCCTTTTTCTTTAGGCTTTCCCCTTTAGGATAGTTTCCTTCAGGATAGTTTCCCTTAGGATAGCTTCCTTAGGATGTTAACTTAAACAACTTACAGTTAGTCTCCCTTTTTCTTCTCCCATGAGATAATTAGACATGAGTCATCCCTAGTTGAGATGTAAATCTCCAACCCCATGACATAGGTGATAAAGTTGTAGATTCTTTTCCACTTGAGAGATGTATGTGGCATACTCGTTGATCCGATATCCGAGTCAGAGCCATTCTCTTAATGTGAAGCAAGATCCATCTCCCACGTGTTTGTGGTGGTTTAAGTTGAGTTTTCCCTTAAGATGACGACTTGTCTCTTCTCCTAAACCAATCAACAAACCCTGTTTACCCTTAGTGAGGGGAACTACGAATGCTATGATTCTTTTAGACAAGATACGTAGGCACGAGATGCGATGTCTTGGCGAGCATACTTAGTGTATATACCCCTAGGTCTTTTCATTTCCTTTAGCAAATAAATAACACAATAAAATAAGAGGTTCCTGTAGAGTACTACAGATACTTAGGATGCTAGCACCTTCCCTGGGTATAACCAACCCCCGAATCTTAGATCTCTTGCATTGCTTTGCATTTCAATTAGGGCTTTCGGTATTTACCCTTTCCTTTGGATAAATCAAAGTTCGGTGGTGAATTATGATTGGCGATTCAATTTAATTCAATAGCTTGGTATCCAATTCTCACCACGACAGAAATGAAGACTTCACTAGGGACACCTAAGAGGGTTACACCTATCTTGTTTTATGTGTTATTTGTTTGTATACTTGTATGTTTGTATATATATCTGCTTGCTTGGGTTTTCTGTATGCATGGTTGCTACTTTGAGTGGTGAGGATGTGTCCTATACCCGGACTTGAGTGCACCTATGATAGGAAGGTGGTATATTTAAGGAGACTTTGAGGGAGTCGATTCCCAAAAAAGTTAACTTGAGAAACCACCACTCAGTGGAGGCCCTCTTGAGAGTAGTCATGTTGAACGAGTTTATTCGTGAAAACGTTACTACTTTTGACCTAGGAACCCGTGACACTGGTGACCATTAGTCACCCTTTAACCCCACTTGGCCTTTTTAGGACGTAGTGCGATGACTATGAGGGAGTAGTCCCAGAATGGTTGATACACGATACTATACTCGGACGAGACTCTCTTGAGAATATTATTGACTACCGAGTCATTCGGGAAATCGATAATATCCGAAAGATGGGTTGTTGTCTCTGGGAACTTTTTAGAACCCTGTTCTATAAATGATAAACCCATAGTACATACTTGTTGGGATGGGTAGACCATGGCTCCACGCTCATGACCTGTAAACCTAGGCCCTTTGTCTGTGTATTTGTGAATAGTTATATATGTGAATCTGTGTTTATCTGTGTTTGTGCACTCATGCATTCATAAGCATTCATTTCATAAGAGTTTCATGGAACTTAGACTTTTGTTTGTGAATATCATAGGGTTATCATGGACAGTGAAAGGAAGAACGCCGTGAAGTATACTTTCAAGAGTCTTGAACTGGGCGACCTAAGGAGGTTGGGGACTTTACTGACAGATCCCGAAGGATTCAAGAATAGATATGGGAAGCTATTGTCTCTATTGAAGATGAAAGTTGATAAGGGGCTCCTTTCCACTTTACTTTAGTTTTACGACCCGATTTACCATTGTTTTACCTTTCCTGATTACCAGTTCTTGCCCACACTTGAAGAGTATTCTTAGCTTGTTGGTCTGCCTATTCTAGATAAATCTCCATTTCCAATATTCGAGAAGGATTCCAAGGGGAAAGAGATTGCTAAGGCCACACATTTGGAGTTAGTTGATATTCGAAACAACATGACTACCAAAGGAGGAATTTTTGGTTTGACTGCAAAGTTCTTAGTTGGGAAAGCCCAATATTATGCCAACTGAGCATGGATACATTCGAGGCCATCTTTGCCTTGCTTATCTATGGAGTCTTTGTGTTTCCTAGCTTCGAAAACTTTGTGGATCTCAATGCCATCAAGATCTTATTAAAGAGGAACCATGTACCTACCTTGCTAGCTGACGCCTACCATTCCGTTCATCTGAGGAATGATCACAACGGAAGACATATCACTTGCTGTACTCCTTTGTTGTACAAGTGGTTTGTTTCACATTTGCCAAAGGCAAACGCTTTTTGGGACCCTAAGAAAGGTTAGTGGTCAAAGAAGATTATGGATCTCACCCACTCTGATATCGACTGGTACAATCGCGTCTACGATTGGGTTATGATCACTGATAGTTGTGGGGACTTTGGGAATGTGCCTCTCTTGGCACCAAAGGGGGAATATGCTATAACCCAGTTTTGGTTCTTCGACAATTGGGATACCCTTTGATGGACAAGCCTCTCGGTGTTCATGTGGAAGATATCTTTTTTAAAGAGGATGGGAAACATGAGGAGCTAAAAGGGAAGATCTTGAGTGCTTGGAGTCATAGGCATAAGAAAGGCAAGAATGACATAGGGAAGCCTAATTGCATCTCTCTAGAACCCTATCTCCAATGGGTTCGGAAAAAGGCTATCGAGCTGAAGATTCCTTATTCCCGACAAGAGCCAATGTCCTTGAAGGAGGAACATATCCTAATTTTCATGTCTGAAGTGGAGAAGCTAAGGATTGCTTTGAACAAAGCCCAACAAACGGGAGATGCTTGGAAGCATAAATACCAAGTAGTTGTTGAGGAGAATTAAGAACTCCGAAAGTAACTACAGGCAAAGAATGAAGAAGCACTTTCTTGCAAGAAGAGGAAAACACAAGAAGATCCATGTACCTCTAACCCTCAGTCAACTTCGTGGAAGCTGATCATTTATAAGCTTATTAAGGAAAAGGCTCAGATGGAAGAAGAGATTAAGAAGCTCAACACAAGGCTGTTAGGAGAATATCCTTAGGTCCTTTTTGTTAGCTTTTATTTAGCTTGTTGTTTAAGACTCTTGTGAGATGTACCGACTTTTTGTAATCCATTTTATCATTAATGAGAATGAGTCTTTTGATATCCCGTGATATTTACAAATAATCGAGTTCCATGAAACTTTTACATTACATCTTGCATTTTTTTTACTAACCCTGTCAAGGAACTGAAAACCTGTTTTGCAGACATTGTAAGATGGATTTCAGAAAGAGAGGAACTTTGTCGTACACCTTCAAGGTTCCTAGTGTTGAGCAACTAAAGGAACTAGGAGAACTGATCGAGGATCCTTTGGCTTTCTCAGAGAGATATGGAAGGATTCTCCCGTTGTTGAAGCTTCAAAGGGCTGATGGACTATTAGAGATGCTGGTTCAGCTCTACAATCCCATCTATCATTACTCCATATTCCCTGATTACCAGTTGATGCCGACTTTGGAAGAATACTCTGGTTTAACGGGCCTTATTGTTAACGACCTACCTTCATTCTCTGGGCTAGAGGATGAACCCAGTGAGAAAGATATTGTAAGAGCAATGCGCCTAAGTTTGTCTGACATTCGAACCCACATGACTATCAAGGGGGGAATCTCTGGTTTGCCTGCTCAGTTCTTGTTTAAGAAGGCCCAATATTTCGCTGATACGAAGAACACTTAGGTCTTTGAGTCCACTTTCGTATTGTTGGCTTATGGATTATTCCTATTTCCCAACATCTAAGACTTCGTCGACATCAACGCCATCTAGATTTTTATGCTCAAGAATTCAGTCCCTACCCTGTTGGCCGATGCATATCACGCCATTCACTCGAAGATTCTGCGAGAAGAAGGAGAGATCACTTGTTGCGTTGCTCTCCTCTATAGGTGGTTTATTTCGCACCTACCGAGGTATGCAAACTTTTGGGATGTGAAGGGCAGTTCAATATGGTCCAAGAGAATCATGGAGCTTACCCATTCAGATATCGAGTGGTACGATCCGATATATGGGGGGATTATTAAGATTCACAGCTGTGGGGACTTCCCAAATGTGCATCTTCTTGGCACAAAGGGATGCATCAGTTATAATCTCGTTCTCGCTCGTCGACAACTTGGTCACCCAATGGATGAAGAACCTGATCTTAGCAACCTGACGAGACTCTTCATTGAAGAGGGGGAAAACCCTGAGCTTAAAGCCAAAATCGCGCACGCTTGGCGCCGCATAAATAAACAAGGAAGGACTGCACTAGGACACCCTAATTGTACTGTCTCAGAAGCTTGCTTGGAGTGGGCCCGTGAAAGAGCTATCACTTTGAGGATGGCCTATCCACGTCATAAGCCTCCTGTAGTCCATACCAGTGAAGACTTGAAGATGAAGAAGGCATTGGAGGAGCTGACCCTTGACAAAGCAAGGGTGCAAGAACAGATTGACAAGCTCATGAAGGAACTCCGTGGAGGAGAAGGACCGTCATCAAATGGATTAGACTCTTAGTTCCTTTTATGTTATATCTCTGTATTCGTTTGCTTATGTAATAGACCTTGGAGGTGTACCGCTTATTTTGTAAAACTTGCAAGTTGATTAATGAAATGAGTTGTTTTAAGACATATCTTCAATATCTACAATGTTTGCAAATACAATTTTAAGTTCCTTGATTCATTCTCTGCATCGTACATTTTGCAAACATTATTTGCATTACATTCTTGCATTTCAGTTTCTCACCCTTATTTCTTCTTCAGAGATAAGCTGAATCACCGATATAACACCCGAGCTGGTCACCAGAAAATGATGGATCAACTTGAACAGGAAAACAGAGCACTCCGCGAAGAAGTTACAACTTTGAAAGAGAGTTTGGAAAGGCTTAATGGAATGATGGAAGCACTGGCGGCTGCTCAGAATCAGTCGTCACATAATTCACAAGACCATGTCCCAAGGACCATTATCTTAGAGACTGTCTCCGCGTCGATCCCAGTGGCACCTGTCAGTGAACAGCAGTATACCATGCCTCCTAGTTTTCCATGGGGAATGCCTCATAATTACATTCCAACTGGCTACCGTCCACCAGTTCCCGAAGCTCCTGCTGTAACCGCTGTCATGACTGCACCACCTCCTGTGGTGAACATTGTTCCGTATCATTTGGAAGAGCCTGTATTCCACACCGCCGTAAATGAGAGTATCGAATTTGATGAGAGGATAGATGAATTTCAGGATAAATTCCTAGAGATCCAAAAAGAGATCAAAGCCCTCAGAGGGAAGGATTTGTTTGGAAAAATTGGTTCTGACCTGTGTCTAGTGCCGAATGTTAAGGTTCCTCCAAAGTTCAAGGTACCTGATTTCGAGAAATATAAGGGCAACTCTTGTCCTCAGAGCCATCTCATTATGTACGCCCGTAAGATGTTAGCACATACAGATAATGATCAGCTGCTGATCCATTATTTCCAAGACAGTATGACTGGTGCAACTCTCAAGTGGTATATGGGGCTGGATAATCTGAAGATCCATACTTTCAACGATCTCTGTGACATTTTTATTAGACAGTACAAATACAATGTCGATATGGCACCAGATAAGGATCAGCTGAGGGCTATGACCCAAAAGGAAAGAGAAAATTTCAAAGAGTAGGCCCAATGGTGGCGCGAGGTGGCTGCTCAGATTGCACCGCCCCTTAAAGAAAAGGAAATGACCAAGATTTTCTTGAAGACTCTGAGTCCCTTTTTCTATGAGAGAATGGTGGTCGGCGCTCCGAGTGATTTTACTGAAATGGTCAATATGGGGATACGCTTGGAAGAAGGAATTCGTGAGGGTAGGTTGACAAAAGAAGCTGGTACTTCTGGTAATGTGAAAAGATACAGAAGTAATTTTGTGGAGAAGAAGGAACAAGATGTGAGTGCCATACACCATCGTCGACCCCGGAGGAGAAACCCGCAACATCAACAGTCTCAGCATGTTACAGCAGTGACACCGGTTTTTAGTGCTCCAGTTTATCAGCCACATTTCGCACAACCATATCAACCGGTTCAATCAGTTCAACCAATTCAACAACAACAACAACAGCACCAACCACAACGTTCTCAGAATCAACAACCTTTACAACAGGCTCGACCATCGTTCAATAACCAGAACCTTGCAAAGAGAAGGCCAGATTTTGATCTCATTCCAATGCCCTATGCTGAATTGTTTCCAGCTTTGCTACAGAAGGGGCATATCCAAACCAAGTCTCCACCTGAGGTACCTAAGGACCTCCCCTTTTGGTATAAATCTGATCAGTTCTGCCCATACCACCAAGGTGCACCCGGACACAATATTGAGAATTGCATTGGTTTGAAAGTGGATGTCCAGAGATTAGTTAAGTGCGGAATTCTCACCTTCAAGGATTCTAACCCCAATGTACAAATTAACCCTCTCCCTCTGCATGGTCCGGCCAGTGTTAACATGTTGCATGGGTCTTCTAGTAAGAATGTTGTGTTTGATGTCGAAGACATTCAAGGATCCCGAGTAAAAACGCATGAAGGTTTGTCCAAGATGTTTTCCTTTGACCATGAGGGTCGTGATTATGCTGTATGTCTGGTTTGTTCTATCGATCCACGAGGATGTGGGCTCATAAAAGAATATATTCAAGATTTGTTGGACCGAAAGGTTATTGCAATCACCTGTAATAGAGATCTTGTTGTTAAGAATGATAATGAAGAAGAGGAAGTCTTGGTGATAGTACCTCATTTCAACGAAGTGGAACGCATTGAGATTGTTTATAACAGCAGGAAGTATGCTCCAACTCCTCAGGTCATTAATGTTCCTGGTCCTACTCCTTACGCCACCAACAAAGCAGTCCCTTACAAGTACAATGCCACTATGGTAGAAAATAGGAAAGAAGTTCCTTTGCCTATACAGTCGTCAATCGTTAGTATTGCTAATATCAGTAGATTAACTAGAAGCAGCCGTGTTTTCTCTACAACACCTCCAAAGGATAAGGGAATTTCTGTTGAACAGCCGGTTGTAAGTGATTTAACTCTGAGGCAGTCCAGCGGAAACAATTCTTCCTCTAAAGCTGATGAATTCTTAAAGATGATCAAGAGAAGCAAGTATAAGATCGTAGACCAACTTCTGCAGACCCCTTCCAAGATTTCTGTGCTACAACTATTGATGAGTTCCGATGCCCACAGGGAAGCTTTGCAGAATGTCCTTGAACAGGCCTACGTCAATCATGACGTGACCGTTGATTAGTTTGACGGGATCATAGGCAACATCACTTCATGTAATAATCTCAATTTCTGTGAAGAAGATCTCCCGGAAAAAGGGAAAAAGCATAACATGGTGTTGCATATCTCGATGAATTACATGGATGACACATTATCTAGTGTGTTAGTTGATAGTGGCTCATCGTTAAATATGATGCTGAAGACTATTCTCACAAGATTATCATACCAAGGAGCGCCTCTGAGGCCTAGTGGTATTGTTGTAAAGGCTTTCGATGGATCAAGGAAGACAGTCATTGGAGAAGTTGTTTTACCTATGACTATTGGTCCCCATCTTTTTGAAATCAAATTCTAAGTCATATATATTCGTGCTGCCTAAAGTTGCTTGCTGGGTAGGCCATGGATACATGACGTCGGGGAAGTCACATTTACACTACATCAAAAATTGAAGTTTGTTAATGAAGGGAAGTTGGTTACAGTTTGTGGAGAGAGGGCTCTAGTGGTGAGTCATCTTTCTTCTTTTTCATGCATTGATGCTGATGAAGAAATAGGAACCCAGTTCCAAGCTCTTTCAATTGATGGTGGTAGTGCAAAAAAGAGCGGGGCTTCTATTTCATCTTTCAAGGATGCGCAACGTGTTGTAGAAAGTGGTTCCCAAGAAGGGTGGGGGTAACTGATATCATTGTCCGGAAACAAAGAGAAAAAGGGTCTCAGATTTTCAGGTCCCAGTTCTGACAAGCCTGCCAAAGGAAGCATGATTATTTCCACCATTGAAGATGTTTTTCATAGTAGAGGAGTTATTCATCCATCAAGGGTTAATGCTATAATTGAAGAAGACGACTCTGAAAGGTATATACCATTCGGCTCTGAAAGTGATTACATCCCTGCTGAAGAGTGAGAGCCTTATTTGGAGGATCCTGGATATGGGTCTGAGACTGAAGATGCTTATTGTCCTTTCTATTCTCCTCAATCAAGACGCAAGGAACTTGAGTATGAAGCTTACGCCATCCTCGAAGACGAGTCCGACGAAGATCAGCCCAATTTTGTTACGCATGGAGCGGTCGCTCAGAACTGGAGTGCTGTTAACATTTCTGTTATAGTCCATTTATCAAAGTAATTGTTTTTGTTTTTGCTATGTTTTTTAGCTCTTCGCTCTGTCCAAGGTGAAAGAGTTTGTTGTGTGAGCTTATTTTCATAATTCCCTTTGCTCTGCCCAAGGCAAAGGTGATTTTGTGTTAGGGCTTTTGTTTGGCGAACTGCTATCATCAATAAAATTATCATTTTGATTCCATTTTATATGTGTTACTTTTTTTACTTTTCTAGAAAAACGGTAATCATAAAAAACTCATTTTATCACTTTGCATGTTTTGTGCACACACTCGCACTTTCATAAAATCTAAAATAAAGCCAAATCACATGTGCAGATTATTGCACGAACAAACCATCAAAAATAATGACCCAATGCCTCCTCCGAACTTTGAGTCTCCTGTGTTCAAAGCCGAAGAGGAAGAAGAAAAGGTTCCCGAGGATATATCTCGACTGCTTGAGAATGAAGATAGAGCCATTTATCCTTACAAAGAGCCTATAAAGTCATTAATTTGGGTAACGCCGAAGACCGTAAGGAAGTAAAAGTTTGAGCTTTACTCACGTCTGATGTAAAAGAAAGGCTGATTGAATTACCGAAGGAGTACGTTGATGTGTTTGTTTGGTCATACCAAGATATGCCTGGTATCGACACCTTTATAGTAGAGAATCGTCTGCCTTTAAAGCCAGAATATCCGCCAATCAAACAGAAGCTCCGAGGAACTCGCCTTGACATGGCCCTGAAGATTAAAGAAGAGGTACAAAAGCAAATTGTGCAGGTTTCCTCGTTACATCTGAGTACCCGCAGTGGTTAGCCAACATTGTGCCCGTTCCGAAGAAAGATGGCAAAGTTCGCATGTGTGTTGACTACCGAGACTTGAACAAAGCCAGTCTGAAAGATGACTTTCCTCTGTCTCACATTGATATGCTGATAGATAGCACTGCGAAGTACAAGGTATTCTCTTTTATGGATGGTTTTTCAGGTTACAATCAAATCAGAATGGCTCCCGAAGACATGGAGAAAACATCGTTCATTACACCTTGGGGCACCTTCTGTTACAGAGTTATGCCGTTTGGTTTGAAAAATGCTGGGGAAACATATCAAAGGGCCATGACTACCCTTTTTGATGACATGATGCACAAGGAGATAGAGGTGTATGTGGATGACATGATAGCCAAGTCCAAGACTGAAGAAGACCATGTTGAGTATTTGTTGAAGTTGTTTCAACAGTTGAGGAAGTATCAGCTCCGTTTGAATCCTAACAAGTGTATGTTTAGTGTTCGCTTAGGAAAACTCTTAGGTTTCATCGTTAGCCAAAAGAGTATTGAAGTGGATCTTGATAAAGTTAAGGCCATACAAGAGATGCCAGCTCCGACTACAGAAAAGCAGGTCAGAGGTTTCTTAGGATGATTGAATTACATCTCCCGGTTTATTTTGAATATGACAGCCACTTGTGGACTGATTTTCAAGCTTCTCAGGAAAGATCAGGATTGTGTTTGGACCGATGATTGTCAGAGAGCATTCAAAAGTATCAAGGAATATCTTCTCGAATCTCCTATCTTGATCCCTCCGGTTGAAGGAAGACCTTTGATCATGTATTTGACCATTTTGGAAGATTCCATGGGGTATGTACTCGGTCAGCAAGACGAGTCAGGAAAGAAGGAGCACATCATTTATTATTTGAGTAAGAAATTCACCGACTGTGAGTCTCGATACATAATGTTGGAGAAAACTTGTTGCGTTTTGGCTTGGGTTGCGCGACGTTTGCACCAGTACATGTTAAACCATACCACTTGGCTGATTTCTAAGATGGACCTCATCAAGTAAATTTTTGAGAAGCCCGCTATGACAGGAAGAATAGCCAGATAGCAAATGTTATTGTCACAATATGATATTGAGTACCACACTCTGAAGGCGATCAAAGGAATTGTTTTGGCCGATCACTTAGCTTATCAACCTCTTGAAGACCATCAGCCTGTTGAGGATGATTTCCCTGATGAAGACATGATGTATTTAAAAATGAAGGATTGTGAGAAACCTTTTCCAGATGAAGGGCCTGAGCCGGATTCCCAATGGGGTCTAATTTTTTATAACGGGGTATGATTTTACAAGTATGGGAAAGGAATCGGGGCAATCATTGTGACCCCTCATGGGTCCCATATCCTATTTATTTCCCGATTAACTTTCACATGCACAAACAATGAAGCCGAATATGAGGCATGCATTATGGGCCTTGAAGAGGAAATTGATTTAAGGATCAAGAACTTGGATGTGTATGGTGATTCTGCTTTGGTGATTTATCAAATTAAAGAAGAATGGGAAACTCGCCAAGATCATTTGCTTCTGTACAGAGATTATGCAAGGAAACTGCTCCCTTTCTTCAAAAGGGTGGAGTTCCATCACGTCCCTCGTGACGAGAATATGATGGCTGATGCTTTTGTAACTTTGGCCTCTATGATTGTGGTGAACCATTAGAATGATTGTCCTAACATCCATGTTATGCGACTTGACAGACCTTCTTATGTGTTTTCAATAGAAGAAGCCGAAGATGGTAAACCTTGGTATCGTGACATTGAGATGTTCCTCCGAAGACAAGAGTACCTGGTTGGGGCCTCCAATAAGGATAAGAAGACATTGAGGAGATTGGCTGGCAATTTTCTCTTAAGCAATAACATACTTTACAAGAGGAATTTTGACATGGTCCTGCTGAGATGTGTCGACAAGAGAGAAGCGCACATGTTAATGACTGAGATTCACGAGGGATCCTTTGGTACTCATGCCAATGGACACCTTATGGTAAGGAAACTCTTAAGAGCGGGCTATTATTGGATGACAATGGAATCAGATTGTTACAAGTTTGCTAAGAAGTGCCACAAGTGCCAGATCTACACTGATAAGATTCATGTACCACCAAATCTTCTTAATGTGATATCATCTCCGTGGTCGTTCTCCATGTGGGGCATTGACATGATTGGCATGATCGAACCGAATGCGTCTAACAGACACTATTTCATCTTGGTGGCAATTGATTACTTCACCAAGTGGGTTGAAGCAGCTTCATATGCAAATGTCACCAGACAAGTAGTGGTCAGATTTATCAAGAATCAGCTCATCTGCCGTTATGGTGTGTCGAGCAAAATCATCACTGATAATGGGTCAAATCTGAATAATAAGATGATGAAGGAGTTGTGTGATGAGTTCAAGATTGAACATCACAATTCTTCTCCTTACCGACCAAAGATGAATGTGGTTGTTGAGGCGGCGAACAAGAACATAAAGAAGATCATTCAGAAAATGGTTGTCACCTATAAGGATTGGCATGAAATGCTCCCATTTGCTTTACATGGGTATCGTACTTCGGTATGCACATCAACAGGAGTGACTCCTTTTTCACTTATTTATGGTATGGAAGCTGTACTCCCAGTAGAAGTCGAGATTCCTTCCTTGCGAGTTCTGATGGAGGCAAAACTCTCAGAGGCTGAATGGTGCCAAAGCAGATATGATTAACTAAATTTGATTGAGGAGAAAAGGATGGCGGCCTTATACCATAGACAGTTGTACCAAAATAGGATGAAGAGAGCTTTTGACAAAAAGGTGTGACCTCGGGAATTAAGAGAAGGTGACCTTGTACTTAAGAAAATCCAATCTTTCCTCACTAATTCTAGGGGCAAGTGGACTTCTAATTATGATGGTCCATATGTTGTTAAGAAGGTCTTCTCAGGAGGAACTTTGATGTTGGCAACTATGGATGGAGAGGAAGTCACTCGTCCCGTGAATGTCGATGCAGTCAAAAAGTACTACACCTAAAAATGAAAAGAATAACTCGCTAAGTTGAAAACCCGAAAGGGCAACTTAGGCAAAAATGAGCATCTCAATGGGCTGAAAACCCGAAAGGGCGGTCCAGGCAAAAGTTAGAGACATAAACAGAAATAAATTATCCTGCTAGGTTGAAAACCTGAAAAAGAAAACCTAGGAAAAAGTTAGGAATCTGGCTAGTTCACTGCATCAGATCAGATTGGATTATCAGAAGTCTTCTCTCTCACCAGATTCATCAGTCAGATCATCAGAAGCTCAGAGTATAGGAAATTCAAAGTGGTTTAGGAGGATAGTGGACATTGTTTTAATGTAACCTTTTCCATTATTTACCATTTTTTCCAACTTTGTAATGATCCATGGAGTCGCGCCATTTGCCGACTACCATTCCATTAATAAAATTGAGCCTTTTCCATTTATTGCCAATCTCTATGTTATTCTTATTTCTGCAAAATGTCCTTTATTTTTTATAGCAGTTTTCAAAACAATTTTAAAACTTTTTAAACGCGTGTGTTTGTACTTTGACTGATGGATGAAAAAGGGATGATGATGGTCTTACCAAGAATGACTGACCTCGAAATGCAGAGCTATATTGCTTTTTGACTCGCTTTACCCATGTCCTCGAGGGGATTCCGTTTCAGATGGTGTAGTGGATCCCTAGTAAGTTACTTCAAGTGGTCATGATAATTCCCCGGTATATTTTCGCTTCAAGCAGCTATGGTAGGTTTGTTGCAAGGTTTCCCCAATTGGTGACCCAAAAATTCCCAGTGAATCTCCTTGACTTCAACCTTCCCAGTGAAGTGAATGTTATTTCACACCTCAGTGGATCTCTCGCAACTTCAATCTTCCCCAGCAAGGTGGATGTTTATTTCATCCCCATGAAGTCTCAACTCTGACATCTTTAGCTGCGACTTTAAGCCAAGCTTCCCCATTGAGATGGATATTTATTTTATCCCCCGTGAGGCCACAATTATGGAATTTCTAACTCTCTTTCAGACTACCTCAGTTCTCAGTGGATATTTATTTTATCCCCATGAAGTCTCTTCAATCAAGAGTTTGATCCTTTTCCAGTGGATTTTTCTCATCCCCAACAGAGTAGCAAGATTCATCTTGACAATCCCCTAAGTGAAGTCATGATGTTTATCCCCAAGTGGAATGCTCTCTTTTCCCCAGAGAAGTTTGAAGCCCTGATGCAGGACTGTGATTCCATATGTGGCTTTCCATTCATCCCCAGTGATGCTTCTATCTTGCGAAGATTGGCCGAGTATCCGTGTCGAGATATTTATTTCATCTCCAGTTTACTTCTTCTTGTTTGTTTTGTCAGCATAAGCATAACATGACATACATTCATTCATGTAGATATACATAGCATCTGTGCATTTTGCATTTTGTGATGTTTGTTTGCTTGATTTATTCACTTTGGCTGCATTTATCCCCAAGTGACTGGGTTTGTCTTCTCCTTCCAAGTAGAGTCGTCAGCCCTAGACAGAAATATCACATCTTTTCTGATTCCCCACCCTGTTCGATCCTCATGGAAGATGGTTGCTTTAGTTTTTTTCCATTTCTGGATAAGATAAGCTCCAGTTGAGTTTATTCCTCACTGGATGGAGTCTTGCTTGACCGTTTCTTTTCGGTTATTTCCTGAATTGAACTTTGGTCCCTGACAATCACAATTCTAAGTCTCTCTATGCTGTTAAACCTATATCGAGCGTGCATTTATTTTGAACTTTGTCTTCCCAAGAGGAATCTACTTGAAGATCACCCTTGAAGACAAAATCTTTCTCCAGCAATTCATGCCCAGATAACAAGTGACAACTTTTTATTTGAGCAGTTTGTTTTGGTCTCAGGTTTTCTATTTAGATGACACATAGCAGTCCCTTTTCAAGACAGTTTGTCTATCTCCAACAAGTTACCAAGATTGTCAACTTGTTCTCCATCAAATGGCATCTCTCCAGAAATCCGTCAGAGAAGTTTGTTGAATCACCAAAATTCTAAACACAACATCATACAATGCAAAATCAAGTACCTACAAGTTCAAGTTGAATCACCAAAATTCACTTATTATCAAACACACTATGTACATAATTTCACAAGGGACAAAACACTCTCATAGGCAATCGTGCCACATCTAGAATCATTCATGCATTCATCTCACAAAGTTATCATAAAATAATAGAAACAAAGATCACTAAGGACTTTTATGGTTGTAATTTGGCTTGGGTTAAAAACAAAGGTCATATCTACACGGCCATTGAACAAAAAAGGGTAATAACTATGAAGAGAATTTCTTTTTCAACTTTTTCATTCTTTTTCACTCCTTATTCCTTCCTTTCACAATGCATTCTCTTCTTTTGATTTTCTTTTCTTTTTGTGCTTTTTGTTTTTTTTCTTTCTTTTTGTTTTCGTTTTCTTTTTCTTAGAATGCATTGTATCACCACTTTCTTTTTCTCTTTTCTTTCAAAGTAAACCATTCTCCCCAACTTCAACATTGCTATAAGTTTAGCTTAAATGCTCTTCAAAACGGGTTAAAATTCGGGTTCATGATTCACAATAAAAAATTTCTTTTTAGGCTCAAAAGGTGTTTCAAATACGCGCACACTCACAAGGTTACTTGAAGTGTTTTTGGAATGGTGGTCTTTCTCATAATACTCAGAAATTTGCCTTGATCATTTCTAAGTTTCCAACATTTAAAACAAACTCACAAGATTTAACATGAACAAACGAGTAAAACAACGATTACTTGAACTCTATTTTTGGTGAACAATGGAAAACATCTCACTTTTGTGGTTTTGTCCTAATTGATACACACAAGAACAAGTATTTACAACACAACGCATTACCATAATTTTGCATAAAGCACTAAGTCACAATCATGCTAAAAATATACAAAACAAACATTCACACTTTGATTGTGCACATCATTAAGAATTCTATCATCACCATCACATGTTTAAGGCTAACAAAGCACTATTTTTCTTCTTGTGCTAGCATACAAAATTTTCAAAAAATTAAGGACAAACATCACTTTATTTGCACAAACACAAACATAAAAGAAAAACAAAATTTAAATTAAACCAAAATTTAACCAAACTGAAATTTTATAAGTTATGGTGTAACACACCAAAGATGCTACAACAAAAATTCGCCGAAGCGATCCAAAAGTACTTGCTAATAGTATCAACTGAAAATAAAATAAACATAAAATAAATGACAAAATAGAAATTCTTCACTTTGTAGTCTCCAGCTTCTAATTAACCATATTGTTCAAATCATCTTGCATCTCATCATCTCCATCATCATCATCATCATCAGCTCCACCATCAGCATCAGCTCCAGCTGCTCCTCCCCCTAAAAAGAATGGTCGCCTACCCACATGCTAGTTTGCATAATTATCATAATCAACCCGAGTAGGAAAAGGGGCAACTTCCTGCGGAGTGGTCTGAAATTGGTACAGCTGCTGCATACAGTTAAAATTAAATTCTGATGATCTTTGGTATGCCTCCGCCATATCCCAAGAATAATGTCACTCGCATCCTAGGATCCCAGGTTGAAAAATCAAGAGCCTCAGATGGCTCACTAGTTTGCGAATGAGATGATTGACCCACATTAGTACCCTTCCTCTTCTCAATCAACATATTTTTACAATACCTCTCAATATAGTCATCATTGACTACTCCCCTCACTTTCTCATTAATCACATCGGGCATCAGTACCCACTTCTTAAGACAAAGAGCAGTGACAAAACAAGGAAAAACGATAGGTGCACTAGAATGTACCTCAGGTCTTCGTGTGTTCTCAATAAAATTCTTCATTTCATTCGAAATCACCCAGGCTACATCGACCTCCTTATCTTCCATGATATAGTATAAGAGTAGGGAAACATCAACCGGTAATGAGGATCGGTGCATCTTGGGCTTGATGTTGTAAAGAATGAGAAGAAGGACGACTTGCACATCCAGAGGCATGTCGTCCCTCTTGTACCAGATTGCTTCTCCTTGATGGTTCCTTTCCACACTTTTCCCTTTAAACAGAATAGTCTTGGCTATTTTATTGCGATCCAAATTAGTGCCAAGTTACTTAGCATAATCATCCTTTTCAAACATCCCTAAAGAACTTGGTTTTCCAAACATCTCATTTATGGTCTCACGATCGAATCTGATTTCCTTGCCTCAGACATAAGTGATGAACTTGAACGTATCCATCTCTCCTCCGGCTTGGGGACTTTGGAGAGAATTTGTGTAGAATTCATAGACCAACTCGTAGTTGATTCGATCCACAGGATTTATCAAATGCCTCCATTTCTTACTTTTGAAAATTGCTGCCAGCCTCCTATACGGTCCCTCTGAATGAATCTCAAATCTTTTCTCAGACAGAATCTGTCGGCCTTCAAGCATGGTATATCTGGCAGCATGAGCGTCACTTAAGAACCGAGTTAGATCAAGCTCACTTTGCTGCCCGAAACTGCTTCCAACCACAGTCTTTTGCTTCTTGCCTCCGGTTACATTAGTTTTAGGGGCCATCTGAAAAAATAGACAAGACACATAAAGGAACATATTTTTTTTCAATTGTTAGCACAATTCAAACACCAAAACCAAGATCAAAGCAAGAATAAAAAAACAGAGCAGAATTGAAAACTGAACAACATAAATTTTTTTTTGAAAAAGGTCATTCGCCCCATGCTCGCCAGACGAAGCAGGGGCGACGTCTCGCTGCATGCTCGCCAGGCGAAGCTGAAGCGAAGGCTCGCCTCACGCTTGCCATGCAAATTTTCGCGTACCCAGAAAGTTGAACATGGCAGGGGTCACTTTCAAAATATCAATTCACATTCTTGACCCTATGAACAAAAATATTTCAACATAAAACCTAATCCTACCAAAGTTTCTAGGGTTTCAACAATAACCCTAACAGTATGAAATTCTAACCCTAGTATAATAAAAATGAACAAGTTAACTTAAAACAAAATTAAGAACAAGATTGAGAGTGAAAGCATACCTCAAGTGATATTGAGAGTGAAAGTGAGTGGAGATTAGGAAGAGTAGGGTTTGGAGTGAAAAGTGAGAGAGAGAGAGAGTGAAATGAGTGATAGTGAAAGGATGATAGTGAAAGTGAGAGGAAAAAAAAGAAGATAAGTAAAAATATGTGGTCCCAAGTGGACCTTAAAAAAAAATATTTCTTTTTTTTTTCTCTCTGCAGAACCCAAGCCAGCAGTGTCACGCCAGCTTCGCCTGGCGAAGCAGGAGCGAGAGGCTGGCGAAAATTGGTTTCACCAGGTGAATTACACCAGAAGCAGAATTCTCTGCTGTTAAGGATGTAATGCAGAATTTTCCAACTTTTTCCAAATTCAACCTCTATTATCACACAATTCAAAATTTAAAACAACAAAGATGAAATACTTACAACGTTGGGGCGCCTCCCAACAAGCGCTTTGTTTAACGTCGTTTGAGTTCGACGATCCAAGATGACCTCAATGATCATCTAGAAACACTGCACAATTTTCTCGATCAATCTCGCCTCTGAGATAGATTTTAAGTCATTGGCCATTAACAGTCCAACTTTCCTTTCTCTGCAAGTCCTCTATCACTATAGCACCGTAGTGCTTCACCTCTTTAATCATAAACGGTCCAGACCACTTGGACTTCAATTTTCCCGAAAAAATCTTCAAATGGGAATTGAATAGAAGAACCATTTGGCCTACCCAGAATTCTCTTTGACGAACTTTCTTGTCATGATACCCCTTAACTTTTTCCTTATAGAGCTTGCTAGAATGATAAGCATTATTCCTCATTTCTTCCAACTCGTGTAATTGAACCTTTCTTTTCTCGCCGGCCAAGTTTGGATCAAAGTTTAACAATTTCAACGCCCAAAGAGATTTGTGCTCCAATTCAACTAGTAAATGGCATGTTTTGCCATAAACCATTTGGAAAATAGTTAAACCTATTGGAGCCTTGCAAGCGGTGCGATACGCCCACAAAGCTTCATCCAACTTTTGAGACCAATCCTTACAAGAGCTTGACACGGTCTTTTCAAGAATCCTTTTTACCTCCTTATTTGAAACTTCGGCCTGACCATTGGTTTGCGGGTGGTAAGGGGTTGCAACCTTATGCTTTACATCATAGTGCTCTAAAACCTTTTCAAGCGGTGTATTGCAAAAGTGCGACCCCTCATCACTAATCAACACACGAGGGGTGCCAAAACGGGAGAATATGTTTTTATTTAGAAATTTGATCACCGTTTTGACATCGGCCCTCGGTGATGCAATTGCTTTCACCTGTCATACGTCGAAAAATACGATCATCGCGATGGACGCGGAAAAAACTGTTCGAATCAGAGTCGCCACCGAACTTTATTTATTCCAAGGAAGGAATAGGAAAATATCGATAAAACCTTTGAAGGGAGATAAGAACATGGTCATCGCAACCAAATTACGGGTTCGGGAGTCGGTTACGCAAGAGGGAAGGTATTAGCACCCTCTACGTCCGTTGTACTCAACGGGAACCTCTTGATTCGATTCGAGAGAAAAGTTAGCTTGGTTTGTTTGTTTTCTTCTAAGGTAAAATTGCTTTCTAAGGGGGAAATGGGTGGTTTTTTATTAGTGTGCTCGACAAGGATTAGAACCCTTGGGCCTACGTATTCCCTCGTGCAATGGGAAAGTCAGAGCATTCGTAGTTCGTGGGACTACGGTTGGTTTGTGTTTTTTAGGCGAATGAGTGTTTAATTAGCATTCTAACTGCTAAAAGTTGGCTTGTCGGCTCGTCATGGGAGGCTGAAGCACTAGTTCATATGCGCGGAAGAATGGACTAAATAATGTTCTTTTTGTGAAAGGTTGTTTGAATATGAATTAAGTGTGTTAATGATTTGATTGAGAAAAAGAGTTTGATTTGCATGTATTTTAGGGTTTTGGTTGCGTAAGAAGCGTTTAGTTTGTTAAGTGTTTTGACCGGGAATGACGATTATTTGATAAACGAGACGTCGGCCTCGCAACCAATTAATCGGGGCATGACTGAAATGCTAGATCTCAATAACACCTTTTTCATTCTATTAATTATGAAATTATATTTGTTGGACAATTGGCTTACTTGTCCATATAATTAGGGCGAGTGTTTTGAGAAAGAAAGTTTGGAATGAACACAACCCAAAGCGTGCGCCTCAAGAGCATTCATTCAAGGGCCCAAGAACTGCTAGACCTCAAGAGTCCACTACTTTCGTAGTTTGATTAGGAAAACGATTTTGATTTGATTAGAATATTTTAATTAGACATATTAATCGGATTAGGGTTTGGACAAGTTAAGAGTTTTAAGGATGTTTAAGTGTTTTAATAGGATTGAAATTTAAGTGTTAGAAATGGAAGATCGAAGCGAACACAACCCAAGGCGTGCACCCCAAGAGCGATCGTTTCAAGGACCCAAGGAGTGCTAGACCCCAAAAGCCCACTACTTCCATAATTAATTGAGAAAATAGTTTAGAAATATAAACCTAAATATTTTATGATTTGATTTAAGAAGATAATTGTAAAGATTGAGTAATGTTTTATGACTTAATTTAAGTTTAGAAAATGATTAGGAATTTAAGTAGATTAATATGGGAAAAGATTGTTAAGTGTTAAGTATTTAGATTAAAATTGGAAGTTAAGTATTTTATAAACGAACGACGGGATGAACACAACTCGAAGCGTGCGCCTCAAGAGCATTCATCCAAGGACCCAAGGAATGCTAGACCCAAAGAGCCCACTACTTTCGTAATTGATTAAGAAAATAGTTTAGAAATATCAACCTAAGTGGTTTATGATTTAATTTAAAAAAAATAATTTTCAAAGGTTAAGAAAGTACTTTATGATATTTTTAGAATTAGAGAAATTGGATTAATTAAAATCAAATATTAATTAATAAACTAATTAATTAACATTTTAATAAAAATTAGAAATTAAGTTAGTAAATAGATTTTATTATTTTCTGAAAAAACAAATAATTAAAAGTTTTTTTGTTTTTATATTAAAAGGTAATATTAAAATGCAAACTAAAAGAACAAAATAAATTAAAAAAAGAAAGAAAAAGAAAAGGGCCAGACAGGTTAGGAAAATGGGGGGTGTGGTTAGTGAACTTATTCCAGGCCCATGATTGTAAAGCCCAACGCATGGGAGGGTGAACGATGTACCCTCGGTCAGCCCTTTGACGTATGAATACACCACGACCGTCTGATCTCCATAGAGTCAATCCTGACTCTTGATCTGAAGGTCACTAATGTAAGTGCATGGTGGGGGTTCAGAAACCCAATGGATGATATCATGAGGGAGACTACATGCTCCGGTGACAAGTGTCACCATCACCTGCCTCTTGAAGAACGTGTCAGCCATGATTAAAACAAGGAAAGGGTGGATACGGCCCTCATTTTTCATTCTCACTTTCTCTCTTCCTCCATCTTCTCTCTAAACTTCTCTCACCCGAATCTTCATACGGCCGGAGAAGCGACGGCGCGCGGCGGCCGCCACCGTCTTCTCCAGCGAGACACCCTCAACACAAAAAAAAAAACCACACTAACCCTAACTGAAACCTCCCCCTCCTTTCGAATCCGCCTTTAGATTTCTCAAAAAAACAACCCAAACTCTTCAAATCGAGTTTATCCCAAATAAAACCTAACTTCTAAAAAATAAACCCTAATCGAGCAAATCAAAAAGGAACGGCAAGTGATCAAATCATGGAGCAATAAACAACATAAATTTCAGCAAGGGGATTCACAGTTGAGATTCAGAAATACTACCCCTCGAAGATTCTTTCGGAAGCGCTTTTGGGGACGTGTCCAGGTATTGGTTTCTGACCCCCCTCATTCAACTCGTTTTCTTCCTTTCAATCGTATATCCTTCCTCTTTCGTTTGATGTCGTTTCCTTTCTGCGTTAGTCGTGAGGTTTAGCTCTTCAGCCTTTGATTTTCAATGTGAAAAATCAAAGGTGAATACTAGAACGAAAATCTGAGCTCTAAGTGGATTTGGAATTTTTAGAGATGACTAGGGTTTTTTTCAGATGCTTTTTTGGTCTTTTTAGTGTTCTTGCTGTGTAGAATTTTTAGGTTTTCTTGTTATGTTCTTCGTATCCTCAGAAATTCCCTCCTCTTTTTATACTAGAAATTTAGGGTTTGATGATTTGAACATAGACTGAAGCATCTTCATTATTGGTATGTTTATTGTTTCTTTCTAAGGTTTAGAAGGTGTGCTTGCCAAAACCGTGTATCCAACCTATCTGTACTTTCTGAACCTTGTACTGCCCTGAATTTGTCTGGTTGTGTTTGGAACTTGCCTTCTAATTTTTCACTGTGTTGTTTACGGTTTTCACTATTTTTTACTACTACTAGTTTTCTTGCTGGTGTGGCTCTTATGATTTTTGATATGTTGCAGAAATCTCATTTAAACATTGTATTGAATCTGCTGCTAACTGACTTCATTTTTCTTTTTCATGTGTGCACCATTGGCACGAGGGGCTTGATACAAGGTTAGTGTTGGTGAGAATTTTGTGGATGTATCTTTTGCTGATGCGATGGCTTTTAACACAGCTCATGATGGTTTTGTTTTGACTGTAGGTGATGGTGTATGTGGAATTTTTGGAGAGCTGACAGTTTGTGGTATTGGTTTGGTGTACAGCTTGTGGAGTGTTTTTGTATGGAATCAGTTATTTGGTTGTTGTGAATTGTGAAGGAATCATGGTCGAGAGTTGTGTGATGTGTTGCAGGCTGGTTCGAATGACCTCCCTCAAGTTAAGGAGCGACTCGAAAACACTTACAAGGAGATTGGTATAACAACAGATGGTTTCAACTATTTGGAGATGGCACCTCTACCGTCCGAAGCAGTAGCTGAATGAATAATACTTGGTCTATCTGAAAGCCCAATCTGGTTGTCATGCTTCTCTCAAACAGTTGTAACTAGAAAGAACTTACACTTACCATTGCATATGACATCAACCTTTTGTAGAGAAATGACTTGTATTTTTTTTCTCTAGCTGTGTATAATTCTTTTTCACTTGCAATCCTTTTTCTTGCTGCTATTTGTTTTACACTTCTATGTACTTTTGAACCATTGCATTAATGGCTTGCGAAGTCAAAGAATAGCAAACCACATGACATAACTTTTTGGCAGTCAATATTATTTACATTCTCATGCTTAATCAAGCTTGATATTAGAGTAGAAAAGTGGATCCCCTGTGATTGGCATATACCAGAGGTAACATACCCTTAAAAGATAATTCCAACACCTTGACCTTTATATCCACGCCATGAGAGAGAAACAAATAACAGGCCTTGGGGAAAAATCGAATTGCAGAAACCCCTTTTGGGTGTCCACCCCAAGTATGAACCACTCTCTTTATCCAATAAAACAATGCAAGCCTTAAGAGCAAAACACGTGTATAACCATTCATTTCCATATCACAAGATTCTATCATTTTAAACGACTTAGGAGCCTCCTTATATTCGTGGTTCTTACGGGATTCGTCCATCGCAGTGTTACACAACATGGTTTTCGGATGAGGACATTTATCAAACACCCAAATGAAAATATAATTTGATGAGCTTTATGGCCAGAAAGTGTTAGAGTTGATACACAATATGTGCGTGGATGAACTTGACATGGAGTGAATATGGATACGGTTGGAAAAAACAAAATAATTGGATAATTGGATGAAATGGATTAATAATACGGACTTTAAAAAAAAGATAAAAAGAAAATTGAAAATTGGATTTGAATTGGATAATAATGGATGGAAAATGGACAATTGTTTAGAAAAGAGAGGTAAAATGGATAAAAAGTGAATATGGGTTTTTGGAACTGGAATGGACATGGAATCGAAAATAGATAATGGCTTGAAGCGTGAACTGCTAGTTAAGACCCTGATTAAAAGGATGAATTGATGTCTGATGACAAACAACTATGAAGCACTTGCTTTAGTATAGCCTGAACATTTGATCTACTCACAGTTGCCCTATATTAGCCCAAAAACCTTAACTGAAAGCTCAGAGCCCCATTATTTGAATTACATGCCCTAGTTATGACCTTGAAATCAATCTTTGTCTGACCAAACAAAGTAAGTCAAAACCAAACATACTTCAATCATAGCTACACACACACACACGCACACATTGTCTTGATAGCCTCAAATGGACCTGGACCTAGGCAAGAGAAAATAAAAGCAGAAGCAATATATATATTTTTTGGATTTTCTGAATTAATGGATGGCTGTACAGATGAAAAGTAATACACAGGTAGGACAAATTAGGGGTATGACAGATGCCCCTATCTGATTGTCTTAAACCTGAGAGAATGAACTGCTGCACGACATTCATTTTTAGGGTAGAAGGTAATTAGATATAAGAAGACCCCAAAATTTGTTTGACATTAGGTAAAGTGCTATGGAGTAAGAGCTGATAGAATGGGGTAGCAGGGTACCAAATGAATAGAATAACTTGAGATTCTCTGGGTGGTCGAAGCAGTCCCTTATCCATTAAGGTTCTCCGATGATACCAAAGCAGTATCTCGGAATAAATTTTCCAGGGGAATAGTTGAGCAAGGTTCCTGTCGGAGGAGATGCACTGGCTCTGCAGGGGAAAGCTCACAAGAAACTTTCTAAGATAGCCTCTGCTTGGGGAGTAAGCAACAGTTGTTGGGATTGTCATTGTCAACTGCATGGTTGAGGAATGACTTGTTGGGGAATCGAATTCCTTGAGCATGTGCGGGGTATCAACTCTTTTTTAGAAGAATACTGTCGACTTTGATGGAGGACTGGCCAAGATGCTTACGAACTGATCCTGGATCCTGTTATGCTATGCTGGGGATGGATATGCCATGCATACATGAATGTCAATGAACTTGTTTCTTTATGAGATGCATATGGGAATGCAACTGGGCAAGGCTTCACTTCTGGTTTCCAAAGAAGGATTATTGGGGATCAGATGGAGCAAGGTGAAAGACTCATTGGGAATACTGGCATATCAACTCGGGGGTTGAGAAAAGGAAATATATTATCGACTCGGGGGTCGAGAAACATTAAGATAAACTGTCGTCAACTTGGGGTTTAAAAGAAAGGTAAAGGTAATATCGACTCGGGGGTCGAGGAAATAACGACAATATTGACTCAGGGGTCGAGAAAATAAAGGCGAGGTAATCTATCAACTCAGGGGTTGAAGGAAATAACAAAATATCAACTCGGGGGTTGAAGGTAAAAGCAAATATCGACTCGGGGGTCGAGGGCAGAGATAAAGGCAATATCGACTCGGGGGTCGAGGACGTAAAGATAACAATGACTCGGGGGTCAGTACAAGCAATAAGATGTCAACTCGGGGGTTAAAGAAGATAAAGACAAAATCGACTCGGGGGTCGAAAGAAAGGTAAATATCAACTCGGGGGCCGAAGAAAATAAAGATCACAATGACTCAGGGGTCAAGAACAAAACAATACATATCAACGCGGGGGTTGAGGAAGGAAAAAGGTTATGCTATGTATGCATATGGTGTGTATGTTATATGTGATGCATATGTGGATGCAAGCAGGTTATTGGTTTTATGAAGGTGTCAACAGGGTGGACTTTGAGGAGTTGGCAAGCGAGGTTGGACTTTAGGAGGTGCCAAGCAGGGTTGGACTTTTGGTGGTTTCCAATCAGGGTTGGACTTTAGGAGGTGCCAAGCAGGGTTGGACTTTTGGTAGTTGCCAAGCAGAGGATTGGTCTTTTGGAGGTGCCAAGCAGAGGATTGGTCTTTTGGAGGTGCCAAGCAGGGTTGGACTTTTAGTGGTTGCCAATGAAAGGTTGGGCTTTTGGAGGTGCCAAGCAGGGTTGGATTTTTGGTAGTTGCCAAGCAAGGTTGGACTTTTATAGGTGAAAGGATTTGATTTCCCGACACTTAGTATCTGATAGTGTCATTATCACAGGACAGCTGTGGATACTCTTGGTGCCCCAAGTTTGATCCTTTGCAGAATTTACATGCTTGTTCCCGAGATGACTCCATTTCTTTGGCTGGTATACCCTGAGGCTCGCAAATAAATGGTTGTATGAGCGCAACAACGTAACCAATGCATGTTGATTGTGTGAGCGTAGCGACTTATCCAATGCATTCTGATTGTGCATTTGCTCTGCCCCAAGGCTTTTAATACTTGTTGGACTCAAGGGTCGCTTAGTGCATGACATGGCCAACTCGACCAACTTGAATGTATGAAGGGAATCTGCCCATGTCTGGATTTGTGGTCTGCCCATGTGTCTGGCTCAGTGGTCTACCCCAGTCTTGGCTTTTGCAGTGGTCTGCCCCAGTCTTGGCTTTTTTGAAAGACTTGCCTCATATTGACTAAGTATTGCTTTGAAGGACTTGCCCCAGATTCACAAGGTTATGAGATAGTCTCGATTCGAGTCAGTGCCAACGAATACTCAAGTTTCCCTCTGATTGCACTTTGTTGGAGATTCCAAACTGTCAAGTATTGATTTGCAGCTAAAATTGATCATTCAGAAATGGTAATTTTAATGCGACGTTCATGCAAGTTTTGAAAAATCATTTATTGGAATGGTGTGAAAGTGTGTGACGAGTAGACCGTTAGTCCAAACACAGTACTGATTTACTGGTGTGTGAAAGATACATCAAGAATATGATACCAATTCAAAAGACTAGCAAATTCGTAGGAGTCAGTTTACACAACCTTGCTGTAGTATGCTTTCAGAATAAACCCCGCCTCAATTAGGTCTTTTGAGGGTTGTAACGCGGTCTGGTTCACAGTTATAGAAACAAAGGATATAAGGCTCAAAGTTATATCTGTACCCACCCCTTCTTCGTGATGATCTCCAGTCCTACGTTCAGTTAAATCGACACCCGTACTTAGATGTTGACGGTGTAAAAATGAAGATGAAGGTTCAAGATTCGCTTGAAATGGCAGGCATCTTATTTTGTTTTTGATGGACGTCAGTGGCCTTTTGATTTTTGATATGGTGGTCACTGAATCTTATTTTGCTTCGCTTGAGGATTTAAGGACCTGTTTTGCTTTTGTTTTTTTCTTTTTTTGATCCCTAATTTTGCATGGATTGATTTTATTCTACGAGTCCATCGGGATTGCCCTAATTTTTTCCTAAGTCTCCTTTTTGAAGTGTTTGACTTAGCGGGCTCTTTTTTTTTAGAGTAAGGTTTGTGACTGCCAAGTCAGTAGTCATTAAAGAACAACCGTCATAACTTCTGAATTTTGCATGATTTCTTCGTCACCTCAGGACATGCACGAAGAATACGGAGTCAGATTAACTGAACACTACCCTGCCCTGGGTTGAGTGTAAGGGTTTGAATATCCGAAGGAAACTTCTACTTCTCGGCTCGAAGTGGCGAACTAGGGATTAACTCCTTATCTCTTCAGTGTTTAGGAATTTGAAACAATGCCTGTACATCCTTGGCAGGATTATATCCGAAAGCATACCATCAGCCATTATGGGTATCTCATTTTTGTCATCCTCACTCCGATCTTTGCTAAACAACAATTTGGTTAAGAAAGTGAATGAGAGTTATATAGATGAATATTTTTGTTTTTTGTTTTAATTGAAGAAAATGTGAGCGAATGCGACGTGATTAATTCAAAAAAAGCATGATCACTTCATTAATATTACCATTAATAAATAACAATGTTTAAAAACAGATAGCACATAACAAAAAGAAACTACAAATGCATAGAAATGACATGATCTAAAAGTTGCCAGCATTGAGGACTGGGCTTTTCTTTCTTGAGAAAATGCCTCTTGGAATCTTCAAACTTATTTGGGCGAGATGCTGATACGCACAACCAAATTCCCATCTTGAAAGGATATGCACTTCCTGTCAATCAAGTGTTGCACCTTAGCTTGGAAAGCTTTGCAATCTTCAGTTGAGTGCCCCATTGATCCAGCATGATAGCCACAATGCGCATTGGGATCGTACCCAGGAGGGTATGGTTCTGGCACCGGCTTGAGAGGCTTAGGCTCCACTAGTGAGTTTCGAATCAGATGCGGCAAAAGTTGACTGTACGACATAGGAACTGGGTGAAGAGGAGCAGTTCTTCTTTCCAAGTTATTGCGAGGCCTTATCTGATTCTGGCGTGAATTCTGACTTCCTCAGCCATGAGCTCGTTGATTTGCATTGGGAGCAGCCAAAGGTTTTTGGTATGATGCCCTAGGCACTGTTGGTTGCCTTTTTGGGATCCAAAGGTTAATATCATCATCATCATCAATATCAATGGGATGCTTTCCAAAGTCCTTTTTCGGAGCCTCCTCAGAAAAGGCAGCCTTTTCAGACTTCTCTACCAGCTCTCCTCATGTGGAGGTGTTATCCAAGGCCATGGTTTCAACGTGATTATCAGAGAATAAAGATGTTTCATCTTCTATAAACTCGACCTTTTCCTTGTGGTATAGGATTCTGAGTAGTCCACGAAACTCTTGCATTTTCTCTTTGCCAGATCTTTGGGTTAAACCATTCACTCTAGGGTCTTCCTTTCTGGTTAGGTTTTGCAATTTGTTTCGAAAGCTTTCACATTCTTTGACAGCATGCCCTATGGTTCCAGTGTGGTACTCACACTCTACCCCTGAGTTGTCTTCTTCAAAGACTAGATGTTTCTTGTTAATAAGTTCTTGCACCTTGTTCTTGAATGACCAACACTCTTCAATAAAGTGTCCCCTCGCCCCTTTATGGTATTCACACTGTGCATTATGATTATATCCAGGTGGAGAAGGGTTACGAGCTGGCCCAAGGGGGGTGAGTGCCACCATTGAACTCTGAATCAGGTATGATAGCAGTTGTCCACAGGGTATAGGAATAGGGTCAAGAATAGGGCGCAACTTAGACTTCTTATGGCCTCTCTGGTTTAGATTCTCATGCCCCTGGGACAGAATGGGTGCTGAACATTGATTCTGAGGCTGTGAAAGAACTGGTCGGGGACAAAACCCAGGAGGAACAACACACAATGGGTTATTCACTGCAGCTTGTGGAGTAAAAGGAAATGTGGGAGTAACACTCCTAGATGTTGTGCCTTCTTGAAGCTTTTTATTTCTTTTCCCCATAGTTGTTAAAGCTTCTGGCATCTGCTCCATCTTGCCTTTCATGCTGTTCATGCCTTTTCTCCACTCAACTTAATTCTGTTTCAACTGTTCCATGGTTCTCCCAGAGCTACCTCAAGTCCAATACGTGTGTCGGGAAATCAACTGCGGGTTATGGACAAAGGATGGATGAGTTTCTGGTTTTGGAAAATGATATGCAATGCTGATGAATGCAAATGCAATGGTATACCAATGAATGCAATGCAGGTAGATTCAGGATCCAGGATAACACGAGCATTTGCAAAACACCCTAACAGGTAGGCTTCATAAGGGAAGTTCTAGATTCTTTACCCATAAACCCACTCACATGATAGATTTTACGTTGATGGATAAGGTTCCCAGGATTACAGACACTAATCGTATCAACACCACGCAACAGGCTAGCTGCATTGTGACGGGGATACGAGAAGGTATATCCTGAGTGTAGTCTTCATGCTAGGCCCACGAGAAGCGAGTCCTCGGAGACTAACACTAACGACCCCAAGATACTTAATGCTAGGCCCACCAGAAGCGAGTCCTCAGAGACTAACACTAACGACCACCAAGATAGAAACTGGTGCTAAGAGTGGTTCCCAGAGTCACGGACCCTTCATGAATCAAGTAGTGTGACAGGCTAGCTGCGTTACAACAAGATCTACGAAAAGGTCTACTCTAGGGGGAGCTTTCATGCTAGGCACACAAGGAGCGAGTCCTTGGGGACTAACACTAATTACTTCCAAAATCTAAACTAGGTGTTCTCTCTTCTTTTTCCGAGACTCGGGTATAGAGCCTTACTTGTGATATCATCCCAAGATCCAATAGACAAGTATGATAAGCAACATATAATAAAGAACAAGCAACACAAAGTAAATAAAGAAGTAATAGGAGAAAACAAGAAGAAATTAAACAAGCGAAGCTAACTCTCGAATCGAGTCGAGTTAGGCTTGACTCTCTCTAGCATAGGGCAATGCGAGATCCCCAGCAGAGTCGCCATCTGTCGTACCTCGAAAAATACGATCCTCGCGATAGACGCAGAAAAAACTGTTCGAAACAGAGTCGCCACCGAACTTTATTTATTCCAAGGAAGGAATAGGAAAATATCGATAAAACCTTTGAAGGGAGATAAGAACATGGTCATCGCAACCAAATTACGGGTTTGGGAGTCGGTTACGCAAGAGGGAAGGTATTAGCACCCTCTATGTCCGTTGTACTCAACGGGAACCTCTTGATTCGATTCGAGAGAAAAGTTAGCTTGGTTTGTTTGTTTTCTTCTAAGGTAAAATTGCTTTCTAAGGGGGAAATGGGTGGTTTTTTATTAGTGTGCTCGACAAGGATTAGAACCCTTAGGCCTACGTATTCCCTCGTGCAATGGGAAAGTCAGAGCATTCGTAGTTCGTGGGACTACGGTTGGTTTGTGTTTTTTAGGCGAACGAGTGTTTAATTCGCATTCTAACTGCTAAACGTTGGCTTGTCGGCTCGTCATGGGAGGCTGAAGCACTAGTTCATATGCGCGGAAGAATGGACTAAATAATGTTCTTTTTGTGAAAGGTTGTTTGAATATGAATTAAGTGTGTTAATGATTTGATTGAGAAAAAGAGTTTGATTTGCGTGTATTTTAGGGTTTTGGTTGCGTAAGAAGCGTTTAGTTTGTTAAGTGTTTTGAGCGGGAATGACGATTATTTGATAAACGAGACGTCGGCCTCGCAACCAATTAATCGGGGCATGACTGAAATGCTAGATCTCAATAACACCTTTTTCATTCTATTAATTATGAAATTATATTTGTTGGACAATTGGCTTACTTGTCCATATAATTAGGGCGAGTGTTTTGAGAAAGAAAGTTCGGAATGAACACAACCCAAAGCGTGCGCCTCAAGAGCATTCATTCAAGGGCCCAAGAACTGCTAGACCTCAAGAGTCCACTACTTTCGTAGTTTGATTAGGAAAACGATTTTGATTTGATTAGAATATTTTAATTAGACATATTAATCGGATTAGGGTTTGGACAAGTTAAGAGTTTTAAGGATGTTTAAGTGTTTTAATAGGATTGAAATTTAAGTGTTAGAAATGGAAGATCGAAGCGAACACAACCCAAGGCGTGCACCCCAAGAGCGATCGTTTCAAGGACCCAAGGAGTGCTAGACCCCAAAAGCCCACTACTTCCATAATTAATTGAGAAAATAGTTTAGAAATATAAACCTAAATATTTTATGATTTGATTTAAGAAGATAATTGTAAAGATTGAGTAATGTTTTATGACTTAATTTAAGTTAAGAAAATGATTAGGAATTTAAGTAGATTAATATGGGAAAAGATTGTTAAGTGTTAAGTATTTAGATTAAAATTGGAAGTTTTTAAGTATTTTATAAACGAACGACGGGATGAACACAACTCGAAGCGTGCGCCTCAAGAGCATTCATCCAAGGACCCAAGGAATGCTAGACCCCAAGAGCCCACTACTTTCGTAATTGATTAAGAAAATAGTTTAGAAATATCAACCTAAGTGGTTTATGATTTAATTTAAAAATAATAATTTTCAAAGGTTAAGAAAGTACTTTATGATATTTTTAGAATTAGAGAAATTGGATTAATTAAAATCAAATATTAATTAATAAACTAATTAATTAACATTTTAATAAAAATTAGAAATTAAGTTAGTATATAGATTTTATTATTTTCTGAAAAAACAAATAATTAAAAGTTTTTTGGTTTTTATATTAAAAGGTAATATTAAAATGCAAACTAAAAGAACAAAATAAATTTAAAAAAAAAAGAAAAAGAAAAGGGCCAGACAGGTTAGTAAAATGGGGGGTGTGGTTAGTGAACTTATTCCAGGCCCATGATTGTAAAGCCCAACGCATGGGAGGGTGAACGATGTACCCTCGGTCAGCCCTTTGACCTATGAATACACCATGACCGTCTGATCTCCATAGAGTCAATCCTGACTCTTGATCTGAAGGTCACTAATGTAAGTGCATGGTGGGGGTTCAGAAACCCAATGGATGATATCATGAGGGAGACTACATGCTACGGTGACAAGTGTCACCATCACCTGTCTCTTGAAGAACGCGTTAGCCATGATTAAAACAAGGAAAGGGTGGATACGGTCCTCATTTCTCATTCTCACTTTCTCTCTTCCTACATCTTCTCTCTAAACTTCTTTCACCGGAATCTTCATACCGCGCGCCGCCGCTTCTCCGGCAAGACACCCTCAATACAAAAATAAACCACACTAACCCTAACTAAAACCTCCTCCTTCTTTCGAATCCGCCTTTAGATTTCTAAAAAAAACAACCCAAACTCTTCAAATCGAGTTTATCCCAAATAAAACCTAACTTCCAAAAAATAAACCCTAATCGAGCAAATAAAAAAGGAACGGCAAGTAATCAAATCATGGAGCAACAAACAACATAAATTTCAGCAAGGGGATTCACAGTTGAGATTCAGAAATACTACCCCTCGAAGATTCTTTCGGAAGCGCTTTTGGGGACGTGTCCAGGTATTGGTTTCTGACTCCCCTCATTCAACTCGTTTTCTTCCTTTCAATCGTATATCCTTCCTCTTTCGTTTGATGCCGTTTCCTTTCTGCGTTAGTCGTGAGGTTTAGCTCTTCAGCCTTTGATTTTCAATGTGAAAAATCAAAGGTGAATACTAGAACGAAAATCTGAGCTCTAAGTGGATTTGGAATTTTTAGAGATGACTAGGGTTTTTTTTCAGATGCTTTTTTGGTCTTTTTAGTGTTCTTGCTGTGTAGAATTTTTAGGTTTTCTTGTTATGTTCTTCGTATCCTCAGAAATTCCCTCCTCTTTTTATACTAGAAATTTAGGGTTTGATGATTTGAACATAGACTGAAGCATCTTCATTATTGATATGTTTATTGTTTCTTTCTAAGGTTCAGAAGGTGTTCTTGCCAAAACCGTGTATCCAACCTATCTGTACTTTCTGAACCTTGTACTGCCCTGAATTTGTCTGGTTGTGTTTGGAACTTGCCTTCTAATTTTTCACTGTGTTGTTTACGGTTTTCACTATTTTTTACTACTACTAGTTTTCCTGCTGGTGTGGCTCTTATGATTTTGGATATGTTGCAGAAATCTCATTTAAACATTGTATTGAATCTGCTGCTAACTGACTTCATTTTTCTTTTTCATGTGTGCACCATTGGCACGAGGGGCTTGATACAAGGTTAGTGTTGGTGAGAATTTTGTGGATGTATCTTTTGCTGATGCGATGGCTTTTAACACAGCTCATGATGGTTTTGTTTTGACTGTAGGTGATGGTGTATGTGTAATTTTTGGAGAGCTGACAGTTTGTGGTATTGGTTTGGTGTACAGCTTGTGGAGCGTTTTTGTATGGAATCAGTTATTTGGTTGTTGTGAATTGTGAAGGAATCATGGTCGAGAGTTGTGTGATGTGTTGCAGGCTGGTTCGAATGACCTCCCTCAAGTTAAGGAGCGACTCGAAAACAGTTACAAGGAGATTGGTATAACAACAGATGGTTTCGACTATTTGGAGATGGCACCTCTACCGTCTGAAGCAGTAGCTGAATGAATAATACTTGGTCTATCTGAAAGCCCAATCTGGTTGTCATGCTTCTCTCAAACAGTTATAACTAGAAAGAACTTACACTTACCATTGCATATGACATCAACCTTTTGTAGAGAAATGACTTGTATTTTTTTCTCTAGCTGTGTATAATTCTTTTTCACTTGCAATCATTTTTCTTGCAGCTATTTGTTTTACACTTCTATGTACTTTTGAACCATTGCATTAATGGCTTGCGAATTCAAAGAATAGCAAACCACATGACATAACTTTTTGGCAGTCAATATTATTTACATTCTCATGCTTAATCAAGCTTGATATTAGAGTAGAAAAGTGGATCCCCTGTGATTGGCATATACCAGAGGTAACATACCCCTAAAAGATAATTCCAACACCTTGACCTTTATATCTACGCCATGAGAGAGAAACAAATAACAGGCCTTGGGGAAAAATCGAATTGTAGAAACCCCTTTTGGGTGTCCACCCCAAGTATGAACCACTCTCTTTATCCAATAAAACAATGCAAGCCTTAAGAGCAAAACACGTGTATAACCATTCATTTCCATATCACAAGATTCTATCATTTTAAACGACTTAGGAGCCTCCTTATATTCGTGGTTCTTACGGGATTCGTCCATCGCACCGTTACACAACATGGTTTCCGGATGAGGACATTTATCAAACACCCAAATGAAAATATAATTTGATGAGCTTTATGGCCAGAAAGTGTTAGAGTTGATACACAATATGTGCGTGGATGAACTTGACATGGAGTGAATATGGATACGGTTGGAAAAAATAAAATAATTGGATGAAATGGATTAATAATACGGACTTTAAAAAAAAGATAAAAAGAAAATTGAAAATTGGATTTGAATTGGATAATAATGGATGGAAAATGGACAATTGTTTAGAAAAGAGAGGTAAAATGGATAAAAAGTGAATATGGGTTTTTGGAACTGGAATGGACATGGAATCGAAAATAGATAATGGCTTGAAGCGTGAACTGCTGGTTAAGACCCTGATTAAAAGGATGAATTGATGTCTGATGACAAACAACTATGAAGCACTTGCTTTAATATAGCCTGAACATTTGATCTACTCACAGTTGCCCTATATTAGCCCAAAAACCTTAACTGAAAGCTCAGAGCCCCATTATTTGAATTACATGCCCTAGTTATGACCTTGAAATCAATCTTTGTCTGACCAAACAAAGTAAGTCAAAACCAAACAGACTTCAATCATAGCTACACACACACACACGCACACACTGTCTTGATAGCCTCAAATGGACCTGGACCTAGGCAAGAGAAAATAAAAGCAGAAGCAACATATATATTTTTTGGATTTTCTGAATTAATGGATGGCTGTACAGATGAAAAGTAATACACAGGTAGGACAAATTTGGGGTATGACACCACCCACTTAGAAACATAGTCAACTGCAACCAAAATGTACTCATTTGAAAAAGATGGGGGAAATGGTCCAACAAAATCGATACCTCAACAATCGAAAACTTCTACTTCCAAAATAGTTTGTAAGGGAATTTCATCCTGTTTTCCAATCCCTCCACTTCTTTGGCATATGTCACAACTCTTCGCAAGGAGGTTTGCATCTTTAAACAACGACGACCAACAAAAGCCCGATTGAAGGACTTTTGTTGCCGTTCTCAAACCATTGTAATGCCCTCCATATGGCGAATTGTGACAATGCCAAAGGATACTTTTAGCTTCGTCACTAGTGACACATCTTCTCAACAAATTATCACCTCCTAACTTAAAAAGACACGGTTTATCCCAAACATAAAAATTGGCATCCGATAAGAATTTCCTTCTTTGGTTCCAAGTTAGATCCTCCGGTATAAATCCGGTTGCTTTGTGGTTAGTAAAATCTGCAAACCAAGGTCTAACTTGTACCCAAAATAGTTTTTCATTCGGAAACTCTTCTCGGACCTCACTTTCTCGGTGTGTTACTTCTACATTGACTAAACGGGATAAATGATCCGCTACCAAGTTTTCAGACCCCTTCTTGTCACGAATTTCCAAATCAAATTCTTGTAACAAAAGGATCCACCGGATTAGCCTTTACTTTGAATCCGGCTTTGTAAGAAGATATTTAATGGCCGAGTGGTCAGTGTAGACTACAACTTTTGAACCAATCAGGTAAGACCGAAATTTCTCGAGAGTATACACTATAGCGAGTAATTTGTTTTCTGTAGTTGCATAATTCACTTGTGCCTCATTTAAAACTTTACTCGCGTAATGTATGGCATGAAAATTTTTGGTCTTCCTTTGCCCAAGCACCGCACCAACAGCATAATCGCTTGGATCACACATCAATTCAAAATTTAAAGTCCAATTTGGAGCAATGATTATGGGTGCGGTGATGAGTTTTTATTTTAAAATTTGAAAGGCATTTGCACATTCATCATCAAAGAGGAACAACTTATCTTTGTTGAGCAGATTCCTCAAAGGTCTTGCAACTTTGGAGAAGTCTTTGATGAATCGCCTGTAAAATCCCGTATGGTCTAGAAAACTCCGGATTCCTTTAACATTGGTTGGTGGTGGCAACTTCTCGATCGCTTAAATTTTTGCTTGATCCACTTCAAGGCCTTTAGAGGAGACTTTGTGGCTGAGCACAATCCCCTCTGTTACCATGAAGTTGCACTTCTCCCAATTTAGCACCAAGTTTGTTTCCACACACCGTTCAAGAATGGTCTCCAAATTTTTCAAACATAGATCAAAAGAAGCTCTGGACACGGAGAAGTCGTCCATGAACACTTCCATTGTTTTCTCAATAAGGTCAAAAAAATGGCTTGTACACACCGTTGAAAAGTTTCCGGTGCATTGCACAGGCCAAAAGGCATCTTCCGGTATGCAAAAATTCTAAAGGAACAAGTGAACGCCATCTTCTCATGGTCTTCCAGATCAACTGAGATTTCATTATAACTAGAATTGCCATCTAGGAAGCAATAAAATTCTTGACCCGACAATCTCTCAAGCATTTGATCTATAAACGGAAGTGAAAAGTGATCTTTTCTAGTAGCGGTATTAAGCCTCTTATAATCGATACACATTCTCCAACCCGTTACAGTTCTCGTCGGAATCAATTCATTTTTTTCATTTCTTATAACGGTCATCCCTCCCTTCTTGGGCACAACTTGCACAGGACTCACCCACGGACTATCGAATATCGGATAAATCATTCCGGCATCCAATAGCTTAACAACTTCCTTTCTCACCACTTCCTTCATAGTAGGATTCAAACAGCGTTGAGTTTGAGCTACCACTTTGAAGTCCTCTTCCATTAAGATTTTGTGCATGCAATAGGCCAGACTAATTCCTTTCAAATCGGAAAGAACCCAACCCATAGCTTGTTGATGTTTCTTCAACACTTTAATCAAACGATCTTCCTCTTTGTCGGACAAAATGTTACTAATGATAACCGACTTGTTACAACCGTCATCAAGGAACACATACTTCAAATTAGAAGGAAGCACCTTCAATTCAAGTTGAGATTTATCATCATTCGCCTCTTTCTTCAACGCTTCCATTTCACTTTCCAATGGTTGTAACTCTTTTAAAAATTCAAGTTCCTTCAAGCATTCTTCAAGTTCCCTTTCTTCCTCATTGGTTAGTATTTCAAATGAGTCACCAAGAACTCTTTCCAAGGGAGATGCTATGTGAACTTGCTTTGAGACTTCCATTATGGCTTCTTCCATTGCTTCAAAACGGAAACTATCATGCTTATCTTTGGAATGCTTCATTGCTTCAAAATGATTAAAGCTTACATCTTCATTTTGAACTCTTACTTTCATAAGACCATCATTAACATCAATCATCATTTGAGCGGTCTTCATAAAGGGCGTCCAAGAATCAATGGAGCATCTTCGTCTTCCTCCATATCAATTACAACAAAGTCAACCGGAAAGAAAAATTTATCCACCTTAACCAATACATCTTGATCCAATCCATGAGGATGAGTTGTAGATTTGTTGGCCAATTGTAATGTCATTCGAATTGCTTTCATTTCAATGTTCCCAATCCTCTTCACAATAGACAATGGAATTAAGTTGATGCTTGATCCCAAATCAATTAAGCCTTTGCCAACATAAACATCACCAATTGTTCTCGGCAAAGTAACATACCCCGGATCGACTTTTTTCTTTGGTAGAGTTATTTGAATTATTGCACTACAACTTGTATCAAGGATAATTGTTTCTGGCTCTGAATATCTTCGCTTTTTTGTAAGAATATATTTCATGAACTTAGCATATTTGCTCAAGCGCTTCGGAAAATAGAATGTTGATTTGCAATTGCCGGAATATATCCATGAAACGAGTGTAATGCCTTGCATTGTCTTTCTTGGTGGGCACATGAGGGTAAGGTAAGTTTTGAATAGGAATTGTAGCGAGCGATTTTTGTCGGTGACGCGACCACCTTATCGCTGGAATTGGGTTTTCCTCCTCGCGGAGAAAGGGGTGCTACTTTCTGATTTCTTATTTATCCCATGAAGCTGGAAGGGAAAGGGAAGGTATCTAAAACTAACCTTGCACGCGAATGTTTAACTGAACAAATGCTTAAAATAGATTCGGGGAGTCGGGGTCAGGTTATACAATGGGCAGTTGTCAGGTACCCATCCTATATGTGGTTATCCACAGGATATTAGCTTTAGGTTACGCTTTGTACTTGATGGTGTTTATCTGGTAATGGGTTGGGAAAGTTTCTTGGGAAATATGATAGAGTGAGTGAGTTTTTGTTGATGTTTTTGGGAAGGTTCTGGACCTAAGTTTTGATTTATGTATGAAGGTACTGGACCTAGAGTTTTTTATTAGTATGCTCGCTAAGATTTCGCAATCTTATGCCGACTATTCCCGTTTAAACGAAACAGGGAAATCAGAACAATCGTAGTTCCTCCTATTCTAAGGGAGGAAAAAGATGTTTTGGTTTCTTGTTCAAAGCCCAAGATTGAAGCTAAAGGGTTGAATATTTGTGTCTTGTTCAAAGCCCAAGATTGAAGCTAAAGGGGTATTTGAGAGAGAATTTGTCATCTCTAAAGAGGGATTGTTGATTTTTTGTGTGCCTTGATCAAAGCACAAGGTTGATGCTAAAAGGTTAATTGACTCCACTGGGGGAAGTCTTTATCTGTCTTGTATGAAGCCCAAGATTGAGGCTGAATCTGCTGAGGGGAAAATCATTATAAAAAGCCTAAGAGGAGGAGGGAAAGGATTGACTCAACAAGAGAGTATATTTTTTTTCTGTCTCGTACGAAGCCCGAGATTGAGGCTAAAATGGGTTGACTCAACAAGAGAGTGCTAAAAGGTGATTGACTCAACAAGAGAGTCCATGAGAGTGATTGACTCAACAAGAGAGTCTGAAAATGTGATCGACTCAACAAGAGAGTCTGGGAAGTAATTGATTGACTCAACAAGAGAGTCTGAAAAGGTTAACTCCGATGGGGAGAATCATTGTGCAAAGCCCAAGAGGAGGTTGACTTTCCTGAGGAAAGGATCATTATACAAAGCCTAAGAGGAGGCTAGCTTATGCTGGGCATTCTTGAGATCCTGAGGCATGTCCAAATGGGGAGAACAACTCTTGCAGGGGAATGCAGAAGGATTGATAGATCAGATACCTTGAGGTTCTGATTTGAGATGATGTTATATGATGATAAACTGACCCTGGTTGGGGAGTTTTTAGGAGAGAAACAGGGTTTTAGAACCTATGGGTTTTAACTCAGCTGGAGAGCAATCCAGAATCATGGGTTTCTCCTATATTTTTAAGTAACTTGAGAATGTCTTTGAGACTCAAGGAGATTTAGACTGTCCAAGTCTATTGGAAAGGTCTATCTTTGTACAACGCCCAAGAGGAGGCCGACTCGTTTAAGGGATGAGTATCAACCCTAAAATTGGTCTGAGGGCTTTTATAACTCCTTTTAGAAAGACAGCTCTAACAAAGGATGACTAAGTTTTGTCTTATACCTTTAAGAGGTCGTGAGGGTCCTTGTATGAAGCCCAAGAGAAGGCATGAGAACTTTTAAGAAGCCGACGGGTCCTTGTACAAAGCCCAAGAGGAGGCGGGAATGCTTTTAGGAAGCCTATGGGTCCCAAACCAAGAAAAGCTCAAGAAATGTTATTCACAGAGAATAGATCATTTAGTGAAAGTTCTGTGATTTGAAGAAACTCAGGAGATGCTATTCACAGAGAATAGATCAACTCCGGGGAGTAGAATTCCTTTGACAATTTCTAGGGGTGACAGTCTGAGAAAAGGTTCACCGAGAATACTGCCTTTCTCTTTGTTCCATATTGTTTAACCCCAAGAGAAGGGAAGACTGTATCTGGAAATCCTATGGGGATCTAGTTTTGTTTGTATTTAAGAGTGACCAAACGGGTTTTACCTAGTTCTAGACCTAGTTGTCGGGGAAAACTCTAAATAAATATACTAGTATATATACAGTTGATATATGACAAGTATGTAAAACGGTATGAAAAAAGGCTAATCGTGCGCAGCTTCCCACAATACAGTTATATATATATATATATATATATATATATATATATATATATATATATATATATATATATTTGACATGTAAGTAAAAGGATGAAAGAAGACTAACCATGCGCAGCTTCCCACAATACAGTTATATATATATATATATATATATTAAAGCAAGCAAATGAAAGTGGATAAAACTTACAGGTGAGCAAGCTTCCATGCTGTATTTTTAGTTGTTCAAAGAAATTAAAGAAAGTTTTGATAACAACTGTATACTTGAATCTAAATCAAAAGGGAAATTGTTTTGAAAAGATTGTACTGGGAATACTGGGACTTATACAACGTCTGAGGTCCAAAGGTTTTGGTTAAAAAGGGATTGGGTCTTACACTCTAGTAGAGGCCCAAAGATTTGTTTTTGTATAAGTGGTGGGGCTTACAACTCAAGGAAAGGCCCAAGGTTTATTGTTTAAAAAGACGACGATCGCGTCGAACTTTTGAAAATGTACAGAGGGACTTATACAACGTCTGAGGCCCAAAACAAGTTTAGTTTCAAAAAGGGGTTGGGTCTTACACTCCATTAGAGGCCCAAAGATTATTTTGAAAAAGAAAGATGGGACTTACAACATGAGGGTAGGCCCAGATGGTTTGTTTGAAAACGGCGATCGCGCCGAGGTTTTTGAAAACACAGTGGGTCTTATACAATAACTGAGGCCCAACAAGGTATCTTATTTACAAGGAATGGGTATTACACTCTATTAGAGGCCCAAAGAGTTTAAAAATGAATAAAGAGGGGTCTTATAGCTCAAGGAGAAGCCCAATTGATTTTGTTACAAAGGCGACGATCGCGCCGAACTTTTGAAAATATATCGAGGGACTTATACAATATGTGAGGCCCAAAAAGGTTTATCTACAAAAGGGTTGGGACTTACACTCTATTAGAGGCCAATGATGTTTTGAAAGGTTTGATAAGGATCAAAAACCAAAGAAACCCTAATTTCATTTTCTTTTAAAAGTAATCCTTTTAATAAAATGAATAAAATGACAAAAACACCAAATAAGTCTAAATAAACTACTTGTGATTTTTGGTTAAGGTTTGAAGAATGAGGTTTTAATCACAAGATGATTTAGGACTCATTTGATTTTGATTTTCAAGATGAATATTCATTTTTAAAAGGTTTAAAAACAATAAAAATGAATTTATTTAGAAAAATATCAACTATATTAAATAACTAATATAAATTTGATTTTTTTGTGGAATAAAATATTTTAACATTTTTGTGATTTTTTGCAAAAAGAACCAATAAAAAATCATTAAAATTGAAGAAGAAATTACTTTTCCAAATCATTTAAAATATAACAAAATATGTAAAAAAAACGGAAAAAAAAGTGGTAAAAAGAGGATCTGGGGCGAGGGGGATTCGAACCCCACACCTCTTAGGTGCATCGTGCGCCTTCTACCACTGGGGTGATGATACATCCGTGTATCAAAAGCACGCCATGAATATATGAGGCATGCCTTGTTTTTGGCCTGGCCAAGGCAAGGCAAGGCAAGGCTTTGGCCAAAAAACGTGAAGGTTGTAACTTTCTCATTTCTCCATGGATTGGGGCAAATTTTAGGTCTATCCTGCCTAGAATTTCACAAGGAATCCAATGGTGGTGTTGGTTTTTTCAGATGAGGTCCCCATTTCAAAACCCGATGGTGTTCTTGAAATAGGCCTATAATTGCATTTTCTATGCTACCTCTAGTTACAGGCATGAATTACATGATGAATTGGTTCAAACACAACATATATAACATGTATGAGATGTGCATGATCAGTGGACTTCAAAGCAATGCATATTTCAAAGAGTTCAAGTTGTGATGCTTACCTCTTTAGGAGCTTTTTGGGCTATCTGCCAAGTTTCTTGTGCCAGAAGTAATTTAATGCTTTAGACACTCTCAATTGATCCCTTAGAAGCTTTTAGAATGGTTGGAACCAGCTGGAATCCTCAGGAACAAGTTTGAGCTCTTTCTTGCCAAAGGGGCAAAAGTGACCAATATGGCAACTCTCTCAAATGGTGTTCCAAATGTAGGGAACCATTTGGGACAGTTCAAGGATGATATTTGGAGTGTGTTTGAGGTTTTATCTGGTTTTGAAAGTGACTGAATCAAGACAAGGCTTGAAAAATGCAAAAAAGCCCAATTTTGAGGTTTTGAGAGGGGACTTTGTGATTTTGGTGTTACAGGTCACATATGAGAATTTGGACAGCTTAGATATGACATATTGGATATGTTTGGATCATGAGCTGCGGTGGAAATGCTCTCTTACTCAAAAACTCAGAGTTACCTTGCAAAAGAAGGCATTTTGGCCTAGAGAAAGGGATTTTGAGGAAAGCATCAGTTTGGTTGCTTTGGGTACTCAAACTAAGCACAAATGAGCTCTATTTATAGTAGAGCAAGTTTGTTTTGCAAGCAATAGTGTGTGGCAACTACAGCAGGTTGTTGGCCAATGGTGAACAAATGGAATCTCAAGTCTCCTCTAGCCATTGACTGGAGGTTAGGGCACATGCCTATGGTTCTTTGATTCAAGGATAAGGCTTGATTGAAGTGTGCATTCTTGCTCTGATACATACCACCTCTAAGCATCCATTGAATGCTCCAAAACAAAATTGGAGTCTTGAAGCATCTTTAGCCTTTTTAGGTTTGACATACTACTTGTAGATTTTGGGACTTTGGAGGCTGATGGATCAGTTCTTGTCCCTTGGTTGTTCCCCCTTGAGGTGTGCAGATGGATAAGCATGCTTGGAATTACACAATTTGAGCAATTTGAGCCCTTGTGCACAAATCTGCCTTGCCAAGACAGTTTGCAGCAAGGCATGTTGCAGCTGTCATAACTCCTAGCTCAGATGGAGTTTGATGGAGTTCTTGGCCATTTTAGAAAGCTCTCCTGTGATACAACACATTTATGATCATAGTTTATCTTGATACTTTTTGGATCCAAGTGAAAAATGCCCCTACATTTGGAAAAAAAGCAAGGCAGAGTCTGACTTATTGAAAATTTCACTAAGTGTTGGAAAAAGCGACATTTCATGTTTTCAGCCATTTTGATCACTCCATAACTTAGAATGCAATAGGAATTGGAATGAGGTGTAGTTGACACTTTTAAAGTATGACATGAGAGCTACAAATCCATCTTTGGATCATCCAAAATGGTTGCTTGGATCTCAAGTTATGATCCTTGAAAGTTGGTACCCCAGCCACTTTCTTCACTAACTTAGAAAAATTCTAAGTTTTTTTATGGTTACCCCTTTTACAAGTTAACTCATTTTCTTTGGTTTTTCTTGATTAATGATTATTCCAATCACAAATTAACATTGTTTTAGGGTTAAGGAAACTTGGTTGACCAAAAAATCAAAAAGTCAAACTTTGACTTTTTGTACAGTAGACTTTTTATCAGATGAATTTCAAACTATGTGATTCTCTATGAAATCAAGTCCTTGACTTAAATCAAACTTAATATATGGATTCCATAGGTGTTGTAGGGTGTATTGAATCATGTCCCAAGGTTTGGGAGCATGCCTTGGTCAAAAGTCAAAGATGCAGTTGACTTTTTCTTCAAAACCCTATTTGTGGTCCAGATGAAATTGAAACTTGTAGATCAAGCTTTTGAGATCAATCCATTGTTGCAAATGGATCAACATAGTATGTTAGAGACCCAAAAATCATGTCTTGAGGTCTTGGCTCATGTTTTGTCCCAAAAGTCAACTTAGGGGTGAATTACGTCAAGAAACCCTAACTCCTGATTTTTTATAAATGCCTTCCCTGAGGTTAAATTGACTTGATGATTGGGTCCATGAGGTCTCATGGAGTATCTTAGGTTATGCTTTGAAGCATTGGCTCATGCCTAGAGGAAAAATTCCATCTGAAGGCCTTAGTCGACCAAAACCCTAATTTGGTGACACTGGCGATCTTGAGGCTTAATCCACTTGGAATTTTGCGACCATGTGCTTGATTCTTGATGTGGGAGTCCTCTTGATCCTCTATGGGTGTTTGAGAGGTTAGAAAAGTTAAAGATCATATCATTCATTGATTGTTCCTTTGTCTAAGTGCCCTAAGAGGGGTTAAAACCCTAGTCTTTGATTGTGGTGAATGCTCAAACATCTCTGAGGAGACTGATGAGGCATAATGGTACATCCATATTGTGGTGATGATTTGCACAATGATAGGAAATCTTAGTGGTCACAATTTGGGGTATGACAGATGCCCCTATTTAATCTTCTTGGATTTGAAGGTGTGAATGGCGAAGGTATTTGGGCATTCGGGGTGCAAGAGGATTAAATATCGGAATACCCAAAATTTTGATAGTGGTTATGAATGGCAGCTTGCCCATCCATCTTCTTTTGCTAAGCAATGATGCTTAGAAAAGGTAAAACTTCCCCTCAATCCTGGTTTCCTACCAGGGAAGTGGTCTCAGTTTCTGAAATGAACATTCCCTCGATCCTGGTTTCCTACCCAGGAACTGCTCTCAGTTTCTAATATAAACTTCCCCTCGATCCTAGTTTCCTACCAAGGAACTGGTCTAAGTTTCTGATATAAACTTCCCCTCGATCCTGGTTTCCTACCAGGGAACTGGTCTAAGTTTCTGATATAAACTTCCCCTCGATCCTGGTTTCCTACCAAGGAACTGGTCTCAGTTTCTGATATAAACTTCCCCTCGATCCTGGTTTCCTACCAGGGAACTGGTCTCAGTTTCTGATATAAACTTCCCCTCGATCCTGGTTTCCTACCAGGGAACTGGTCTCAGTTTCTTTTGTCAATAAACTTTCTTGACAAGGGACGCTATGTGTAGCGGTTTTCAACAAACTTCTCGCCGAGTTTTCTACAAAGGGAGATGCCATTTGATGGGAAAAAGTTTTGATGTCAGACTTGCTGGGGAACCCATTCGTCTGAGTTGTAGAGGTGTACAAACTTCTCTGTTGGAGACGCCATTTGTTGACTCTACTAGGGAAAACGAGTCTCTTGAGAAACTGCTTCCTGCTTGGGGATACTACATCATACTTTTCTTCGAGATCCTTTCGGAGAAATTTCATGCGATGTAATCCTATTTGGAGGTGCTGATGACCTTTTTTTATAGTAAATTTTCTGAGAGAAACTGTTGTGTTGCCGAATCTCCGGTTGCGAGGCTTTCTCTGGGGATTTTCCTTAATTCAGGAAAGCGAAGATATCATCTTCAATGGCGAAGAATGACGTGTGTCGATGGTCTTCTTGTTTTTCAGAGGTTCAAATTATCAAAGTGGTCGAGGCTCGAATCTAATCCAGAAATAAACTGGATCAGGGATTGTTTAGACGCAACATTTCCAGACGAGGAAAGAACTGGCAACTCGATTGAGAGGACTTTTATTGAATGTAAATCAATAATGCATGATGTATGTATGTATATGCTGATAAAACTGACGCGATATACAAACTAACGGATGAACATGACTAGATACTCGACCACTGCAGGGGACGAAGAAGTATCTCTGGTTCAAGATAGCAATTCTGCCTTGCTTAGGAGAAAAAGTTCCTATGGGGAACACCGTCGGTCGGGCTTAAGGGATAAGAACTCTGTCGGGGATGTCAGATGGAGTAATCGCATCTGACACAGTTGATCCTTCATTCAGGTGTACTGGTTTAGAAGGAGTACTTTGATTCTGCACTTTGAGGTTCGACTACTTCTTGAGAAGTGATCGATGTTCTTCCGATGCTTAACAGTCAAAAGAATTGCGATCTTTATTTTAAAAGTAGAAAATTTTTTACAAGTAAATTCATTTTTGTTTTATTCCAAGAATCGTTAATCATGTTAAAATGTCATTCTATAAAGCTAAAACAAATAAGAATTGCAAACAAAAGCACTAGGGCTCAAATTTTATTGATAGGATGGAAATCAGCCAAGCGCGTGATTCCATAGAGTATTTACAAAGTTTAGAAAATGGTAATTTAAGGGAAAAGGGCTACATTGAATCATAACGACCGTTATCCTTCTACTATCTTTGAATTCTGGACATCCCGAGCTTCTGTCGAAGATGACCTTGACTGGAGTTTTTCTTCTGATGGATGGCATTACTGCTAAGGAGTTGAACTGATCAGACGTAGTTACTTGCCATTAATCCCTAATTTTTGCCTGGATTGTACTTTGAGATTTCCAATCCACCGGGATGACTTTTGATTATGTCTCTAATTTTTGCCTGGACCGCCCTTTTGGGTTTTCAATCCACCGAGACTTTTTTTTTTATTTAGGCGAAGTATTTCTTGACTACATCAACATTCGTGGGGTAGGCAAATTTCTCTCCGTCCATGGTTGCGAGTCTCAAGGCACCGCCTGAGAAAGCTTTCTTGACCACACAGGGGCAGTCATAATTCAGAGTCCACTTGCCCCGAGAGTCAGTGAGAAAAGATTGTATCTTCTTGAGCAAAAGGTCTCCTTTTCTAAAGACGCGAGGTCGAACTTTTTTTTCAAATGCTTTCTTCATCCTTTGCTGATACAACTGACCATGGCATAGTGTCGTTATTCTCTTTTCTTCGATCAGATTCAGTTCGCCGTGTCGACTTTGACACCATTCAGCTTCTGTTAGCTTGGCTTCCATCAATACCCAGATTGATGGGATCTCTACCTCTATGGGGAGCACTGCTTCCATGCCATATACTAGAGAGAAAGGGGTCGCCCCTGTTGAAGTGCGGACAGATGTGCGATAACCGTGAAGAGCAAAGGGTAGCATCTCGTGCCAGTCTTTGTAGGTTACAACCATCTTTTGAACGATCTTTTTGATATTCTTGTTAGCCACTTCTACCGCTCCTTTCATCTTGGGTCGGTAGGGAGATGAGTTATGGTGTTCGATCTTGAACTCATCACACAACTCTTTCCTCATCTTGTTGTTCAAGTTGGATCCATTATCCGTAATGATCTGGCTCGGAACACCATAACAGCAGATGAGATTATTTTTGATAAATCAGACCACCACTTGTCTAGTAACATTAGTGTACGATGCTGTTTCGACCTACTTGGTGAAGTAGTCAATGGCTACCAGGATAAACTGATGTCCGTTTGAAGCCTTGGGTTCGATCATGCCAATCATGTCGATTCCCCATATGGAAAAAGACCATGGGGAAGAGAGAACTTTGAGATGTGTAGGCGGTACATGGATTTTGTCTGAGTATATCTGACACTTGTGACACTTCCTCATGTACTTGTAGCAATCAGATTCCATTGTCAACCAATAGTACCCTGCTCTCAGAATTTTTCTCGCCATTGTGTGTCCGTTGGCATGACTGCCAGATGATCCTTCGTGAATTTCTTTTATCAGCATGTTTGCTTCTGGTCTGTCTACGCATCGGAGCAAGACCATATCGAAATTCCTCTTATAGAGGGTATCACCGCTCAGGAAGAAGCTGCAAGCCAGCCTTCCGAGGGTCTTTCTGTCTTTTCTGGATGCCCCAGGTGGGTATTCTTGTTTCTGAAGGAAGCATTTGATATCATGATACCAAGGTTTGTCGTCTATGACTGCTTCGATCGCGAAGATGTAAGCGGGCCGTTCTAGATTATGTCGATCTTAGGTATGTCATTCCATTGACCTACACTAATCATGGAAGAAAGAGTGGCTAGTGCATCAGCCATGTGATTCTCTTCACGAGGGATATGATGAAACTCGATTTTGTTGAAGAATGGTAACAACCTTCTCACATAACCTTTGTAAGGAACCAATCCTGATTGGTATGTGTTCCAATCTCCTTTGATCTGATTGATAACCAGGGCCGAGTCGCCATATACATCCAAGTTCTTGATCCTTAAGTCGATCGCTTCTTTGAGACCCATGATACAAACTTCGTATTCGGCCTCGTTGTTTGTACACTTGAATGTTAGTCAGGCGGTGAAAGGAATGTGGGTAGCCTGAGGTGTTATGATGATTGCCCCAATTCCATTTCCATAATTGTTGATAGCTCCGTCAAAGATTAGTCCCCGTTGGGAAGCTGGTTCTGGCCCTTCATTGGGTAGCGGTTCATCGCAATCTTTCATTTTTAAATATATGACATCTTCGTCTGGGAAGTCAAACCTGACTGATTCTTGATAGTCAATCGGTTAATGAGCCAAATAATCGGCTAAAATACTTCCTTTAATGGCTTTTTGAGTGTGGTATTCGATGTCGTATTCTGATAACAACATCTGCCAACGGGCTATCCTTCCCGTGAGAGCAGGCTTTTCAAAGACATACTTGATTGGATCCATTTTGGAGATTAACCAAGTAGTGTGACGAATCATATACTGGCGAAGAAGTTTGGATGCCCAAGCCAGAGCACAGCAAGTTTTCTCAAGCATAGTGTACCGGGTCTCGCAGTCGGTGAATTTCTTGCTTAAATTGTAAATGGCAGACTCTTTCCGTTTTGTTTCGTCTTGTTGGCCAAGTACACAACCCATAGAGTCTTCCAAGGCTGTTAGGTATATGATCAGTGGTCTTCCTTCCACTGGAGGTGATAGAATCGGTGGATTCAACATGTATTCCTTGATACTGTCGAAGGCGGTTTGGCAGTCTTCTGTCCAAACGCAGTCCTGATTCTTTTTGAGTAATTTAAAGATTGGCGTGCATGTCGCGGTCATGAGGAATATAAATCTGGAAATGTAATTCAGACGCCCCAAGAACCCTCTAACTTGTTTCTCAGTTTTTGGATAAGGTATTTCTTGAATAGCCTTGACCTTCTCAGGATCAACCTTAATCCCTTTCCGGCTGGCGATGAACCCTAACAGTTTATTTAAACGGACACCGAACGTGCGCTTATTGGGATTAAAGCGGAGTTTGCACTTTCTCAGACGCTCGAATAGTTTTGACAGGTGGGTCACATGCTCCTCTTTTGTCTTGGATTTGGCAATCATATCATCGACATATACCTCAATTTTCTTGTATCATGTCATGAAATAGAGTAGTCATGGCCCTGCCCCGACGTTCTTTAAACTGAACGGCATTACCTTGTAACAAAAAGTTCCCCATGGGGTGATGAATGAAGTTTTCTTTATGTCTTTCGGTTTGATTTGATTATAGCCCGAGAATCCATCCATGAAGGAGAATACTTTGAACTTTGATGTACTGTCTACCAGCATGTCTATATGTGGTAAGGGAAAGTCATCCTTTGGACTGTCTTTGTTCAGATCCATGTAGTCTACACACATTCTGGACTGTCCGTCCTTTTTCGGAACTGGTACGATGTTGGCTAACCATTGAGGATATTCTGATGTGGCGAGAAAACACGCATCAATCTGTTTTTGTACTTCCTCTTTGATTTTGATGGCCATGTTTGGGTGAGCTCTTCTCAACCTATGTTTTACTGGTGGATATTTTGATCTTAATAGTAGACGATGTTCCACGATGCTGGTATCCAACCCTGGCATATCCTGATAGGACCAAGCGAATACATCGGGAAACTCTTTGAGAAGCGTTATCAAATCTTGTTTGACAGTTGAACTGAGTAGTGCCCCAATCTTGACTTCTTTTCTCTCTTCTTCTGAACCTAAGTTGACCGTTTCCAACGGCTCTTTGTGAGGTTCAATGGACCTTTCTTCTTGCCTGAGTAATCGGGAGATCTCTTCTGGAATTTCTTCGTCATTTTCTTCTTCAGCCTCAAATACCGGGAATTCAAAGTTGGGAGAAGGCATTGGATTGTATGTTTCAATAGGGTTTAAAACAAGCAATCTGCATGACGTGATGATTATTTTTAGAAGAGATAGAGAGAAATGCAAGAGTGTTGTGTAGTGTATTTTCTGAAAACACTTGTTTTTATTATTGAATTGTTTTTTAGGATTTTCATTTTCTGAAAAAGCGAAAAGAGAAAATAGCAATAAATGCGGAAATTACAGAACAACATTATTTTATTTATGATTTGGTTGATTCTTGAAACTACAACCCTATAAAACAAAACTCTGTCGCTTTGGGCAAAGCGAAGAGGGATATTTACAGAAAGTGAGCCCTATCAAAACATTTGTTTCACCTGGGCAGGGTGAAAGGTTAAAGTAAAGACGACAATTACTTAGATTTATGAACAACTTTTGAAACGTTGACAGCAACCCATTGGCGGCGAACTCCTCGGTGAATCACAAAGTCTGGTACCTTCTTTCTTGACTTGTCTTCAGAAATAACACTGATTTCTGATGGAGCAGGATCGTTGGAATCTGTCTCCCAGGCAGAGTTGTCGTAGGAGGATTCGTCAGCTATATCTTGCATAGTGTTTGTGCTCTCAGGTAAATCTCCCCATCCAGTAGGCTGGATGTCTTCGAACCTGATATGAGAGCTTTCAGGAGCGGTGTACTTGACCAAGTAGTCGAACTTACCGCTTGGTTGTCCTAAGGTGTCCCACACTTCTTTGGAACTGGAGGGGTCATCTCTTTCGATGACGTTGACCTCGGGAAAGTCATAGTTAAGGAACTGCTATCCTACAATCTTTGCAAATTCATCGTCGTACTGGATATTTTCTGAATGCCCCGAGTAATGATCCCATGACATGGTGGGGACGCAGGTATTCTTTTCAATGATGCTCAGTTGATATGCATCGTTAGGCTGATTCTCTTGTTCCAAGTCTCCTGGGTACGGCAGCCAGATAGGCAGGCCATCCATTGGGCCATAATAGTCGTGGTAAAAGTTGTTCTTTATCAGAGTGTCTTCCTCTAATGAGTTCGGTGGGGCACGACATCCTTCAGGATCACAATCTCCCTATATCATTTTGACATCTGGTCTCGGTATAAATCTCGGACTCTGTGCGGGATAGCAAAATGGCGTAGACGCCTCTTCCTGAGACATATAGCCGTCCTCGTTAAGGTAGGACTTCCACTCTTCATCTTTATCGGAGGAGTCACCCTCGTTAATGGTATGTACTTCTTGAGACACTGGGTGAAGGAAACCTCCACTGTGGAAGAAGTCCTGAATGGGATGAAAACTTTCATCGTTAGTAGCAGCCTGGATATAAGTTGAAGAGAAACCAAGACCCTTCTTTGTTTTGTTATCCGTAGGAATGACAAGCTGTCCCCATCCTTTTGCATTGTTACTTTTGATCACTTCTAGAGCATCTTTGTACGAGGAAATTGATGTTCCCTTTTCTGATTGGTTGTCATTGCTCACCGAAAGTGCTTGGAACTGAGTTCCAACAACCTCCTCTGGTTCTACACAAGTGTCCATTAATAGGTTACTCACGATCAAGGCTTGTTCTCCACAGACTGTGACTAGTTGGTCGTTCTTGACGAACTTCAGCTTCTGGTGAAGTGTCGAAGTGACTGCCCCAGCTTGGAAGGTGTGAGGACCGATAGTTATGGGAAGGTCGACTTCGTCAGTAACTGTTTTTAAGGATCTGTCAAATACTTTGACGATGACCTCACTGCCCCTCATCGGAGATCCTTTAAATGATAGTCACATTAACGTAGACTTCGACATAACATTCAGAGCCGATCCGGTGTCTACCAGTACGCTGGCTAAAGCATCGTCCTGGCAGTTGACTGTAATATTGAGCGCCATGTTATGACTTTTGCCTTCTTCTGGTAATTCCTCATCACTAAACCCCAAGTTGTTGCAAGATGTGATGTTGGAGATGATGCTGTTGAATTGGCTTATTGTCACATCTTGTTCCACAAAGGCTTTCTCTAAGACTTTCTGTAGAGCCTCCCTGTGAGCCTCGGAGCTGAGTAACAGAGATAGTATAGAGATTTTTGAAGGAGTTTGCAACAGCTGATCAATGATGTTGTACTCACTTTTCTGGATGAGCTTCAGCATCTCATCGTTGTTCTTTGAAAGGTTGGGATCACTGGACTGACCGACTGGTTGATCAGGAACTTTTGCTTGAGGTTCCTTTTCTTTGCTGGGTTCTCCAACTCCTCGGTTGAAGATTCGACCGCTCCGTGTTACTCGACTGATGTCTGCAATATTCATGACGGAGGGTAATGGAGTTTCCTTTCCATTCTCAATTGTTGTTGCACCGTATTTGTAAGGGATTGCCTTATCGAACTTGTACGGTACTGGTCCCGGCAGATAGATAACTACAGGAGCCTTTTGATTTTTCTGACCATCATAGCTGGCCTCGATTGGTTCGAGGTTGAGAACCCTTCCACCATCAAGAGGAACTCTTAATTCATGGAGTAGAGGGATTATGGCGCACACGTCTTTGGTCCTCTTATGATCAGAGAGTACGACGACATCTTTGATCTAATTAGCGAAATAGTCAGGCATCAAGTTGATTGACCCAGAACTTGGATACGGTCGAATCTCTTTGTAGTCCAACTGACTTTGAAGGGCTGCTCGCACGAGATAACATCCTTGATTATTCTCTGAGCAAACTCTACATCGCTCATAGTTGTGTGGTGGCACCTGGCCACGTCCGCTTTGTATGCAGTGTAACCTCACTAGGTTTGTTTCCATTGATCGAACATCCTGACTTTAATGTCTAGATAGATCGGAAGCCAGCAGTGATTCAACAAATGTTGCAGTGTCCTCTGAACGAGTGCACATCCTTGATCACTCTCACGACACCCTTTGCAGTTCTGATAATCGTGCGAGGTCAGAAAACTGAGATGGACTTACTTAGCGTGTAACTCCACTAAACTGGTATTCATCAAGCGAATATCGAAGATTTGAATCATGTTGACCTGATAGGGATTTCTATCACGGTAGTCCTGGATCCATCCAAGATCTATCTGACGCTGGATGACCTCTTGTACAAAAGAGCATACCTGATTGTTTACCGAGCAGATCAGACAGGAATTGTAATCGTGTCATGGCAGATCATGATGTTGGCTTTGCCTTGAGTGTATTGCCACTAAATTGACATTCATCGTACAGATGTCGTGGTTCTGAATGATGTTGGAATTTCTATAAGTCATGTTGACCTCACGAATTCGGTGATCTTGGATCCAACCGAGATCCAACTGTTCCTGTAGAGCTGGTTGCACCACAGAACATCCTTGATTGTTTTTAGAGCAGATATCACACTGGTGATAGTTGTGAGATGGTACATGCCCGTATCTGCTCTGTTTGCAACGCATCTTGACCAAATTGATTCCCAATAAGAGTACATCATGAATTTGATAGTTGTGGTTAGACTCTCCCTCTATCAAATTTACCGTAACTTTCTCGTGTTGAGGCAGTGGGTTTGTCTGAACATTTGGATTCGTATCCTTGAAGGATAAGATCGCGCTCCTGATAAGTTTTTGCACATCGGATTTGAAACTGCGACAATTTTCTATGTTATGCCCTGGTCCTCCTTGATGGTAAGGGCAAGTCTGATCCGCTTTGAACCAAAAAGGAGGATTCTCTGGTATTGTAAGAGGTGACCTGGTTTAGACGTGCCCCTTGACCAGTAATAGTGGAAATAGTTCTGCGTACAACATTGGTATAGGGTCAAACCCTGATGGTCGCATTGTACGGTTGTTGTTGTTCTGAGGACGAGCCTGCTGAAGAGGCTGTTGTGTCCTTTGCTGATATTGTTGTTGATGCGGTTGGCTTTGAGCAACCTGAGGTTGATACGTTGGAACAAGCGCAGGGTTGATAGCAGGAATTACAGCTGCTACTGGTTGGTACAATCGCCTTTGCTTTCCGAGAGAGATATTACTAATATCTTGCTCTTTTTTCTTAGGGAAAGCACTACCATATCTTTTGGTACTGCTTAATGATCCAGCGTCTTTTACTAAACGTCCTTCTCGGACTGCTTCCTCAAGATGAACTCCCATGCTCACCATCTCAGTGAAGTCACTGGGCGCACTAGCGACCATTCTATCATAGTAAAATGAGCTCAAGGTTTTCAAGAAAATCTTTGTCATCTCTTTTTCCTCAAGAGGTGGATCAATCTGGGCGGAAATTTCACGCAATCTCTGAGCATATTCCTTAAAGGTTTCCTTGTCCTTCTACAATATGGCTCTAAGTTGATCTTTATCCGGTTCCATGTCCAGGTTATACTTATATTATTGAACGAATGCAGCACCAAGATCTCTTAAAGTGACAATCTTAGTATGGTTTAAACCCATGTAGAATTTGAGTGCGGCACCGGTTAAACTATCCTGGAAGTAATGGATCAATAGCTGTTGGTTCTCTGTTTGAGTTGACATCCTTCGAGCGTACATCACCCAGTGACTTTGAGGGCAAGAGTTACCCTTGTACTTTTCAAATTCGGGCACCTTGAATTTGTACGGAATTTTCACATTGGGGACCAAACAAAGGTCTGCGGCGTCTTTTCCGAATAGATCCTGACTGCGAATGGCATGCAGTTCCTTCTGCATCTCCAGGAATTGTTCCTGGAACTCATTCATTCTATCGTACATACTTTCGTTTCCACCAGAAGGTATCTATGGAATCTGTCATTCTGGGACAGTGTGTACCACGGGTGGTGGTATAGTCATTACGGCAGTGACTCTTGGTGCTTCCTTCTCCCGAAGTTTGTAACCTTCAGGAGTTACTGTCATGCCCCTTGCATCTTCACTTTCCCGAAGTTTGTAACCTTCAAGCCCAGCGGTTCCTGCTGCAATTTCTGGATCTTCTGTGATCGGAGGAATATATCCTTTCGGGATATAGTTGAGTGGCATTCCCTAGGGACGATCTTTAGGCATGTTATACCGAGGATCATACTTTTCCACTATGGGCGTAGATGTGATCTCTGAGATCACAGTCCTTTGTTGTTGCATCTGAGCTGCTGCCAGAGCTTGTATGTCATTGTGAAGTTTCCTTAGATATTCTTTCAGAGCGTTGAGTTCTTCTCTTAACTCTATGTTCTCTTCCTCGAGATTATCCATTTTCTTTTGAATGTTGGCCGGAGTATTGTACGGATGAGACAGTTTGACTCTAGAATCGAGACACAAACGTGAGATTCGTAGGGAAGAAGAATGCGTGATGCGAGGATGATGAATGATATGCAATGATTATATGATTAATTTTTGTTATTTTCAACAGAAACTTCAACAATTGGATTGCAAACATCATACAGTGGGGAAGCCCCGTTTTATTGAATTCAAAGATTGCGGAAATGGAAATACAGTAATTTACAAAGTGCTATAAAAGAAAAAGTCTAAACTTATGGATCCTGAGTTCTCTCTGAGGAGGGCTCGGGTGCTGGTTCTGGTACCTTCCTTTTCTTTGACCGGGGCTCTTGAGCCGTTGTCGGGTTGTCATTCCTTTGCCAAGTAACAGGAGCGAGCAAATTCCTTCGGTCTTCTTGATTTTCTACGGCATGTTGCTCTAAAATCTCAATCAGAGCATCTTTATCTTTTAATAGTTGCTGTATTTTCTTACACTCCACATTGAGAATGTGGTACTTGTTCTTCCAAGACCTCATCTCCTGTTGAACTTTGTTGAGGGTAACCAGAAGCTTTTCCTTATCAGAGATAAAGTAAAGGACAGATTTCTTTAACGGAAGAACTTCGTGACGAGGGTATGGCATCCTTAGTTTGAGAGCTCTAGTTTCTCCCCAGCGGAGATAACCTTTTCAGACTCTCTTGTTGAGTCCACTAACTTTTCCGACTCTCTTGTTGAGTCAATCACGTTCCAGACTCTCTTGTTGAGTCACCCCTTTTAGCCTCAATCCTGGGCTTTGTACATGACAGATAAAAAGCACTCTCTTGTTGAGTCAAACCCTTTTAGCCTCAGTCTTGGGCTTTGTACTAGACCTAAATCTTCAAAACTTTCTTTTTAGCCTAGGACACACATCTTCCCCGGCGAAGTCACTTCCTCCCAGTCTTCTTTTAGGCTTTGAGAAATGATTTCCCAAGCAGAGTCAGACTCTTTTCAGCCCCCATCTTGGGCTTTGTACAAGACAGATAATACTCTCCAGCAGAGTTAAATCCTTTTAGCCTCCGTCTCGGGCTTTGTACAAGACACATAAAAATATCCTCACCCGAGTCAGTTAAAATTTCAGCCTCGATCTTGGGCTTTGTACAAGACACATACAAACCTCCCCAACAGAGTCGCCATTTTCCTGTAGCGAGCGAGTTTTATCAGTGACACGACCACCTTATCACTGGAATTGGGTTTTCCTCCTCGCGGAAAAAGGGGTGATACTTTCTGATTTCTTATTTATCCCATGAAGCTGGAAGGCAAAGGGAAGGTATCTAAAACTAACCTTGCACGCGAATGTTTAACTAAACAAACGCTTAAAAGAGATTCGGGGAGTCGGGGTCAGGTTATACAATGGGCAGTTGTCAGCAACCCCTCCTATATGTGGTTATCCATAAGATATTAGCTTTAGGTTTCACTTTGTACTTGATGGTGTTTATCTGGTAATGGATTGGGAAAGTTTCTTGGGAAATATGATAGAGTGAGTGAGTTTTTGTTGATGTTTTTGGGAAGGTGCTGGACCTAAGTTTTGATTGATGTATGAAGGTACTGGACCTAGAGTTTTTTATTAGTATGCCCGCTAAGATTTCGCAATCTTATGCCTACGTATTCCCGTTTAAACGAAACAGGGAAATCAGAGCAATCGTAGTTCCTCCTATTCTAAGGGAGGAAAAAGATGTTTACGTGTCTTGTTCAAAGCCCAAGATTGAAGCTAACAGGCTGAATATTTGTGTCTTGTTCAAAGCCCAAGATTGAAGCTAAAGGGGTATTTGAGAGAGGATTTGTCATCTCTAAAGAGGGATTGTTGATTTTTTGTGTGCCTTGATTAAAGCACAAGGTTGATGCTAAAAGGTTAATTGACTCCACTGGGGGAAGTCTTTATCTGTCTTGTATGAAGCCCAAGATTGAGACTGAATCTGCTGAGGGGAAAATCATTATACAAAGCCTAAGAGGAGGCGAGAAAGGATTGACTCAACAAGAGAGTATATTTTTTTTCTGTATCGTACGAAGCCCAAGATTGAGGCTAAAACGGGTTGACTCAACAAGAGAGTGCTAAAATATGATTGACTCAACAAGAGAGTCCATGAGAGTGATTGACTCAACAAGAGAGTTTGAAAAGGTGATCGACTCAACAAGAGAGTCTGGGAAGTAATTGATTGACTCAACAAGAGAGTCTGAAAAGGTTAACTCCGATGGGGAGAATCATTGTACAAAGCCCAAGAGGAGGCTGACTTTCCTGAGGAAAGGGTCATTATACAAAGCCTAAGAGGAGGCTAGCTTATGCTAGGCATTCTTGAGATCCCGAGGCATGTCCAAATGGGGAAACCAACTCTTGCGGGGGAATGCAGAAGGGTTGATAGATCAGATACCTTGAGGTTCTGATTTGAGATAGTGTTATATGATGATAACTCTAACAAAGGATGACTAAGTTTTGTCCTATACCTTTAAGAGGTCGTGAGGGTCCTTATATGAAGCCCAAGAGAAGGCATAAGAACTTTTAAGAAGCTGACGGGTCCTTGTACAAAGCCCAAGAGGAGGTGAGGATGCTTTTAGGAAGCCTGTGGGTCCCAAACCAAGAAAAGTTCAAGAAATGCTATTCACAGAGAATAGATCATTTAGTGAAAGTTCTGTGATTTGAAGAAACTCAGGAGATGCAATTCACATAGAATAGATCCACTTCGGGGAGTAGAATTCCTTTGACAATTTCTAGGGGTGACAGTCTGAGAAAAGGTTCACCGAGAATACTGCCTTTCTCTTTGTTCCATATTGTTTAACCCCAAGAGAAGGGAAGAATGTATCTGGAAATCCTATGGGGATCTAGTTTTGTTTGTATTTAAGAGTGACCAAACGGGCTTTACCTAGTTCTAGATCTAGTTGTCGGGGAGAACTCTAAATAACTATACTAGTATATATACAGTTGATATATGACAAGTATGTAAAAGGGTATGAAAGAAGACTAACCGTGTGCAGCTTCCCACAATACAGTTATATATATATTTGACATGTAAGTAAAAGGATGAAAGAAGACTAACCATGCACAGCTTCCCACAATACAGTTATATATATATATATATATATATATATATATATATATATATATATATATATATTAAAGCAAGTAAATGAAAGCGGATAAAACTTACAGGTGAGCAAGCTTCCATGTTGTATTGTTAGTTGTTTAAAGAAATTAAAGAAAGTTTTGATAACAACTGTATACTTGAATCTAAATCAAAAGGGAAATTGTTTTGAAAAGATTGTACTGGGACTTATACAACGTCTGAGGCCCAAAGGTTTTGATTAAAAAGGGATTGGGTCTTACACTCTAGTAGAGGCCTAAATATTTGTTTGTGTACATGTGGTGGGGCTTACAACTCAAGGAAATGCCCAAGGTTTATTGTTTAAAAAGACGACGATCGCGTCGAACTATTGAAAATGTACAAAGGGACTTATACAATGTCTGAGGCCCAAAAAAAGTTTGGTTTCAAAAAGGGGTTGGGTCTTACACTCCATTAGAGAACCAAAGATTATTTTGAAAAAGAAAGACGGGACTTACAACACGAGGGTATGCCCAGATGGTTTGTTTGAAAACGGCGATCGTGCCGAGGTTTTTGAAAACACAGTGGGTCTTATAAAATATCTGAGGCCCAACAAGGTATCTTATTTACAAGGAATGAGTCTTACACTCTATTAGAGGCCCAAAGAGTTTGAAAATGAATAAAGAGGGGTCTTATAGCTCAAGGAGAAGCCCAGTTGATTTTGTTACAAAGGCGACGATCGCGCCGAACTTTTGAAAATATACAGAGGGACTTATACAATATGTGAGGCCCAAAAAGGTTTATCTACAAAAGGGTTGGGACTTACACTCTATTAGAGGCCCATGAGTGTTTTGAAATGTTTGATAAGGATCAAAAACCAAAGAAACCCTAATTTCATTTTCTTTTAAAAGTAATCCTTTTAATAAAATGAATAAAATGACAAAAACACCAAATAAGTCTAAATAAACTACTTGTGATTTTTGGTTAAGGTTTGAAAAATGAGGTTTTAATCACAAGATGATTTAGGACTCATTTGATTTTAATTTTCAAGATGAATATTAATTTTTAAAAGGTTTAAAAACAATAAAAATGAATTTATTTACAAAAATATCAACTATATTAAATAAATAATATAAATTTGATTTTTTGTGGAATAAAATATTTTAACATTTTTGTGATATTTTGCAAAAAGAACCAATCAAAAATCATTAAAATTGAAGAAGAAATTAATTTTTCAAATCATTTAAAATATAACAAAATATATAAAAAAAAATGGAAAAAAGTGGTAAAAAGAGGACCTGGGGCGAGGGGGATTCGAACCCCACACTTCTTAGGTGCAGCATGCGCTTTCTACCACTGGGGTGGTGATACATCCGTGTATCAAAACCACCCCATTAATATATGAGGCATGCCTTGTTTTTGGCCTGGCCAAGGCAAGGTTTTGGCAAAAAACGTGAAGGTTGTAACTTTCTCGTTTTTCCGGGGATTGGGGGAAAATTTAGGTCTATCCTGCCTAGAATTTCACAAGGAATCCAATGGTGGTGTTGGTTTTTTCAGATGAGGGCCCCATTTCAAAACCCGGTGGTGTTCTTGAAATAGGCCTATAATTGCATTTTCTATGCTACCTCTTGTTACAGGCATGAATTACATGATGAATTGGTTCAAACACAACATATATAACATGTATGAGATGTGCATGATCAGTGGACTTCAAAGCAATGCATATTTCAATAAGTTCAAGTTGTGGTGCTTACCTCTTTAGGAGCTTTTTGGGCTATCTGCCAAGTTTCTTGTGCCAGAAGTAAATTGATGCTTTAGACACTCTCAATTGATCCCTTAGAAGCTTTTAGAATGGTTGGAACCAGCTGGAATCCTCAGAAACAAGTTTGAGCTCTTTCTTTCAAAAGGGGCAAAAGTGACCAATATGGAAACTCTCTCAAATGGTGTTCCAGATGTAGGGAACCATTTGGGACAGTTCAAGGATGATATTTGGAGTGTGTTTGAGGTTTTATCTGGTTTTGAAAGTGATTGAATCGAGATATGGCTTGAAAAATGCAAAAAAGTCCAATTTTGTGGTTTTTAGATATAATATATTGGATGTGTTTTGATCATGAGCTGTGGTGGAAATGCTCTCTAACTCAAAAACTCAGAGTTACCTTGTAAAAGAAGGCATTTTGGCCTAGAGAAAGGGATTTTGAGGAAAGCATCAGTTTGGTTGCTTTGGTGTACTCAAACGGAGCATAAATGAGCTCTATTTATAGTAGAGCAAGTTTGTTTTGCAAGCAATAGTGTGTGGCAACTACAGCAGGCTGTTGGACAATGGTGATCAAATGGAATCTCAAGTCTCCTCTAGCCATTGACTAGAGGTTAGGGCACATGCCTATGGTTCTTTGATTCAAGGATAAGGCTTAACTGAAGTGTGCATTCTTGCTCTGATACATGCCACCTCTAAGCATCCATTGAATGCTCCAAAACAAAATTGGAGTCTTGAAGCATCTTTAGCCTTTTTAGGTTTGGCATGCTACTTATAAATTTTTGGAGTTTGGAGGCTGATGGATCAGTTATTGTCCCTTGATTGTCCCCCCTTGAGGTGTGCAGATGGATAAGCATGCTTGGAATTGCAAAATTTGAGCAATTCGAGCCCTTGTGCACAAATCTGCCTTGCCAAGACAGTTTGCAGCAAGGCATGTTGCAGCTGTCATAACTCCTAGCTCAGGTGGAGTTTGATGGAGTTCTTGGCCATTTTGGAAAGCTCTCATATGATACAACACATGTATGATCATAGTTTATCTTGGTACTTTTTGGATCCAAGTGAAAAATGCCCCTACATTTGGAAAAAAAGCAAGGCAGATTCTGACTTAGTGAAAAATTCACTGTGTTGGAAAAAGTGACATTTCATGTTTTCAGCCATTTTGATCACTCCATAACTTAGAATCCATGAGAAATTGGAATGAGGTGTAGTTGACACTTTTAAAGTATGCCATGAGAGCTACAAATCCATCTTTGGATCATCCAAAATGGTTGCTTGGATCTCAAGTTATGATCCTTGAAAGTTGGTACCCTAGCCACTTTGTTCCATAACTTAGAAAAATTCTAAGTTTTTTTATGGTTACCCCTTTTACAAGTTAACTCATTTTCTTTGGTTTTTCTTGATGAATGATGATTCCAATCACAAATTAACATTGTTTTAGGGTTAAGGAACCTTGGTTGACCAAAAAATCAAAAAGTCAAACTTTGACTTTTTGTACAATTGACTTTTTATCAGATGAATTTCAAACTATGCGATCCTCTATGAAATCAAGTCCTTGACTTAAGTCAAACTTAATAGATGGATTCCATAGGTGTTGTATGGTTTATTGAATCATGTCCCAAGGTTTGGGAGCATGCCTTGGTCAAAAGTCAAAGATACAGTTGACTTTTTCTTCAAAACCCTAATTGTGGTCCAGATGAAATTGAAACTTGTAGATCAAGCTTCTGAGATCAATACATTGTTGAAAATGGATCAACATAGTGTGTTAGAGACCCTCAAATCATGTCTTGAGGTCTTGGCTCATGTTTTGTCCCAAAAGTCAACTTAGGGGTGAATTAGGTCAAGAAACCCTAATTCCTGATTTTTGATAAATGCCTCCCCTGAGGTTAAATTGACTTGATGATTAGGTCCATGAGGTCTCATGGAGTATCTTAGGTTATGCTTTGAAGCATTGGCTCATGCCCAGAGAAAAATTCCATCTGAAGGCCTTAGTCGACCAAAATCCTAATTTGGTGACACTGGCGATCTTGAGGATTGATCCACTTGGAATTTTGCAACCTTGTGCTTGATTCTTGATATGGGAGTCCTCTTGATCCTATATGGGTGTTTGAGAGGTTAGACAAGTTGAAGATCATGTCATTCCTTGATTGTTCCTTTGTTTAAGTGCCCTGAGAGGGGTTAAACCCCTAGTCCATGATTGTGGTGAATGCTCAAACATCTCTGAGGAGACTGATGAGGCATAATGGTACATCCATATTATGGTGATGATTTGCACAATGATGGGAAATCTTAGTGGTCAAAATTTGGGGTATGACAGGAATAGGATTCACTGTCTCCTTCCCCTTTTTGACTCTTCTCTTTTTTTCTTCTATCTTTTCTTTCTCAAGGTTCTCATTTTCAACTAACTTCTCATTTTCATTTTCAACTTCTTCCTCATCATTATTTTCAACTTCTACCACCTTATATTTTTCTTCCCCCACAATCTCAACATTTTTCTCATTTTTTTCTCCTTCCCCCCATCTTTCTTCCACTCCTAGTCACAATGGCTTTGCAATGTTCCTTCGGGTTGGTTTGAGTGTTTGCGGAAAAAGATGGCCCCAGTTGTTGATCGGCCAATTGTTTTGCAAGTTGCCCAACTTGATTTTCAAGATTTTTGATTGATGCTTCATTAGTCTTTTGGTTAGCCATGGACATTTGAATGAATTGGTTGAGAGTTTTTTCTAACTTTGAACTCCTACCTTGAGGTTGTGCCGGTTGATAAGGATTTTGTCGGTATTCTTGTTAATTTTGATAATTCCCTTTTGGTTGGTATCCTTGAGGGTTTTGATAACCTTGTTGTTGCCTTTGATAACCTTGTTGTTGATTTTGATTATTCATGTAATTTGCTTCTTCATTCTCCGGAGGACAATAGCCGGTGGGGTGATCTCCTTTGCACAATTCACAAACGGCTATTTGCATATTCTTGCTCAGTAAATCTTGCATCTCTTTAATTTGTTGAGGGAGCTTTGACATTTTTTACGTTAACAACTCCACTTTTTGAGATAAAAATTTGTTCTAGGTAAGAATTGCATCATTAGTCCCCAATTTAAGCACTCCCGGTTTCTTTTGTGGTTGGCCACGGTTATGATTCCCTTGGTGATCGTTTAGTGCCATCTGGTCGATGATAGAAATGGCTTCTTTGGCGCTTTTAGTCATTAAAGATCCGCCTACGGTAGCATCTTACAAGGTCTTGTGAACCATTTTGAGACAATTTCTGAAAATATGCACTTGCGTAAGCTCATCAAAACCGTGCCCTTTGCATTTTCTAAGCAGGGATTTGAATCTCTCCTAAGTTTCATTGAGGGATTCATTTCCACCTTGTGAGAAAACCGCGATCGCCGTTTTCGCTTCCATGAAATGATTATGTGGAATTGTTCCAAGAATTTCACTTCCAACATGTTCCAATCCGTCATAAGAGCAGTTGATTGGTCAAGGTACCATTCATTTGCCTTCCCAATTAGGGAATGCGGAAACAGTCTCTTGAACAAAGACTCTTCTTCAGCTTCAGACGCTCCAGTTGCACCTGCAATTTCATAGAATTTGGTCAAATGAGTGAAGGGATCATCGTGATCCATACTGGTGAATGGATTCTGGTATAAAAGAGCATGGCTGCCAATCTTCATTTCCGAATGCCTTCCGTTATGGACATTGTGTGCGAACTGAGCTGTGTGCCTTGGACTGTTAACACATGGTGTTGAAGCAGGTGGTGGAGGTGGTGCAGCCATGGTTGGCGTTAACTGTGGTGTTGGTGTCGAAATTGAACTTTCTCCTCTTTCTCGTCTTTCTTTAGCAAGTTGTCTCCTCTGTCTAGTTTTGCTATTTAACTTACGCACAGTTCTCTCAATCTCAGATCGAAAAGAAGTTGATCTGCGGGTAACTTTCCTCGCATAAACAGAGTCTGCACAACTTAACCAAACAAATTAACAAGTACAAGAAAAAGTTATACAAGCTTAAACCTTAACAACTATTGCAATGCTTGCAATATCAAACAACAATCCCCGACAACGACGCTATTTTGTTGAAAAGTATTTCAGTGGGGGTTTTGTTATCGTATCCGCAGGGATTGTATGGATATTACCGTCGTTCTATAGTCGAAATCGTTTTAAACTTTAAAGTAACAAAGAGTTTGGTTGTTTTCTAACGGATCGTTTGCATAAGAATTTAATAACAATGGTAAATAAATTGGTTTTAAATGTTTGGTAAAAGCATGCCAAGATTAGGGTCCGATAATCCATTTTGTACATATTTACTCGATAAAGTATGTGAACTTGTTAGCAAAGAATATAATCACATATCCTCTCAACAAGTTTATCTCTAACACTTGTTGTGGAATTTATCATATTGATCCTTAGATGATCTCTCACTCTAACTATCAATATGATAACATTCAAGACCAATATTTATGAACATCAACTCTCAAAACTATCTCTAGCCTCATGATTGTTGATGGATTAAAACTTAGGTCATGTTTTAGAACATATTTCTCAATCATGAACCAAAACAAAATATAAACCATACAAACAAAGTTTTTCACCATATATTAATCATCAACAAAGTTCACAAACTAAACATCAATATCAATACATACAAAATAATGGATTACCTACCACTAATCTTGACACAAGAGATGTTTAGCTACCCATTGTAATGGTAGCTTGATCAACAAGTAATGGACAAAGCTTTTGTTGCATCAATCTTCAATGGATCAAGGATTGAAGCATAAAAGCTTTGGATTCTAATAAAAATAATAAAAGATGATGTTTTTAAGCTCCAAATGTGTTTCTAGGTTACAAAGATCTTTGCAAAAAGTGTTATCTTTCAAAATATCTACAAAACACCCTAAATACCACTTTCTACCCAGACAAATTCGCCAGGCGAGCTCCAAAATTTGCCAGGAAAAACCAATAAGCTCAACCATGTGACAGAATAGTGCACTCGCCAGGCGAAATTCAGCTTCGCCAGGAGAATCTCTTTCGCCTCATCTTCGCCTAGCGAATCTTCCAGCGAAGCACTTCCAATAGCTACTGGAATTGAAATCAAATTTCGCTGGTTGCCTCGCCAGGCGACGCCACCCCCCTTCGCCTGGCGAAGGTCCTGTAGCTTGCAGAGCGACTTTGTTCGTTTCTTTGTGTTTTCTTCTGATTTTTGCCGCGTCCTTTTTACAAAATATGCTGCAAAACTAACATAAACATCAAAGAGACTAAATATAGACATTGATTCAAAATTCACTTAAAAATAAGTTATTTCACATTCAGACATCTGGAAAAGAGCTTTAAAATGCCGTAAATTGATCTAAAGATCATTCAAAACCAGACACCTATCACATCCTTCCACCACAGATCTTTGTTTTACATTTTATACCATATCATATGCATTTGGTGGTATCTTAGGGCCAAAAATTGTGCATGTTTGTATTTAAGTCTCTCCTATCGCGTCGAGATGAAGATTTCGATCCTCATATCTCTGGATAGAAGAAACTTAAATAGGGGCAACTGTCACACCCTAATTTTTAAACCTAAGATCCCATCTCTTTAAGTCAAGCATCTCATGCATAGCTAACTTTTTTGTTGCTTTGTTTTGTTTGTTTTAGTTTACTTTTGAATTACGGTTTACCCCAAAGGGCCTCAAGGGTTTAGCTAGTCAAGTCTTGAGGACATCATCAGTCAAGCAAGTCCTCACACACATAGGAGGCTCATTCCCATCAAAGAAACAAGCACAAGATGGCCTCACATTGAGCTCCTCAGGGTTTCATTGGTACCTAATCAAGAATTAGGGTTTCTTCTAGACCAAGCCAATCGCACTCATGAATCTTGGTCAAGAATTGGCCACAAGCCCTAATGCATGATATAAAGCTCATCAAGACACCCATGAAGTCCACTTGTGGTATCCAAGTAGCCCAGAAGGTATGTTGTTTGGTTGAAAACCAAGATGGAGATTCATCTATTCAAGGAAGTTGGTTGTGTCTTTGAAAAGTCAAATTTAAGATTTTTGAGGTCTACCATGAGCATGACACATCCTCTTAAGTGTTGTTGTGATTTTGAATCAAATGAAATCAAGGGGAATCATAAAAATCAAGAAGTTTGAAAAATTAGGGTTTTGGAAGAGAAGTTTCTAAGCCTGGGAATCTCAATTTGTAGCCATTTTGTAACATCTATAACTTCTTCATCCTTAATCCAAATGGAGCAAATTAGCTGTCAAATTGAAGATGACACAATGTACTTCAAGTATGAAGAAAGAAAAATGTTCAAGAGATTCATGTATTTCAAGATATAGCGGCCTAAATATGAGAAAAAACAAGGATGTGAAATTTTGTACTTAGAAATCTTTCTAAGTATGGAATCTCAACTTCATGGACCAATCTTCCAAGACATTTTTCACCATGATCCAAGCTTTATTTCAATTTTATTTGGTCATGAAAGTTGTAGAGTGTTCTTATAGCTTTCTTTTGAGTACTAGAACTCCTCCCCTGGATGTATACAACTCAAGTTATGAAGTCACCAAGATAAGGTTTTTCAGTTGACAAGTTTTAACAACTTTATGGACCAATCTTCCAAGGAATTTTTCATCATGATACGAGCCTTATTTCAATTTTCCTTGGACATGAAAGTTGTAGAGCTCTTTCCAAGCTTTCCATCCATTACTAGAACTTCTTATTTGGACAAATATTCACCAAGTTACAAGGCTCCAAAGTTAGTGTCACAAACATGCCAATTCCCATGACTTAGAATTTTTCTAAGTTCTCTTCTTGGTGACATTGTTGGACAAGTTTTCAAGGGCCTTTTTCATCACTTTCAAAGGTTCATTTCAACTTGATTTTCAAACAAGAATTTCTCTATGATCCATGAACTTTACTATGAACCAAAAATCTCTTGATTTCATGCCAAATTGAATGAGTTATAGACATGCAAAGTGAGCTTCGTGGGATGGCGTCAAAGCACATTTTCTTGTCATATTGCCATGCACATTATTATATTTTCATGCAGCAATTTTGTATTTCAAAAGTCTCACGCGTGTAGTGTTCATTTTCACTCTAATATTGTCCCAAAGCATTGCCTAAAATAACCCAACAAGTCCTGTGCAAGTTCACCCTTCATTAACAAGTTTTGCCAAAATTTGAAAAGAGGACAAACCTTCAAAAACTTGCTTAACAAAATTTCACTCCACCCAAAACCAGTATGCATTCTTTGCTTAGCCCTGATATCCTCATAACATGACAAAAACACCTCCATCAACCATGCTTGTACGATGCCATCTCTCCCTCCATTTTCCATACTTTTTCAAATTTTTACCACAAGCCTTTTAACCACTGTAACACTTGCTTACCACATCAAACAAACCTCATATAAAAGCTAACTAGTGAAACCCTAGAGCAGAGGAGGATTCCCAGCAGCCATACTTCAGAAATTCTCTATTTCTCTAAAAATCTCTCTCTCTTCGAACCAGCCTCCAAAAGCCTTTTCCATATCTTTTCTCATCACCTTCATCATCTTTGGAGCTTAAGGAACTTAAAGAGAAAGGTCAAAGAGGTAGATGAGGCGAGAACAGCAAGTATACAAGCTCCATCTTTGGTAAATCCTAATCACCTTTGTTCTTTCATGATAGACGTTCAACATGCTCATGTTTTACATTTTTGATGCATTAAAGTAGTAGGGAGGGTATTGGAATGCTTGTTGTCTTGATTTGTTAAGGTTAGAGTTTTTGTGACGAAATTTTGTGGCTGCTTTTCATGGAGTTAAAGTTATCTTTTTGGAAAAACAAGGGTGGATCCTTGATCCTTGAAGAATTTCATGCAAGACAGTGTGTTTATTTTTCAGTTTTGTGAATTTTCACAGTTGCCGCTGGTGAAGCTCACTAGGGAAGACGACCGGAGCTTGGGCTCCGACATCTGAGGTGTCATGCTGAGGTGGCTGGTTTGGACTCTTGACCTGCTTGCACTACGCCAAACAAGACCTTAGACAACGCTTTTTTTTGCCTTAGACAGCGCTTTTAAGCGCTGTCTAAACCTGCGATGCTAAAGGTTTAGACAGCGTTTTTGGTAATACCAAAAGCGCTGTCTAAAGGGGGGTATATTTTCACAAAAAGCGCTGTCTAAGACCCACCTTTTTGAACTTTTTAGGTATACCTTAGACAGCGCTTTTGGTGAAAGCGCTTTCTAAGCCCCACCTTTTTGAACATGTTTAGGCATACCTTAGACAGCGCTTTTGTTAAAAGCGCTTTCTAAGCCCCACCTTAGACAGCGCTTTTAGTGTAAAGCGCTGTCTAAGGTATACGAGAATTTTTATATAAATTTTTTTAAACCCAATTTTTACCAGGTTTTTCAACCAGAATTTGACCTGTTTTTCAACCATTTTTTTCCAGAAAAATACCACAATTTGGAGATTCAAATCAATCCAATTTGGCCTATTTAAATGTACCAATTTACACCAAAATTATATATCCAAAACAATTGGCAATTCAAACCAATATATATATATATATAGACAAATGTACATATTACTTATATACTACTACGATTAAACTCCGAGCTCCATAATGTATTGACACCATTCCTCTTTAATTTCATCCAATTGAGAAATTGAGTAATGAGCACACTTGCATTCTTCAAAGTACTACATAATAATATAACATAGTTTGATTTAGTTTTAACTATTTCATTATATGAGAGATATGTGTTAAATATTAAAATAACTCATAAGTTAGAAATACATACATCGGATGGAATCTCTATTCGATCCAAATTAAGAGTGTCTCTCATAAACCTCAACATGAAATATCTGCAATCTATTTCATTACGTTGCCGAGGACACTACAAATGAAAAGAAAATATGGATAAATCCTAAGTTTTATCAAGTAGCGTCACTAATATATAATAAAACATGTGATAATTAATATACCTTTACTCTATTCCATGTAATATTGGGGTTGACTCTCCTCTTTGGTACTTGGCCATCTCGTAGTGCTCGGAAAGCTTGTATAACGCTAATAAAATATAAATGAATATTCAGAACAATTCATATAAATAAATAAACAAACAAATAAATATACACATTCATATTTAGAACAATCTCACTTACGTGTCAATACATTTCTTCATATCCGGGTATGTTGTCCAATCATTTCCTAACGAATCCAGATAATACACCACTTCTCTGCTAGGATTAATTGCGACCAACAACCAATGTACACTGTACGATTAAACAAATGTTAGATGGAAACTTTCTACACGACGTCAAAATACAAAAAAACTATAATAGATGAATTTAGAATGAAAATCTAATCCAGTATTAAACGGTAAAAGGAACAACTTTTCCGTTTCTTGGTTGTCCATAAAGACGTCGCGTACATACGCCAAGACCTCATCTGGTTTATTTATTATTAAGGATAAGTTGACAGACGCGGGGCATAAGAATGCAAATCTTTGCTGCAATCCACGTGGGCGCATAACTTTGTCATACAGAAACCTTAAATAAAAACATCATTAACATTAGACTATTCATTTGAAACATAAAGTAAATAAGTTGTTCAATTAATATACCAAAGTAGATCAGATATATACCTCACGTATGTATTGACAACACTGACGCCCAATTCCTCATGATTGAAAACTTGCTCGAACTCTTCATTACCAATAGTTTGTTCATGTTCAAAGCCATATATACCTTTCTCCATATGTATAAGACGAACACCTCCGGTCGGAATATCTGTCAATTGTAGAAACGTCTGAAGGCACGACCTAAACTTGGAGATAGGTTGTTTTCTAGCCCTTTTCTTCTTAGCACCAACATTTTTCTGTGTTGAAACGTTGTTAATCTCTTTACCAGGCAGCTATATATCATATAATTTGTTAGATGAAGTATAAGATATCCAATTTAACATTTTCCATGCATAAATATCATATAATTGTGATGTACCTCTTTTTTTGAGACAACGGACTCGGTATGCTCCGGAATCCCCTTATCCTTTGTTTTGGATCTTGTTGGAGTCTAAATAACATTACCATGTAAAAAATGAAAATAAAATGCTCGTAAAATCTTTGAATCTACACATTAAGGTTAACAAAGGTTCATAACGGTTTTAAGCATACCTCATATCCTACGAGTATGAGGTTTGACGGCCATGCAACATACGACCCTATAGCATCTCCCACCAATGTTGCATCCGAAACATCGTCAGGATAGGGTAATAATGCACCCGCCTCTATAGCAATATCAACCGATACTTTCATGCATCCAGTAGGGAGTGGGTTATTGTGAAGTAATTCTACCGAAGTGTTATACACTTTTCCCTTGCCAACCATCCGATAAGTTGGTGAAGATAAGAAGAGCTGACAATGGGAAACGCCCTAAAACCAAAAATAAATATGACATTGTTAATGTGTATATATGTCATTTAAATAATTTAAGCTAATAATTTAATTTCATAAAAATATATATAATTACCTCTGGAATATTCGGTCGAAAGCTGCAGTTGATACTATCTTTCTCCGATCCATCTCTAAAACCTGAAGCGTTATCCCTTTCTTTCTCCTTTCTTAATTCCCGAACTTCAGCTTCCAGTGCTTCCAATTTAGCTTGAAGTTCTGTATTACTAGGAGCCTTTCCTTTTTTAATATTCAAGGAGGTCGGAGTGATCCCAAATCCCTTACCCCTCACCCGACCAGAATACTCAGGGACATCTAATGCCCGACTAAGTATGCTCCTGGAATCATCTGGAGATACAGACTGAGATAACGCCTCCTGAAAATCAGATGAATATCGAATATTTGTCAAATATTTGTTAATAAAGTTTTGATTTAATTAAAGAAATATTGTTATACTTACACATTTCTCAAATACTTGTAGAACCCCTTCTGCAACAACTCCAGACTTGCCCACACGGGCTTCCTTCCACAAGACATGTGCAGGAAGAGATGTTTCAGAGCTATTCGCCTTTTGTAACTACATATAAAGCCAAATAATATAATCAAATATAACTCATGATGAACAATTATTATATCATTGCAATTTATTGATACTTACCAAAGATTGCTCCAAACGTCCATATCCAACACGTCATTTCCTGTATCGATACTGGGGAGCTGATGCTCTTTCCCGATTAATTGCACTTAAACTCTTAAATGTCGGGGTTTGTCGTTTGGCTTTAAACGTTACCCATTCTTGTGGTGAAATCAAACTTGCATATTTAGATGGATACTCTGCATCAACAAAGTTACCGTCAGCATCCTTAAGAAAGGTGCGGTTTAAATATGTCCTAAACCCTCTTAGGAGCTTCCCTGCCAATCTCATTAAATAAGCTTTTCTTTCTTCCTCAACGTTGAAGCACCTCTAAACAAACCATACACATTGGTTAGTACAAATAATTTAAAATACATGATTAGTTGGCATAATTAAAGACATAATTATGGTACCTTTATCTCATTCCAAATTTTTTCTTTGACTTCCTTCAACTGTTTGTTTCTCCAATCATCACAAGTAATAGGAATCACATTCCTTACAAGTGCACCAATGAAACTTGTCAAGGTATGACTGTTAGGCTCAACAAGAGTGCCTGAAGGGCTCCAATGCACATCTAAAATGATGCCTTGATCTCTAGCACGGATCACTTTCTTCATAACGGTTATTCCTCTTTTAATCTCTTCTTCCATAGATTTTTTACTTTCCTCCTGAATAGGATCATCATCATGTGGGTGATCATCATCATTTGGGTGATCATCGTTAGTAGCCATCTAACCTGTAATAAAGAAATCCAGGATATCAAATATATTATATAACAAATATAATATGACAATAACACTAATAAACTAACCTAAACTACAATAACACTAATCTAAACTAACTTAAACTAACTTAAACTAATATTCTTAGACATGAAAACTTTGAAATTGTCATAAAAAAGATCTTTAAAAGTTTTCGAGGAGGAGATTCTAAAACTACATTTCACCTCGATTTCAACATTTTCAAATACGGTGAACTAGAACAAAAATACTCTCGTTAAACTTATAATGTTCATATATCATGTTAATCAAAACCTTTCAGCTACTTTCTACTCCAAAACATACAAAAAAAGTGAGTAAAATAAAATAAAATAACAGAGATAACTGAGCTGCATTGTGTTAAAAAAATCAAAAGAGCAATATTATATATAGTGGCATATATGCAGTTCCAGTCTCAGAGCACATGCAACTCATTTTCATCCTCATTCTCACACTAACCTAACAGAAACACACTTACTTAGTCCATTGTAACACCCTAAACTACAATAACACTAACCTAACAGAAAAATATGAAACTCACTTGCTTCTAACATAAAAAAAAACTCTTACCGGAAATGTGGGAAGGACGACGGCGCTACGGACGACGGCAGAAAGGACGGACGACGACGGTGAAAGGACGGACGACGGCGGTGGTTTCAGCTGGTTCGTCTTGTTCGCAGAAAGAGAGGGAAAGAGGGAAAGAATGAAATGAATATTGAAACGGTATCAGTATTAATACTGATACCGTTTCAATTTTTATTTTAATTAAAAAGACCTTAGACAGCGCTTTTAATGAAAGCGCTGTCTAAGGTGGGCCTTAGACAGCGCTTTTGGTTTTTTTTTTTTATTTATAAAACCGTAGACAGCGCTTTTGATTAAAGCGCTGTCTAATATTTTACTTTAATTTGTTTTTTTAATTTATAAGACCTTAGAAAGCGCTTTCCCCAAAAGCGCTCTCTCAGGTCTTATATTTTTTTTTTAATTTATAAGACCTTAGAAAACGCTTTCCCCAAAAACGCTGTCTAATATTTTCCTTTAATTTTTTTTTTAATTTATAAGACCTTAGAAAGCGCTTTCCTCAAAAGCGCTGTCTAAGGTCTTATATTTAGACGCGATTTTATTTTTCTACGTGAACAGTTTCCGTGTTTTCTAAATTTTTAACTTATAGCAGCGCTTTTGTAATAAAGCGCTGCCTATGTAGTGCTGCCAAAGGACACTTTTGGCGTAGTGTTGCGTGGCCATTTGATTTTGCTTGTTTGACCTATGAGCTGTTATTGGAACGCACCGTTTCACTTATGTTGAGGTCTCTTGCTTGGTTTCTGGGTTGGGCTTAGCATTTTTTCGACCCACACCCATTGTTTCAGAGGCCTAAACACCTCTTAATTGAAACCCTTCTTGTAACCAGTTTACTATCACGCCTCCCTTTGCATGTGCTTGTTCTTTTTTTATTTCTTTTTTTTTTCGTTTAATTTCACTTTATTAAAAATAATTCCCTTCATTTAAAAATTCCAAAAAAATTCATGGTCATATTTTAGACTTTTATTTAATTTTCTGTAAATTTTAATTTTAATTTTATTTTATTTTATTTTGGATTTTCCAATGTAAGGTGCCATTTTTAGACTAGTTTGTGTTTTGGTTTTGAATGGGAACCTTTCCCTTTGAATCTTGAGTTGGTTTTATGGAGTGTTGTAGTACACATTATGAGGAACCTTTCCCTTTGAACCTTTCCCTTTAAAAGAAGTTATTTGACATGATTTCTATTTGCTTATAAATGGCCCTCGATTTGTACTCGGTCCTTTTTGTGTCTCACCTTGATGAATGGTTTTGGGATGGTTCTTGTGCTTTTCTTTTGACAACCTTTCACACACACACACACACACACACATTTGAATGTCTAAGCATGTGTTTGAGTTCTGGTTTGAGATTTGTTCATTCATTTTTCTATTTTTGGACACCATGCTAATGTAATCATCTTTTATTCATGATTTGTGCTAACTTTGGCCTAGTTTCTTGGGAACACTCCTTGAGGTGTCTTTTGGGTTTGAGTATGTGTTTGTTCATGTTTTGAAAAGCATGCTTCATTTCTAACTTCATGGTTCAAAGGTGCACTTGTTTGTCCATTTGATCATTTATGCATGATTTGTTTTGTTTGAACCATTCCATGATGTTTTGGCTTGTCATTTGCATATAATCTTGCTCATGCTTAAATGTGATCCACATTGATGTTTATCTTGACATGTTGGTGTTTAATATGAGATTCATGAGTTGTTGATGCTACTTCCCTCTTGGTTTATGAGTCATAAGTTCCTTGTTGAACTCTCTCTTTCATTTACCTTTAATTGTTGAAACTTGTGGCAAGTTTCCTTGATGTTTTAGTTCTTGTTTGGTTTCATTCATGAACGTGTTTACATGTTGGACACGGTGTGATATACTTGCTGCCTCTTATGATATGTCATCTCTTTTGATCTTTGGCTTTGGTCCATTGACCCTTATGCATCTTCACTTTGAGACTCCCCTTTTCCAACACTGGTTTTACAAGTAGTTGTTATTTCTTCCAAAGGAAAGATACCTTGTTGACCTTTAAGTCATTTTATAGGATGGTTTAGACCCCCCCCCCCCCCCTCATTCTTAGCTGGATCCCTTTTTCTTTAGGTTTTCCCCTTTAGGATAGTTTCCCTTAGGATAGTTTCCTTAGGATATTAACTTAAACAACTTACAGTTAGTCTTCCTTTTTCTTCTCCCATGAGAGAATTAGACATGAGTCATCCCTAGTTGTGATGTAAATCTCCTACCCCATGACATAGCTAAGAAAGTTGTTGATTCTTTTCTACTTGAGAGATGTATGTGGCATACTCGTTGATCTGATATCTGAGTCAGAGCCCTGCTCTTAATGTGAAGCAAGATCCATCTTCCACGTGTTTTTGGTGGTTTAAGTTGAGTTTTCCCTTAAGATGACGACTTGTCTCTTCTCCTAAACCAATCAACCAACCCTGTTTATCCTTAGTGAGGGGAACTACGAATACTCTGATTCTTTTAGACAAGATACGTAGGCACGAGATGTGATGTCTTGGCGAGTATACTTAGTGTATATACCCCTAGGTCTTTTCATTTCTTTTAGCAAACAAATAACACAATAAAACAAGAGGTTCCTGTAGAGTACTACAAATACTTAGGATACTAGCACCTTCCCTAGGTATAACTAACCTCCGAATCTTAGATTTCTTGCATTACTTTGCATTGCAATTAGGGCTTTCGGTCTTTACCCTTTTCTTTGGATAAATCAAAGTTCGGTGGTGAATTATGATTTGTGATTCAAGTTAATTAAATAGCTTGGTATCCAATTCTCACCGCGACACCCACAATTTTATCTTCTTTATTGCCCAAGTTATTTTCAATGCATTTACTTGTTTTTCGATTAAGTTTCTACAATTTACTTTCTTTGAATTTTTAAAGTTGTTAACTTTTAGATCATGAATACTGTCGAAGTATTCACCATTTTCCAAACTTTATTTTAATATTTACTAGCACATGTTCTAGGATCAGTATGGTCGATCCTGTAAGTAACCAAATTCCTTTTTGATTTGGAAGACCAGCGGTTGTTTACTAATTCTCATGGTAAACAACTTCAAGGAAAATGCAGAACTGACAGACTCGAAGGTAGTCACTACAAATTGTTCTTTGAATTTATCTATAGATGATTTTTTCCCAATTTCATTAGATCTGTTTATTTGCATATATAATTGGCATTGTGTGTGAAGTATCTAATGTTCAAGCAAAGGCCACAGGGAAAAAAGTTGTTGTTTCGGTGAAGCTGGAGGATTTAAAGTATTTCTTTTATACCCATAAACTTTTTCTCTTTAATGTTTTGCTAATTGTTGAATAACATTGACATTTTGTTTTGTAATTTAGGGGAAATGTTGTTGGTTGCAGCCTATGGGAAAGTTATGGATCTCAGTTTTTAACCTATTACAATGATGTCAATAATTCAGGAGCTATTTTCATTATTCTCACACATGCAATGATTAAATATTGCCAAGGTGTTGATATTTATATGATGTTTAAATTTGAATGACATATTCTTGAGTTATGTTTTTTATGTTTACATTTGTATGCATGGGCGGATTCACCCTACGGCCACCCTGGGCAACTGCCCAGACTCTTTAGTTTGGCCCATATTTATTTCAGTTAAAAAACAAAAGAAAAGGCAAAAAATTAAATGGGTAAAAAAAAGAAAAAAAAAAGAAAAGAGATAAAACAAAAGAAAACCTAACTGCAGCACCACCACTCTCTCTCGGCGACGACGACGGTTCATATTCAATCACTAATCGGTTCGGCATTGTTTTTCCTCTTCTATTTTTCTGCTTCTCATTGTTTCTATTAATTCATATGCTTTTTTTAATTTTATTTCATTTAGATTGAAATTTAAAACTATATACAGTGGCGGTCGGCATACAATGGCTTTATATACAGTGGCGGTCGGCATACAGTGGCTTTATTATTTAGATTGAAATTCATATGATGAAACTATATAATATAATATTATTTGCAATGCTTTCTATAATGCTTTATATAATGTATGATACAGTGGCGGTCGGCGGAGCATGTATAATGCTTTCTATTATTTTAGTTAGATAGAAAAGTAACAATACTTTATAGAAAACAGAAAATAATATTTTATTTATTCAATACTTTATTCAATTGTTTATAGAAAATAATACTTTATTTATTTATTTAATACTTTATTAAAAATGATTTTCTATGATTGTAAATAAATATATAAATTATGTAATTGTTAATTGAGTATTAACTTAAGATAATTTAATTTCAGAGATGAGGAGATTTCCAGTTGATAGAACAATTGCTGAGAATGTGAATGTTGTGCAACCGGAAGCCGAATTAGAACCACCGCCTAATGTGATTAATGAGTTTAATCCAAATGAGATTGTGCGTGATCTGGGTTGTAGGAAACAAATTAGTGAGTATGCTCCAGATATTCAAGACCAAGTTAGAAAGGCATATATATTGAAGGGTCCAATGCAACCAGATTTGCTAAGCTTTCCTCGTACTCCATTTGGAAGAGTTAAAAGAGCATTTAGTAAATCATGGTATAATAATTATACATGGTTATAATACAGTGAGATAAAAGATGCAGCTTATTGTTTTTATTGCTTTCTCTTTAAGCAACTCGGGAGGGCTGAACACTTTGGTTTTGAAGTTTTCACTAAAAGCGGATATAGAGATTGGAAGCATGCATCTCAAGGCTTGAAAGGTCATGTTGGTAGTCATAATAGTTTGCACAACTCATGTGTTAAGCACTACTATGATTATAATAATCAAAGACAAAGTGTGACAAGTAAGTTTGCTAAAGCAACCAAGGATTCAGAAGAATTGTATAAGATTCGTTTGACTTGTTCTGTAGATTGTTCAAGATATCTCATAGCACAAGGCATGGCTTTCCGTGGCCATGATGAATCCACTACTTCTCTAAATAAGGACAATTTTAGAGAGATGGTAGATTGGGTAAAATCTCAGAATGAACAGGTGAGGGATGCTTTTGACCGTGGTGGAAAAAATTGCACAATGACTAGCGGTGACATTCAAAAGGAGCTTGCAACGTGTTATGCACATGAAGTTACCAAGGTGATTATGGAAGAGCTTGGTGATGTTGAGGTTAGTAGTTGTATTTTCCAATTTCCAATTTTTATTACCTATTACTCTCTATGCCACCAAGTAAACTTGTTGAATTTGTTTTAGGTTTTTGAACGACAAAGGGAATGTTGTGGAACGATTTATTGCTCTACATCATGTCAAAGATACTACATCTGAGTCATTAAAGGATGCTCTTTATGGTATTCTTGATAAGTACACGTTATCAATTTCAAGGATACGAGGGTAAGGATATGATGGAGCTTCAAATATGAGAGGTGAATTTAATGGTTTGAAAAGAAAGATTCTAGATGAAAACCCTTATGCTTTCTATGTCCATTGCTATGCTCACCGTTTGGAATTGGTTGTTGTGTCTGTTGCTAGTAGTTGCTCATCTATTCATGATTTCTTTGAGTATATCTCCTAAATTGTGAACACAACAAGTGCATCTTGTAAGAGGAGGGATGCTTTGACGGAGGCACAACACCAAGGTATTTTAAATAAACTTGAGAGTGGTGAGATATCTAGAGGAAGGGGCTTACACCAATCATCTAGTCGCACTAGACCCGGGGATACTAGATAGGGTTCACATTATACTACATTGCTTCGTTTGGATCAAATGTGGTCCTCCGTGTTAAAGGTGCTTAGTATGGTTGATGAAGATGGACGTGGACCATCTCAAGCAGCAGGTTTGATAGAAAAAATGGAGAGCTTTAAATTTTCTTTCATTTTGAAGTTAATGTTAAACTTGTTTGGTATCACAAACAAGCTTTCAAATGTCTTGCAAAGAAAAGATCTTAATATTGTGATTACCATGGAATTAGTTTATGTTGTCAAAGCTCGGTTGGCCACAATGAGAGAGAGTGGTTGGGATACTTTATTTGCCGATGTCCAAGATTTTTGTGTTGCTAAAGGTATTCCGGTGCCAAATATGGATGACAAAATACCGGTTCGGGGTCGTTCAAGGGTAGAAGGGAGGACTATCACTAATCTTCATCATTACCGTGCAGAAATTTTTTATGTTGATATTGACAAAATATGTGCGGAGTTGGATCATCGCTTTAGTGAGGGAAGCAACATTATTCTAGATTGCTTCTCATGTCTTGACCCCAAGAACTCTTTCTCCAAGTTTGATGTTGATAAGCTTGCTCGTCTTGTTGATATTTATCAGGCAGACTTTTTTGATGATGACCGAGGAACAATTAGGGATCAACTTGACACTTATGTTCTTCAAGTGAGAAGAAATGCTTCATTTTCCACTTGTGAAGATGTTCAAATTTTGGCTATGAAGATGGTTCAAACTGAGAAACATTTGGTATTTCCATTGGTTTATAAACTTATTGAGTTAGCTTTGATATTGTCGGTGTTGTCAGCATCCGTTGAAAGAGCTTTTTTAGCAATGAAGATTATCAAGTCTAAATTGCGCAATAAGATCAACGATGCGTGGTTCAATGACTTGATGGTATGTTACACCGAGCGGGAGATATTCAAGTCACTTGATGATATTGATATTATTCGAACATTTACTGCAAAGAAGTCTCGGAAAGGACATTTGCCTCGTAATTTTATTTAACCCGCTATTGTAAGGTTATGTTTATCTCTTTTATTTTAAACTATATTTTTATTGACAAAATGACTAGTCTCTTTTATTTTGATTAATGATTATTTATATATTATATACAATGTGAATTTGCAATCTTTAAATTTTTACCCAGGCTTTAAAATTTTTTTGGCTCCGCCACTGTTTGGATGAATAAATTCTTAAACTTAATATGCATTATATTAAATTATGTAGTATCTAATGGCTGGAGTGGTTTGAAGCTTTTGATTAATGAAGATATTCCTGAAATAAACAAGATTATGACTGAGTGAGAAAACTTCTAGCAGCTTTTGCAACTTTTGTTTTTAATTTAGTGTTTTTTATTTTTATTGTGTTTTTCTATTTTTTAGGTTATTTGAATTGGACAAGATTGTGAAGCCTTATCAATCATCATTGGCTATGTCTAATTGGTTCGGAAGTTCACAATATACCCCTGTTGAGCGATTTGTGTATAACACAAAATGTATTCCCTTACATGAATTTCCAAAGCTAAAACAGGTTTGTTGTTGTTTGTTTTTTACAACACTTGCCACATACCGTTCAATGCCAAGGTATCACATACAGAGATATTGTGTTTTATGTTTTATCAGGAAACTATATGTGTCACTGTTGCCACCATTTTAAAATTTGTTATTTCAAAATATGGTTGGTTTTACTACGGTTGTTCAAATTGTTCTTTGAAAACACATGATTCTAACAATTCATATCAGTGTTCCTGTGGGGAAAATGTCAAACAACTTGTACCAAAGTAAAGTTTTGTTGTACTGTATAATATTGTAATAGTATTTATAGTTGCTTTTAATTCAATCATACGCATGTTTTTACTCATATATGTAATAGGTATAGAGTTGAAATATATGTTACGAGCGGTGGTGCAAAATATCGATTTGTATTTTGGGATGGTGAATGTGCTGCCATCATTGGAAAAACAACCAATGACATGTGTAACATGTTGTTGCAGGTATGCATATTCTTCTATCTATTTCTGTTTTTTCATAGTGGTACAATTTATTGTATTTTTATTTATTTTTATTATGAAGGGGAAGATGATCCAATGGTTTACCCAAATGATCTCGATGTCATGTTGAACAAGAAAATGGCCTTTACGGTTAAGGTTCAACCAACTTTTTCTCAAGCATCTATTTACAAACATGAAACTGATAAGGTGTTTGTTACTCAAATTGAGCAAGACTACCTTTGTATTGAGGTATATCTTAATGTAATGTGATAAAGTTTCATTTTATATTGTCATATTAAGATATTTAATCTAACTGTTTATTACATAATTAGACTCATCCAATTTCTTCAAAAGATATAGCAAGTGAATCTAAACTGGAATTATCAGCTGTAAGTTAATGTATTATTTGGATTAATGTTATTGTTGTCATTTATGAAATGACAATTCAGTCAAGTATCACTTATTTTGTTTTAGCCAGAAGTTACCTGCATGGACTGACTGTTCATATTTTCAAAGACTTCATTATTCATGCTACTACCTATTATTCCTCTTCTTTATCATTATCATGTTTTAATGTTTAACCAGGAGTTACTTGAATATTCTGGTTATTCATATTCCGGGCTTATGTTTTCGTTTTCTTTTGGTAGTTACTATTGAGCTCTGATTATTAAAAATCAACACCCAACAATATAGCTTATATAACATAAAAATATATAAAACCAAAGAAATAACAGAGATTATAGATTAGCAGATCCAAGTTTACAAGATAAATACGAAAAGTTCTAAATTCAAATTCTTACATACAAATCCAAAAGTAATTCCAAAATAAAATCCAAAACATGCATATAAAGATTGACTTAACCCAAAACATTTAATCCAGGAAAATAACTCCATCAACTACTTTCCACTTTCACATACATGTACGGAGAAAACCGCAACATACTCCAAACCAACGTATCACCATTGCAGAGGTTTTTACTCTAAGCGAATTCGTGCCATCCCAATGTCATGTAATTTTCGTGGGTGCTTGGTTGATTGTTAATTCTTTCCATATGAACTTGACAATTAAAAATTTTATTCTTCTCAACATTGACCAGTTTGATTTCCTCCTGCATTGTTCGAAGGCATCTTTTAGCTATTATCTTGGGAAAATGCTGCGTATAATAGAATTGAAAACAATATAAGATATACACTCTTTTTCCATAAACGTAATATATCATATACGAATGTTTGCTTACCATAACATTATTTGAACTGTTTTTTGTATTTCTTATCTGAGTCTTCCAAGTATATTGCATAGCCCCCATTGACCACTGCTCCTTAATTTCATTTAAGAACTTTAATTTCGCAACAAATTTTTGTTTTCCATCCTTAGCCATTGATTTCTCCTCCAACCTCTTCTTCGATCTATTTGATAGCCTTGCATCCTGAACATCTTTATGTATTCCTTCCTTAGCCAAATACTTTTTGATAGATTTGTTCTTTGATCCATTCAAGACCGGTGCCTTCCCAACAACTTTACGTTTTCCTTTCCTGACCACCGATATAGCAACAGTTTTCTTCTCTTCATCCTTTCTTTTCCTTTGATCGTCGTCTACAACATTGTCTGCTTTGTCATTCAGTATGTTTTTCAAAATCTCAATGTTATATCTATTCTCCTCATTGTTATCAAACGGTTCTTCCTTAATGTAATGAAGAATAACTCTTTTATTATGAGAGGAAACAACAGCGAGATTTGCATTTCTTACAGCCGATGTGTTTCTGGTAAGACATTTCTTGACAGCTTTGTTTTTCTTTCCCTGAGTAAAAAAATACCCAGTCTCAACTACCAATCCCTTAATTACTTCCATCGCGTCTACATTGCTGATGCGCAAAATTAATAAATCAAATTATTAAATCATGTATAAAATAAACAATTACAATACGCAAATATGTATGAACATCAATTGCTAATGTTTAACAAGTGAAACCCTGATTTCATATATTTTGTAGCCCTACGTTTAAAATGGAAATCTGAATGAACATGAATTACTAAACTTAAATAAAATCAATATTAGAAAAAGTAACAAATTTTAGCAGTGGAACAAAAAAATCAAATGATATTGTGTTTGTCGCCTAACCCATTGCCCTCTATCGTTCGAAGTTAGACCCTAATATCTAAAATTCTGTTAGATTTAAAATCAGAAATTCAAACACCCAGAACATGTAAATTTATCTTAGTGTTTTCCTTTTTTCTAAATGGTTTAAAAATAAAACCTAAGCCTTTTGATTTGGGAATGCATGAGAATATGAATATCAATTCCAGAATCGATTGACAGTACAAGAATAATATTGATTAAATTAATGATTCATACCTCATGTTTCGGTCATCATCAGAAGAAATGTATCCACGACAACGTGCAATCGATTCTGCCATTGAAGAGAATTCTTCAGTGGGTGCTCCTGATACGAAGGGAGTAAGAGACAAGAGAGACAGAGAGAAATTTAGAGAAATGACATTGTTAAAAGTTATAGAATAAAAATCTAAAATGTAAAAGGTAATTTTACCTGAGGGGATGAATAAAATGTCCAATAGCTTTCCACCGGTCAATAATCCGTTTAATTTAATTTTTCATTAAAGACTATTGTAAACTGTAACGTTGCATGTGTAAAATATACTCCACTAATTATGTAATCACTTTTACTGTTCCAATTCCAAAATCTCATGTTTTCATGATTTATGGAAGGATTCAGTGGACAAAATATATCATTTATGATATACAGTGGACAAAATATCTTTTGCATATCAGATTTCAATCAAATTTCAATCTTCCAAAAATAAATTTAATACGAATTATGTATATTCTATCTTTTTATTTTTAAATAGTCCTTAAATCTATAAAATTGTTTTATTGTCAATTATTTTTTATCGTACCTGGATAAGAAAGTATGACAGTGGCCAACAACGCCGTGAGATCTTCAACTCCGGTAGTGATGGACGGCGGGGGGGTGTACCTGCAAGGTACTCAGAAGCCAAAGTCAGGAAACGGGAGTAACCAAGTACAAAATATAGGTGTAAGAGTAAGAATGGACGTAACCTGGCCCTCTCAAATGAGAGGGTATTTATATAATGCCCCCAGCGCGGGGCCAACGGTCTCCTGCACTGGGTTAGATTGCCAGGCCCAATCCAGGTGACTGACAGGGCTTACGTGGCGTAGGGAAGACCAGCACGTGGTCTTCGCCTTGGGGTAACGGTCCCGAGATCTCCTGAAGGTGGGCAGACCGATTCCTTCGGAGGTGGGAGGTTACAAGATGATGTGTCCTCGCGGGGAGGAGAACATGGAGGTCGAGGAGAGAGGTGATCTCCTGGACTCAAAGACTCTGCTCGACAGTGTTAGTCTAATACGTGCCCGACGAGGGGGAGGTTTGGACGTGCTCGACAATGGATAATTGTGGACCTTATTGGGCCGCACCAGTATTGGGTTGGGCCTGCCCGACGGATGGGCAGACACCGGCCCAGTCCGGAACAAGAGCCCCCCAAGTCGTTGCTCCGAAGTATCGGAGTAATGACTTAAGAGTCATCTCGGATGTCGAGTAGGTTCGTTCCAAGTGGCAATGATTTGGTGACGGAGTCGGGAAGCAACCGTGAAGAATGCTCGACGGGTAGGGGCCCGATGACCATGAGCCGATGATGCCATGAGTCGAGGAGATGAAAGGAAATGGCCAAGTGTTTTGCGCGGGCACGCGAGGGAGTGCAAAAGATGCGCGTAGGCATTTGGGTGCCACGTGTCGCCTGCCTTCAATGCCTAGAGGTGGCTAGGCCTAGGGCAATCAAGAGCCTAAGGATGCCTCGAGTCCCGTGAGAGGCCTATAAAAAGGGTTTGAGTTCATGTCATTCGCACGTTCTCACCTTTTTCGCTCCGATCCTCTCTCCCCTTCTCCAATGACCGTCGCTGATCTTCTGCCGTACACCGTCGCACGCCGCCGCTCCCACCGTACCGAAGCCTTTACGAATTTGGTCGCGGTTCACCCTTGATGACACAAATGCCTTCGCACTTGTCGAGGACATTGTTGTGGGCGAGCAAACAAATTGGATGGTCTTTTAACCCAGGGAACACCACCGTATCTGTTCGACTTATCGGGGGTTAAGGTTCCCTATGTACGAGTTCGCATTTAAGGAGGCTGGCATTCGTCTCCCCTTCAACGGCTTCTAGTTGGGGGTGTTCCACTGGTTGCATCTGGAGCCTTCTCAGCTTCACCCCAACGCGCTTGCCTTCATGCGGGGGTTCGAGCTCGTGTGCGACTACCTCGATGTTAGGGCCACTCTTCCCCTCTTCTTTCGCATCTTCCACCTTCAACGGGCAATTGATCAAGGGCGACACTGTTGGGTCTCCTTCAAGCAGCCGAGGAAGTTGTTCAAGGCGTTCTCGGATTCTGTTCAGAATTTCAAGGATAGATTTTATTATATCATGCCTGCGACGCACGAGGTCGTGGGCGCGGTATACGATATCGTGACCGACGAGGTCAGGGAAGAAAGGTTTGTGTCCAAGTACCCCCTGGAGTGGAAGGATGCGCACTTTGGGAGTGACACTGATGCCTACATTGTGAAACACATTGAATTGTCGGTCGAGGACAAAGAGGCATGTGCAAATCTGGTCACGTATGTCACCAGTTTCAACCGTGCAGAATGTATAACTAGGGACGGGAAGTCTGTCCTCGACCCGCAGGGACGAGTTATGACTGCAGCCCATTACATAAACACCAAGGCTCTTCTTGAGTGCAAGTCCCTAGACGAAGCCAATAGGCTCCTAGGTAGTAGCCCGTTGTTTTGCCCTGGCGTTCCACTTATTTTGTTTTCTTGTGCTGACTTGTTTTATGTTTCCCGTTGCAGGTCAAATGTTGAATGCCACTGAGCGCATCATGAAGTTGGCCGCTGACCGGGCACCTAAACGAACTAAGGGCCGGGTTCGCGAGGTCATTCAGACAGCGGTGCCAATCAGAGGAATGAGCGGCTCTTATTCTCCGCAGTGTAGTCAGTCTCCCCCTCCGGAGGGCACCCCTGCCAAGAGGACGAGGACTGAATGACCCATCCTCGTGGATCTCGAGGGCCCTGTCCCAACGGAGAAGTTCATGTTGCCCGCCTGTCACCTTCAGCGGGATTTCTTCGGAGGGAGCCCCCCTGTTGTAGTTAAGGCAGAGGTGAAGGCGGTCTTGGGGATGGACAAAACGGCCAGGAAGAAGGCGCTGGTCGAGGATATGGTGGCCATGATGTGAATCTTTGAGACCGCCTTGATCTTGAACGAGGAGACCTCCCCTGCTTCCGAGTTGCATAAGCTAAAGGACGAATACACTGCACTCGAGAAGGAGAATGACAAGGTTGAGGATGACCTGCAAGAGGCCCAATCTAAATGCGAGAACTATGCCAACGTCCTTCACGAGCTGAACGAGACTAATGCTGAACTGAAGATAACTCAAGAGGAGCGGAATCGCCTCTGGACCAGGGTTGCTGAGCTGGAAGCTATTACCCGTCCTCCCGCGAATGAGACAGCCGAAGAGAAAGGTTTCGTCAGCCGTGGTGCCCTGATCGCTAAGATTCAGGAGCTTCAACGGGATTGTTTGGAGGGCCTCGAGGTGGGCTTTAAAAATGTTGTGGCACAGATCGAGGCTGAGAATCTGGATGTCCAGCTTGCGCTTGATAGGATTAGTCCGTTCCTTCGTGTGGTCGACGGTAAGCTGGTTGTACCAGAGGAGGAGGACGGCTATGGCGAGGAGACTGATGGCTGGATCGAGGAAGAGATCGTTGTTTAGTTATTTTGTTTGCTTGGCCTGCGTGCCATCATTCTTTTGATCTTTTTTGTTTGGCCTGCACGCCATTTTTGGTAATGAATTTTGCCCGGCCTGCGTGCCAGGGGCTTTTGGATATCTTTGTAATATTTGCACAATGGGCTTCTGCCCAGTTAATGCTTTGACTTTTGCTTATTTGTGTGTGTGTGATACTTGTATGTTTGATATACTTATCGTTTTTGTCTAAGTAATTTGGTAATTTGGGGGTTTGCTCGACTTTGTCTATTCTCGACTGTGTGGGGAACTGGTCGAGTGGCCGGAGGTGTATTCCGACCTTCAACGAGGCTAAGAGCTCGGTCGAGGTCTTAGCTTTATGGCGTGAACTTCCCATCGCGTGCTGGGCATTCTGCCTAATTGGTACGGCGACGACGGAGCTCGATTGAGGTATCCTCATCAGATTAAGGGTCCTCGCGCACACACAACGCGACCCTTGACCTTCGTGTTTCGTGGAGGGGAGTGCGCTTGTACCTTAGCGCTTCCCCGTAATCGCGACGTGGATGTGTCGCGGGCAGTGTTTAACTGTAGTATTGTTTAAGCTTCTCAGTATTCCATGGTCGAGCAAGTTCCTCCCCGTGTAGAATTTCAAGGTAGTAGGCTCCAGTCCCCGTTTTCGCGCGGACGCGGTAGGGGCCCTCCCAGTTCGCGGTGAGCTTACCTTCTCGTGAATCTTCCTGGTTCCTTCGCAGGACGAGGGTGCCTACTTGAAAATCACATTTAATAACTTTATTTTTATAACATAGAGTTATTTTCTGTTTAAGTGAAGCTTCTCGGAGGGACGCGTCGGACCTTATCTCCACGACAAAGTCAAGCTCCTCCCTTAGAGCCTCATCGTTTGTCCCCCTGCCGATGGGAGATTCTGTTCTCCTCGAGGGTTCCCTTATTTCCACAGGGATCACCGCTTATGTTCCGTAGGTTAAGCGAAAGGGGGTCTCCCTAGTCGAGGAATGTGGGGTTGTCTGGTAGGCCCAGAGGACGTTGTGTAGTTCCTCGACCCACCTTTCCTTGGCGTCGCCTAGTCGGCATTTCAGTCCTTGCAGGATCACTCTGTTCGCCGCTTCAGCTTGCCTGTTCGTTTGAGGATGCTCGACTGACGTGAAGTGCTGCTTCGTGGCCAGCTTGGTGATGAAGTCTTGGAAATTCTTGTCAGTGAACTGTGTTCCGTTGTCGGTGACAATCGCTTGGGGCACGCCAAACCGGGCAAGGATATTCCTCTTGTAGAAACGTAGTATGCTGTGAGCCGTGATTTTGGCCAAGGCTTCCGCCTCGATCCACATCGTGAAATAATCTACGCCGACGATCAGGTACTTGTTTTTGTATGACCCCACGACGAAGGGCCCGAGGATATCCATTCCCCACCACACAAATGGCCACGGGGACGATAGTGTTTTAAGCTCATTGGGCGGGGCCAGGTGCATGTCCCTGTGTCATTGGCATCTGTCACACTTCTTGACGTGCTCCTTGGCGTCCTGTTGCATGGTGGGCCAGTAGTATCCTGCTCGCAACAGTTTGCGAGCTAAGGACCGTCCGCCGAGGTGTTATGCATAGATCCCCTCGTGGATTTCTTGGAGTATACCGGGGACATTGGTCTCTTCGACACACCTGAGGAGGGGGATAGAAAAGCCACGTCGGTATAATTTGTCCTCGACAATTGTGTATGAGCACGCTCGTTGATTAACCGCTCCGGCTTCCTTGGGATCGTTGGGCAGCTTGCCAGTGGTGAGATATTCGTATACCGGGGTCATCCAGCAGTTTCTGTCCACGATGGCGTTCACGTCAATCTCAGGGATGAGTTTGTCGATGCTCGGATGGGAAAGCACTTCTTGTATGACGGATTTATTCCCGCCTTTCTTTTTTGTGCTCGCCAATTTGGACAAGACATCTGCTCGAGTGTTATGCTCGCGCGGGATGTGTGTTACTTCCGCGTAGGCGAAGTTTTTCATATTTTCCTTCACCAGGGCTAAGTACTCGATGAGGCTTTCGTTATTTGCTTGGTACTCTCCTCGGACCTGAGAGGCTACGACCTGAGAGTTAGTGAAAATTTTAACTTCTTTGGCGCCTAGGTCCTCGGCCAACCGTAGCCCGACGAGGAAAGCCTCGTACTCTGCCTGGTTGTTCAACGTCGAGAAGGACAATTCGAGGGAGACTTCGATCAGGATGCCTTCCTCGTTTTTGAGGATGATGCCCGTCCCGCTGGCTTTCGTGCTGGATGCCGCATCGACGTAGATTGTCCACTTTTGGGATCCGTTGACCGAAGGTTCCGGGAAGGTCATTTCTGCCACGAAGTCGGCCAGTACCTGAGCCTTCAGGGCCTTTCTTCCCTCATATTGAATTTTGAACTCAGCGAGTTCGAGTGACCAACTGAGCATCCTTCCTACCATGTCGGGTCGGCCGAGGAGCTGCCTTATGGGTTGTTCGGTCCTTACCACGAGCGTGTGGGCCAGGAAGTAATGACACAGCCTCATGGCCACGGTGACGAGGGCCAGGGCAACTTTCTCGACCTACTGATACCTGAGCTCGGGGCCCTGGAGGGCCTTGCTGGTGAAGTAAATCGGCTTCTGCCCGTCGGGGGTCTCCCGGATGAGAACGGCACTGACTACTTCGCTCGTGATGGCGAGGTACAAGAACAATGTCTCCTCGTTTTCTGGTTGTGATAGAATCGGGGGTTGTGATAGGACTTGTTTAAGGTGGAAGAGCGCTTGCTCGCACTCTTCGGTCCATTCGAATGTTGCTTTCTGTCGTAGAAGCTTGAAAAATGGGAGTGGGTACTGTGAAGATTTGGCGACAAAGCGGGAAAGCGCGGTTAGCATCCCGTTTAACGATTGTATCGACTTCTTCGAGTTCGGGGTCGGGATCTCTGAGAGAGCCCTGTATTTGTCGGGGTTCGCCTCGATTCCTCGCTCCGTGAGATAGAAGCCGAGGAACTTGCCCGCCCGAATGCCGAAGGTGCATTTGTCGGGGTTGAACCTCATCCTGCACCTCCTCGCCATGTCGGAGACTTTCTTGAGATGAGCAGCGTGGTCGACTTCTTCTGCAGATTTGACGATCATGTCGTCCATGTAGACCTCGAGCATGTCACCGATCTCTCCCCGGAATACTTTGTTCATCATCCGTTGGTAGGTCGCGCTGACGTTCTTAAGGCCGAAGGGTATTACGTTGTAGTAGTAATTGCCCAACTCGGTCATGAAGGTGGTATGTTGCTTGTCGGTCTTAGCCATGGGGATTTGCTTGTATCCCAAGTAGGCGTCCGTGAAGGACAGTAGTTTGAAACCTGCAGAATTGTCGACCAACTGGTCGATGTTAGGCAAAGGATAAGAGTCTTTTGGGCATGCCCGATTAAGGTCAGTATAGTCAACACACATCCTCCATTTTCCATTATTCTTTTTGACGAGTACAACGTTGGACAGCCAGGTTGTGTACCTGCCTCCGAAATAAAATTTGCCTCTAGGAGGTCTTTTACGGCTTTTTCAGCAGCCTCCGCTTTCTCGGGAGACTGCATATGCCTACGTTGAACTATGGCACTAGCGGCCAGATCTACGGTGAGCTGATGGTAGGCCACCTCTGGGTCGAGGCCAGGCATCACAGTGGCGCTCTATGCGATCAGATCAGCGTTCTCTCGGAGACATGCCTTCAGCTGCTTCTTCGCCATGTCGGGGAGTCCAGAGTCAATCTTCACGCTCCGGTCTGGATCGTCTCTGAGGGCGATGAGCTCGAAGTCTCCATCTGGGATGGGGCGCGTTGGGTGGAGAGGCTGCCCGTTGATTTCCGCTTGGAGGTCGTGGTCAGCTGCTCTGCCTTCCTCCTGCTCGCCAGGGAACCTGCTGTCGAGGTTGGCCGCGTTGACGCGCGGGAGTGGCTTCTGCACTGCGTCCAGGGAAGGCTTTGCTCCGGTCTTGGGCTTGGTGCTGATGGAACCCAGGCCTTTGGTCGCAGAGTCAAAGCACCTCCTAGCCGCTTCAATGTCCCCATGCATGGTGACGACCCGACCCCTGGTCGTGTAGTACTTCATCTTCAGATGGACTGTCGATGGTACCATTGTGAGTTCGGCCAGAGTGGTCCTCCCCAGGATGCAGTTGTAGAGGGATAGACATTCGACCACCAAGAAGCGGATCTTGACTTGTCAGGCGGTATCCTCGCCCCGAAAGTGACCATCAGTTCAACATAGCCCCATGGTCTGGTGGTGGTGTCGTTGAACCCATGTAGATCCGAGTCCATGTAAGGGGTCAAATGTTTCTCGTCGAGTTGGAGGGTCTCGAAGAGGTGGGCGTACATGATGTCCACCGAGCTCCCCTGATCGACCAGGATCCTACGGACGTCGAAATTAACCATCTGTGCCCGGATCAAGAAGGGGATGGTGGCGTTGGGCGCTGCTCCGGGAAGCTCCTCGAGGTAGAAGGTGATGGGGTTTGATCTCCCTTGCACCTTCTCAAAAGTGGTGGTCTTCGCCGAGGTCGCGGCCTCCAACTCGTCAAATTTCCTCTTGATCGACCCGATGGAGACCTTCTCGAAGCCTCCGCCGGATATGACCATCGCTGCGGGGAAGTTCTCCCACGTGTTGCATGCAGTGACGTGGTCTTCAGGAGGGAAGCTCGCCCACATGCTGCGAACTGCCTCCGGGTCCTCGATTCCCTCAGGGACGTAAAACTCGGGTCGAGTGGCACTGAGGGCGGCTTGCAGTCGGTTCTCCCCGGAGGGAGGTGTTGTCTCCTCGACGCTTTGAACATCTCGGGCATCTGACAGAGGAGCGTCGTTCCTCTTGGCGTACTGATTTAGATGCCCTTCTTTGATCAGGATCTCAATTGCGTCCTTGAGGTGGACGCAATCTCCCGTGACATGTCCATGGCTCTGGTGGAACCTGCAGTACTTGGACTTGTCCGTGTTTGATTTGGGGGGCGTCGAATTTGGAAAGCGGACACCCCCTTTTTGGAACTCCGAGTTGGCGCATTCATTGAGAATTCGCTCGCGGGGAGCGTTGAGCAGAGTGTACTCCGTAAACCGGTCAGCTGGTTCCCCCGGTTCCCGAGAGTCCCTGGGACCGCCTTCGCGTCTTTTTTCTCCCCCACGCCGAGGGGGAGGAGATCCTTCGCCCCTTTGGCCGCGGGGGCCATCCCGACGTCTTGAGTCGAGGGCGATTTGGGCAGCCTCCGACTCTTCGAACTCGATGTATGATTGAGCTCGGTGGAGGAGGTCTTCCAAGTTGCGGGGTCTGTGAATGCCCACAGACTTGGCAAACTCGGTCCCGATACGTAGTCCCCGTACGATCAGGAACTTCTTCATGTCGTCGGTCGTGTGGACCTCGACAGCTTCTCGGTTGAATCTCTCAATGTATTCTCTGAGAGATTCGCTCTTCCCCTGGAAGATGTCTTCCAACGAGGCCACCGTCTTTGGATGTCGGTGAGACGCAGTGAAATGTTTAGAGAAACGTCCCTTCAGTTGCCTCCAAGACGTGATTGATTCAGGCGCGAGACTTTTGTACCAAGTCATGGCGCCTTTTCGAAGAGTGGTCAGGAAGAGCATGCACTTGATAGCTCCCTCGACATTCCTATATTCGAGCATGGATTCAAAGCTCTCAGCGTGATCGTCGGGGTCGCCTGTGCCATCATAGGTCCCCAGTGGCGGAAGCTTCTCCATACCCACAGGGATAGGGGTGTCCATGATCTCCCTGGACAGAGGGGTCCTCTGGTCGTCCTCATCACTTCTGACCGGCGACCGTGATGGGGAGCGATTGCCTCGACCAGGTCCCTGTCGACGAAGAGAGTTTCTGGATTGGCTCTTCGGCTTTTCGTCGTCATCTTTGCTCCTCTTCCTGGTCGGGGAGTGCCTTGGCCCCTGCTGAGGAGGTGAGCGATGGCACTTCTGGGTGGCCACAGGCTGGGATCGCTCCAAGCATGGTCGGCGGCCCTCACGCTGAGGGGAAGGGCTGCGAGAGTCCGCCGGGGGAGTCCTTCGCGGGGAAGGAGGATTGTTGGGAGATGGTGGGTGACGATGTCTTCGTGGGGAAGAGTGTCGTGGTCGCCCTCTCTCGAGTGCTTCGATCCTGAGATTCTACTGGGCAATCAATTAGTTGGTCTGGTTGACCAAGGCAAATAGGGCCACCGTACCCGGATCCGTGTTTGGTGGTGGAGCGATTGGCTGGTAGACAATCGGCGGGATGTCCTGTTGGGCGGCGTCATACGTCGCGTCTTCGAAAAAAGGGGAGGCGATATGTCCGTCCCTTACGTCGACTTCCTCGACGTGGATGGCAGCATTGTCCTCAAGGTCGTCTCCGTTGTCGGGCTACGTGAAGACAGTGTCTGAAGCTTTGTTCCTAGGTTGGGTGCTGGTCATGGTTGTCAGAAAAGGTAGAAATTGCTTTGGTTTAACGATGAGGAAAACGGGGAAGCAAATTTCCCACAGACGGCGCCACTGATCGTACCTGGATCAGAAAGTATGACAGTGGCCAACAACGCCGTGAGATCTTCAACTCCGATAGTGATAGACGGCGGGGGGGAGGGGTGTACCTGCAAGGTACTCCGATGCCAAAGTCAGGAAACGTGAGTAAGAAAGTACATAATATAGGTGTAAGAGTAAGAATGAACGTAACCTGACCCTCTCAAATGAGAGGGTATTTATAGAATGCCCCCAGCGCGGGGCCAACGGTCTCCTGCACTGGGCTGGATTGCCAGGACCAATCCAGGTGACTGTCAGGGCTTACGTGGCGTAGGAAAGACCAGCACGTGGTCTTCGCCCTGGGGTAACGGTTTCGAGATCTCCGGAAGGTGGGCAGAGCGATTCCTTTGGAGGTGCGAGGTTACAAGATGACGTGTCCTCGCGTGGAGGAGAACATGGAGGTCGAGGAAAGAGGTGCTCTCCTGGACTCAAAGACTCTGCTCGGCAGTGTTATTCCAACACGTGCCTGACGAGGGGGAGGTTTGGACGTGCTCGACACTGGATAATTGTGGACCTTATTGGGCCGCACCAGTATTGGATTGGGCCTGCCCGACGGATGGGCAAGCGTCGACCCAGTCCGGAACAATTTTAATTAATATATTTTAATTATTATATATCTTTCTGTATACCTTAAATTCTTACCTTTCTATATATATTACACATCTATAATTCTTTTCAATAAATCAACCACTACCATCTTCCTTCCATTAACTCAACATCTTCTTCCTCTACAAAAAAGTTAGCAATCAAAACATAATGTTCTTAAAAAACTCAATGTTTTATTCTACAAAAAAAAATTCATTAATCTTTATGCTCTTTTTCTTCCAATCAATTTAAATATGCAGTGTTTTTTATATACTATGGAGAAAGAGATGGAAATAATAGGGGATTTGAATATGCAAATCAATCGTGAACAATCTACAAAACATGTTGAGCCAAGTATTTTGTTCCCTGAAATAAATTCCAATGATCGATACGTTGAGGATTCTGCAGTACACCAGGTCGATGATAGTCATGCAAATGCACAACCATCACAAATCAACATACATCATTATAATGCAGAGTTGTTTTGCGAGAAAGAAATCACAAAAGGATCTAAGTCGAGAAAAAATGTCATGGTGATATTTCGGATAAATTTTTTTATTCCCTTTAGATATTTATCTTTTGAATTGAATACAATTATTTATGTTTAAAATAACTGAAAGTTCTTTTTTTAGCATTTTCCCGCTGAAATTGTTAGGAATGGTCTACCTGCAAACAAAAGTGAAATTACCCTGATGGACCTTAATGAAATGACGTACTATGACTGTCAGATTCTTAGAGAAAAAATACCACATACTGAGGTATATCTTGGAAATGGTTGGTATGATGAGTATGCAAGGTCCATAAATTTTAGCGTTGTTGATGTGTTAAAGCATTACAAATCTGATTAAGACATGTTGTATGTTAAGCATAACAGAAAGCATCCAACAATTTATCAAGCATTAGAATAATTTAGGCTTAATGCATCATTTAGTCCCTTAACTTAATTTCAGGTTTCAATTTCGTCCCTTATTTAATAAACGTTCGTTTTAAGTCCCTTAAATCAAGTTTTGTTAGCCACATTAGTCATTTCAATTAAATTTTGTTGAAATCTGTTAAGTTGAGTCGATGTGGCACTTCAATTAGTATTAAATTAGCTGACCTGGAATTATTTTTAATTGACATGAAATATTTTAATTAAAATATATGAAGCAACTTTCTTCTCTCTTCCAAAAAAAAAACCTAACCACCGCATCTTTTTCTCTTATCCCTATCTTTGTTTCTCTCTTCTCCTTATTTCTCTCTTTGTGAAAACCTCTTATGTTCTTCTTCCCACAAACCCTTCCATCACCACACTTCCCAAATCTTCTCACAAACCCATCACTCTCAATTCTTCTCCTTCTTTCTCTTCCCCCCTCTCGTTACAGCCTGAAGATTACACTCAGATATGTTATTTTTTGTCTGTTATTTAGGTCCGAATTCAACTCGGTCAAGGATTCAATGGTGAATGATTTGGTGTTTCGATGAATTCACCTGTCCTTGTTGTTAATGGAAACAATGTTGGATTTAACTAGATATAAAGGATTTGTCGAAATTCTTTAAAGGTAAGAAAATGGGCAAGTTTAAAAGCCTTTAAAGATTTTATTTTTAATTGGTGGGGGTGTTCTTTTTTATATTCAAACAAATTTTTGATGTTGTTGGTAATGTTGCAATGTTGTTTCTTGATTTTTTTTTCTTCTTTGAGTTTTACAGAAAGATTCATGGAGAACTAATTTTTGTTGGTAATCTGTTTTTTATCTCTTCGTCAGGTGAAGGATGTTTTAAGGCAGTGTTTTTTGACATACGGTTAATTGCTCAACAATTTGGTGTATTTCAAGAATGGAAGGTACAATCTGATTGGATGAGTTTCAGATGTAGTTATCTTCTAATGAATGAGTATCTCACAAAAATATATCAATTTGCCTTTGTCGGTTATCACCGTGAAGTATTTTGCAGTAACCATACATGCAGGTGTGTATTACTTTTCAATTTTGCAAGTTTTCATCCAACTGTTTGATGAAATGCCAGTATCATGTAGATGTTTGGAATAAAATCATTAGCACATGCATGTTTAAATTGTGATATCATGATCATTTCTTTTTAAAATGAACAGGGAGACAACAAATTGGTGTTGTTGTGATGTCTATACTAACCTATACACTACATATGAAACTTTTCCAAAAGTCAAACTCTACTTTTCATGGAATTGGTGTTGTTGTGAGAGTCTTGTCTCATGATCTTGCAGACTGAAAGGATGCTACATATCTATATATGACAAACCTCTTATGCTTATCAAATTAGTTTTTTTTTCAATCCTTTTTCTTTTTTGTATTCAAAATTTGATTTTCAGGTTTTTAAACATTTTATTTCTTTCAGTTTGGCCATATCTTTGAGATTGCTTCAGGTCCCTTTTCCAAAGCAGACATTGTTGGCTGCATATGTTGGCACTTTCTGGCTCAACTGACACAAGGGCTAGAATAACCAAGTCATTATAGCAACATGCATAATTATTCTCTCTCAATTCATGTCTTGGAGCCCAATGATTCTGGAGAGTTTGTTGCTGCATTGACTGATCCAGTCTCAGTCTCTGCTTCAAAACGGACAATTAATTCTAAAAAAAAATAGGGCTTCAAAAAGGGTCAAAACTTAAAGCCAAACATAATTGTGTTTATCTTTTGTGTACATCTTTTGTAATAGTATTTGTGTACACCTTTTGTATTTATGTCTGTGTGCCTTATGACATTTTAAAACATGTTTAATGTCATTTTGTTTTAATGTCTTTGGTTTGAATCAAATATTGTAATAAAATTATGATTTAATGTCATTAAATTTAAGATTCTGTTGATATGAAATCTTGGAATGGCATTTAACAGCTTATGGTCTGATAAAATTTTATGAAATTTTGGATTTAGCTACTTTAATCACAGTTTGATTATTGTCTTGTCTAGTCCCTTAATTAATTAGTCTCTTAAAGAAATTGCTAACTCATTATTTTGACTTTTGTCACGCTGTCATGCCCCATCATCACAATTTAACGTTTTTCCAACATTTAACAGAAATGATTAATTTGGTAAGGAATGGTTTTTAAGGGGCTAAAATGTAATATTTATTAAATAAGGGATGAAAGTGAAATTTGAAATTAAGTTAAAGGACTTTGTGACTAATTAAGCTAATAATTTATCTATTCAGTTTTAGATATTTAAATGGTTGTATTACGATAACTTTTTCTATTGTTCTATTCGTACATTTTAATTTGATATTGAGATTAATCTTTTATGTTTATGTATTGTTTCATTCTACATAATATAATATTTATGTATCTTTTTCGCATTACAAATTTCGATATGCAAAGGAATAATTCAACAATTTTAAAATAAATTACATATAATGTGATACGTGCAAACGCACAAATCCCTTACCAATGTTTATATACTCCCTCCGTTCCATATTATAAGCAAAAGTTATTTTTTAGATATATTGAATAATTAATATATCTGGTTTATATATATACCAGATAAATTAATTGTTTAATGTATCTAAAAAGTAAATTTTGCTTATAATATGAGACGGATGGAGTATATTACTCCCTCTGTTCCTTCATAAGTGTCGTTTTTTGGATAATTTTTCGTTTAGTTTTAATTGTCATTTGTAAAGTTTACGGTAGTATTAAATTCATTTTTGTCAAAATTATTCTTAGATAATTATTACAGAGAGAAAAAAAATGAATATAATAAATAATTAAGAATATTAAAGATAAAAAAATAATTATCGTATGAAAAATAATAATATTGATTAATTTTATTGATATATATAAAAAATTAAAAAATTACAATTAGAAAAAACAGAGGTAGTAATACTCTAACACGCAAGTCAAAATCAAAAATATGAAATTTACAAACTTTGGCGTGATGCACAGCCACACTTATATAAAATGACGGTTAAAACCATATCCAATAAGCATAGCATTTCATGAGAAAAACCCATGGATAAACACAATGGTTGAGATGGAGCGGTGTCTTACTCCAGTGCAGAACTGCCAAACGATAGAGCACCTGTTTATCAGCTTGAATGTTCATGAACTTGAATTAAGCTTCACATACTTGCGTCGGTTTTGTTACATTCATAATTATTTTCTAGTGGATGAAACAAAATAGAGTACACCTTACATTGGTTCGTGACAAAAGGAGAGATTAAGAAACCGAGAAACGGTATTTTATCTATAAAAGGAAAATTCGTGCAAAACGGGGAATTAGTGCTACTCCCTCGAACGAAATTTAAAGCCTCCTCTGGAATAACTCCATCAATTCTCGTAGCTATACGAGGGCCATGCATTAACAATAATTAAGTTGCATGTGGCTCGATTCTCTGTGAACAACGAACACCGTAAAAACATCTCCGCAATCAAAGGTAACACGACACGTGCGATTTCTGTTTAGACCGCACGAAATGGTTTCACCCACGTGGCAGGTGTACTACATGTCGGACATCCCTCCAAGGAAAACTGTGCACTTGTTTTAATTGTAGTCCGTACTTCTGTGCTGAGGAAAACTTGTTTGTTTTTGGGCATATAGATCCGAGTATAGAAAATTAACAAAAGAAATAATCTGGAGTTTAATTTAGTTGGTATCTATCATCAAATTCAAAACCAACGAGTGTTATGATTTTTTTTTTACGACAGGATAAATAATTTAATGCATGTTTGATTTAATTTTGGAAAAGCCAAAACAATACTAAATTAAGATGTAGAATTAATTTTAAAATGTTTGATTCTTCTAAGTAAAAATTAATTATATCTTTAAAATTGATTATACTAAAAATAAAAATTTGTAGTTTTTGAATTTTAAGTTCAACTCAATTTTATATTAAGTTATTCAAACATTATTAAATTATTTTCAATTTAATATTTTTCCAAATTACCATTTATTTTATTTATTTTGTTTTTTTTATTTAAAAAAATTCCATTTTTGTCTTTCTTGTTTTTTTACTTTTAGAGTCTTAAACAGCAATGGATTTTTTATGGACAAAACTTAAATACTATGTTTGTTAACACAATTTAATACCGTTTGTTATATATATATATTAATAATTTGTAAAGTGTTATATATATATTTTTTAATCTTCATAAGAAGTTAAAATTAATCTTTCAATTTATAAAAATTGAACTTAAAAAATTAAATAATATTCTTATAAAAGTCATTTTTGAAAATTTATAAAAAAATTATTTTTAAAAATTAAAACAAACGAGCTTTTATGTTGTTATTTTTTTTTGGGTTTTAAACGTAAAAGTGATATAAAACACATCAATTAAAAATGAAAAAAATGTTGGATTTATAAGAGAGAAGACTCATATCTCCACTACCTTAAAATTTTGAATTATATGTGGTGTCAAGATCTCTTAGATCTTAACATTTAGCCTATTGACACTTTCAAACTTCACTCTCAAACTCTCCAAACTCTCCAACAAGTTGTATTATTAAAACTCTGGTTCGATGAAGAAGCAAAAGTAGATTCTAGTGTGAACAAATATTAATAATGTAGATAATTTCCACTTGTGAAAAAAGATTGTTGGATTTTAAATTTGAAAGTGTTAAAGTCTCATATCAACCAAAAAGTAAAAAACTATTTGATTTAAAAGAGATGACTCATACCTCTATTATTTTAGATAAATACAGTATACAATATTAAGGTGTCTTAGATTCCCAATTTACAATATTAAGGTGTCTTAGATTCCCAATTTTTGGTCCAATGACACTTACATACTTATCTCCCATCCCAACATTTCCATTAGAAAATACACTATTTAAAACTATTAATAACAATTGTGTACTATTTATGGTGTCTTGTATTCTATAGAACCATTATTTATAATTGTTTTGATTTGAATACCACTTATACTTTTTAATATAATCTTTATTTATAAAAGAAATAATTGTATTATATTTGGAATAAAGAGTTGTAAAAATGATATATTTTTTTTTATTTGCTATGGTGACTAAATGTCTTTGTTTTGTCCCAAATTTAATATTCTCTCCGGTTTTTTTTTTTAAGCAAGTTTATTAATAAGTGAGTACAAAGGGTACTCGAACCTGAATACAAAAGACTCGAGACGAAGCTCGGCTAAACAGAAAAATTACCAACCAATTAAAAGTTAAGATAAATAGAACAAGGGGTCCTTGTTAAACTCATACAGATTACAATTGGGATAGGTAATTTCTCCTATAAAAGACCACTGCCAAACCGAAAATTTAACCTTCCAAATGATGTCATTCACGTTCCATCCCGAATTCTTGAAACAAATATCGTTCTTAATCCTCCACACCGTCCAACACACGGCCAACCAAATGCTCCCATATGTTTGCCCTCTTTGACACCCTTTAATTTGCAAAAATGAAACCATTCCATATAGCTACCCAACGCGCCTTTTTCTCCGTATCCAAGCAAGCCAGTCCACTTAGATACCTCCCTCCAAACCTATTCTATCACCGAGCAGGAAAAGAGAATATGATCCAAAGACTCCGCACTCTCTTTACAGAACACACAACTCGAATCAGAAGTAATCGCGATAGCCCCTCTTTGAATGAGTAAATCCTTCGTAGGAAGCCTATTCAAGAATATCCGCCAACAGAAAGCCTTCACTTTCAACGGAACAAAACCCTTTCATAACAAAACATAGGCACCATCATGCTTGTTGACAGGACCAAAAGGAATATGATAATCATTAAGAATCCTATAAAATGACCTCACTGAAAAAATCCTGTTTTTCTCAGCCAGCCACTGAACATAATCTTTTCTTAGAGGGTCTAATTTCACCTCCTCGAGCCTACTCCGCAAAGAGGACCACGAAAGCTCGGTTTCCAATAGCATCGCGGAAGCTCATTTCGTTCCTTGAGCAATGACATTACCCCGACTGCCAGTGGAAACCTGCTACATATCAGCAGTATCAACAATACTAAAACCTGCGCAGGAAACAGAAGAAACAGTGGAAACAGAAACTGAACCAGAACCAGAAAAGGGGGCGTTCAAAGCTGGAGGCTGAAACAAACTGAACCCTGACCCGCTGATGACATTAAAACCTCTCACCGGCTGAACCTGGAGGGAGAGCCCAGCGTCCCCAGCACTGTAAGCATTCACAGGATCATAAGTTGTTTTTCGCCTGCCCCCTACCTGCAGAAGACTCGCTGCTAACCTTAGGTTCAATAACAGAAACAGCCCTCACCCTCGCAACACCTTGAAGCTCGCAATCCGCAATGTCGAGATCCCCCCACTCCCATTTCCCATCCATCCAACTGCCAACGCCCGCGACTGCCACATCTTTCAACACAGAACTATTAAAACACTGCAGAAACAAGGACATTAAGGAGTCACATCTGAGCCAATTAACCCGCCAGAACAAGGTAGAAAACCCACTTCCAACCTGAAATAAACAGTTTTTAATGAAAGCATCATTAGGACAATGCTTGGGCAGTTTAAAGATGTCATTCCACCAAGCCGAGGAAGAACTCCTATGGTTAGAAACGCATTCACTATTGGACAGCTGAAGCTTAATGTCCCCATAACAAGCTTGTAAAATGTTACACCACAAATCGTCATTTCCCTCAAGGATTCTCCATCTCCACTTATGAAGGAGCGCCAAGTTGAACTCCCCAATTCTCAACAAATTGAGCCCGCCTTTTTCGTACGGCAAACAAAGGGAATCCCATTTAATCCAATGCATCTTCCTCTTCGTCTTCGTTCCTCCCCAAAGAAAACCACTTTGTAACTTAATGATCTCCTTGCGAACCTTAACCGGCATCTTGTAAAAAGATAGATGAAAGATAGCAAGACTGTTGAGAACCAACTTAATAAGCGTTAATCTACCTCCGAAACTCAAAAATCTACCGTGCCAACTAGATAGCCTTCTCTCCAACTTGTTAACCAAAGAGTTCCAAGAGGAAATCCTCCTTGGATTAATACCAATGGGAATGCCAAGAAAAGTGAATTCCTTCGGTTCTGACCTACACGAGAGGAATAAAGTTCCCGCCTCAAGTAAAGAACTAGAAACATTAATCTCAATGATTTTACTCTTGTGAAAATTAATGCCTAAACCCGAGGCTAATTCAAAACCACGAAGAACCGATTTGATAGCCCATAATTGACGCCAACTCCCTTCACCCACCAAAAGGGTATCATCCGGGAATTGAAGGATATCCACGTTACATTTTCCCTTCACCTCCAATCCGGAATAATCCCCAATGGAAATGGATTTCTTCACTAAATCCGTTAAACCCTCTATAGCCATAACAAAGATAAACGGGGATAGAGGATCTCCTTATCTCAAGCCCCTTTCCACCATGAATTCTTAGTTGGACTACCGTTTACCAACGCGGACATTTTTCTCGAAAAAATAGTGGCCTCCATCCAACTCATCCATATCTCTCTGAAACCCATTCTCCTCATCACATATCTAATATAGTTCCAACTTACTTTGTCGTAGGCTTTTTCAAAATCCACTTTGAAAAGAAAAGTCGGTTTGTTCTCCTTACTAGCGAAATCAACCACTTCGTTTGTAACCAACACACCATCAAGTAAACGCCTTCCCGGCACAAAAGCACTTTGAGAAGTAGAAATTAAGGAATTCAAAACTCTCTTGAGCCTAGCCGCCAAGAGTTTAGTAAGAGCCTTGTACAAACAACCAACTAGACAAATATGTCTAAAATCATCTAACTCCAAGGGACTCGCGCACTTCAGAATCAACGTCAAAAAAGAAGAGACAATCGACTTCGACAACCTTGCCTCTCTATGAAATTCATGAAAATAGCGAAAGAAATCTTCTTTAATAAAAGGCCAACACTTTTTAATAAACATAAAAGAGTAACCATCCGGACCCGGGCTTTTAGTGCTACCACAACTCCATATCGCCTCCTTTATCTCCTCTTCCGAAAAAGAACCTTCAAGAAATGCCCTCTCCCCTTCATTTAACTCATTAAAGTGGATCCCTCCCAAAATCGGCCTCCCACCATCTGTTTCAACGAATTTCTTGGCGAAGTGATTCAACACCTCCTCTTTAACCTCCTTCACCGTCGACAAAACGCCTCTATCTGAATTGATGTTCCCAATGTGATTTCTCCGCCTTCTCTCCTTCATAATACAATGAAAATATCTAGTGTTGTAGTCGCCATATTAAGCCACTTAAGTTTGGATTTTTGAAGAAGCATGTTCTCCTTGATCCGCAAATTCAACCAAAAGCGGCTAGAGGCCAACTTCTGATTGGAAAATGCCTCTTCCGATAAATCGTCCAAATCCTCACCCACCATCTCATCCCCCTCATTGATCTCCCTAACGTAATCCTCGATCTCCAAATCGACCTTACCAAAAACTTCCAAGTTCCATCTCTTAAGACTAATTTTAAGAAGCCTTAATTTCTCTTTAAGAACATAATCGCTCCTACCTTTCACCAAAAAGACAATATACTTTTTAAATATATTAAATAATTAAATAATTAATATATTTGATTTATACAAAATGCATATACATTAAATATACAAAAAATAAATTGTTTCTTATTTGAGGTAGTAAATTTTTTTTAAATATACTCTAGTTTGAAAAAAAAAACTCAAATACTTTATTTTTATATACTCCTTACATCCATTGGACGATGACTCTCTATCAGTTGACCTTTGATTAATGGATAAACACCATTTTTTTATTTTATTTATATGGGTTAATACCCCTTTTGCCCTCTGCCATATAGGCGAAATCCCAAAAACAACCCTGTAAAAAAAACACAGATTCCATCCCTGCCATTTGTAGATTCCCTTGTTTTGCCCCCTCAATAGATTTGGTCAACAAAATTGATGATATGGCGCTGCTTTGTTGGCTTTTTTTATTTTTTATTTATTTAATTACACGCGTGGCATTTTTATTAATATTTTAATATTTGATGTTGAAATGCTTAAAATTAAAAAATTCAAAAAATTGTCCACTACAAGGATTGAACCCACCCCCTTTTGTTTCAAAACTTAAGCACATACCACTAGGCTAGAGCCTTTATCTTGTATTTTAATTGTTTTTAAACATACATATTATACGTTTGCATACTTGTTTTCATTTTCATCAATTATTAGTAGAATATATTATAACTATATTATATATACTATAACTATTATTAGAATATAGTTAAATAACATATTGTAAATATTATACTGTAACTATAATTTTTTTACATATTATACATAATGTAACTATATTGTAGCTAAATTCTAAATATTTACTAAGTATTAATATTAAAACACATTTACTAAATTATTATTTATATTTTAATAATTATTAATTACAGTAAATAATAACTAAATAATAATTTCAGCTTATTAAACTAAATAATAACTAAATATTTATAAATAGTAATTACTGTAAATAAAAGCTAAATATTTATAAATAGTTAAGATATTTGTAAAAAATAATAACTATTTGTAACTAAAATATTAACTAAATTAATAATAACTAAATAATATTTATAGTTAAAATAAATACAGTAAATAATAATAATTAATATTTTAAAAAACTGTTATTTTAAAAAAAAACTGCTATTTTAAAAAAACTGTTATTTTAAAAAACTGTTAATAAAAAACTAAACTAAATAAATAAATATAATAGTAGTTTTAATATTAGTAATTACTAATAAACTGAAAATAAAAATATTAGTAATTAATCATAAACTGAAAATTAAAAGATTTTTAATTAAAATAACAGTTTTTTATATTAATAAATAATAACAAACTGAAATTTTTTTTAAATTAATTATAACGTTAAATAAAAATAAAAAATTTAGTTTTTATGATATAGATTTGAAATAAAATAAATAAATAAATAATTTTTAAATAATAGCATTAAATAATTTTAGAAAAAGTTATTCATTAGTTCAGTTAAAATTATTTAACGCTAATAATTTCATTAGTTAAAAAATTATTAAATAAAAATTATTCATTTATTTAACGCTAATAATTTAGTATTAATTAACGTTTTAATATTAAATAATTCAGTATTAAAATTAATATTAATATTAATTTAACATATTAATATTAAATTTACAGTAAATAATTAATTAACGTTTTATTTTAGTATTAATATTAATATATAATTCATTATTAATATTTAGATTAATAGTTCAGATTAATAATTCATAATTAATCCTAGTTCAGATTTATAATGTAATATATAATTTTCAAAAGGATAATATAACAAAACAATCAAGATGACCTAGAGGTGGAAGACGCCCCATGTAAGCTGTAAGTCATGGGTTCGATTCTCATGAGTGACAAAATTTTGATATTTTGGCATTTCAACATCAAATATTAAAATATTAATAAAAATGTCACGCGTGTAATTAAATAAATAAAAAATAAAAAAAAAGCCAACAAAGCAGCGCCATGTCATCAATTTTGTTGACCAAATCTACTCAGGGGGCAAAACGAGGGAATCTACAAATGGCAGGGATGGAATCTGTGTTTTTTTTTACAAGGTTGTTTTTGGGATTTCGCCTATATGACAGGGGGCAAAAGGGGTATTAACCCTATTTATATTTAATGTTTAAAATCAATTATTTTAATTAATATAATAATAAATAAATATTTTAATAATAAATAAATTTTTAGTATAAAATATAATGGTTTTAAATTATTATTAATTTTTAAAATATACTTTTTTAAAGAATAATTATTCTAATGATTTAATTTAATATTTTTAAAATAATTAATAAAATAAAATTAATTGAACAAAACTAAATATAGATAAAAATATTTATAATAATAATGGATAAATGTATATTTATAGATGAAATATAGATTAAGGATTATAATGATTGCTAGTTCCACATGTGGTACGTTTTTGCTTACATTTTTCTTTGTCTAATTCTTCAATTTGACGTCTTTGGGAAGATGGGGTTGAGTCATATGATAGATCTTGGTTTTGCTGCAAAGTGTTTCCTAATGTATCCATCTTATCAAAATCATCTATGGAAAAGGGTCGAAAATTCATAATATCATCGTTCTTGATCTCAAATTCATTTTCAAAATGTGTTGGTTGTGTGAAAGTGTTTAGTCCGTTTTGTTCAATTAGAGGGATATAAAAGTTTTTAGGGTTGAATGTTGGAGTGTGTTGAGAGAATGAAGCGTTAAAGTTGTGTTGTTGGGTTTGGGGTTTTAGTAGTTGAAGTTTGGTTAAGGAATTGGAGTGTATTGAAGGGGTAACCGAATTAAGGTTTGTTGTTGTGATTGTTGGTAGTACTAGTGTAGTTTGTTAAAGGTTTGGGGTGTGAGGAGTTTGTTTTTGAAACGGCATGGTATATAATATTTCTTATTGCGTGGCTTGAATGTAGTGGTATGTTTGTGGAATGTTGGTGTGTGTTGGCATTTGTAGAATTTGTTGGTCATAAGATTATTGTGATAAAATTAGATGGAGGTATGCGTTTGGATATGAGTTGCTTGAATAAGAAGGATGAGATGTAAATTGTGATGGGTAGACTTGGGGAATTTCTTGATGCGTGGGCGGAACATCTTGTTTTGTTGAAGAACACTCATGCTGACTGGGGTCATTTAGAAATTGTATGGTAGCAACATAGGTAAATGGAATTGAGTTAAACCAAGCCATATACTCTAGGATTGGCTTTCACTAACTATATAGCAAGTTTCCCTTCAATATCAAATGTCGTCTTCTCTTCCACTCTTTTTGCTCCTCCTTCTTCAAATTGTGATGGGTAGACTTGGGGAATTTCTTGATGCATGGACGGAACATCATGTTTTATTGAAGAAGAGTCATGCTGACGGGGGTCATTATATATATTATCTGAAGCAAGACTAGCTCATGCAAATGATGATCAAAGATAATTACTTATGGATTCTGAAGCATATCCTGAAACAACGAGACTAAGTGGTAAGCATTCATAACTGGACTAGTATGATGCAACAAAAGAAATTCCAAACCAAAAGTATGTACTTGGAACTAATTGAAAAGCAGCAGAGTGTAAACTAGAGTCGACTGTTGTATAGTTGTCGCACCTGCGAAAATCAACCGGCGGAAAAGACAGAAGAGTCGCCATCGAACGTTATTTGTCCCGACGCAGGGAAAGGAAACGATCGAAGAAAACCTCAACAAAGGGAAAGATATAGTCATCGCAACCATAGCCTGGGTTTAGGAGTCGGCTACGCGAGAGGAAGGTATTAGCACCCTCTCGCATCCATCATACTCGATGGGATCCACGCTTGTTGTCTAATCAAAAGGTGAGTTATCTAAAGCCTACTGCTAATTGGAAAGGAAAAAAAATGTGACTCGGTAGGACATCGCCGTCCTAGGCCTACGTATTCCCTCGGGAATGGGAAAATCAGAGTCAACGTAGTTCAGAGACTACAGGATTGTGGGGGAAGGTTGCTTGCCAAGACATCGTTGTCTCATGCCTACGTATCCTCAATCTAGCTAGAGAGAGGAAATTAGAGCAATCGTAGTTCGACCTACGAGTCGGTGTTTTTTATGAGCGACGTTAAGTTCGCATCCAACATTTAGGGTCGATGCCAGTTTGCGACAAAAAAGAAGTAACGCGCTCTTTTCTGAAAATGATTTGAAACCCAGTTAATCCCGAAGGATAAAATGATTTGAACTTTGTTCGTGTTTTTTAGATAAAATTGGCTTAAGTTAGTTTGAAACTTGTATTGCACTAAAGTCTATAACATAGGAGCGAATGCGTCGCATGGTCGCCCCCAAACAGGACGTATGCTAAACACCCTAGAAAAGTGAGAGAGAGCCCTCATTCTTCATTTACCATGTACTTAAGGCTCATGGCGTACAATACTCGTTGTATTTATTAGGTGTTTTGAACTTGTTTAGAGATGAGAAGAGAAAAAACTCAAAAGTTGCAAAGGAAAACAACTAGGGGAGACTAGGTCGTAGTGTTGTCATGCATCATGGCCCTAAGATTGAGGTAGAAGGGACTATCGAACTTGTTATCATACATGGATTGCAAACCTAATGTCTCTCCTACCTCCAACTTAATCAGAAATTAAGTGGAGCTAGGAATCCTAAGGGATCATGTGAACAACACAAGTAAACATTAGCCTAAACAATCACCAAAGAGAAAAGAGAAAAGAGAAGTAAGATGAAATAACATTCATATAAGTGTAAGCAACCTTGCAAAGCACCACAAATACTTACCCTCTCCAAGCAAAGCTCAACTAATGAATAGTTGAAAACAAAATGTGCAAACATGCGATTATGATTATGCTAGAGTCCTAAGACTACCCTAAGATGAATATCCAACAACAACCAAAGTTAGAAGTATACTAAAGGCATGAGATCCTACTAGGGGCAGTAGCTAAACACATCAATCCTATCCATGTCAATATCCTAAGGGAGCATGCAAAAGTGTCAAGTTTTATCTTACACCATCACCTAAGCAAGTAGCATTCACAAGCTATACCAAATGAACTTCTCAAAGTTAGCACAAGTGGAACTAATCCATGTATAAGCAACACACCGTGGAAGCAAGTCAAATGAATGCTTCAAGCATTAATAATTGATCATGGGATTCACTTTAGGTCATGTTCAAAGGATTTACAAGTTATGCACAAAGATCTTACATTAAGCATGTTTTGGACAATTATGAACATATGATGAACAATCAAGTGTGAAAGGAATCCATAAAAGCCTAAGGTCAGAATTGAATCATGTTATTCAATGTGTAAACATGTCAAGTTATCGCTCATGTCATCATGGCAAACCAATATCCAAAGATATTACAAGCATCCAGTAAAACTAGCTCCTAAACAATTCTCTAAAGTCATGTTAAAGGGCAAGCAAGGAAAGTGAATCCAAATCATGCTAAATGTGTACCTAAGTACAAGAGGCAGTGGCAAATGACATATAAATGATGTTTTAAATGTCAACAAATCATCATAGGATTCACACCAATTAGCATTCAAGAAGTTAGGCAATTCTAAGCAAAGAAAGTACCTAAGACATGTTTCAAGTGTTCATGAATCAAACCATGATTAAGCAACCACTAAGTTGGTATATGAAGACCAAGGCCAGAAGTTAAATAACATGTATAAATTCTTGAAATAAATGTTGAAATGTCACACAAGTTTGCAACAAATATCCTCTCAAAAGCCCATTCAAGTTAGGCAAACAAATCACCTAAACATTTTCCTATAAGCATGTATCTAGTCATTCAAGCAAAAGGAATGAAATGGCATGGAAATGTAAGGTCAAAGCATCCAATTCATAAGTGAATGACCTATAATACATCCTAATTGAACCCCAAAGCAATTGTGCGAAGATGCATTTAAGTGGTGTCAAAAGAATGGTCAAAGTGAAAGCACAGTTCATGTTCAAACCTAATGAAGCACATCATCACTCAAGGACACATAAAATGTCATATGAATCCATGTGGGCATGCCCTATATTATTCTAAAACATACATGGAAGAGTGCACAAAGTATCCCTAAAGGAGGGTGGCATAAAGGCATAATCAAGTCAAGACATCTAGGCAAGTAATAAGTAGCATCGAGCATCCCATTAAGTTCATACAAAGCATGTGAATCATGATCAAATGCAAAATTCAGGTATGTCTCAATTGTACATCAAAATACACTTATGAATGTGTTAAATCTCATCCCCAAAGTTGGCCTCAAGAGGCTTCACACAAATGTCAATCCAAACCTAGCTCTAAGCATGCATACATATGACATGTTCACATGGGAAAATTGATGAAAAATAGCAAATGACCTTTAAAAATTATGAGAAATCAACCATGTCATGTCAAGGCCAGTAAGTGATCACGTGAAAAATATTGGATTCAAATCATGCATCAAAAGCATTCAATTAATTGCAAACATCAAGCACATGTCAAGGATGATCTTACAAAGTAGAGCTCAAAAGATGAAATTCAAAAGTATTCCAAAATTCATGAAAAATGCACCAAACAAGCATAAACATGTTAAATAATCCAAGGGATAATTTCACACCAAAAATCAGGCTCGAAACATTAGAGGAAGGTCCCTTTCTATGGCTTGCATCACAAGGTATCCCAAAATGAACACATCATAGTAACAAATTGATAAAAATACTAAATGCACCCAAAAGTGAAAATAAAATTCACTAAAAATTAATTAAAACCCTCAGGTATCTCCATAAATTTTTTCAGTATTTTATAACAATATTTTTTATTTTTAAAATCCAATTATGAAACCCATTCAGAAAAAGAAATTAAAAAAACAAAGAAAGGGGAAAGGGTGTCATGCTAATAAGGCCCTAGTACAATTCTCATGTGGACCTCGTTGGGGAGGTACGAACAACATTTGCACAGGCCCATAGCGCAACTAAAAAAGCTCTCTTTCCATGATTATCAGCCAAAAAATACAAGGAAATGGAGGGGAAGAGATCACGTGAGGGGTGTGTGCATCATTAATGCGGTGGCACTCCTCCACGCGCTTGATGAAATCCAACGGCTGCGAATGGTTTCTCACATTTTATCACATGCTACTATTTATATTAATTGTGTTCAGCATGAGAAAGACATAATGAAGCTCTACATGCACTAGTAACATTTCCCAATCGGTCACGTTTTTCTTTTAATGAGGAAAAGACAAAAACTATGCCATGGCGAATGAGAGAACAACACGTGGTCGTCTTCTCCAAACCTCATGCAACAAATCGCGATACCCTCCATGGCTGAACCTTTCATGCGCAAAACACAAGAGGAAAATGGCTCACTTTAACCACACTTTAATCACTCAATGCTTGATCATTTTTCACAAAATAAAAGTCAAAATCGATGCACACGAAACGTAGATTACGAATATAGTCTTGAAATCTCCATTAAACCAACACACCAGAAAATCCAAAGAGGATAATTTATGCCCACATACTTTGAAAACTTACATTTTTAACCAATCTTTATCCAAACACAATGCCTCTTCATAGAGGACTTCAGATACACATTAACCACATGATTCAAAGGCCTATGTGAGTTCTAAAGTGAAGCTAAAGTTTCAAGAATCACAAACCTGGATGAAGCTTTTCTCATATACAAGAAACCCTAATACTTCGTGCAAATCTTCTAATCAACACACCTAGAGCAAAATAAATGCTATAATCTCCTTGAATCTTGCCAAAATTCCAAAATGATGTTGAAGTTGTTGCACTTTTGTGGTGGATCTAACTCAACAATAATGCATACAGTAGAGAGATTGTGTTATAGAGATGGAGATAATGAAGAAATAATGAAGAAATCTCCAAAAATGGTGCAGATTCTCCACCCCCAAAAATTGGTGTCAATGGAGTTTCTTCAAGTTTTTTCTCTGGTTTTGTGAACAATGGATTCTCACTGAATTTGTTAGGGTTTTAGAGTTTATATATGGGTGGTTAAGGAGGTTTAATCATGGTTAGTTAATGGTTAAAGTGGGGTTAAGAAAAATGAAAATGAGAGTGTGTTGTAATGGTGTACATGGGTAGAGTTTATTTGGTGTGTTTCATGACGTGATCATGGCATGATATGGATGATGGTAATGGTGATGATGTACTGGTATGGAGAAAGCAACAACTTGTTTATTAAGTTTTCATTTTTTTCATGCATGGTATATATGGAAAGTGATAACATGGTGCATAGTTGGTGAAGATTTTTGCATGGTTTGAAATGGTAAGGATGACATGTTGGTATTGGGATGTTTTCATGCACATGGATGATGTAGTAACATAACTTTGGATTTTCTTGACAATTACATGAACGATAACAATGAATATTATGTTTCATGGAGGTGATTTTTAGTGATTTTGGAAGGATAGATCTCCAAGCATTGTGAACCAAATGCTATGGTTCTTGTAACCAAATTGAAGGGGAGGTTGTTAGGTGCAGATTTTACCTAAAAATGACATATCTTTCTTTGCACTTTTTCTACTCTTTTCTCACGTTTTCATTAGTTTTACTAATGATTCTTGTTGTTCTTCTAACCTTGAGAATATACCTTTGGTGCTTGTAATGTGTGTTATTGTGCAGGAAAAGGCATAAAATGATCAAAGTTGTAAGACATAAGAAATGGTGCAAGCTGCCAAAGAACAGAGGAAAACATCAGTAAGTTCGCTTTACGAACTCTGGCGAATTGCTAGCAAAGGTTCTCTTTGCGAAGGCTAGCGAGGTCCCAGCGAATGGTCCCATAATTTGGCAGGGGCAAACGGCACTAAAGTCGCTTTGTGAACGGGAAAACGAGTGTTCTCTTTGCGAAGTCGCGAGGAAATTCTGTGGCGGTTTAACTATTCAGAGGCACCTCAGGTGCCAATTTTATCCATTCGTTGTGCGAATGAAAGGTTCGCTTTGCAAACTGTGAAATTTCTGATTGAATTATAAATAGAACTTTCACACTTTTTAGATAAAGTTTTTGGATATTTGATACAACTTGTAATTAAAGATTAGAACTTGATATTTCTTCATTCCAAGGGAGAAAAGGTAGGATCTTTGATCTCTTGTTAGATAAGGATGTAATCTTTTGATACCTTATGTATTTCATCTAATGAATGTTTGTGAATGTGTTTTGATTTTCTATTGTTGTTGCCTTCGATTGATTATTTGTGGTCTTGACAAAACCTTTACAAATCCTTGATCTTAGATTTCCAACTATCAATGAACCAAACTTTTGACATGGTTTTATGAGTTGATATTCATTTTATCTTTTGTTGTATTGTGTTGATTAAGTAGCATGGCTAGCATAAGTAGGATCGATACGGCATTGCAAGGATACGTGATAATAGTGATGAAGAATGATATTCACATTCATTTGGCAAATTAGTTGAATACATGTAAAAAGGGTTAAACGTGTGTACGTATTCTGATCGTTGGCATTGTATATAAAGCAGTTATTTATCTGATTTTTGTGTCATCTTTGTTTACCTATTTATCTTTGATTTGAACCGCTATAGACATATACTCTTCAGATCTGGATCTAAGATGATTATCTGTTTTTTTTCTAAACTCTAGAGATAGATTTAGGCTTAACACTTGCGTGAGTATCAGCTCTTAATGCTCCGTGTTGGTTTTTGTTGCTTAAAACATCACCAATGAGGAAATACGGTCGTTCTCTTGACGTTGCGTTAGACATAACCTCTGTCGTGGGTGATACGTGAGGATATTAGGCAAATGATTGATTTATGTATAATATGATCAGAAGAATGCATGCGTTATCAATTGATGAGATCCAATTCCAACAAGGCTTCTGAAATTCTGGTACAGAAGTGTGATGTTTCGTTCAATGTCACAACATCGCAATCTGCTGTATGAACAAGGCAATAATAGTAACAGTAAATCAAACCAGGATTGTTCACCCAGTTCGGTTCAACAACCTACATCTGGGGGCATACCAAGCCAGGAAAGAAGTCCACTATTAGTAGTATCAAATTACAGACTCAACATACCAGTTGACAATCTACCTAATTCAATCACTACCCAATGACCCTTCTACCTAAGTCCTCCCTAGGTAAGAGACTCCATCTCACTCCCAATCATCGCAATGATGTCTAGCAGTCAACATCTCTGCCACTGCATCAACAGCTTGATTTCCAACCAATTTTCAACCATAGAAAAGTAGAAGACACACTTCCATGACACACCTTGGAGTTGCTTCAAAGCTTCCTCCAAGAACAATACAATACTCATTACCTACAGGTTTCTGAGTAAGGACACAGTGACCATCTCACAACCCGAGTGGTTCACTTAGACAAAGCCCTAATGATCTACATCTTGGACCCGTACCTATTCTAGATTACAAGCATTCTATTTATAACTTTTTCCCAACTGGATTTGGGCCTTCAAATCTTCTGCACCAAATCTGCAACAGATTCTGCTCTTCAATAGATCTTTAATTAAATTTTCAATCAAATCTTCAATTAAATCTTCAATCAAATCTTCATATTTTAAATACGCAATCTTTGCTAGATTTTATCTTTAATCTTCCACACCTTTAAATCAGCTCCACATAATATTTCCAGGATATTATGTATCTTTTAAATCTTCACTTTTTAATTCAGTTGCAAGATCTTCTCCACACAAATAGGAACAATTCTCCATGTCTATTTGCACAAAAATAGTAACAAACTATTCTCCACAAGATATGCAGAATTAATTGTATCAGAATAAATCTTCTCCAATAAATTCGCCTGCAATCTCTCTATCTCTCAGCAGAAAATCAACAAAACATCCTAACATGCGCAACATCACAAACTGATGTTCTGATGTTCTGGTATAGTGATGTCAAGACATCACTTATAACATCAGCATACAAAACTTCCAACCCTGCAACAACTAATGATAAGAACCAATGTTATGACATCAGCCATATGACATCAACATTGTTCAACTTTATTTTACCAAAATTCCAGCCAACACAAGAACTAACAATCTCCCCCTTTGGCTAATTTTGGCTAAAACAAACTCTGCCATCATCAGAGAACCCAGCATCACCTCTTCAACCAGTTGCACAAACTCACTAACCAGCAGCAACAAAAACCAACAAGCTGCATAAACTAACTTTCACATCAGCATAGGGCAAACTCCCCCTCAAACCAAGAACCAGCTCACAGTTGTTCATACACTCTCCCCCTCAGCTGCTGCACCATATCATAAAAGGCTTCACAACCACACCTTGGCAACTCTCTCCCCCTTTTTAGCCACAATTGGACAAACTCTGAACATCGTAGCAAGCACACAAAAATTTCCAAAAACAAACTCTGAATCATCCAACCAATATACTCAGAATAAAATCCAGACTCAGCAGCTACTACTGTACATTCTCTCCCCCTTTATGGCAAAAAATTGACAAACATTGGTGTAAATGTATACTTCTGATTCAATCCATTGACACACAAATCTATAGAACCAGGTCTAAACTGTCAAGTACACCATGAACTTCACCAGTAACACAATGTCACGACATCTTGTCTAACATTACAATCCGGATAAACAACTTCTTCAACAAAAGATCAACTCTCCCTATCGAAGATAACCAGTGCTCCTTTGCAAGAAGAACACCTTAAATGAATGGAAAATATAAGACTCATCTTCATGTCTTCAAGAGCGCACCCTCTGTTCAACACACCTGCTGAACGCATTCACTTAATGCTTAATCCTCAACCAATCCAAATACCAGAACTCACGTGATTCCCTCTTGGTTTGTTATCTTTTCAAGCTCCAAAACTCACATCTTGCCAAGCTGATTAACTTCTCTCTGTAATATCCACAGGAATGATCACAATGAACTCCTTGATCATAACATTTGGAAAAACCAGACAATTCCTTCCACTGAACTCACACACCAAGATAAGTGTGACACCTCCCATCAATAAGGACCCTCACAAAGCTCTTCCAAAATCTGCAGAAAAAATAAATTCTCCCATACACAACCAAAGTTGTCCTTCAGACATCTCCTCAGAAGTATGTGCGCATATGATTCAAATAATTAGCTTCACATGGCTAGAACCATTCATGTCCACACCAACATGTCATCCAATAGCCTAATGTCATAACATGTTATCTGACATTATAACCTCATAAGATTCAACCAATCTTCTCAATCTTGATCAGCATGCAATCTGTACCTTTGCAGCAAAATCCATAGACAAGTACTCCCCCTGTCATGGTTAACCAATGCTCTAGATGAAGATGAACATTTGAGCACACTTGCTGAGTACATGCATATTGGTACCATTGTCCCTTTCTCTAAAGGTAGCCATTCCCTATCATACTCTTCATCTTCAGACTTCCTATCAACCAATACCTGATCTACTTCAGTCTTCTCTACATTCTCCATCCAAGGTAGTCCTTCTACTTCATCATTCTCCCGTATGACTATGTAGATGCTCCTTAGGCATACTGTAGGCACCACGCTTCTGAATCATAGCATAATCATCCTTCACCAAGGATCTCCAACCAGATAATGTTCCAACACAGGTTAGAACATCTGTCATACACCAAGACATCATCACCATGATTCTTGATATGCTCCACCAACTGGACTTACTATTGCATAGTAATCCAAGGACCTAGAGACTTAACCTCTCATCCACCTTCAAGAAGAATAATCTCCTTGAGTCTTCAACTCATCACCCTTCTGCCCAAGAGTAACTTGTTCCAAGACAATCCTCAATAATAACCAGCTGCCACACTCTGATTATCTTGATTCTTCGAATCCACTTCTGAGATCAACCAACAGCCACAGTTTGGTCACCTCATTCACGAATCCTCATATGAAAGCAGCCAACTGCCACATTTTGACCTTTTTCACGTATGTTAGAACTCTCACAAAGATATCGTGATCCACCAAAGAGCCTTGATCTTCAAGTCACGTGTTCCACCTGCTCAAAGGAAAACACACTTAGACTCCCTAAGCCATGGTCATGTAGCATCTTCTCCTCCCTGCAGCTCCCACAAACTGCTATGAGAACGATCTTTTTGAAGCATCCTTTTGTTCATTCCTGTAGATCACCCTATCATTAGCTGATGTGCCACATCACCAGCTGAGACTCCTGATGTTAAGCTAGATGTAAAAACATTATGATATCTAACTGTTGAATTCAGCTCTTCCTTCTGCCACTTAGAAGAACCTCTTCCCTTTGCAAAAACAGATTTCCATGCTCTCATAGACATGATTCAACAATCAAGTTTGAGTAGACAACCTTCATCCTGCTTAGAAACTCCAAAGACTTCAAACCTCCCACATCTGAATCTTCAAAAAATAAGTAGTCCAAGACTACCCCATAGCAATACTAAAGAAAGTCACTTCCCTTTAGTAGAGCCGTCAGTAGAAAGCCAGAGATAACTGCCACTTATCCTCGACCTTCACAACCAGGGCAAACACCATTCTCCAACCTGATCCAAGCTGTAACTACCAAGATGTGATGTCTTCATATCTTTCAGCCTTAAAGCCAACAACTTGTCTGAATCAACATTCCATAATCAGTCTGCCTCTCATAATCCAAACACATCCCGGACTATTTGGATGATACTCCATAGTAACCAATCAACCCCACCAGTTGATTCAACTCCAAAGTGCTTAACCCTTGAAAACACTTCCAAAACAGCCACATAGAGAAAGGTAAATTCTCAACACTTCTGCAGTCCTGCACTTTTACCTCAGACATATACATAGTCTCCCGTCAATGTATATTGTCATTAGTTGAATGCACAACATAATCAAAAGCAGACAAATACTAAACTATTGTCACAAAATACAACATTTTATTTGGTCTGACATCCTTTTCCTACAGACTTGAGGCACTAGTTGATCCCTCTTTTGCTAATCCACACCACTGATCACTCCAGATTAGGCAAGTGGCTTGACCTGATACTTCACCATGAGCACACCTAACTTTCTTTGGCTGAGAAAGCAAAGAACTAAAATGATGTTTCAACATCAGTTTCAACATTAGACAACTGCTGTGGCTTTGGAGATTACATCCCCACCCATCTCTTGTAGGGAACACATGAGAGTAAATCAAGCTCAGCTTCTTTCTCTATGAAACTGCCTTAAGCTTAAGAGATAACTTATCAAGATCTTCACTCCCGCATGAAATATTTGACAGTGATACTCTTTTGCTTTGGCTCTACCCTCTTCTTTCATCATCTAGAAGGAATCACTATTCTGAACAGATTGGTCTTCAACGTCTGACTTGAAATATATTCTTCTTCTAATTCATCCATGTCAACCAGTCTTTAGAAGATCCATTCACCTTATGAACACTTCTCTCCAAACAAGGATATGAGATAATCCTCATAGAATATCCTGCTGAGGAGACCAAACCCTAATGTCTTTCCAAGAGACTATCTCACCACCAGAGAAACAGGGACCAATCAGGGTTACATCAGATACCATGCAGCGGAACACATACCAACTCCTCAATAACCTTCAGGCAGTACTCTAAGATTCTTGCAAACCACGTGCTAACAAATATTTATCCTGAATAGTCCATCCTTCACTCAAAGAGATCACACAAGCAACTATATGAACTGACCAAGTCCATAACACAACAAAACTATCTTCCTTGCTCATGATCCAGAAAGTATCTTCCCTAGATCTCATCTAGAAACCGACAGGATGCCTGCTCTGATACCAATTGAAATTCTGGTACAGATGTGTGATGTCTCGTGCAATGTCACAGCATCGCAATCTGCTGTATGAACAAGGCAATAATAGTAACAGTAAATCAACACCAGGATTGTTCACCCAGTTCGGTTCAATAACCTACATCTGGGGGCATACCAAGCCAGGAAGGAAGTCCACTATTAGTAGTATCAAATTACAGACTCAACAGACTAATTGACAATCTACCTAATTCAATCACTACCCAATGACCCTTCTACCTAAGTCCTCCCTAGGTAAGAGACTCCATCTCACTCCCAATCATCGCAATGATGTCTAGCAGTCAACATCTCCGCCACTGCATCAACAACTTGATTTCCAACAACTTTTCAACCACAGAAAAGTAGAAGACACACTTCCATGACACACCTTGGAGTTGCTTCAAAGCTTCCTCCAAGAACAATACAATACTCATTACCTACAGGTTTCTGAGTAAGGACACAGTAACCATCTCATAACCCGAGTGGTTCACTTAGACAAAGCCCTAATGATCTACATCTTGGACCCGTACCTATTCTAGATTACAAGCATTCTATTTATAACTTTTTCCCAACTGGATTTGGGCCTTCAAATCTTCTGCACCAAATCTGCAACAGATTCTGCTCTTCAATAGATCTTCAATTAAATTTTCAATCAAATCTTCAATTAAATCTTCAATCAAATCTTCATATTTTAAATACGCAATCTTTGCTAGATTTTATCTTTAATCTTCCACACCTTTAAATCAGCTCCACATAATATTTCCAGGATATTATGTATCTTTTAAATCTTCACTTTTTAATTCAGCTGCAAGATCTTCTCCACACAAATAGGAACAATTCTCCATGTCTATTTGTACAAAAATAGTAACAAACTATTCTTTACAAGATATGCAAAATTAATTGTATCAGAATAAATCTTCTCCAATAAATTCGCCTGCAATCTCTCTATCTCTCAGCAGAAAATCAACAAAACATCCTAACACGCGCAACATCACAAACTGATGTTCTGGTATAGTGATGTCAAGACATCACTTATAACATCAGCATACAAAACTTCCAACCCTGCAACAGCTAATGATAAGAACCAATGTTATGACATCAGACATATGACATCAACATTGTTCAATTTTGTTTTACCAAAATTCCAGCCAACACAAGAACTAACAGCTCCGTTTATAATTCAGTCTTTATTTTATATTTTCCATCTTTACATTTTCCGCATTTAATCTTGGTTCTTTCTTAAAACCAAAACTTTTGAACCATAAGCTTAGAAACTTAGATACCGTCGAATGGCATTCTTTCCCTCGCACTGATCCTTGTGGATACGAAAAAACTGGGTTACTTATATATTTTTGCTTGCTGCTATTCTAGCTTCAACAAAATGGCGCTGTTGTCGGGGATCGGTGTTTAGATATTGAGTTGCATTGCGATAGTTTCTATATTTTTGAGCTTTGTACATTTGTTTATATTGTATGTATTTGTTTTCTTTTATGTTTTCTCTAGTGTGATCAGGAATGATGAGAACTCCTAGATTGGTTGCTATTTGTATAAAAGTTTTCAATGAAGCTTCGACCGAGTATGGATGTTGAGCTTTGAAAGTATGCGAGGTAAATTGTACCGCTTTATAGAATGTTAGAATTATTTAAGAATTTTGTGCTTTGTGCAAATGTGTATTCTTGTTTCATTTTGCAACTTGTTTGAATGCTTGTTTCACTTAGGTCCAAAAGCCACAAATTGTGAGGAAACCTCCATTGTTTACTATATGCTAGGATGACTGATAACTTTGTTTAATTCGTTCGATTCATGCTTTATCTTTTGATTATTGTGATTCTGTGGAAGCATTAGAAATGATCAAGGCATTTGTTTATATTGAGCACAACCATATCCAAAAGTACCTTACCTGTGAGTAGAGAGAATTTGTTAGCCCCTTTGAGCCTAAACAGTTTAGATCACATTTTAGTGATGAACTTAGTTTATGTACATAATTTGAAAGTGTAGTTCATCATTGAATTTTGTGAGTTTCTACAAATTTCTTCTTGAACCTTTGGACATTGTTTAAATTGATTTCCTTGCCTTAAAAAGCAAGGAGCATTCACTTGAGGTTTGGTTGAATTCAAGTTGGGGAGAATGAAAAAGAAGAATGATAGGTTACTTGAAACTTTTGAAAATTTTCAACAAGCATGAAAAGAAAAGAAAAAATGTGCATATGAATGTGAAAAACAAAAGAAAAAGAATGCTTGTTTGATGAGAAAAATAGAGAATGAAATAATTGTGCAAAAAGGAAGTTTGAGAAGGTTTGTGGTAAAGGAATGAAATTGGTGAATGAAGTTGTGATGTGTAAATACTTTGTATAGTGAATGTTCTTTTTGCATCGGCAATTTCGATTCAATGGCCTTTAGAAATGTCCCTTTGTTGTGAACCCGACCAAACTGCAACCTTTGAAGCCCTTAGTGATCTTTTTGCTTCCATATTTTCATTTTTGATTGTTAGATGTTGTATGAATTGGATTGCTATTTGCATTGTTTGTCGGTGAGTGAAATTTCCCCGCAGTTGCAAACGCGCCAATTTCTTCATTCTTATTCTGAAGAGGAGTGTTAGAGTGATTAAAGTATGAAAATTTGGTTGTGTGTGATGTTGGCTGTTTCTGGTGTTGAGGGGGAGCTTCGGTTTGTTGATGGAATTTCTTCCTGCTGGCTTTTGGTTATCTAAATTCTGGCTAAAAAGGGGGAGAGTTGTTGCCTTTTTTTTTTTTTTTGTGCAACTGGCTTTTATTGGAATGTTAGAAGTGTTTGTATGTGCTTCTGCTGTAGGGATTTCTGTTCATTGTTGATGCTATAGTGTTTTAGCCACAATTTGCCAAAGGGGGAGATTGTTAGTTCTGAATTGGCAGCATATGTGCTAAAACACCCTGTTACATCAAGGTGTCTTACTTGATGTCGTGACATGTTGTCTCTAACATTTTGCAGTTTGTGTTTCTTAAAGTTAGCAGGACTGTGTACTGATGTCAAACACGATGTCCTAACATCTGTTGACAGAACATCCTGTTAAGTTGGTTTGGTGTTTGTGCTGCGTTTTATGTGAATCTGTCGCGTGCTGTCATTCTGTTATTGATGAAAATCACGGTACGTCGTTTGTGTAGTAGCAATATGTTTAATAGGGACGTGGTAACTTGCTAAGAAGGACAGGTTAAGCAAGAAGTCCTATTGTATGCTGAGACATGTTGAGATGAGAAGTTCTCATCATCTGGAGCAACATGTCGGATAAGATGTCCTATGATGAATCATTCGACATCGCGCCTGTGCTGAGCTGGACAGTTAAATTCTGTTATGATTTAACAGATGCAGAATATTCTGTGAATTTTTAGTTACCCTATGTGGCGTCCAAAGTAATTGGGTTGAGATTTTGTGTTAGTTTTCGAATTTTCACTACTTTCTAAATATGGAGACATATTAGGAAACTTTGGATTGAAGACCTATTTTCTTGGAGTTTATTTTGCAGAATTGTGTGCAGTCTCTCTGCTGCGTTTTGAAGCCCAAATCCAGTTGGGATGTAGGTTATAAATAGGAGTGTTTGTAACCATATTCTGTAACGATTCCAAGATGTAAAATTATTAGGGTTTCGTTCTTGTGAACCACTCTCTAGGAGAGTTGGTATGTGCGAACCACTCGGATTGTGAGATGGTCACTGTTCTCCTCGAAGCTTTTAAGCAATAGTGAGTATTGTTCTTGGAGGAAACTGTTAAGCAACTCTAAGTATTATTCTTAGTCATGTGTGTCATGTCTAGGTATTGTCATGGGAGTGTGTCCTCTATTTTTATGTGTTTGAAGAGTTGTTGGAAATCAAGCTGTTGATGTAGTGGCTGAGGTGTTGACTGCTAGACATCATTGCGATGATTGGAAGTGAGATGGAGTCTCTTATCTAAGGAGGACTTAGGTAGAAGGGTCATTGGGTAGTGATTAAGTGAGTAGATCATCAACGGGTGTGTTGATTGTAGGGTCTATGAATTGATACTGCTGATAGTGAACTTCCTTCCTGGCTTGGTAAGCCCCCAGAGTAGGTGTGTTGAACCGAACTGGGTTAACAATTCTATGTGCTTATTTTTATCTTTTTAGTACCGTGATTATTGTTATATACCTTGCCATTTGTGTTCATGTCAGACCAGATGTCGAACGGCATGTTATAGGACATCTGAATTCTGCACATGTACCAGAATTTCACCATAGATAAACACCTGTTATGCAAATGAGTATGAATATGCAAATGTAAATGCAAATGCCATGTTTAATCATTTCCAGTGTATATCCATATTTTGATTCCAGTTCTGATCGGGCGAGGGATCAGATACAATACCGGACAAATAAAGCTGGAACAGATAGATATTGCATAGGAAATATATCTGGAACAAACACCATTGAGAAAATATTTCCGAAACAAGTGTGACTGAAGCAAAAATATCATTATATTATACTCCAGAAAATCATACAAATGATTCTAATACAATCAAAGGTGAGTCCATCAACAAGCCTGATGGGAATCACAATATACAGCGATACAAATACAAATCAATCCCAAACCCCTAACCCATACAAACTGGTCTTGACCTCTTCGAGTAGGGTTTCAGTGTTAGGGTGAGTTGGTTGCTCCATCAGCCCTCTAATCAACTTATTCCTCATCCCAATGCCTTGGTTCAACTTGACAATGTGCTTTGCGCTATCGTCGTCTCCGAAGACGTCTCTGAGCTTTGACTTCTTGATCCCGGCCTGAACCTTGAGCTCCTCAATCTTCTTCTGAGCTTCCCTCAGTTTGTCGTAGAAGTGCTTCTTGTCTTTTTTCACCTTTTGGAGTTCCTCCTTTAATTCCCCATTTTCAGCCATGATTTCAACCCACTTGCTCTGAGAGACAGCAAGCTTAGCACTTACCTCGGCAAAGTGTTTCTTGGTTTGCCTGTGAGGTCTATCTCCTTCTCTGCCAGTAGTTTCGTTGCATCTTGAGCCTTCTATTCCAATCCTAGGTTGTATGCAAAGCATCTTGAAGACGACTACTCAAGTCAGAGTTTTTGACACAGAGCTCATTCTCCAGAGCTTGCAGCTTGTTGAACTCTTCAATGGGTATGGTGGTTCTCTCTTCCACAATCTAAGGATTCAAAGGAGGTGCAGGATCGAAAGGCAAGTTGAACTCTTCAACCCTCTTCTTTATCCAGTGTTCGTATGGAGGATAGGTTCAATTTTTGGCTTTACTCAAAACAACTTTACCTTTTATCTACACACTTAACCAGGCCTCAGAAGCCTTCTGTGCTATTGCTAAACCATCCACCGCTTAGAAATACAAAGACTCTTCCACATCTCTCTTAATGGGTGGACCTGTCAGAGCGTATCCGAACTGTCTAATGGCCAAAGAGGGACTATAGTTGATTCCCCCTTTCTCCCTTCCAATGGAACATTAGGGAACTCGCCAGCGCTGTGAATAATGTTTTTTCCGAGCAACCCATGATCTATCTAGACATGTCTTTGGTAGACAAACCCATTAGCCGTTGATTCTATTCTAGAGAATCCATAAAATCCACAAAGGCGCCTGAACGAGGCAGACGGTTCGCGAACCATTTATAAAATAGGGGTGCACAACAATGAACAAATCCCCCTCTCATTTTCTCATTTATGTTGTACGTGGTACCAACAAATAAAGAGCACTAGCCATATCTCCGAAGTCAGGGTCACTCTTAGAACCGAAGAACGAAGCACCTTCCTTGATAGATATCCCCAAAATGTTTGAATATTCCTCCAGGGTAGGTACCAATAAATAGTCTGGAAATACGAAGCATCTCAGAGGAGGGTCATAGAACTGCATCAAAGTGTGAAGACCTCTATACTCGTAGTTACTGATGTTGTGAACAAAAGATAAGATCCACCCATACTTTTCCTTGAAAGCTCCCAACACATCTGGACTTGCCATATCCTTCAGATTGTTAAGAGAGCCTAGAGTAGGCTTCGGGAATCTGTAAATGATGATGTTCTTCTTTTTATCAATATCCATCCCTAGAAGAACCCGTTGACTGGAATCAAAAGTCAGATATAACCTAGAAATGAAAGAACATGAATGTCAGGGTATGAAATGATGCAATGCAAGGCATGGTATCATAGGTGCCATATATATCTGGACGCGTCTGTGATGAATTGTGCAGAACTGTGAATAGTGTCTGTGTAGAACTGTGAATGACAACTGACTGAGTATAATAGGATGAACTGTCAACTTCTGTAAGAATACCAGAAAACCGGGTAGGTTGGAAGTCATGGTTACCTTCAAACCTATAAACACCCAGCCCTTCTCACATGTGGGTTCTAAGACTGAGGAACCTCAGAGTCACTGACTCTCAGGTCGAGAAATGATGATACGTTCACCATTTCTGGTTTGGCATCATCATCAATCGAGGAGGCCTCAACTGATTCCCCTTAAACGGTCATCCTATGGCAAGTTCTCAGCTTCGGGTCCTCGGATCAAGTAGCACAATGGGTTTGCCATTTCTGGTCTGCCATCATCGCCCCTTGGGAAGAGTCCCTTAACTGAGTCCTCGGGAATGGTCACCAGAGTCGACAGCTTTCTAGGTTAACACCGTGAAATGCACAAGACGCGCAAATCAGGATGTCTCCCAAGAAAACCTCGTCTGGGTGTGGGTTTCGTGAAAACCAAACGTACCAAGACGCTACGTAGGCCACACTACTTTCCACTCTAGTCCTAGGTGTACACTCAAGCCTGGGTAATGGGCTTATCTCTCAGATCACCCATCCCACCAAAAAACAATAGTCTAGCAAAGTCCAGAATATATGGCAATAGTGAAATGTAAAGCAAATAAATGCAATGAAAGCGGTAAACATGCAACATTGCCATAAATAAAGCGCGTAAAACATATAGATAACCACCCAATAACCAAAAACAAACAAGCGCTAGGATTGACTCGCTTAGGGAACCAGTTTCCCCAACAGAGTCGCCGGCTGTCGCACCTGCGAAATAACCGGCGGAAAAGACAGAAGAGTCGCCATCGAATGTTATTTGTCCCGACGCAGGGAAAGGAAATGATCGAAGAAAACCTCAACAAAGGGAAAGACATAGTCATCGCAACCATAGCCTGGGTTCGGGAGTCGGTTACGCGAGAGGAAGGTATTAGCACCCCCTCGCATCCATTGTACTCGATGGGATCCACGCTTGTTGTCTAATCAAAGGGTGAGTTATCTAAAGCCCACTGCTAACTGGAAAGGAAAAAGAAAAGGTGACTCGGTAGGACATCGTCGTCCTAGGCCTACGTATTCCCTCGGGAACGGGAAAATCAGAGTTAACGTAGTTCGAAGACTACAGGATTGTGGGGGAAGGTTGCTCGCCAAGGCATTGTCGTCTCGTGCCTACGTATCCTGAATCTAATCAGAGAGAGGAAATCAGAGCAGTCGTAGTTCGACCTACGAGTTAGTGTTTTTTTATGGGCGACGTTAAGTTTGCGTCCGACATTTAGGGTCGATGCCTGTTTGCAACAAAACGGAAGTAACGTGCTCTTTTCTGAAAATGATTTGAAACCCAGTTAATCCCAAAGGATAAAATGATTTAAACTTTGTTTGTGTTTTTTAGACAAAAGTGGCTTAAGTTAGTTTGAAACTTGTATTGCACTAAAGTCTATGACATAGGAGCGAATGCGTCGCATGGTCGCCCCCAAACAGGATGTATGTTAAACACCCTAGAAAAGTGAAGGGAGACCCCTCATTCTTCATTTCCCATGTACTTAAGGCTCATGGCGTACAATACTTGTTATATTTATTAGGTGTTTTGAACTTGTTTAGATATGTGAAGAGAAAAGACTCAAAAGTTGCAAAGGAAAACAACTAGGGGAGACTAGGTCCCAGAGTTGTCATGCATCATGGCCCTAAGATTGAGGTAGAAGGGATTATCCTACTTGTTATCATACATGGATTGTAAACCTAATGTCTCTTCTACCTCCAAATTAATCGAAAATTAAGTGGAGCTAGGAATCCTAAGGGATCATGTGAACAACACAAGTAAACATTAGCCTAAACAATTACCAAAGAGAAAAGAGAAGAGAGAAGTAAGATGAAATAACATTCATATAAGTGTAAGGAACCTTGAAAAGCACCACAAATACTTACCCTCTCTAATCCAAGCTCAACTAATGAATAGTTGAAAGCAAAGTGTGCAAGCATGCGATTATGATTATGCTAGAGTCCTAGACTACCCTAAGATGAATATCCAACAACAACCAAAGTTAGAAGTATCCTAAAGGCATGAGATCCTACTAGGGGCAGTAGCTAAACACACCAAATCCTATCCATGTCAATATCCTAAGGGAGCATGGAAAAGTGTTAATTTTTATCTTACACCATCACCTAAACAAGTATCATTCACAAGTTATACCAAATGAACTTCTCAAAGTTAGCACAAGTGGAACTAATCCATGTATAAGCAACACGCCATGGAAAAAAGTCAAATGAATGCTTTAAGCATTAAGAATTGATCATGGGATTCACTTTAGGTCATGTTCAAAGGATTTGCAAGTTATGCACAAAGATCTTATCTTAAGCATGTTTTGAACAATTATGAACATATGATGAACAATCAAGTGTGAAAGGAATCCATGAAAGCCAAAGGTCAGAATTGAATCATGTTATTAAATGTGTAAACATGTCAAGTTATCACTTATGTCATCATGGCAAACCAATATCCAAAGATATTACAAGCATCTAGCAAAACTAGCTCCTAAACAATTATCTAAATTCATGTTAAAGGGCAAGCAATGAAAGTGAATCCAAATCATGCTAAATGTGTACCTAAGTACAAGAGGCAGTGGCAAATGACATATTAATTATGTTTGAAATGTCAACAAATCATCATGGGATTCAAACCAATTAGCATTCAAGAAGTTAGGCAATTCTAAGCAAAGAAAGTACCTAAGACATGTTTCAAGTGTTCATGAATCAAACCATGATTAAGCAACCACTAAGTTGGTATATGAATACCAAGGTCAGAAGTGAAATAACATGTATAAATTATTGAAATCAATGTTGAAATGTCACATAAGTTTGCAACAAATATCCTCTCCAAAGCTCATTCAAGTTAGGCAAACAAATCACCTAAACATTTTCCTATAAGCATGTATCTAGTCATTCAAGCAAAAGGAATGAAATGGCATGGCAATGTAAGGTCAAAGCATCCTGTTGTACCCCAAAATTTGCCTGCCCTATTTTCTAACATTTAAATTATCTTTTTAACTTTGATTTTATAAGTTTTTTTGGTCCAATTTTACTAACATTTTAATAGTAATTTTTATTCAAAAAAACAGGTAACAGTTTACTTTAAATTGTTTAAATAACAAATAGTTGTTTGACCTTCATATGCTTTCAAGTGCATTTTTGTTTTGAATAAATGAACTGGCACAATTGGAAAGGAGATAAGGCTTGCAAGTATGAGGTCGCGGGTTTGAATCTCACATGTTACATTTTGAATTTGTTTCTATTATTTGTTACTAACTTTCCTTCCATTTTAAATTATTTTCAAAAAAATCACAAAAATTGTATTTTTTATTATTTGTTTTTAATTTTCGTTTTTTATTTTAAAGCATTTTTTAAAAATAATTATTTATTTGATTTTATGTACTTTTTACCAAAAAGGAGTGCAAAAATCATAATAAATACAAAAATATTTTCTTTTTGTGTACTCATTTCCTATTGGTCAATTTATGTCTACTTGGTGACCAAGTAAAAATCAGATATTATTTGATTTTTATTCAGATATTATTTAATCAATAGGAATTAAGACTAATTATTATTTTCCTTCTTTAATTTGTTAACCTAATTTTCTAGACCTATAAATACAGGCTGTTTTACACATAACAAACACACGAATTTTCTTGCTTCAAAACCCTAAAAACAATTTCAAAAAAAGTGGTGAAACTAGGGCATAAGAGTCCCCACCCTTGTGGCCGTTTGCAACACATATTTCACGACCATACCCTCTCAAAAGAATCTCAGGAGGCCATTCCACTCATCCTTGAAGGTTGAAAACACACGATTCATGAACTATCAACCATGGCCGCCCCTCACTCTTTTCAATTTTCATTTTCTTAATTTCATGAAGTTTTAACTCATATCTCATGCATCTCTATGTTTATATGTATCATTGGAACTGTTTTGATGTTTTTATGTGAGGTTTTCATGTAGGATGCGTGAACCACCATGGCTAGGGCATAAAGAAACTTCTCTTCGAATCTCCCTCTACAATGAGTTTTAACAAAAACTAATGGCAGATTTGGATTCCTAGGGGTCACATTAGGGGATCTGGACACTTTTTATTCTTTAAATTTTCGTTTTCTTTTAATTGTAATTTTGCAGGTTTTTTGCTACGAACCAAGTCGTAGCAAAATCGTAGCTAATTTGCAGCAGATTCGTAGCAAAAAGCTACAGCCAGAACGACGAAGAAGAAGATGAATAGTGCCAGCCTTTTTTGTTTTTTTGCTTTTATTATATTATTATTGTTTTCTATCTCTTGACCAACTGAACAACGCAGCCTGGTGGTAAGGAGCGCCCATGGGAAGCAAAGGGGTGTGGGTTCGATCCCAGCCCTCTTTCTTTAATTTTTTGAGACCTTTTTTTTCTTTCTCTCTATTTTTATTATTATTATTATCTATTTTCTTTTAATTTATTTTCCTTTAATTAATTAACCTAACCAATATTTGTTTTAACCAATAAAAAAAAAGGGAAAACTAATAACCTTTTTTTTACAAAATCACAAAATATCCAAAATATTTTTTTAAATTAAATTAGATTTATATCTTTCTTATATGTTTATTTCCATAATAAAAATAAAATAATTTTGTAAATAAACATTTAATTTAGCTTTCTTTTTTAATCAAATTAATCTTTTTTATGAAAAAATAAAAATATCAAAAATATTAGATTTTTTTTAATCAAATTAATTTCTTTAAACCATAATTTATCTTTTCTAATCAATTAATCGACATCCGAACTTTTTATTCCTTTCATTCCCGATTTTATTTTTATTTCTAGAATCAATGTATAGGATGTCAATTCTCTTGTAATAGTTAGTTTTAATTTCCGCACTCCCCCGATTTTAATTATGTATCCCCTCCCCATGATGTAATAGCTTAGGATTTTATTTTCTGCTTTTAAATTCCGCAAAAAATAATTAACTGTGTGGTTAGTAATAATAGGGTGTGAAAAGAATATACGAATAAAAACATACTTAGCCCACTAATCCAAAGACAAATACCATGAATACAAACACTTTCACACACCTCACCTTTAGGGTAACACACCTCAGTTGCCTTCGAAATCAAATGGTCAAGTCCCTCGGATAAATAGGATACCCTTAGCAAAGACGCTTATCAAATGAAATCATCATAGTCCCTCAGATAAAAGATCATGGTCCCACGGAAAGTCCCTTCGATAAAATGATCTTGCCCCTCGATGACCCTTCGATTAAATGATGATGTCCCTCCGAAAAAATGCTAAGGGTACCCTTGTTGCCTTCAATGACTATACCCCTCAGCACGTCTTAAAAGATAAGGACTACTTACTCTTCACTAGTAAGGACAGTCTTATCCTTTAAAGACTTAACAAAACGATTGTCCCTCACATCCAAGATAGTGACTACCTACTGCCTAATAGTAGGGATAGTCCAATCATCAAGGACTTAAGAAACTAACAGACTAAGACCTGTTGAGTAGGGTAGGATGGTAAACTCCTAGATTGCTTGCTCACACCTCCAAAAACAAAAATCACTTACACTTCAAATCTTTTCAAGCTATCTTTTCAAAAAACATTTCAAAGATATACTTTGTATACATCCCAAACGAGGATCATTACAAAGTTAATTCTTTTCCTAAACATTTTCTAATACACCTCACACTCAAGATTTTTCAAAGCAAGTTAAAGTGAGCAAGCAATTAAGAGCCCGTAGATAACTACGGATGAAAAGGGGTGCTAACACCTTCCCTTTTCATAACTTACCCCCCGAACTCAAAATCTTTTCAAAAAGGTCTTTCCTGTTCTTTTCACCTTTCCTAAATAAATTGGATAAAAGAAAAGTCGGTGGCGACTCTTGCTAACCGCAACATGTTTTGCGAAAAACAAAAGTCAGTTCTCCACCGTATTACACATCTAAGTCAGAAATGAATGAAATACAATACATCCTAATTGAACCCCAAAGGAATTGTGTGAAGATGCATTTAAGTGGTGTCAAAAGAATGGCCAAAGTGAAAGCACAATTCATGTTCAAACTTAATGGAGCACATAATCACTCAAGGGCACATAAAATGTCATATGAATCCATGTGGCCAGGCCATATATTATGATAAAACATAAATGGAAGAGTGCACAAAGTATCCCTAAAGGAGGGCGGCATAAAGGCATGATCAAGTCAAGACATCTAGGCAAGTAATAAGTAGCATCGATCATCCCATTAAGTTCATACAAAGCATGTGAATCATGATCAAATGCAACATTCAAGTATGTCTCAATTGTGCATCAAAATACACTTATGAATGTGTTAAATCTCATCCCCAAAGTTGGCCTCAAGAGGCTTCACTCAAATGTCAATCCAAACCTTGCTCTAAACATGCTTACATATGACAAGTTCCTAATTGAGAAGGCTCAATTGTTCCTAAGAGCTATGAGTTACCATGCTTTTGAGGAGGTATTGGCTTTGTTGATCTATGGGTTGGTGTTGTTCCCTAATCCAGACCAACTCATAGATGTGCACGCTATCAAAATATTTCTGACTCATAACCCGGTACCTACCTTGCTCGGAGATATTCTGCACTCGCTTCACACTCGTACTATCAAGGAGCGAGGGACTCTCATGTGCTGCATACCCTTACTATCCAGGTGGTTTATTTCGCACCTTCCCCGGTCAGTATTAAAGAATGAACAAAGGTTGCAGTGGTCTCAAAGGATAATGTCACTCTCCCATTCAGATATCTATTGGTGTGCCCGATATCTTGAAGACTTCACTCTTATTGATCATTGTGGGGAATTCCCTAATGTACCACTCCTTAGCATTAGGGGAGGCATCACCTATAATCCTTCGCTAGCCTTGCGCCAGTTTGGTTATGCTCGAAGGAATGGTCCTCATGACATGCTTATTCAGGGTATTGTGTTCGATTATGAAGATGATCCTCAAGGTTACCGTCAAAGGTTTATACGCGCATGGAATAATGTGTATAAGATTGAAAGCAGGACCTTGGGACAGAAGAACTCTATTCCTTTGGAGCCTTACCTCAGATGGGTGCGCACTCTTGCTCGAGATCTTATTATGCCATATCCAGCTGTCAGACCAGTGATTGTTGACCCTGAGTTTGAGGGAGATGTTCCTCAAGTCATTCTCCATCCAGACATGCCTACCGATCTTGAAGAGCTGCAGAAATCCTGGGTTCAGATGAAAGAAGAAAGAGACACCTTTGAGACTCAGTTCTATGCTAGTGAGAAGAAGGTGTTGGAGTTGACGAAATTACTTCATGAGGAGCAGAGCATCAATGCTTACATCGGCACAAAGAGGAAGCGCCCGTGGGAGACTTGAGTCTTGAGTCCTAGGCCTTAGGCGTTTTTTAAATTTGCTTTTTGAAATTTCCTTTCATTGTAGCCCAAGAGGCATAAAAGAAATGAATTTCGAGTTTACTAATAAAAGTTTTCCTTTTGTTTCTGTTTGCAAAGATAAACTCTAAAGTCCTTGAAATCATTGCATATGCATCCACATCTCATAATCATTGCATAGCAGGTTTCTAGGACAGGTATCTTATCTTCTCGCTGTTTATTACAGAAGAAATGGCTCTCGAGCAAACCGTCAAAGATCTCCAGGCCCAGAACGTCCAGTTCCAAGAGTTGATCCTGAACTTGTCCAAGGGGCAAGAAGAACTGAAAGCACTTCTGACCAAGAAGAAGAAGAAAGCAAGAAAACCAACTGGCGTCATCAACCTGGGGAGGAGATTCAGAGGTCCCGCTAAACAGGTCAAGGAAATTGGGATCCCAGTAGATCAAGACGATGAACAAGATGAAGATGGTAAAAGTGTTAACACTGAGGAAAAAAGCAACTATGGTTCTGACAAATATTCTGATGGAGAGGAAGAAGATTATTTGGATGAACAATACCCTCCTGCTGATGAGAAGTATAAGCTATTAGAAGAACATCTGAAAGCTATGGAAATCAATAAGGTGCCTGGCTTGAATTTTGAGGATTTGGGTCTAGTCTCAGAGGTTGTCATTCCTCCTAAGTTCACAATTCCCACTTTTGCTAAGTATGATGGTGTTTCTTGCCTGAAGCTGCATTTGAGATCATATGTCCGAAAGATTCAACCACACACTGCTGACAAGAAATTGTGGGTGCATTTCTTTCAAGAGAGTTTGTCTGGAGCACAGTTGGAATGGTACTATCAACTCGAAAGTACCAACATTCGTACATGGGAAGATTTGGCTGCAGCTTTCTATAAACAATACCAGTACAATTCTGATCTGGCGCCAACCCGAATGCAACTACAGAGTATGTCAATGGGTTCTGAGGAAAGCTTTAAAGAGTATGCACAGAAGTGGAGAGATCTCGCAAGCAGAGTTCAACCTCCTTTAGCTGACAGAGAATTGATTGACATGTTCATGAGCACATTAACCGGTCCTTTCTATAGTCATCTACTTGGAAGCTCGTCATCCGGTTTCACCGAGCTGATATTGACAGGAGAACGTGTTGAAAATGGAATTCGAAGTGGTAAAATACAAGTGGCTACATCTGCAAACACTACAAAGAAGCCACATAATGGGAAGAAGAAATCTAATGTTGTACACGGCCAGAAAGGTCGCAACCAAACTGTTGGAGCAGTTCTGATCTCTGTACCAGTGCCACAACAACAACAAGGTAATCAGCGTAAGCAGGATACACCCAGGAGACAGTTTACAAAGATCAACATGTCATTGGCTCAGGCGTTGCAGCTTATGTTGAAGGCAGAGTTGGTTACTTTGAGGGATCCTCCTAGGAATCCTAATACTTCCGCTCCTAGCTATAATCCCGATGCAAGGTGTGCATACCATTCTAATAGTCCTGGACATGATACGAACAGCTGTTGGGCGCTGAAGAATAAGATTCAAGACATTATTGATGCTAAGGAGATTGAGTTTGATCCCCCTGAGACTCCTAATGTGATTACCGCTCCTATGCCGAATCATGACAAGATCGTTAGTGCCATTGATGATAGTTCTTATGCTGCTACTGTGGTTGACTTGACTACTCCTCTATCAATTGTTAAGAAGAAGTTGTTGCAAGCCGGTTTATTTCTGGGCTGCGTTGAAAACTGTCATTATTGTGCTTCTTAATCCAATGGTTGTGTGAAGCTGAAAGAGGGCATTCAGCGTTTGATGGATGACCGTACTATACTGTTTGAGAAGATTCCTTCTATGGAGAGCTTATGTGAAAATTTGTCCCGAGGTCTAAAGTTTAAGGACGTATCTGTGGTTACTAATTCCAAAACTCCTGTGAGGATCACCTCTAAAGTTCCTGTGAAGATTACTGCCGAGCCTAGAGTGGCTCCCCTGATTATTACTACGCCCGGTCCGATTCCCTATTCCTCTAGCAAGGCCATCCCTTGGAAGTATGGTTCGGATGTTTACATTCATGGTGTCAAGCAAGAGCCTTTGACTGATGAAACTACTGAAGTTACTAATCCCGATGTCGACAATATCGTTGGGACTAGTAAGGTTACCCGAAGTGGAAGAGTTTTCTCCCCAGAAATCTCTCCGAAGACTGTTACTACTCCAGTTCATATCTCTGCCTCCAAATCAATTACTGAGACTCGAGACAAAGAACCGATGGTTGAGCCTGCCCAAACGAAGACCCCGGGTGAAACTATTATCGAAGATCCCTCCAAAGAAATGGAGGAAGTGCTAAAAATTATCCGTAAGAGTGATTACAATGTTGTTGAACAGTTGGGGCACACCCCCTCCAAGATCTCTATGCTATCTCTGTTGTTGTGCTCCGAGGCCCATGCTAAGGCTTTGGTGAAGTTTTTGAAATCTGCGCATGTGCCGCAGGAAATCTCTGTTGACCAGTTTGAAAATTGTGTCGCTAGCCTGACAACTGATAATGGTCTAGGACTTTCTAACGCTGATCTAACTCCTGCCGAAAGGAACCACAATAAGGCCCTGCATGTCTCCATTGAGTGTAGGGGCACTACTCTATCTCATGTACTGGTGGACACGGGTTCCTCATTGAATGTATTGCCAAAGATTGCTCTAGACAAGCTTGACTGTGAAGGGGTTGTGCTGAGACCCAGTGATGTTGTGGTGAGAGCTTTTGATGGTTCAAAGAGATTAGTGCATGGAGAGGTTGATCTTCCAATCAGAGTGGGTTCTCAAGTCTTTGTTTCTACTTTCTATGTAATGGACATTCGTCCTGCCTATTCCTGTCTGCTTGGGCACCCTTGGATACATGGGGCCGGCGCTGTGACTTCTACCTTACATCAGAAGCCGAAGTATCCCGTGAAAGGCAAGATTGTCACCGTCTATGGTGAAGAAGAGTACATGGTTAGTCATTTGAATACTTTCAAGTATGTTGAGATGGATGGCGAATTCCTCGAGACTCCTTGTCAAACATTTGAATTGGCTCCTCAGACTGCTCCTATTGCTAAACCAGTTTCTACTGTTCCCAAGGTTACTAGAGTGCCTCCTACAATGGTTTCCCTAAAGGATGCTAGAGCTGTGGTTGAAGAAGGTGGTTGTACCATTTGGGGTCAGCTTCCTGACATCCCTTACAAGTCTGACAAATTTGGTTTGGGCTTCACTTCAAAGGCTCAGAGGGCTGTACGTCGTGCTCGTGTTATTCGCATCACCAACAAAGGAGTTCATAAAGATCAGGTCAATCCTGTGGAGGATGCTGATAGTGACTGTGATCTAGACAGTTGGATCTTTCCTACCATTGGCAGTGGGCTCAACAATTGGAAGACCGGAGACATTATTCCTATCTCCTTTAGTCAGGAGTAAATGATATTTTCTGTTTTTCTTATTTTCGAAGTTTGCTTTTGTTAATTTGAACAATAAAACTTTTAAGCCTTGTGCCTTGCCCGGAGCACAATGGCCAATTTGTTAGGGTTGTCATTTCATCGCATATTTTCATTCAATAAATCAATGGACGTGTTGCATTCAAATTTTGCGCTCTTTGTCTTTACTTTTACTTTATATTCATCAGAATAGCTATGTGTTCTTACACACACCCACGCGATAAATTGCAGATCCACATCCACTCTGGATCCCATTGATAACGGTTCTGCTATTGTCAATTATGACTTCGAAAATCCGATCTACCAAGCCGAGGACGAAGGTGAGGAAGATTGTGAAGTACCTAGAGAGCTTCCTAGACTATTAGAGCAAGAAGAAAAGATCATACAACCGCACGAAGAGCCAGTCGAGGTCGTAAATCTAGGTACTGAGGAGGATAAGAAAGAAATCAAAATAGGTGCTGGATTAGAAGACCGTGTCAAGAAAAGACTGATTCAGATGCTACGTGATTATGCTGAGATTTTCGCTTGGTCTTACGAAGATATGCCAAGACTTGATACTGATATCGTGGTTCACCATTTACCGATGAAGGAAGGTTGTCCTCCGATAAAGCAGAAGGTTCGTCGTATGCGCCCTGAGATGTCTGAAAAGATCAAAGCCGAGGTTATGAAGCAATTCAATGCAGGTTTTCTAGCTGTCACATCATATCCTCAGTGGGTTGCGAATGTGGTACCAGTGCTTAAGAAGGATGGTAAAGTTCGTATGTGTGTGGACTACAGGGATCTGAACAGGGCAAGCACCAAAGATGACTTTCCTCTCCCACATATTAATGTTCTGGTAGACAACACTGCTCAGCACAAGGTATTCTCATTCATGGATGGTTTCTCGGGTTATAATCAAATCAAGATGGCACCTGAAGACATGGAGAAGACTACGTTCGTTACACATTGGGGCACCTTTTGTTACAAGGTAATGCCATTTGGTTTGAAGAACGCAAGGGCAACATACCAGCGCGCTATGGTTGTTTTATTCCATGATATGATCCATCACGAGATAGAGGTATACGTTGATGATATGATAGCCAAATCTCAGAATGAAGAAGAGCACCTTGACCACCTACACAAGCTGTTTGAGAGATTGAAGAAGTACAAGTTGAGATTGAATCCAAACAAATGCACCTTTGGGGTTAGATCCGATAAACTTTTGGGTTTCGTCGTCAGTGGTAAAGGTATTGAAGTCGACCCTGCAAAGGTAAAAGCTATACAAGATATGCCTGCCCCCCGTACTGAGAGAGAAGTCAGAGGTTTCTTGGGACGTTTGAACTATATTTCCAGATTTATCTCCCATTTGACCGCTACTTGTGAGCCAATCTTCAAATTACTGAGAAAAGATCAAGTAGTGAAGTGGAATGACGAATGTCAGATAGCTTTTGATAAAATCAAGGAGTATCTCCAAGAACCTCCGATTCTGATGCCACCAATTGAAGGAAGACCTCTAATCATGTACTTAACGGTGCTAGAGAATTCAATGGGGTGTGTGTTGGGGCAACATGACGAGTCTGGTCGAAAAGAGCATGCAATATACTACCTTAGCAAAAAGTTTACCGACTGTGAAACAAGATATTCATTGCTTGAGAAAACTTGTTGCGCTTTGGCATGGGCTGCTCGCCGACTAAGACAGTATATGTTGACTCATACCACTTTATTGATCTCTAAGATGGATCCTATCAAATACATATTTGAGAAACCTGCTCTCTCCGGACGAATAGCAAGATGGCAGATGGTCTTGACAGAATACGACATCCAGTACACTACGCAGAAAGCAATCAAAGGAAGTGTACTAGCTGATCATTTGGCTTATCAAGCGGTGGATGACTATCAGTCTATAAATTTTGAGTTCCCAGATGAGAATATTATGCTTGTTACTGATTATGAAGAACCTGGACCATATGAAGGACCTGAACTAGGATCCCGATGGACTATGGTTTTTTATGGAGCTTCTAATGCACTCGGCAATGGTATTGGTGCTGTAATTATCTCTCCTAAGGGTTACTATACGCCGTTTACTGCTAGACTTTGCTTTCACTGTACCAACAATATGGATGAATATAAAGCGTGCATCATGGGTATCAAAGCTGCCATTGATATGAGGATCAAATTCTTGAATGTATATGGGGACTCAGCCCTAGTGATCAGTCAGATTAAAGGAGAATGGGACACGAAGCATCCAAATCTCATTCCTTACCGAGAACATGTGTTGACTTTGATTCCATACTTTGAAGAAATCACTTTTGAGTATATTCCACGAGAAGAGAATCAGTTGGCAGACGCGTTAGCTACCATGTCATCTATGTTCAAAGTCAGATGGGACAACGAGGCTCCTAGGATTACTATTGACAGACTAGATGAGCCGGCATACTGTTATGAAGTTGATACTGATGGGGTAGAAGAGAAACCTTGGTTCCACGAAGTGAAAAGATATCTTGAAAATCAGGAATATCCTGAAGGGGCATCTACCAATGACAGGAAGTTTCTAAGGAGGTTCTCTGCTAAGGTCTTTCTGAGTAACAGAATTTTATACAAACGCAACCACGATTCAACCTTGCTTCGCTGTGTAGACAAGAAGGAAGCAGAAAAGATTATGGAAGAGATGCATGACGGAATTTTTGGCACTCACTCCAGTGGGCATACAATGGCTAAGAAAATTTTGAGAGCAGGTTACTACTGGTCTACCATGGAAACTGATTGCCATCATCACTCCAAAACTTGTCACAAGTGTCAGATCTATGCTGACAAAGTACATGTACCCCCGGTTCCATTGAATGTTCTGACTGCTCCTTGGCCTTTTGCAACGTGGGGCATTGATATGATAGGAGAGATTAAACCTACCGCTTCCAATGGACATCGTTTCATCCTTGTTGCTATCGATTACTTTACGAACTGGGTGGAAGCAGCCTCGTTCGCTTCTGTTACCAAGAATGTTGTAGCTCGGTTCATCAAGCATAACCTTATCTGTCGATATGGCATCCCTGAAAGGATTATCACAAACAATGGTACTAATCTGAACAACACTATGATCACTGAACTCTGCACGCAGTTCAAGATTAAGCATCACAATTTTTCTCCATATCGACCAAAGATGAATGGCACAGTGGAAGCTGCCAACAAGAATATTAAGAAGATCTTGCAAAAGATGACGGTGACATACAAAGATTGGCATGAGATGTTACCATTTGCTCTTCATGGTTATCGCACCTCAGTACGTACCTCAACAGGGGCAACCCCTTTCTCTTTAGTCTATGGTATGGAGGCAGTTTTACCTGTTGAAGTTCAGATTCCTTCCCTAAGGATTATGCAAGATGCAGGCTTAGACGAAGATGAATGGGTTCAGACTCGACTTGATCAGATAAATTTGATTGATGAGAAGAGGCTTAAGGCTGTCTGTCATGGCCAGATGTATCAGAAGCGTATGATCAAGGCCTTTAACAAGAAAGTCAAGCACCAATTGTACCAGGCCGGTGATTTGGTAATAAAGCGTATCATACTACCACAGGGTGATCCCAGGGGTAAATGGACTCCTACATATGAAGGTCCATTTGTAATCAAGAAAATATTTTCTGGCGGTGCTATGATGCTTACTACTATGGACGGTGAAGATTTCCCGCACCCTGTGAACGCGGACATAGTCAAAAGATACTACGCATAAAAAGAGACCTGCTAGGTTGACTGGCCTAGGCAAAAATAAGGGCATCCCGGCGAACCAAAAGGGTTCGGGCAAAAATTAGGGATCTACATACAAAAGAACTGTACACCCGGCAAGTTGAAAACCTAAAAAGGCGGCTTGGGCAAAAAAGGGTATCCCGGTGGACTGAAAACCTGAAAAGGCGGTCCAGGTAAAAGTTAGGGATTAAAGCGTACGACTATGTCCCGTTGGATCACTTATCTGCTTCCAGCTTAGTTTTATCAAGTTCGAACGGTGCAGATCAATCCAGTCATCTTTCTTCCGACAGCAAGGGATGAGATGCTTGAAGATATAGTGGCAATAGCAGAGTTGAAACTCAACGAGATCATTTCCACATAGTTGTTTTTCTTTGTTTATCACTTTGTACCTTTTTCAATTTTACGACAATTTCCTCTTACTAGGATTTCTGTCTCCTTGTACAAAACTGCCTGTTTATAGGCCAATTTCAAAATCAATACAAGTCTATTTTCAAATTCAAAAATTGCTTTTATTTTCCCTGTTTTGTTTGCGTAAACGTCCAATAGGTACTTTGAATGAACATATGCACTTGAATATGACTGATGTTTACCAAAATATATATATACATGAAAACAGAAATAACATTTACTAAGGATTCTAGGAGTTGGGATAGTGTTCAAGATATCCACGAACCCCCACAGAGCCAGTTCATGGAAATATCCCCACAGAGCAATCTCCATGGAATTATCTCTATTAAGCTATCTTCACAAGCTCATCCCCAACAGAGATATATTCCCCTACAGAATTAGTATGCCCTCAGACAGAAATCGGGGCATCTTCCAGCGATTCACTTCCATGTCTTCGATAGACAGCTTGGCATGATCATAGATCCCCTAGCAGATAAAGAAGTTGATCATTTCCCCAGCATACAACAGAAATTTCCTCAACATAGCCTATGAAATTCTAATCCCCATCGGAGGTTATTCCCTCTATGTAGTATACAGAATTCAATTCCCCAGCTGAGTTTATTTCTCTAACACTATAGAATACTCTCCCCCAGCAGAATTTATTCAAGGATGTTATCCCCAGAAGAGTTGACACTCGTGTCTGAAACCTGGTCAGATAGTGCATCGGAGAATTATCCATACAATCAATTTCCACAGTAAAAGAACCACGGACTACCGACTCTCCTGACAGAATACTTCTATCCACAAGCGGAAGTCAAAGATCCCCAGCGGAATATTCTCAAACGGAAAGTATGAATCCCCAGTAGAGTCATTCCAAACAGGATCTGAAGATTTATTTTCTCCATCCCCAACAACAGTCAGGGATTTATTTTCCCCAATCAGACTTTACTATTCAAAGCCACCGCTACCTTCAGCGACATTTCATACCCATACATCATTTACAATACATCATAGCATACGCATACAAAACGCATATAACATTCTCATTTAGTTTAAGAGCATCATTACGCAATGCATTACATATATCATGGCATTGCATAAAACTAACTTGGTTTTTTCAGGTTAGTTCTCAAACGGACAAATATTGTAAACAGTTTATCGTCTTTCAAATACAATCATTCGAAGATTCATTCTGATACTCCTTTGGATACAGTCAGGAGCAGACTCATTCCAGTACATCTTCTAGACACAGTTCAGATACAATCAAGACACAGATCCATTCTGATACTTATTCCAGTACATCTTTTAGATACAGTCGGTCGAAGACTTATTCTAATACTAATTTTTCAGATACAGTCAGACGTAGACTCATTCTAATACGGCTCTCGGATACAGTCAGGCAAAGACTCATTCTGATCTCCTTATAGATACAGTCAAGATGTAGACTCATTCTAGAACATCATACAGATACATTCAAGGCATAAGAATCACTCAGGCATTTCCCAGCACGTCTGCTAGATACGGTTGGACACAGACTCATTCTAGTATATTCCTCAGATACAGTCAAACCTAGACTCATTCTGATACTCTTATCAGCAGTTACTTTGGATGGCAACTATAAGACCATCTTCATCCTGTCATCTTTCCGAATGGCATCTTTAAGCCCATTCAAGCAAAACAATCAACCAACAAGCGTTACTTCGTGCATCCGTGAGTGCAAATTTCGGGGCACTTAAGTGTTCAATCCTCTTCCACCTTCAGATCACGAATGGCAGACATGCCAATCTAACTCTTCAGGTTTAAGAAGATTGAACAGGGGCAGCTGTTGTACCTCAAAATTTGCCTGCCTTTTTTTCTAACATTTAAATTATTTTTTTAACTTTGATTTTATAAGTTTTTTTGGTCCAATTTTACTAACATTTTAATAGTAATTTTTATTCAAAAAAATAGGTAACAGTTTACTTTAAATTGTTTAAATAACAAATAGTTGTTTGGTCTTCATATGCTTTCAAGTGCATTTTTGTTTCGAATAAATGAACTGGCACAATTGGAAAGGAGATAAGGCTTGCAAGTATGAGGTCGCGGGTTCGAATCTCACATGTTACATTTTGAATTTATTTCTATTATTTGTTACTAACTTTCCTTCCATTTTAAATTATTTTCAAAAAAATCACAAAAATTGTATTTTTTATTATTTGTTTTTAATTTTCGTTTTTTATTTTAAAGCATTTTTGCAAAATAATTATTTATTTGATTTTATGTACTTTTTACCAAAAAGGAGTGCAAAAATCATAATAAATACAAAAATATTTTCTTTTTGTGTACTCATTTCCTATTGGTCAATTTATGTCTACTTGGTGACCAAGTAAAAATCAGATATTATTTGATTTTTATTCAGATATTATTTAATCAATAGGAATTAAGACTAATTATTATTTTCCTTCTTTAATTTGTTAACCTAATTTTCTAGACCTATAAATACAGGCTGTTTTACACATAACAAACACACGAATTTTCTTGCTTCAAAACCCTAAAAACAATTTCAAAAAAAGTGGTGAAACTAGGGCATAAGAGTTCCCACCCTTGTGGCCGTTTGCAACACATATTTCACGACCATACCCTCTCAAAAGAATCTCAGGAGGCCATTCCACTCATCCTTGAAGGTTGAAAACACACGATTCATGAACTATCAACCATGGCCGCCCCTCACTCTTTTTAATTTTCATTTTCTTAATTTCATGAAGTTTTAACTCATATCTCATGCATCTCTATGTTTATATGTATCATTGGAACTGTTTTGATGTTTTTATGTGAGGTTTTCATGTAGGATGCGTGAACCACCATGGCTAGGGCATAAAGAAACTTCTCTTCGAATCTCCCTCTACAATGAGTTTTAAACAAAACTAATGGCAGATTTGGATTCCTAGGGGTCACATTAGGGGATCTGGACACTTTTTATTCTTTAAATTTTCGTTTTCTTTTAATTGTAATTTTGCAGGTTTTTTGCTACTAACCAAGTCGTAGCAAAATCGTAGCTAATTTGCAGCAGATTCGTAGCAAAAAGCTACAGCCAGAACGACAAAGAAGAAGATGAATAGTGCCAGCCTTTTTTGTTTTTTTTGCTTTTATTATATTATTATTGTTTTCTATCTCTTGACCAACTGAACAACGCAGCCTGGTGGTAAGGAGCGCCCATGGGAAGCAAAGGGGTGTGGGTTCGATCCCAGCCCTCTTTCTTTAATTTTTTGAGACCTTTTTTTCCTTTCTCTCTATTTTTTTTTATTATTATCTATTTTCTTTTAATTTATTTTCCTTTAATTAATTAACCTAACCAATATTTGTTTTAACCAATAAAAAAAAAGGGAAAACTAATAACCTTTTTTTTACAAAATCACAAAATATCCAAAATATTTTTTTAAATTAAATTAGATTTATATCTTTCTTATATATTTATTTCCATAATAAAAATAAAATAATTTTGTAAATAAACATTTAATTTAGCTTTCTTTTTTAATCAAATTAATCTTTTTTATGAAAAAATAAAAATATCAAAAATATTAGATTTTTTTTAATCAAATTAATTTCTTTAAACCATAGTTTATCTTTTCTAATCAATTAATCGACATCAGAACTTTTTATTCCTTTCATTCCCGATTTTATTTTTATTTCTAGAATCAATGTATAGGATGCCAATTCTCTTGTAATAGTTAGTTTTAATTTCCGCACTCCCCCGATTTTAATTATGTATCCCCTCCCCATGATGTAATAGCTTAGGATTTTATTTTCTGCTTTTAAATTCCGCAAAAAATAATTAACTGTGTGGTTAGTAATAATAGGGTGTGAAAAGAATATAAGAATAAAAACAGACTTAGCCCACTAATCCAAATACAAATACCATGAATACAAACACTTTCACACACCTCACCTTTAGGGTAACACACCTCAGTTGCCTTCGAAATCAAATGGTCAAGTCCCTCGGATAAATAGGATACCCTTAGCAAAGACGCTTATCAAATGAAATCATCATAGTCCCTCAGATAAAAGATCATGGTCCCGCGGAAAGTCCCTTCGATAAAATGATCTTGCCCCTCGATGACCCTTCGATTAAATGATGATGTCCCTCCGAAAAAATGCTAAGGGTACCCTTGTTGCCTTCAATGACTATACCCCTCAGCACGTCTTAAAAGATAAGGACTACTTACTCTTCACTAGTAAGGACAGTCTTATCCTTTAAAGACTTAACAAAACGATTGTCCCTCACATCCAAGATAGTGACTACCTACTGCCTAATAGTAGGGATAGTCCAATCATCAAGGACTTAAGAAACTAACAGACTAAGACCTGTTGAGTAGGGTAGGATGGTAAACTCCTAGATTGCTTGCTCACACCTCCAAAAACAAAAATCACTTACACTTCAAATCTTTTCAAGCTATCTTTTCAAAAAACATTTCAAAGATATACTTTGTATACATCCCAAACGAGGATCATTACAAAGTTAATTCTTTTCCTAAACATTTTCTAATACACCTCACACTCAAGATTTTTCAAAGCAAGTTAAAGTGAGCAAGCAATTAAGAGCCCGTAGATAACTACGGATGAAAAGGGGTGCTAACACCTTCCCTTTTCATAACTTACCCCCCGAACTCAAAATCTTTTCAAAAAGGTCTTTCCTGTTCTTTTCACCTTTCCTAAATAAATTGGATAAAAGAAAAGTCGGTGGCGACTCTTGCTAACCGCAACATGTTTTGCGAAAAACAAAAGTCAGTTCTCCACCGTATTACACATCCAAGTCAGAAATGAATGAAATATAATACATCCTAATTGAACCCCAAAGGAATTGTGTGAAGATGCATTTAAGTGGTGTCAAAAGAATGGCCAAAGTGAAAGCACAATTCATGTTCAAACTTAATGGAGCACATAATCACTCAAGGGCACATAAAATGTCATATGAATCCATGTGGCCAGGCCATATATTATGATAAAACATAAATGGAAGAGTGCACAAAGTATCCCTAAAGGAGGGCGGCATAAAGGCATGATCAAGTCAAGACATCTAGGCAAGTAATAAGTAGCATCGATCATCCCATTAAGTTCATACAAAGCATGTGAATCATGATCAAATGCAACATTCAAGTATGTCTCAATTGTGCATCAAAATACACTTATGAATGTGTTAAATCTCATCCCCAAAGTTGGCCTCAAGAGGCTTCACTCAAATGTCAATCCAAACCTTGCTCTAAACATGCTTACATATGACAAGTTCACATTGGAAAATTGATGAAAAATAGCAAATGACCTTTGAAATTATGAGCAATCAACCATGTCATGTTAAGGCCAGTGAGTGATCACATGCAAAATATTGGATCCAAATCATGCATTAAAAGCATTCAATTAATTGCAAACATCAAGCACATGTCAAGGATGATCATACAAACTAAAGCTCAAAAGATGAAATTCAAAAGCATTCCAAAATTCATTGACAATGCACCAACCAAGCATCAACATGTTAAAAAAATCCAAGGGATAATTGTACACCAAAAATCAGGCTCAAAACATTAGAGGAAGGTCCCTTTCTATGGCTTGCATCACAAGGTATCCCAAAATGAACACATCATAGTCAGAAATTGATAAAAAATACTAAATGCACCCAAAAGTGAAAATAAAATTCACTAAAAATTAATTAAAACACTCAGGTATCTCCATAAAATTTTCAGAAATTTAGAACAATAATTTCTATTTTTAAAATCCAATTATGAAACGTATTCAAAAAAAGAAATTAAAAAAAACAAAGAAAAGGGAGGAGGTGTCATGCTAGTAAGGCCCTAGTACAATTCTCATGTGGGCCTAGCTGGGGAGGTGCGAACAACATTTGTACAGGCCCATAGCACAATAAAAAAAGCTCTCTTTCCATGATTATCAGCCAAAAAATATAAGGAAATGGAGGGGAAGATATCACGTGAAGGGAGTGTGCATCATTAATGCGGTGGCACTCCCCCACGCGCTTGATGAAATCCAACGGCTGCGAATGGCTTCTCACGTTTTATCACATGCTACTATTTATATTAATTGTGTTCAGCATGAGAAAGACATAATGAAGCTCTACATGCACTAGTAACATTTCCCAATCGGTCACGTTTTTCTTTTAATGAGGAAAAGACAAAAACCATACCATGGAGAATGAGAGAACAACACGTGGTCGTCTTCTCCAAACCTCATGCAATAAATCGCGATACCCTCTGTAGCGAGTGATTTTTGGATGTGGTTGCGAAGCACAATCGCTCTGGTACTACAGCTCGATTCATTTTTTATCCTATTAAAGCTGATGAAGGAAGGGAAATAGATGTCTCCAATTAACCCTGCTTGCATACTGAGATTAAACAGTCAAAACTGTTGGTTTACAGATGCTACAAAGATTCGGGGTTTCTCCTAGGTTATTTTGGTGACGAGGGGTGCTTTAGGCTAGCGGTTGAGATGTTAGGACGAATGTATGAAAGTATGGGATTTTGGGTTTTTGTTTAGTGTGCTCGCTAAGATTTTTCTTTCAATCTTATGCCTACGTATTCCCGTTTACCGAAAAAGGGAAATCAGAGCGTTCGTAGTTCCTCCTATTCTATGGGAGGAAATGGTATTTGGTGTCTTGTTCAAAGCCCAAGACGTGAAGCGAAAGGTAATTTGTATCTTGTTCAAATCCCAAGATGTGAAGCTGAAAAGGTGTTGTCTTTAGAGAGAATTTGTCATCTCTAAAGGGGGTCTGTTTGTCACGACTGTTGGGTGACTGATTGTAAAGGAGGATTACTTTAACGGGGATTTGTGAATCCGGCAATGCCATAATTTCCTTTATAGGGGATTTTAATCTGAAGGAGAAGACTTTAACTCAGTTTAGAGCAATGCCATCTTTCCTTAGGAATTTCTCATGCTAAAAGAGGGACAGTGGCATGGATGTAGATGATCAAGAGGCTTGCCACTTACAGTGATTAGATGAAGGGGAAGGAGTTGTTGATGTTTGTGTACTATAAACGAGGCACAACTTTGATGCTAAAAGGTTGATTGGACCAACTAGTGGTTTTCTTATACAAAGCCTAAGAGGAGGCTAATATGTGTCTCGTACAAAGCCCGAGAGAGAGGCCAAAAGGTTTTGACTCGACGATGGAGTCTTTTGGTATCTCGTATAAAGCCCGAGATGGAGGCTATTTGACTTAACAAGAGAGTCTTTTGTATCTCGTACAACGCCCGAGATGGAGGCTAAAATTTGTTTGGATCAATAAGAACCTTTTGTATCTCGTATAAAGCCCGAGATGGAGGCGAAAGGGTGATTGACTCAACGAGGGAGTCTCTTATGTGTCTCGTACAAAGCCCGAGAGAGAGGCTGAACGTTGTTTGACTCCGCTAGGGAGGATCATTGTACAAAGCCCAAGAGGAGGCTGACTTCACTGAAGAAGGATCATTATACAAAGCCTAAGAGGAGGCTATGGTTACTATTTCAGTTGAGTGACAGGTCCAATATACTGATTTTAAAGAGAAAATCAGTTCTTATATGAGCAATGTTGTACTCAAGGATTTGATTCGAGGATCCGGGTTATTCCTGTTCTTTAAGGAAGTGGGAAATCTGAAGGATATTGAGACTGTCCGAGTCTACGGGGTTCCTTCCTATTTTTGAAGGGGTCACTTGAGAATGTCTTTGAGACTCAAGGAGATTAGACTGTCCGTGTCTAGAGTTTCATCTTTTGTACTATGCTTTGAGAAACAGTAGTAGACTCTTTGAAAGGACTGTTCTATGAAGATGACTAGGTTCTGTTCCTATACCTTTAGGAGGTCGTCGGGACAATTTGTACGAAGCCCAAGAGGAGGCTGGAAGCTTTTAAGAAGCCGACGGGTCCTTGTACTAAGCCCAAGAGCGGAGGAAGGGATCGTTATACGAAGCCTAAGAGGAAGCTGTGAATACTTCTAAGAAGCCGTAGGGTCCTTGTACTAAGCCCAAGAGGAGGCGGGGTTGCTTTTAGGAAGCCTGTGGGTCCTTGTACAATGCCCAAGAGGAGGCCGATGCTTTTAAGAAGCCGATGGGTCCCCAAACCTTGAGAAGTTCAAGACAGGCTATTCACGAGGAATAGATCAAGCCAGGAAAGTCTGAGAATTTGGAAGAAACTAAAGAGATGCCATTCACGGAGAAAAGATCATCTCTGGGGAATAGAGTTTCTTGACTAGTGCTTTTAAGAAGCCTGTGGGTCCCCAAACCCCGAGAAATTCAAGACAGGCTATTCACGAGGAATAGATCAAGCCAGGAAAGTCTGAGAATTTGGAAGAAACTCAAGAGATGCCATTCACGGAGAAAAGATCATCTCTGGGGAATAGAGTTTCTTGACAACTTCTACGAGTGACAGTCTATGAAAGGGTTCACCGAGAATGCTGTCTTTCATATCTCCATATTGTTTAACCCCAAGAGGAGGGAAGACTGTGTCTGGTAATCCTATGAGGATCTAGTTTTGACTATTTCTAAGAGTGATCAATGGGCTTAATGCTAGACGTAGTTGCCGGGGAAACTCTAAATATCTATACTATTATAACACAGTTGATATGAGTTTATGAAAGAATACTTACAGCGAAACAGTCCCACAATACAGTTATATGTATATGAAAGCGGTAAATGAAAGCGGATAAACACTTACTCGGTTATAGAGCTTCCATGCTGTTTGGTTAGTTGTTCAACAAAGAAAGATTGAAAACAACAGTATATTTCAAAATCAAAGGAGGAAGTGCTTTGAAAAAGAAAGATTTGGGGCTTACAGCTCAAGGAGAGGCCCAGGGTTTCATCAGTGAGCGCACTGTTTGAATTTGTACAGAGGGACTTATACAAGTGACTGAGGCCCAAAAAAGGTTTTCTGTACAAAGGGATGAGTCTTACACTCTCTCAAGAGGCCTAAAAGGTTTAAAGAAAAAGAGTGGGGCTTATAACACGAGGGTAGGCCCAATTGATTTTTCCGTTTAAAATGGCGATCGCGCCGAGGTTTTCTTTTAACGCAGAGGGACTTATACAATAAGTGAGGCCCAAAATGATTTTGGTTAAAAGGGGTTTGGGTCTTACACTCTATTAGAGCCCCAAAAGTTTTGAATGGGTCTTATAGCTCAAGGAGACGCCCAGAAGGTTATTTTTCAAAAGGCGACAATCGCGCCGTTTGTTTTTTACGGTATCGGGACTTATACAATACACTGAGGCCCAAAAATGATTTAGTCAAAAAAAGGAGTGGGTCTTACACTCTATTAGAGGCCCAAATGAGTTTTAAGAAAAGAAATGGGTCTTACTACTCGAGGGTAGGCCCAGGTTTTGTTTTTTTTGAAAAGGCGACGATCGCGCCGTTTATTTTTTACGGTATCGGGACTTATACAATACACTGAGGCCCAAAAATGATTTTTTCAAAAAAGGATTGGGTCTTATACTCTATTAGAGGCCCAAATGTGTTTTGAAAATGATTTATGAGGGTTGAATTAATCCAAAAACCCTAATTTGTTTTCAAAATGTGTTTTAATTGAATAAAAATTCAATTAAAATGATCAAAATTGTTTAACATATGGAAAACAAATTGTGATCTTGGATTAATGCTTTAAAATTTAAGTATTGACCTACAAAATAATTAGAAAGCATTAAAAGTTGCAAAATCAAGGTGGAAAAAATATTTTAAATGTCAAAAACAATTAAAACATTAATTATTTGCAAAAATATCAATTATACAAAATAAATAATATTTTTGGGATTTTTTGGGAAAATAAAATATTTTAACATTTTTGTGAATTTTTAAAAAAAGAATAAACTCAAAATCATTAAAACTCCGAGAGAAATTAATTTTTGAATCAATTAAATAAAATCACAAAATTAAAATATTCAAATATTCAAAAAATGGCGCCAAGAACACACCAAGAACACGCGCGTGTTCTGGGTTTGCCCAGATTTGCATTTTCTCTCCAATCTCACTAAATACTTGATCATATCATGCAATCCACATACCAATCAACTCGTTTCAACCCCACGATCATGTCTATGGTATTTAATTTCATTTAAATTAAACATATAACAAGAAATCATGAAAAATCCTCAAGAACCCTAATTTCTGCATGAAGGCTAGGATTTTTGATACACGATTCAAACAATGCAATTAATTGAGGGAAAACATTCCATGCATGATTATGAACATATGGCAAAATTATTGTGCAGCAAAAATTGCATGGATCATAGAGTTAGAAGAGCTCATGCTTACCACTTGCAGCTGGTGATCGTGATTTGTGTTGGAGGTGTTACAGCTAGGTTCCAATGATCTGGATAGCTTCCCTAGGTGCCATGGAGTGTGTATGAATGCTTGGAATGGATTGAAATGGTTTGGAGCTGAAGATGGTACCTCAACTGCAAAACTGTCAAGAACTTGAGCAATTGGCTGGTGATTTTGTGAAATCTGTGTTCCAGATGTTATGTGAGTGTTTGGATCACTTCTATATGATATATGTGAGGTGTGTGAGTGATTGGTTTGATTGGAAAAGCTCTCAAACTCAAAACCCGATAGTGACTTGCCTTAGAAGGCAAAATTGGAGTGAAAGAAGAGATTTTGAGGAAAGCATCTGTTTGATGGCTTTGGTGTACTCAAACTGATCACAATTGATCTCTATTTATAGTAGAGCAAGTTTGTTTTGGGATCCACAGTGAATGGCAACTGCAGCAGGTGTTTGTTCAATGTTGACCAATGGAAATGCAAGTCTCCTCTAGCCATTGACTAGAGGTTAGGGCACAGGGTTGTGGTTCCCTTGGTCTTGGATAAGTCTTGACTGAATTCAGTTGAGAATGGCTCAGTCCATGCCACCTTGATGCTTCCATTGAATGCTCCAATCCAAAATTGGAGTCTTGTCCCTATTTTGGCCATTCTAGGTTCAACATGCTATTTCTTGTTCCAAAGACTTTGGAGGCTTGGCTCAGTGATTGTCCCCTTTAGATTCAATCCTCAGAGGTGTCCAAGTGGATAGGAGCATTTGGATTTGGCTGATTTTGGCAAATCGACAAAAAATGCAAAATCTGCCTTGCCTTGACAGATTTCAACAAGGCAACTTGCTAATGTCATATCTCATGACTCAAATTGAATTTGGTAATGTTTTTGGCCATTTTGGAAAGCCCTTACATGATACAACAACTGTTTGAACATGTTTGGTTTTGATCTCTTTTGAATCCAAGTGAAAAATCCCCCTACATTTGGTAAAAAGTAAGGTAAAATCTGACTTAGTGAAATTTTCACTAAGTGTTGGAACAAAGTGACTTTTCTGGATTTTGATCACTCCATAACTCAAAATCCATGAGGAATTTAGACATAGGTCAGTATGAAGCTTTTGTAGAGGGCAATGAGATCTACAAATCAAGCTTTGAATGGGGAACAATGGCCTTGTGGTTTAGGAGTTATGGTCCTCCAAAGTTGGCACATTAGTGTCACTTTTTCCATAACTTAGAAATTTTCCTAAGTTTTTATGGTTACCCCTTTTACAAGTTATCCCACTTTCTTTGATTTTTCTTGATGAATGATGATTCAAATCATACATTAACATCATTTTAGGGTTAAAAATCCATTTTGGTGAAAAATCTCAAAAAGTCAAAGTTGACTTTTGTGCACAGTTGACTTTTTATCAGATGAATTCCAAACTGTGCAATTCTTCATGAAATCATGTCCTTGACCTAAATCAAACTTGATGGACATGTTCCATGGGTGTCATAGGGTATATTGATTCATGTCTTAGGGCTTGGGAGCATGTCCAGGTCAAAAGTCAAAGTTACAGTTGACTTTTTCCGCGAAACCCTAATTGTGGTGCAGATGAAATTGAGACTTGTTGCTCACACTTCTTGGATTAATCAATTGTTCCAAATGGATCAATATAGTTCATTAGAGACCCTCAAACCCTCTCTTGAGGTCTTGGCTCATGATTTGCCCTAAAAGTCAACTTAGGGGTGAATTAGGTCAAGAAACCCTAATTCCTGAATTTTTATGAATGCATCCCCTGAGGCAAAAATTGACTTGATGATTGGGTCCATGAGGTCCCATGAAGTATTTTAGGCTATGTTTTGGATCATTGGCTTGTGCCCAGATGAAAATTTTCATCTGGAGGCCCTGGTCGACAAAAATCCTAATTTGGTGACACTGTCGATCTTGAGACTTGATCCACCTAGAAGGGAGCAGCCTTGTGCTTGATCCTTGAAGTGGGAGTCCTCTTGATCCTTTGTGGATGTTTGAGAGGTTAGACAAGTTGAAGATCATGTCATTCCTTGATTGATCCTTTGCCTAAGGCTCTGAGAGGGCTTGAAACCCTAATTTTTTATAGTAGTGAATACTCGACAATCCTTGAGGAGATTGATGAGGCATGAAGGTATATCCATATTATGATGATGATTTGTACAATGATGGGAAATCTAAGTGGTCAAAATTTGGGGTATGACAGATGCCCCTATTTAATCTTCTTGGACCCGAAGGTATGAATGACGAAGGTATTCGGGCATTCGGGGTGCAAGAGGATTAAATATCGGAGTATCCAAAATTTTGATGGTGGTTATGAATGGTAGCTTACGCATTCATCTTCTTTAGCTAAGCGGTGATGCTTAGAAAAGGTAAACTTCCCCTCGATCCTGGTTTCCTGCCAAGGAACTGGTCTTAGTTTCTCTTGTTAACTTCCCCTCGATCCTGGTTTCCTACCAAGGAACTGGTCTTAGTTTCTGATTTAAACTTCCCCTCGATCCTGGTTTCCTACCAAGGAACTGCTCTTAGTTTTTGATTTAAACTTCCCCTCGATCCTGGTTTCCTACCAAGGAACTGGTTTTAGTTTCTGATGTAAACTTCCCCTCGATCCTGGTTTCCTACCAAGGAACTGGTCTCAGTTTCTTCCGTCAATAAACTTTATTGATAAGGGACGCTATTCGTAGCAGCTTTCCTTCAAACTTCTCGCCGAATTTTCCTGGGGAGATGCCATTTAAGTGGAAAAAGTTTTGATGTCATACTTGCTGGGGAACCCAGTCGTCTGAGTTGTAGAGTTGTACAAACTTCTTTGTTGGAGACGCCATTTGTCAACTCTACTGGGGAAAACGAGTCTCTTGAGAGACTGCCTTCGTTCGGGGTCTTTACATCATACTTTTCTCGGAGATCTTCTCGGAGAAATGCCATATGATGTGATCCAATTTTGAGGTGCCGATGACCTTTTCATCAGTGGGTTTTTCGGAGAAAAACTGCAGTACTGCCGAATCTCTATTTAAGAGGCTTTCTCTGGGGATTTTCCTTAATCCGGGAAAGCAAGGATATCATCTCCCACGGCGAAGAGTGACATTTGGTAAAGGTTCTCTGGTCCTTCAGAGGTTCAAGTTATCAAAGTAGTCAAGGACCCAACTTCAATCCAGAAATAAAACTGGAGGAGAGAGATTGTTCAAACGCAGCGTTTCCTGACGAGGAAAGGGATGACAACTCGATTGAGAGGACTGCTATCACTAGGGATAAGACCGACTGGAGTGATAGTGATGTGATATGAATGAGAATGCAAATAGAATGCATGATGTATGTATGTTTATGCTGACAAAACTGACGCAACATACAAACTAACAGGTGAACACGACTGGATACTCGGCCATCGCGGGGCGAAGAAGTATCGTTGGGTCAGAATAGCAATTCCACCTTGCTTAGGAGATATAGTCCTTGTTGGGAGCTACGTTGGTCGGGCTTAGGAGATAAGAACTCGGCCGAAGAGGTCAGATGAAATAGTCGCATCCGACACTGTTGATCCTTCATTCAGCCGCACTGGCGTAGAAGAAGTACTTTGATTCTGCACTTTGAAGTTCGCTTACTTCTGGAGAAGCGATCGATGTTCTTTTGATGTTCAACAGTCAAAAGAAATTGCCATCTTTATTTTAAAGCAGAAAAGGTTTTAACAAGTAAATTCATTTTTGTTTCATTTCAAGAATCGTTAATCATATTTAAAACGCCATTCTATAAAGCTAAAACAAATAAGAATTATAAACAAAAGCACAAGGGCTCAAATTTTATTGATAAGATGGAGATCAGCCAAACGCGTGATTCCAAAGAGTATATACAAAGTTTGAAAATGGTAATTTACAGGGAAAAGGGCTACGTTGAAACATAACGACCACTATCCTTCTACCAACTTTGAATTCGGGGCATCCTGGCTTCTGTCGAAGATGACCTTGACTGGAGTTTTCCCCCGATGGATGGTGTAACTGCTGCTGCTGAGGGACTTGCCTCTGTTGAACATAGTTACTTGCCATTATCCCTAATTTTTTCCTGGATTGTACTTTGATGTTTCCAATCCACCGGGATGATTTTTTTTCATGTCTCTAACTTTTGCCTGGACCGCCCTTTCGGGTTTTCAATCCACCGAGACTTTTTTTTTTTAGTTTAGGCGAAGTATTTCTTGACTACATCAACATTCGTGGGGTAGGCAAATTCCTCTCCGTCCATGGTTGCAAGTCTCAAGGTGCCGCCTGAGAAAGCTTTCGTGACCACATAGGGGCCATCATAATTCAGAGTCCACTTGCCCCGAGAATCAGTGAGAAATGATTTGTATCTTCTTGAGCACGAGGTCTCCTTTCCTGAAGACACGAGGTCGGGCCTTTTTGTCAAACGCCCTCTTCATTCTCTGTTGATACAATTGACCATGGCATAGTGCCGTGATTCTCTTTTCTTCGATCAGATTCAGTTCGTCGTGTCGATTTTGACACCACTCAGCTTCGATGAGCTTAGCTTCCATCAATACCCTGATTGATGGGATCTCTACTTCTATGGGGAGAACTGCCTCCATGCCATACACTAGAGAGAAAGGGGTTGCCCCTGTTGAAGTGCGGACAGATGTTCGATAACCGTGAAGAGCAAAGGGTAGCATCTCGTGCCAGTCTTTGTAGGTTACAACCATCTTTTGAATGATTTTCTTGATGTTCTTGTTAGCCGCTTCTACCGCTCCGTTCATCTTTGGTCGGTAGGGAGATGAGTTATGATGTTCGATATTGAACTCTGCACACAACTCTTTCATCATCTTGTTGTTCAAGTTAGATCCATTATCGGTAATGATCTCGCTTGGAACACCATAACGACAGATGATATTGTTTTTGATAAATCGGACCACCACTTGTCGGGTTACATTAGCGTATGATGCTGCTTCGACCCACTTGGTGAAGTAATCAATGGCTACCAGGATGAACCAATGTTCGTTTGAAGCCTTAGGTTCAATCAAGCCAATCATGTCGATTCCCCATATCGAGAATGGCCATGGGGAAGAGAGAACTTTGAGATGTGATGGCGGTACATGAATTTTGTCGGAGTATATCTGACACTTGTGACACCTCCTCATGTACTTGTAGCAGTCGGATTCCATGGTTAACCAATAGTACCCTGCTCTTAGAATTTTTCTCGCCATTGTGTGTCCGTTGGCATGAGTGCCAAAGGATCCTTCATGAATTTCTTTCATAAGCATGTCTGCTTCTGGTCTGTCCACGCATCGGAGCAAGACCATGTCAAAATTTCTCTTATAGAGAGTGTCACCGCTCAGGAAGAAGTTTCCATCCAATCTTCTGAGAGTTTTTCTATCTTTTCTAAGTGCCCCAGGTGGGTACTCTTGTTTCTAAAGGAAGCATTTGATATCGTGATACCAAGGTTTGTCGTCTATGACTGCTTCAATCGTGAAGGCGTAGGCGGGCCGTTCAAGGCGCATTATGTCAATCTTAGGTAGGTCGTTCCATTGACCTACACTAATCATGGAAGAGATAGTGGCTAAAGCGTCAGCCATGTGATTCTCCTCACGAGGGATATGATGAAACTTAACTCTGTTGAAGAAAGGTAGCAACCTTCTTGCGTAGTCTTTGTAAGGAATCAATCCTGATTGGTATGTGTTCTAATTTCCTTTTATCTGATTGATAACCAAGGCTAAATCGCCGTATACGTCCAAGTTTTTGATCCTTAAATCAATCGCTTCTTCGAGACCCATAATACAAGCTTCGTATTCGGCCTCGTTATTCGTACATTTGAACGTAAGTCTGGCAGTGAAAGGAATGTGGGTACCCTGAGGGGTAACAATGATTGCCCCAATTCCGTTTCCATAATGATTAACTGCTCCATCAAAGATAAGTCCCCATTGGGAACCTGGTTCTGGCCCTTCACTGGGTAGCGCTTCATCGCAATCTTTCATTTTTAGATACATGACATCTTCGTCTAGGAAGTCAAACCCGATTGATTCTTGATTGTCAATCGGTTGATGAGCCAAATGATTGGCTAAAATACTTCCCTTAACGACTTTCTGAGCGTGGTACTCTATGTCGTATTCTGATAACAACATCTGCCAACGGGCGATCCTTCCCGTAAGAGCAGGTTTTTCAAAAACATACTTGATTAGATCCATTTCTGAGATTAACCAAGTAGTATGACGAATCATGTATTGGCGAAGACGTTTGGCTGCCCAAGCCAAAGCGCAACAAGTTTTCTCAAGCATCGTGTACTGAGTTTCGCAGTCAGTGAATTTCATGCTCAGATAGTAGATGGCAGACTCTTTCCGTTTGGTTTTGTCTTGTTGGCCAAGTACACAGCCCATGGAGTCTTCCAGGACAGTGAGGTAGATAATCAGTGGTCTTCCTTCCACTGGAGGTGATAGAATCGGCGGATTCAACAGATATTCCTTGATACTGTCGAAGGCGGTTTGGCAATCTTCTGACCAAATGCAATCCTGGTTCTTTTTGAGTAATTTTAAAACCGGCGCACAGGTCGCGGTCATAAGGAATATGAATCTGGAGATGTAGTTCAAACGTCCCAGGAATCCTCTGACTTGTTTTTCAGTTTTCGGAGAAGGCATTTCTTGAATGGCCTTGACCTTGTCAGGATCAACCTTAATTCCTTTCTGGCTGACAATGAACCCTAAGAGTTTCCCTGAACGGACACCGAAGGTGCACTTGTTAGGATTCAAGCGGAGCTTGAATTTTCTTAAAGGTTCGAACAATTTTGACAAATGTTCAACGTGCTCATTCTCTATTTTTGATTTTGCAATCATATCATCAACATATACCTCGATTTCTTTGTGTATCATGTCATGAAACAGACTAGTCACGGCCCTTTGATAGGTTTCCCCGACGTTCTTCAAACCGAACGGCATTACCTTGTAACAAAAGGTACCCCATGGGGTAATGAATGAAGTTTTCTCCATGTCTTTCGGCGCCAATTTGATCTGGTTATAGCCCGAGAATCCATCCATGAAGGAGAAAACTTTAAACTTTGATGTACTGTCTACCAACATGTCAATGTGTGGTAAAGGAAAGTCGTCCTTTGGACTAGCTTTGTTCAAGTCTCAGTAGTCAACACACATTCTGACCTTTCCGTCATTTTTGGGAACGTGTACAATGTTGGCTAACCATTGAGGATATTCAGATGTAGCGAGGAAACCCGCGTCAATCTGTTTCTGTACCTCCTCTTTGATTTTGATGGCCATGTCCGGGTGAGTGCATCTCAACCTCTTCTTTACCGGCAGACATTCCGATTTTAACGGTAAGTGATGTTCCACGATGCTGGTATCCAACCCTGGCATGTCCTGATAGGACCAAGCGAATACATCGGGGAATTCTTTGAGAAGCTTTATCAAACCCTCTCTGGCAGTTGGACTGAGCAGTGTCCCAATCCTGATTTCTTTTCTCTCTTTTTCTGAACCCAAGTTTACCGTTTCCAACGGCTCTTTGTGAGGTTCAATGGACCTTTCCTCTTGTCTGAGTAATCGGGAGATCTCTTCTGGAATTTCGTTGTCATCTTCTTCTTCAGCCCCAAATACCGGGAACTCAAAGTTGGGATAAGGCATCAGATCGTATGTTTCAACTGGGTTTAAAACAAGCAATCTGCATGACGTGGTGATTCGTGTTTAGAAGAGATAGAGAAAATGCAAGTGTGTGCAGTGTTTTATTTTTATTACTGCTTGTTTTTATTTTTAAATTATTTTTTAGGATTACCATTTTCTGAAAAACGAAAAGAGAAAACAGCAATTAATGAGGAAATTACAGAACGACGTTATTTTATTAATGAACAAGTCGATTCTTGAAACTACAGCCCTATAAAACAAAACTCTGTAGCTTTGGGCGAAGCGAAGAGGGAAAATTTACAGAAAGCGAGCCCTATCAAAACATCTGTTTCACCTGGGCAGGGTGAAAGGTTTAAAAGATGGCAATTACTTTGACTTATGAACGATCTTTGGAACCTCGACGGCAACCCATTGGCGGCGAACTCCTCGGTGAATCACAAAGTCTGGCACCTTCCTTGATTTGTCTTCAGAAATGACGCTGATTTCTGGCGGAGTAGGATCGTTGGAATTTGTCTCCCAGGCAGAGTTGTCGTAGGAGGATTCCTCTGTTGCATTTTGCATAGCATTTGTGCTCTCAATTGTATCTCCCCATCCAGTTGGCTGGATATCTTCGAGCCTGATACGAGAGCTTTCGTGAGCGGTGTACTTGACCATATAGTCGTATTTTCCACTTGGTTCTCCCAAGGTGTCCCAAACTTCTTTGGAACTGGAGGAGTCATTTCTCTCGACGACGTTGACCTCGGGAAAAGCATAGTTGATGGATTCAAGTCCTACAAACGTTGCAAATTCATCGTCGTGTTGAGTAGTTTCTGAATGACCTGAGTGTTGATCCCATGACATGGCGGGGACACAGGTATTTTGTTAAATGATGGTCAGCTGAGTTTCATTACTCAGCTGACTTTCTGGCCCCAAGTCTCCTGGGTAAGGTTGCCACATTGGCAGACCATCCATTGGGCCATAGTAGGTGTAGTCAAAATTGTCTTTCATCAGAGTGTCCTCCTCTAATGAATTTGGCGGAGCACGGCATCCTTTCGGATCACAACCTCCGTATATCATTTCGACATCTGACCATGGTATAAATCTCGGACTCTGTGCGGGATAGCAAAATGGTATAGGCACCTCTTCCTGAGACATATAACCGTCCTCGTTAAGGTAGAACTTCCATTCTTCATTTGTGTCAGAGGGATCTTCCTCATTGATAGCATGTACTGCTTGAGACACTGGGTGAAGGAAACCTCCACTGTGGAAGAAGTTTTGAAGGGGATGAAGACTTTCATCGTTGGCAGTTGTCTGGGTACAGGTTGCAGAAAAACTAAGACCCTTCTTTGTCTTATTGCCAGTAGGAATGGCAAGCTGTCCCCATCCGGTTGTATCGGTACTCTCGACCGCTTTGATAACATCATTGTATGAGGAAATCGAGGTTCCTCATTGGGATTGATTGTCCTTGCTCACCGACAGTGCTTGGAACTGAGTTCCAATAACCTCCTCGGGCTCTACACTAGCAGATGATGACAAGTTACTCACCAGCAAGGCCTGCTCCCCGCAGACTGTGATGAGTTGGCCGTTCTGGACGAACTTTAGCTTTTGGTGGAGGGTTGAAGTGACCGCTCTAGCCTGATGTATCCAAGGTCTTCCTAATAAACAACTGTATATTGCCCGGATGTCCATGACCTGGAAAGTGACTTGGAAAGTGTGAGGACCAATAGTTATGGGAAGATCAACTTCGTCGATAACCGTTTTTCTGGATCCGTCGAACGCTTTGACGACGACCTCGCTGATTCTCATCAGAGGGCCTTTGAATGATAATTGCATCAAAGTGGACTTCGGTATAACATTCAAGGCTGACCCTGTGTCTACCAGTATACTGGCTAAAGCATCGTCCTGGCAGTTAACTGTGATATTAAGCGCCATGTTATGACGACGACCCTCTTCAGGTAATTCCTCATCACTAAATCCCAAATTATTGCAGGAAGTGATGTTAGAGACAATGCCATCGAACTGTCTAATTGTTACATCCTGTTCCACAAAGGCTTGCTCCAAGACTTTCTGTAGAGCCTCCTTATGCGCTTCTGAACTGAGTAACAGTGATAACATAGAGATCTTTGAAGGAGTCTGCAACAGCTGATCAACAATGTTATATTCACTCCTTTGGATGAGCTTCAGCATCTCATCATCATTTTTCGAAAGGTCGGGATTACTAGATTGACCGACTGGTGGATTGGGAGCTTCTGTCTGAAGTTCCTTTTCCTTGTTAGGTTCTCCAACTCCTCGGTTGAAGATTCTACCGCTCCGTGTTACACGACTGGCGTCTGCAATATTCACGACAGAGGGTAATGGAATTTCCTTTCCATTTTCAATTGTCGTTGCACCGTATTTGTAAGGGATAGCCTTAGTTGATTCATACGGTAGTGGTCCTGGCAGATAGATCACTATGGGATCCTTCTGATTTTTCTGACCATCGTAAGTAATCTCGATCCGTTCCCGGTTGGGAACTTTAGATTCGTCAAGTAGAGGGATAATGGCAAACACATCCCTGGTCCTATGATGACCAGAGATTGTGACAACATCCTCGACTTGATCGGCAAGGTAGTTCGGCGTCCAGTTGATGGGTCAAGAACCCGGATATGGGAGAATCTCTCCACGATCCACCTGACCCTGAAGAGCTGCTCTCACAAGGTAACACCCTTAGTTACTTTCCAAACAGACGCTACAACGGTCATAATTGTGTGGTGGCACCTGGCCAGGCCCACTTTGAATACAATGTAACCTCACTAAGTTAGCTTCCACAGATCGGACATCCTGACTCTGACGCCGAGTAGGATTCCTGTTACTGATACTAATTTGCTGAGTATCTTCATCCATATAAATTGGCATCCACCAATGATTTAACAAGTGCTGAAGTGCCTCCTGGACAAGGGTACAACCTCGATCATTTTCGCAACCTGCTTTACAACTTTGATAGTCGTGTGATATCAGGAATCCGAGTCGGACTTGTTCAGCATGTAACTCTACCAGGTTGGTATACATCACACGAATATCAAAGATCTGAACCATGTTGATTTGATAGGAATTCCTATCATGGTAGTCTTGGATCCATCCAAGATCCATCTGACGCTGGAGGGCTTCTTGTACAAAAGAGCAACCCTGTTTGTTTACCGAGCAAGTCAGACAAGAACTGTAATCATGCCGCGGTAGATTATGATACTGGCTTTGCCTTGAGTGCATCGCCACCAGATTGACATTCATTGCACAGATGTCGTGGTTCTGAATGATGTTAGAATGATGTTAGAATTCGTGTAGACCATGTTAACTCCACGAACTCGGTGCTCTTGGATCCATCCGAGATCCATTTGTTCCTGCAGAGCTGCTTGCACTACAGAACATCCCTGGTTGTTTTTAGAGCAGATATCACACTGGTGATAATTATGAGGTGGCACATGGCCATATCCACTCTATCTACAATGCATCTTGACCAGATTGGTTTTCAACAAGAGTACATCGTGAATTTGATAGACATCGTTAGTCTCTCCTTCTATCAAATTGACTGCAGCCTTCTCATGTTGAGGCAGCGGGTTTGTGAGAACATTGGGATTTGTATCCTTGAAGGATAAGACCCCGCTCCTAACAAGTTTTTGCACGTCGAACTTGAAATTGAGACAAGTCTCTATATTATGCCCTGATCCTCCTTGATGATAAGGGCATGTTTGATCCACCTTAAACCAAAAAGGCAGATTTTCCGGTACTGTAAGAGGAGATTTAGTCTGAATGTGCCCCTTAGCCAGTAGTAATGGAAACAGCTCTGCGTACAACATGGGTATAGGATCAAACCCTGATGGTCGTGTTGTAAGGTTGTTGTTATATGGAGGACGAGTCTGCTGAAGAGGCTGTTGTGTCCTTTGCTGATTAGGTTGGCTTTGTGCAACCTGAGGTTGATACGTAGGTGCGGTGCTGATAGCAGGAGTTACAACTGCTACCGGTTGATAACGTCGCCTTTGCTTTCCGAGAGAGATATTCCCAATATCTTGCTCTTTTTTCTTAGGGAAAGCACTACCGTATTTTTTAGTACCGCTCGTCGATCCAGTGTCTTTTGCCAAACGTCCTTCTCGGACGGCTTCCTCAAGACGTACGCCCATGCCCACCATCTCGGTGAAATCACTGGGTGCACTGGCAACCATTCGTTCATAGTAAATTGAGCTTAAGGTTTTTAAGAAGATCTTTGTCATCTCTTTTTCCTCAAGAGGTGGACAAATTTGAGCGGCGATTTCACGCCACCTTTGAGCATACTCCTTAAAGGTTTCCTTGTCCTTTTGCGACATCGATCTGAGTTGATCTCTGTCGGGTGCCATGTCCAAATTGTATTTGTATTGTTGGACGAAGGCAGTGCCAAGATCTCTGAATATGCTAATCGTAGCACGGTTTAAACCCATGTACCATTTGAGTGCGGCACCGGTTAAACTATCTTGGAAGTAGTGAATCAGTAGGTCCTGATTCTCCGTCTGAGCTGACATTCGCTGAGCGTACATCACCAGATGGCTCTGAGGGCAAGAGTTACCCTTTTATTTTTCAAAGTCGGACACTTGGAACTTGTGCGGGATTTTCACATTGGGGACCAAGCAGAGGTCTGCGGCGTCCTTTCCAAATAAATCCTGACCGTGAATGGCTTGCAGCTCCTTCAGCATTTCCAGGAACTGCTCCTAGAATTCCTCCATTCTGTCAAACATAGTTTCCTTTTTACCATAAGGTATCGATGGAATCTGTCCTTCCGGGACAGTGTGCGCCACAGGGGGTGGTACCGTGACTACGGCAGCGAATCTTGGCGTTTCCCGAAGTTTGTAACCTTCAGGAGTCTTCAATATGCCCCTGGCATCTTCGCTTTCCCGAAGTTTGTAACCTCCAGGCCCAGCGGCTTCTGTTGAGATTCCCTGATCTTCAGTGATCGGTGGAACATATCCTTCCGGGATATAGTTAACAGGCATGCCCCAGGGACGATCTTTCGACATTTGATACCTAGGATCATACTTCTCCACTATGGGCGTTGAGGTGATCTCTGAGATCACAGTCCTTTGTAGCTGAGCTTCTGCCATGGCTTGCATGTCGTTACGAAGCTTTCTCATATCCTCTCTCAGAGCGTCGATCTCTTCTTTCAACTCTCTGTTTTCTTCCTCAAGATCATCCATCTTTTTCTGACGATTGGCCCGAGTATTGTACGAATGAGACAGTTTGACTCTAGAACCGAGACACAAACGTGAGATTCGTAGGTAAGAAGAATTCGCGATGTGAGAATGATGAATGCAATGATTATATTAATTGTTGTTTGGTTTAATCAAAATAAACTTTGACAATTAGATTACAAATATCAAACAGTGGGGAAATCCCTTTTTATTAAATTCAAAGGATTACAGAAATGGAAATACAGTAGATTACAAGGTGCAGAAACAGAAACCTAAGCTAATGGGTCCCGAGTCCTCTCTGAAGAGAAATCGGGTGCTGATTCTGGTACTTTTCTTTTCTTTGACTGGGGTTCTTGGGCCGTTGTCGGGTTGTCATTCCTTTTCCAGGTGAAAGGAGCGAGCAAATTCCTTTGGTCATCTTGATTCTCTACAGCATGTTGCTCCAAAATTTCAATCAGAGCATCTTTCTCTTTTAGTAATTGCTGTATTTTGATGCACTCTATGTCGAGGGTGCGGTACTTGTTCTTCTAAGACCTTCTCTCCTTTTGAACTTTGTTGAGAGTAACCTGAAGCTTTTCAGTTTCTGTCATGAAGTACATGACAGATTCCCTCGGCGGAAGAATTCCGTAACAAGGATAAGGCATTTTTAGCTTGAGAGCTCTAGTTTGTACCCAATGGAGATAAGGCTCCATCGAGACACAGTCCGGTTTTCCTAGAGACTCCCGTCCTTTCTTATGAACGTGCTTCCAAGCGTGCACTATTTCCATCTTTAATGCCCTGTCATTTTCTCCTTCCTTGAAGAAAAGACCTTCCAGATGAACACCCCGTGGGACGTGTCTCATCGGGTATCCAAATTGACGACGAACGAGAACTGGATGGTAATTGATTCCTCCCTTAGTTCCTATAAAGGGTACGTTGGGGAAGTTTCCACAACGGTCAATGATCTTGATTCCATCATAAATCCTATTACACCAATCTATATAAGAGTTGGTAAGAGACATGATATTCTGCGACCAGCGCAAGGCACTCTTGCAATCCCAAAAAGCAGCAGACTTAGGCAAATGGGAGATAAATCATTTGTAAAGCAGAGGTACACAACATGTGATCTCCCCTCCGCTGTACAAATTTCCTAAGTGTACAGAATGATATGCATCCGCGAGCAAAGTCGGTACAGGGTTTCCAATGAGAAAAACCTTAATGGAGTTAATGTCGACTAAGTTATTGATGTTGGGAAACAAAAATAACCCGTAGGTGAACAAGACAAAGACACTTTCAAAAGTAGTCACGTTTCCTATACTGGCAAAATACAGGGCTTTCTTTGTCAAGAACTGGGCTGGCAAACCTTGGATGCCGCCCTTAGTGGTTAGGTGAGTCCTGACCTCAGACTCATCCAAATGAATTGATCTTGCAATGGTCTGATTCTTTGGAATTTCTTCCAGTCCAGAAAATGGAGCTCGATCAGTAATGTGTAAATCAATCAGGTGAGAATACTCCTCCAGCGTTGGTGCGAGCTGGTAATCCGGGAATGTGAAACAGTGATAAATTGGATCATAAAACTGAATGAGCGCATCCATGATTCCCTCAATCACATGGACTCTTAGCAGAGATAGCAAACCTCTGTATTTGGCTCTGAAGGCCTCTTGGTTTGTGATCATCCTCGCTAACCTTCTCAAATCCTCTAGCTTTGGAACCTTGAAGGTATACCTATGAGTCCTCCTTCTACCGAAATCCATTAGCGTAATCCTTTTCTCTGATCTTTGCAATCACAGTCTTAGTTTAATTTGAAAAACAGAGAGACTAGAAGAGAAATTTTTTTCTTGTTTTAATGTTTTTTAAATGAATGCATGAATGCAGCACACAAAAACATAGAAAAAACATGGGGTCAAAGGGTCGTTGTCATGAAGTCAAGGCTCTACCCATCCCCAAAGGTTTATACTAGGGTGATTTTTGTACCTGTACTCATTATCATCAGCTCCTCCCAGGAAAGCAAAACAACAAGCGGATCGCCAGCGAGTTGTAGAGCAATCTTAGAGTAAGTGCCATTCACCGAGAGTAGATCACCAGCCTCAAATGAGGGTAGTATCGCGTAACAACTATTCCCGATAGTTTCCGCACTACAAAAGGGTTTAGCTCCTCAGCTTCTCAGACATCACAATCGGCCCATTGTCTAGGTGAAAGAATGGGTTGCATTGGTCAGCCTCCACTGAGGTTGATGGTCGACTTCGTCGCCATCACTTATCTTAAGTGTATACTCAATCTTTCCACATGCAGCATCACACGCATTCCCATTAGCAGAAAAATAAACACGTATAACAATTAGGAAAAGCAGTATATATATTTGTCCTAATGTCCTAGACTTTTAAAAGCTAAGAATCTTAAGTTCCTGACAGAAAATGGTTTCCCGGCGGAGTCACCATCCTGTGGTTTCATTCCAAATTAACGGCGTTTTGACCTAAGATCCTAATGACGTCAAGGTTTCTACCTAAGGGACAAGAAAAAAACAAGATCCCTAAAGATTGTCCCCAGCAGAGTCACCATTTTTCTGTGGAAAATGGGGACGATGATGACTAAGGTAAAACAGATCCTCATGTGACTCCCCAGCAGAGTCGCCATTTTTCTGTGGAATGATGACTAAGGTAAAGCAAATCCTCATGTGAGTCCCCAGCAGAGTCGCCATTTTTCTGTAGAAAATGGGGACGATGATGACTAAGGTAAAACAGATCCTCATGTGACTCCCCAGCAGAGTCGCCATTTTTCTGTAGCGAGTGATTTTTGGATGTGGTTGCGGAGCACGATCGCTCTGGTACTACAACTCGATTCATTTTTTATCCTATTAAAGCTGATGAAGGAAGGGAAATAGATGTCTCCAATTAACCCTGCTTGCATACTGAGATTAAACAGTCAAAACTGTTGGTTTACAGATGCTACAAAGATTCGGGGTTTCTCCTAGGTTATTTTGTTGACGAGGGGTGCTTTAGGCTAGCGGTTGAGATGTTAGGACGAATGTATGAAAGTATGGGATTTTGGGTTTTTGTTTAGTGTGCTCGCTAAGATTTTTCTTTCAATCTTATGCCTACGTATTCCCGTTTACCGAAACAGGGAAATCAGAGTGTTCGTAGTTCCTCCTATTCTATGGGAGGAAATGGTATTGGTGTCTTGTTCAAAGTCCAAGACGTGAAGCGAAAGGTAGTTTGTATCTTGTTTAAAGCCCAAGATGTGAAGCTGAAAAGGTGTTGTCTTTAGAGAGAATTTGTCATCTCTAAAGGGGGTCTGTTTGTCACGACTGTTGGGTGACTGATTGTAAAGGAGGATTACTTTAACGGGGATTTGTGAATCCGGCAATGCCATAATTTCCTTTATAGGGGATTTTAATCTGAAGGAGAAGACTTTAACTCAGTTTAGAGCAATGCCATCTTTCCTTAGGAATTTCTCATGCTAAAAGAGGGACAGTGGCATGGATGTAGATGATCAAGAGGCTTGCCACTTACAGTGATTAGATGAAGGGGAAGGAGTTGTTGATGTTTGTGTACTATAAACGAGGCACAACTTTGATGCTAAAAGGTTGATTGGACCAACCAGTGGTTTTCTTATACAAAGCCTAAGAGGAGGCTAATATGTGTCTCGTACAAAGCCCGAGAGAGAGGCCAAAAGGTTTTGACTCGACGATGGAGTCTTTTGGTATCTCGTATAAAGCCCGAGATGGAGGCTATTTGACTTAACAAGAGAGTCTCTTGTATCTCGTACAACGCCCGAGATGGAGGCTAAAATTTGTTTGGATCAATAAGAACCTTTTGTATCTCGTATAAAGCCCGAGATGGAGGCGAAAGGGTGATTGACTCAACGAGGGAGTCTCTTATGTGTCTCGTACAAAGCCCGAGAGAGAGGCTGAACGTTGTTTGACTCCGCTAGGGAGGATCATTGTACAAAGCCCAAGAGGAGGCTGACTTCACTGAAGAAGGATCATTATACAAAGCCTAAGAGGAGGCTATGGTTACTATTTCAGTTGAGTGACAGGTCCAATATACTGATTTTAAAGAGAAAATCAGTTCTTATATGAGCAATGTTGTACTCAAGGATTTGATTCGAGGATCCGGGTTATTCCTGTTCTTTAAGGAAGTGGGAAATCTGAAGGATATTGAGACTGTCCGAGTCTACGGGGTTCCTTCCTATTTTTGAAGGGGTCACTTGAGAATGTCTTTGAGACTCAAGGAGATTAGACTGTCCGTGTCTAGAGTTTCATCTTTTGTACTATGCTTTGAGAAACAATAGTAGACTCTTTGAAAGGACTGTTCTATGAAGATGACTAGGTTCTGTTCCTATACCTTTAGGAGGTCGTCGGGACAATTTGTACGAAGCCCAAGAGGAGGCTGGAAGCTTTTAAGAAGCCGACGGGTCCTTGTACTAAGCCCAAGAGGAGGCTATCATTCCCGGAGGAAGGGATCGTTATACGAAGCCTAAGAGGAAGCTGTGAATACTTCTAAGAAGCCGTAGGGTCCTTGTACTAAGCCCAAGAGGAGGCGGGGTTGCTTTTAGGAAGCCTGTGGGTCCTTGTACAATGCCCAAGAGGAGGCCGATGCTTTTAAGAAGCCGATGGGTCCCCAAACCTTGAGAAGTTCAAGACAGGCTATTCACGAGGAATAGATCAAGCCAGGAAAGTCCGAGAATTTGGAAGAAACTCAAGAGATGCCATTCACGGAGAAAAGATCATCTCTGGAGAATAGAGTTTCTTGACAAGTGCTTTTAAGAAGCCTGTGGGTCCCCAAACCCTGAGAAATTCAAGACAGGCTATTCACGAGGAATAAATCAAGCCAGGAAAGTCCGAGAATTTGGAAGAAACTCAAGAGATGCCATTCACGGAGAAAAGATCATCTCTGGGGAATAGAGTTTCTTGACAACTTCTACGAGTGACACTCTATGAAAGGGTTCACCGAGAATGCTGCCTTTCATATCTCCATATTGTTTAACCCCAAGAGGAGGGAAGACTGTGTCTGGTAATCCTATGGGGATCTAGTTTTGACTATTTCTAAGAGTGATCAACGGGCTTAATGCTAGACGTAGTTGCCGGGGAAACTCTAAATATCTATACTATTATTACACAGTTGATATGAGTTTATGAAAGAAGACTTACAGCGAAACAGCCCCACAATACAATTATATGTATATGAAAACGGTAAATGAAAGCGGATAAACACTTACTCGGTTGTAGAGCTTCCATGCTGTTTGGTTAGTTGTTCAATAAAGAAAGATTTAAAACAATAGTATATTTCAAAATTAAAGGAGGAAGTGCTTTGAAAAAGAAAGATTTGGGGCTTACAACTCAAGGAGAGGCCCAGGGTTTCATCAGTGAGCGCACTGTTTGAATTTGTACAGAGGGACTTATACAAGTGACTGAGGCCCAAAAAAGGTTTTCTGTACAAAGGGATGGGTCTTACACTCTCTCAAGAGGCCCAAAAGGTTTAAAGAAAAAGAGTGGGGCTTATAACACGAGGGTAGGCCCAATTGATTTTTCTGTTTAAAATGGCGATTGCGCCGAGGTTTTCTTTTAACGCAGAGGGACTTATACAATAAGTGAGGCCCAAAATGATTTTGGTTAAAAGGGGGTTGGGTCTTACACTCTATTAGAGGCTCAAAAGTTTTGAATGGGTCTTATAGCTCAAGGAGAGGCCCAAAAGGTTATTTTTCAAAAGGCGACAATCGCGCCGTTTGTTTTTGACGGTATCGGGACTTATACAATACACTGCGGCCCAAAAATGATTTGGTCAAAAAAAGGATTGGGTCTTACACTCTATTAGAGGCCCAAATGAGTTTTAAGAAAAGAAATGGGTCTTACTACTCGAGGGTAGGCCCAGCTTTTTTTGTTTTGAAAAGGCGACGATCGCGCCGTTTGTTTTTTACGGTATAGGGACTTATACAATACACTGAGGCCCAAAAATGATTTTGTCAAAAAAGGACTGGGTCTTATACTCTATTAGAGGCCCAAATGTGTATTGAAAATGATTTATGAGGGTTGAATTAATCCAAAAACCCAAATTTGTTTTCAAAATGTGTTTTAATTGAATAAAAATTCAATTAAAATGATCAAAATTATTTAACATATGGAAAACAAATTGTGATCTTGGATTAATGCTTTAAAAATTAAGTATTGACCAACAAAATAATTAGAAAGCATTAAAAGTTGCAAAATCAAGGTGGAAAAAATATTTTAAATGTCAAAAACAATTAAAACATTAATTCTTTGCAAAAATATCAATTATACAAAATAAATAATATTTTTGGGATTTTTTGGGAAAATAAAATATTTTAACATTTTTGTGAATTATTAAAAAAAATCAACTCAAAATCATTAAAACTCAGAGAGAAATTAATTTTTGAATCAATTAAATAAAATCACAAAATTCAAATATTCAAATATTCAAAAAATGGCGCCAAGAACACACCAAGAACACGCGCGTGTTCTGGGTTTGCCCAGATTTGCATTTTCTCTCCAATCTCACTGAATACTTGATCATATCATGCAATTCACATACCAATCAACTCGTTTCAACCTCACGATCATGTCTATGGTATTTAATTTCATTTAAATTAAACATATAACAAGAAATCATGAAAAATCCTCAAGAACCCTAATTTCTGCATGAAAGATAGGATTTTTGATACACGATTCAAACAATGCAATTAATTGAGGGAAAACATTTCATGCATGATTATAAACATATGGCCAAATTATTGTGCAGCAAAAATTGCATGGATCATAGAGTTAGAAGAGCTTATGCTTACCACTTGCAGCTAGTGATCGTGATTTGTGTTGGAGGTGTTACAGCTAGGTTCTAATGATCTGGATAGCTTCCCTAGGTGCCATGGAGTGTGTATGAATGCTTGGAATGGATTGAAATGGTTTGGAGCTGAAGATGGTACCTCAACTGCAAAACTGTCAAGAACTTGAGCAATTGGTTGATGATTTTGTGAAATCTGTGTTCCAGATGTTATGTAAGTGTTTGGATCACTTCTATATGATGTATGTGAGGTGTGTGAGTGATTGGTTTGATTGGAAAAGCTCTCAAACTCAAAACCCGATAGTGACTTGCCTTAGAAGGCAAAATTGGAGTGAAAGAAGAGATTTTGAGGAAAGCATCTGTTTGATGGCTTTGGTGTACTAAAACTGATCACAATTGAGCTCTATTTATAGTAGAGCAAGTTTGTTTTGGGATCCACAGTGAATGGCAACTGCAGCAGGTGTTTGTTCAATGCTGGCCAATGGAAATGCAAGTCTCCTCTAGCCATTGACTAGAGGTTAGGGCACAGGGTTGTGGTTCCCTTGGTCTTGGATAAGTCTTGACTGAATTCAGTTAAGAATGGCTCAGTCCATGCCACCTTGATGTTTCCATTGAATGCTCCAATCCAAAATTGGAGTCTTGTCCCTATTTTGGCCATTCTAGGTTCAACATGCTATTTCTTGTTCCAAAGACTTTGGAGGCTTGGCTCAGTGATTGTCCCCTTTAGATTCAATCCTCAGAGGTGTCCAAGTGGATAGGAGCATTTGGATTTGGCTGATTTTGGCAAATCGACAAAAAATGCAAAATCTGCCTTGCCTTGACAGATTTCAACAAGGCAACTTGCCAATGTCATATCTCATGACTCAAATTGAATTTGGTAATGTTTTTGGCCATTTTGGAAAGCCCTTACATGATACAACAACTGTTTGAACATGTTTGGTTTTGATCTCTTTTGAATCCAAGTGAAAAATCCCCCTACATTTGGCAAAAAGTAAGGTAAAATCTGACTTAGTGAAATTTTCACTAAGTGTTGGAACAAAGTGACTTTTCTTGATTTTGATCACTCCATAACTCAAAATCCATGAGGAATTTAGACATAGGTCAGTATGAAAATTTTGTAGAGGGTAATGAGATCTACAAATCAAGCTTTGAATGGGGAATAATGGCCTTGTGGTTTAGGAGTTATGGTCCTCCAAAGTTGGCACATTAGTGTCACTTTTTCCATAACTTAGAAATTTTTCTAAGTTTTTATGGTTACCCCTTTTACAAGTTATCCCACTTTCTTTGATTTTTCTTGATGAATGATGATTCAAATCATACATTAACATCATTTTAGGGTTAAAAATTCATTTTGGTGAAAAATCTCAAAAAGTCAAAGTTGACTTTTGTGCACAATTGAGTTTTTATCAGATGAATTCCAAACTGTGCAATTCTTCATGAAATCATGTCCTTGACCTAAAGCAAACTTGATGGACATGTTCCATGGGTGTCATAGGGTATATTGATTCATGTGTTAGGGCTTGGGAGCATGTCCAGGTCAAAAGTCAAAGTTACAGTTGACTTTTCCCGCGAAACCCTAATTGTGGTGCAGATGAAATTGAGACTTGTTGCTCACACTTCTTGGATTAATCCATTGTTCCAAATGGATCAATATAGTTCATTAGAGACCCTTAAACCCTCTCTTGAGGTCTTGGCTCATGATTTGCCCTAAAAGTCAACTTAGGGGTGAATTAGGTCAAGCAACCCTAATTCCTGATTTTTTATGAATGCATCCCCTGAGGCAAAAATTGACTTGATGATTGGGTCCATGAGGTCCCATGAAGTATTTTAGGCTATGTTTTGGATCATTGGCTTGTGCCCAGATGAAAATTTCCATCTGGAGGCCCTGGTCGACCAAAACCCTAATTTGGTGACACTGTCGATCTTGAGACTTGATCCACCTAGAAGGGAGCAGCCTTGTGCTTGATCCTTGAAGTGGGAGTCCTCTTGATACTTTGTGGATGTTTGAGAGGTTAGACAAGTTGAAGATCATGTCATTCCTTGATTGATCCTTTGCCTAAGGCTCTGAGAGGGCTTGAAACCCTAATTTTTTATAGTAGTGAATACTCAACAATCCTTGAGGAGATTGATGAGGCATGAAGGTACGTCCATATTATGATGATGATTTGCACAATGATGGGAAATCTAAGTGGTCAAAATTTGGGGTATGACACCCTCCATGGCTGAACCTTTCATGCGTAAAACACAAGAGGAAAATGGCTCACTTTAACCACATTTTAATCACTCAATGCTTGATCATTTTTCACAAAATAAAAGTCAAAATCGATGCACACGGAATGTAGATTACGAATATAGTCTTGAAATCTCCATTAAACCAACACACCAGAAAATCTAAAGAGGATAATTTATGCCCACATACTTTGAAAACTCACATTTTTAACCAATCTTTATCCAAACACAATACCTCTTCATAGAGGACTTCAGATACACATTAATCACGTGATTCCAAGGCCTATTTGAGTTCTAAAGTGAAGCTAAAGTTTCAAGAATCACAAACCTAGATGAAGCTTTTCTCACGTACAAGAAACCCTAATACTTCGTGCAAATTTTCTAATCAACACACCTAGAGCAAAATAAATGCTCTAATCTCCTTGAATCTTGCCAAAATTCCAAAATGATGTTGAAATTGTTTCACTTTTATGGTGGATCTAACTCAACAATAATGCATACAGTAGAGAGATTGTGTTATGGAGATGAAGATAGTGAAGAAAGAATGAAGAAATCTCCAAAAATGGTGCAGATTCGCAACCCCCAAAAATTGGTGTCAATGGAGTTTCTTCAAGTTTTTTCTCTAGTTTTGTGAACAATGGATTCTCACTGTATTTGTTAGGGTTTTAGAGGTTACATATGGGTGGTTAAGGAGGTTTAATCATGGTTAGTTAATGGTTAAAGTGGGGTTAAGAAAAATGAAAATGAGAGTGTGTTGTAATGGTGTACATGGGTAGAGTTTATTTGGTGCATTTCATGATGTGATCATGGAATGATATGGATGATGGTAATGGTGATGATGTACTGGTATGGAGAAAGCAACAACTTGTTTATTAAGTTTTCATTTTTTTTTCATGCATGGTATATATGGAAAGTGATAACATGGTGCATTGTTGGTGAAAATTTTTGCATGGTTTGAAATGGTAAGGATGACATGTTGGTATTGGGATGTTTTCATGCGCATGGCTGATGTAGTAACATAACTTTGGATTTTTTTGAAAATTACATGAACCATAACAATGAATATTATGTTTCATGAAGGTGATTTTTAGTGATTTTGGAAGGATAGATCTCCATGCATTGTGAACCAAATGCTATGGTTCTTGTAACCAAATTGAAGGGGAGGTTTGACACTACATTTTTCATGTTGGAAGAATGTGAAATTGAAGCTTCAATCATCATGAAAATTGGACTTGAAATCATGACTATCAAGCTGAGTTTTGAAACTTAGAAAAAATTCTAAGTTTTTTCAATTAGACAACTTAATGATACCAACTTAAAATGATCATATCTCTTGATCTATAAATCCAAATGAGGAGTTCTTTATATGCTTGGAAAGGTGAAAGATCATACTACAACTTTCATTTGAAATTATTTTTCCAAATGAAGCTTGTAGCATGCTCAAATCTAGGCTTGAGGATGGCTGAAACTTAAGAAAAACTTTCCCAAAATGGAAAGTTCTCAAGAACCCTTAATTTCCAAAAATGGCAAGTTTTCACAACTCTTGAATTTTCTTGATTCTTTGGACATTTCTTGATCAAATCTCACCCATAGACCATGTTTGACATGAAGATCGTGATTTTGACCTCAAAAAGTCAGGAGTTGACTTTATTTCCTACTCTCCTGATTTTCAATCACATATCCAACTAAAACCCTTATGAATGAAGTTAATGGCCCATATTTCAATATTAGACACTTGGGAACATCTGGAATACCATGGAATCAAGTCTTGCCCAAAAAATCAGAAATAAACGGACTTTAGGCAAAACCCTAATTTGGTCCCCAAAGGTCAGAAGCAATTGATTGATTCTTCAAACCATAATTCCTCTAACCATGATGTAGATTGCCTTAAACCAAGATGATTCATGTGATGAGATGATGTTAAAGCTCCAAGATCCTTGCTTATGAAGGTGTCTCAAGCATGGCCATCCAAAACCCTAGTTGAGAATCAACGGTTAGGGGGGTGTGATTCTCTTCAATTCACTTGCCAACTTCAATCTCTTGATGACATGGTGAACTATATGAGGTGTCTTGAGACATGATGAGCCTTTGTGGCTTGATTATTTGAACACATCCTATCCTCTTTACTTTGCCCAGTCAATGATAGTGGTACCCTTGATACCATGCCTTGAGAAAGCCAATGATGCATATGCAATGTTTATGATATAAAAGTACATGAAATTGAAAACATAAACCACTAATGAGGGTATAAATAGCTGGGAAAATTTTGGGGTGTTACAATAACAACTTGGCTCGTTCGAGGGAGATATGTGTGTTGTGGCTGACGTGCCATTACTGATTAGCAACAAGAGACAAGCTACAGAGGTACAGAAATATAGGTGATGACAAGTGTAGTATGTGTGATCAAGCTGAAACAATTAATCATCTGCTCTTTGAGTGTCCGGAGATGAAAAGAAATTGGCAATAGGTTTTGAATTGGCTAAAGATAAAGCACAAATCGTAGGAGTGGAAGGAGGAATTACAATGGCTAATAAGAAACTGCAAGGGCGAAAAATGGAGGAGCAAACTGTTGAAAGATGAAGTTGTTGAATGTATATACGGATATTGAAAGTATATAAATGTTAACTATTTTGGAGAAACGATAAATAATAGAATATGTGATACGGTTATAGACACCATAGTGTATAGATGATGGAACAATCCTATGATTAGGGAGAAGCTTGCTAGCCTAATGATGTCCTAATTTAGGTTTTATTAGTTTGTTTTGTTTGCTTGGGATGGATGGATGGAGATCGCCTTGTGTTTAGATCTTTTTTTAATGAATATATTTTTCTTTGATTAAAAAAATACCTAATTTAAAAAATGTATAGAAATGTTAAGGTGAAAAAATTACATCGTTCTCCGTCATGTGGTCTATTGCGTTTCGAACCCCAAGTAGATAATAATGAGGGTTTTGCATAATTCATCCCTCTGCAACCCCATCTTGCATATATAGAAAACAAAATTTATTAATTTTTTTATTAGTGGATCCCACACTTACACTTCGTCTTCTATGTCACAAGGTCATTGAAAGCTCGATTCAAACATGATTAGTCACATCATCAGAGAGCTTGTTAACTGTGATGATTCACTTAAAGTGAAAATCATTATCACCCATATTGCTAAAAAATATAAGCATATAATCACATATAAAAAGTAGTGGATTACAAAGAACAAGGCAATTGAATCTCTGTATGGAAATTGGGAGACATCTTACAATGACCTTCCATAGTGGTTGTTGGTCATGAAAATATATCTTCTGGTACCATTTTAGAACAACAAACCTTGCCTGAATTTTCAAATGATGGAACACAATTTGGTGACCATCGGATCTTCCATAGTCTTTTTTGGGCGTTTCAACCATGTATCAATGTTTTTGCATACTATAAACCTATTATGCAAGTTTATGGAACATAGTTGTGTAATAAATATAGAGGGACTTTATTAATGGTTGTGGCACAAGATGGGAACGACAATAATTTCCCAATACATTTCACATTAGTAGAAGGTGAGACAAAAGCTAATTGAGTTTCTCTCTTAAGAATTTGAGAATGTACATCACACCCCAAGCTAATCTATGTTTAATATCAGAAAAAACATGAATTGATAAAGAGTGCATATAATCATCCTGAAAATGGATGGAAATATCCTTCATCTTCACATGTGTGCTACATTAGACATATTGCATAAAATTTAATGTGTGAGGTTAAAGACAATGAACTTTGCAAAAAAGTTGCTAACATGGGTAACAATCTATATTTACCCTTACTACTAATTTGTATACCATTATCTTCATCTATTTATCTTTGTTAGTTTTTCTTATATAGCATATGCGTTGAATGAGCCAACATTTAATTATTACCATGAGGAAATGCGGAGAACAAACATAAAGAGTTTAAAGTAGATAGACAATATTCAATGAGAAAAATGAGCAAGAGCATATGATGGAGGATGATGATGGAGACACATGACAACCAAATTTGGTGAAGCAATGAACTCAGAGCTTAAGGCCACATGCAACCTTCCTATAACTTATTTGGTCCAATCAACATACTATCGGTTGGGATCTCTGTTTGGTAAATGAGACCATGATTGGACAAAAATGTTGGCATATGAGCAAGCTTTCATAGATAACTGCAATAAAGGAATGGCTGAAGAAGTGTGGAAATACAACACTCATAATGTCATGCAATTTGTTCGTGAGAGATTATATTTCATAGTCCATGAAACAATTAACCAGAAATACGATCGGCCCATGGGTACTTTCAACATTGACCTCAGGAAATAATGGTGTGATTATTGGAAATTTCAAGCTTTTCATTTACCTTGCTCACATGTTATCGTAGTGTGTTCTAGTATATGCTAAGACTACTTTATGCACATGCTAGATGTGTACAAAGTTCTTAACGTATTTAAAGTCTACAAGGAAAGTTTTTTGGACTTCCCCATGAAGATAAATGGCCACAATATAAAGGATTTACTCTTTTCCATAATGATTCTATTCGAAGGAAAAAATAAAGGACGCTCAATTAGAACCGGAATGGACAATGTTGAGAAAAAAAAGTGGAATTTGTCGCCAATTGGCTATATCCGTAGAAATTGTCCAGATGTTACCTGCCTTTCTAAATGATTATTTTTTTTTATTTTTTAGTTCGAATTTTAATCAAGTTTTTAGTTATATAATGTAATATCTTTGCAGCAAACAATACAAAATATATTTCGACTTAAAAAATTCTGATTACAAAACTGTTCCAAACTGGACCAATGGCTAGGCATGGCCCAATCCACTTTTGCTTCCAGAACGGCCCAATTGCCTAAGTCCAGCTGGTGCAGGGCAGTATTTACCTTTCTGCCCCTCTACCGAGCACATGCGGACAGATAAATCTCAAGGTCATTTGCTCCTCCCCGACATTCCTGCCCGTTACGCACGGCTCCATCATCCAAGAACGGTCATGACGCCTGTGCCCGGAACTACGCCTTTGCCCGGGGCAACGGCTAGTTTTGGGCATCTTTGCCCGTGATAACGGCTAGTTTTTTGCAGTTACGTATTCTTCAGGAAACGATTATTCCGCTCCGAAAATAAGGATCGTTGGCCACGCGCTGGGGGCATTCTAAAAACCCTCTCAAGTTATCCAAAATTATCCTAAGAAACTCATACTTTTGTACTTGCCTTTCTCTCTCCCGATTCTTACTTTAGCATCGGAGTGTCTTGCAGGTACACCCCCTCCTCATCTCACACATCCAGCATCATAGACGTTCCTCTTGGCCCATTTCAGGATCTGATCAGCTTTCGCGATAAAAAATAATACATAGACATAAACTAAATTTACATCAATTAAAGTCTAACATACATCTTAATAAATTAATCAACGACAACATATAAAACAAGTGGATCTTCAACTATTCTGTCAACTTCTCCTTTATGGGTTTCAAAAATACAATGGACATCTAAATGGCTTTTTATACTATCCCATGTATACAGGTAGTTATCATTTGGGATATCATAAGTCAGGGTTATGTATGGGCAATAATATTCAATTTTTCTCACATTTCCAATTCGATCACCTAACTGTCAAAAACTTGTGTGGATGGTTGTAATCAGTGTTCTAAAATTTCAATGTGGATCTAGATAAACACTTTTTTCGTCTCATGTTCATGAAACTTGTGGTGATGACCACCTAACTGTCAAAAACTTGTGTTGATCGTTGTAATAAGTGTTGTAAAATTTCAATGTGGATCTAGATAAACATTATTTTTCGTTTCATGCTCATAAAACACAATAGTCCATATAAACATAGTTACAAAAGATATGTGTTAAATAAAATGAATACTGCTTATACTATTTATAGACACAAACTAGTGGACTTCTATTGGACGTGAGCCTACTGCCAACTGCCAAAGACAGCTCTCGTCCGGGGGATGTAAGGGGTGCGGTCATATAGAAACTTTTTTCTCAATAATTTTTTTTTATTTTTTAATTAATTTTATATTATTTATTGAAAAATATTAAATTAAACAATTAGAATATTAAAAAAAAAATAGTTAAAAAATTTTAATAACTTAAAAGCAAATTTTTAGTTAAAAAATTATTTAATTATTATATTAATTAAAATAATTAATTTTGAACATCAAATAGTAATTAAAATGAAAAAGAAGAAGTGTTTAAAAGTAGAGATTTTTAGAATTTTTTTTTTAAACTCGAGCATATTGAGCAATTTTTTCATAACTAGGACAAAAGAGACAGTTTTCATAACTATGGTGTCTTGTATTCTAAGAACCATTATTTATAATTGTTGGGTTTGAATAGCGGTTGCACTTATTAATATGATATTTACTTATAAAAGAAACAATTGTACTATATTTGTAATAAAAAGTTGTAGGAACAATGTCTTTTTTATTTTTTTTTATTTGCTATGATACTCCATGCAAGGGATTCGAAAATATCTCCACGGAAGTGGGGGACACATGTCCCCGGTCTCTTTTGTTTTTTATGAATGTTTTTGTTATTTTATTATATTGATAAAAAAAATCGTTTTTGTAATCTATCTTGATAAATATGCAGTCAAAATTTCGAATAAACATATCTTTAGGGGACCTACTGATCTTGTTATTCATCTTTCTTCCGTAAAGTGTAGGGTTCGTATATTCGCTAATGCTTTAATAAAAGATCATGCAAGCTTCTCACGTGTATCTGTTGCGTATAGTTTTTATGGGAAAAAACATAAGTTCCGTACACTCCAAATAGAAAGATATTTGTATTGATGAAGTCTAGAGGGCGATTTGACCTAAAGTTATTTAATAATAATCGTCTGAAAAGTACTATATATTAGAAAACTTAATTGATGAGTACTCCATATCCACTAGTTTTTATTATAACAAAAACTCAATAGTTTTTATATTATTATTATAATATATTATTTAAAAATATCTATCTAAATAAGAATGATAAATTATTGTAGATACATAATTTATTAAAGTTATAATAGTAAGTTCAATTATTACATTAGCGTAATAGTTGCATTTTTAATAGTATAAATATTATCTTTGGCTAATGTAAAAATACACCAAAAAATTTACTTTAAAAACACAAAAGCATTCTCCCTTCTTCAATCGTTCCGTCTTAGTTTAATAGTCACAATTAGTTTAATAACTTATATTAGTTCATAATATTAACAAATATTCAAAATTGGTTTTTCTCAACACGTTATCAGCAGAATCGTTTATATCAGAAGTTATTACTAGGTATATCTTCTAAACTTATCACTTTAATCTCATTATTGCTATAATTTTTATTATTTACCATAGTTATAGAAAACTGACAATTAGTCAAGTGATTTATAACTAGAATGACTTTTATCGTTATTTTTTTACTTTACTCCTTGTTATAGAAAACGAGCAACTTGTCAAGTGCTCTATAATAAGTGTGACTTTTATATATTTTGTGTGGAGATTTAAAACCCCATATACAGTTACTAACTTTTATATTTAGTTATTAACTTTTATATTTAATGGAGGTTTAAAACTCCATATGCAGTTACTAATTTTTATATTCAGTTCCTAACTTTTATATTCAGTTTCTAACTTTTATATTCAATGGAGGTCTAAAAATTTCATCTGCAGTTACTAATTTTTATAGGGTTAAATAAGTTTTTAGTCCCTATAAAGTTTGAAATTTCATTTTTAGTCCCTCCCTACCTTTTGACAACAGTTTTTACAAAAAAAACCGTTGCCAAAATCAGCTAAAACGGTTGCCAAAACCCAGGAGGGACTAAAAATGAAATTTCAAACTTTATATGGACTAAAAACTTATTTAACCCATTTTTATATTTAGTGGAAGTCTAAAACCCTATATGTTATCTTATAATTATCTCTAAACCCTTGTAATAGCTAGTTGATATTTAACACACTTTAAATTTGATTTGATGATATTTATTTATTTTTCTTTCTTTTTTTGCTTTTCCTTTTCTTTTCCCTAACGGTATATAACGACCGTTTTACAAATTTATCTATATATAATTCAACTTCTTTCACAAATTTCATATCATTCTCAAAACTTTATCCATATCTTTCAAATAATTAAATGTTTTCTTTTGTTCATCACTCTACTTGTCATTATTTTATTCCTCGTCGGTATTATCAAGCATGAAGAACTAGGTAAAGATTATGTAGCATTAATGATATTTATTGTTTTAGCATTACTAGTCTTAGCTTGGCTTATTAATAGAGGTTTTTGAATAAAACATGATCATGGTTTTTGTAATCGTTATTATTGAATAAATTGACTTTTTTTTTTTACGTATTAAATTTTGATTATGTTCTTTTGAATTCTAGATAAAATCATGTCAAATGTTAAGCATCACTTTAAAATTTTAAGCATAACGGGAGACAACTACATAACATGGAATAACAACTTAATAAAGTATCTTGCATGTGAGAGACTTGATAAAAGCCTTGGAGGAGAAATTTCAGGAAAGTCAGTTGTTGACCCAGAAGAGATTGCAATGAAAAAATCAAAAGTAATTCGAATAATCAAACACCACCTTGACGATGGTTTACAAACATAATATTCAAATGCAAAAAATCCCAAGATTTTGTGGGACAAACTTAAGGCAAGATTTGAACATCAGAGGAAAGTCTTATTGCCCTCATTAATGGATCAGTGGAACAAATTAAGGTTCCAAGATTATAAAAGCGTTATTGCATATAACTCTGTCATGCACCAAATTATATAGCACAATTAGAATTTTGTGGCATAGTTATAACTGAAGAAGAAAAATTGGAAAAAACTTTTTCAACTTTTCATGTATCCCAAGTTTTGTTGCAACAACAGTATAAAATGAGGGAATTTTCAGAGTATTCTAATTTAGTTGCAGCTCTTCTAGTAGCATAACAAAATAATGAGCTCCTTATCAAAAACCACCAGTCACGTCCCACATGAACAATAGCATATCCTGAGATAAATTCCACAACATTTAATCTAAGGCGTGATGGCTATAATCCTATAACCATGTTAAATTGAATGACTCCCAAGGGCCTGCTGGTCTTCCCCTTGCAGTTCGACAAGACTATATTATTGGATTTTAAATCCGTATAATATTTGCCTATCTTCCTAAGTAAGGAATGTGGCATCACATTAATATAGGCTCTACAATCTATCAGAATCTTGTTTATCCCGACACCCTCCACCTTAGCCCTTATATATAATGACTTTAAATGTTGTTGCATGGGCATGTCGGGTGTCTCAAAATATGGCTTTGTCTTCATTAACAGAGCTATCATTTGTGACATAGTAACATAAAAGCTTATGAGTAGCAATTTCTTCAGCTGGCCCATCCTTCTCTTTAGTTACTTCAGTAACTATATCATATCCCAACGGCAACACGAATATCAAATTGCATATAATAACCAAATCATCCTCAGACTGTGAATCGAAGTCATTGCTTGTCATCTCTTTGTCTTCGTTGACAAAGATCTTTGGTTCTTTTTCCATCACCAGTGGCAGTGGGGGAAACAACCTCTGCTTGACAAGCTTTCTTGTCGCTTGTCCATAAACTGTAGCCTAAAAACTTATATTCTTACTTGCACTCCCTGCTTCAAAGTCACCTTTCTCGTTTCTATGATGCCTCTTCCACTGGGTTCGAGTCAGGGAATTCTTCCCCGTGTAGTTCTTAGAAATATATGAGTATTTCTTAGATGTTTGGGATTTGTTGAGATAGGAAGATCCTGCACCAACCTCTATCAACTTCCACTTTACCTTATCCACAGTCGACCTTCCTACATTTCTGAACCATTCCCTTAAAGAAACACTAGAAGGAGGGGCATATGACTTAGGTCTATGAGTGTTTTAAGGCACTCCCCTTTTGTTGAAAAAAGAGCTCTTTGTGCGGGCCTTGTCGACCAATTTTCTTTGACTAGTAAGGTTGGCTTTTTCTAACTCTTTTGTAGCCTCCTTATAAAAAATGCCACTGCAACGCAGGCACAACATGACCTCAGAGTCCTTAAGCTTGCACCTATTCTGAAAGTCAGTAAGTTTTTCCTCAGCTTTAGGAAAAACTACTTTCATCTACTCCTTATAGCTAGCTTTGACATCCTTTATGTCATAGATGATATCAACCATCAACACAACAATAGGCTCGAGAAAAAAAGCTTCCTCGACTTTGGGATTAACTTCTTCCTCTAGTCAAGGTTTTTGCTTGTCAGTAATTTCAGCCTCTCGTCTTTCAATGCGTTTTGAACCAAGTTTCTGAGAAGCACACATTGAGACATTTTATGACCTAAGAAGTTATGAAATTTACAAAAACCCTTTTTCTTTCTCTTCTCTATTGGAGGAGTCTTAAGCCCTTTAGGATTACAATTTGACCATCAGAGACTAAAAGATACAAAATTCCTCACACTTAGATACATCGTACGTATAAGTTTTCATGAAGAATTTCTCATTTTTTGGTTCGACAGGATCCCATTTGAAGGTTTTAGTAATTTATATACATAAGGAGTTCCTGGCTATAATTTTGTCACGTTAACCTCACTTTCCTTGACATATTCAAAATATATGTCGAACATGTTTTCTATTTCGTCTACTTCGGCATAGGCCACTTTCTCTTTTTTACGATACTTATTACTTGGCTTTTTCAGCCTTCTGACGTTTGACCTGTTGAACTCTGTCTGCAAGTTAGGTCATATCTCTTATGAACTATGTGTCTAATATTTTCCTTATGGAATAATTGAGACCCATTGCAGTCAATTTTACTAACTCATGCTCAAGCACCTGGGTGAAGCGCCTTGATTTCATTATCCTAAACCTATTTAGTTAATCCTCTATGGTTTCAACCACTTTTTGTCTCACATCACCTAATTCATTTAGACTAATCTTAGATTGACCCATATAAAATTGTTCATGGAATTCCCTTTCTAATTGGTTCCAATTAAATATAGAACGTGGAGGCAATATGGTGAACCATGTAAAAACGTTCTTAGTCAAATAACTGGGAAAATATTTCATTTTCAAATTTTTGTTGTTCTCTATATCACTAGCCTTAGTTTGATACCTAGCAACATGTTCGACTGTGGACTCATTGGCGTCACCAACAAATTTGGTGAATTTGGGGACCTTCCATCCCTTGGGAAGTTCGGTCTTTCGGGCATATTACGATAGAGGAGATACGTAATTAGGCCTATGAAGGCCAACGTTAAGGCCATTTTAGGCCAAAATCTGTTCAGCCATGTTAGTTATATTGTTTTGCCCCCAAAGTTGTTTTGTTGGACATTCCTAAGCACTTGGTCAGTATTCTGGTCTCTTTGTACCATTACTATTTATGGGACATTTTGGCCTTGGTTTCCTTTGACTAACCTTGGGGGGAGGGGGGGGGGGGTGTTCGACAACATTTATTTATTAGGTATCGACACAATTAGCGCTGGAGGCGCCAAAAAAATCAGCAATTCTACCCACCTAGTGGGCCAACTGCTGGTAACTCTGGGTTATGTTATGAATCAACGAATGAAACACAATACTTATCTATTATGTTAACATGTTTACCGTATCATGGTTACTCTCATCCATTTATTTCCTAATGGACATGAGGGAAATTGTAGTTAACGCTGGCATTCATGGAGCAACATATCCAAATCCTCCTTGTGGTTGTGTCGTCCGGTTAAAGGTTGTCTATGGTATATCGTGACACCAAATGTGGTTTTAAGGGTGACATTATCGTCTCATCATTGTCTACAAACGTCGAAGCGTGACTTTGCATGCATGCCATAATGGCAGTTGGCATGTCATATGGGTAATCCCTATGAACTAAAGGTAGGGTAAAACTTGAGACATAAGGGGGAGTAGGGTCCCCTACAACAGTCGGAGTAGGCTCGGGGGTTGTTGGGATATTCTTTACTGATGGTAAAGAAACTACCACTCTTGGTATTGACGTCGAAGTCACTACTGGAGTCAGGATTAGGCATTAAACATTGACAGGGTTTGACGCCTCTATTGTACTAACCATCGTAGTGACTGGTGAATCTGGGTTTGGAGCATCATTTTGGGCACGAAAATTATTTTTTGGATTAACCATTTTTGCTAAAAATTTTCCACTCATCGGACACATATAACTCTGAACATTGATAATATTTCATGTAAAACAGAAATGTCTAAAAATACAATAACTTCTTGTTAAATAAATGATTTTTTTTGCACAAAATATCCCATGGGTGTGCCAATTTGTTCGCAGGTGTTTTTAGCGAACAATCATGAGTTTAAATAGTCAGTGAGATTAACTCGAAAAAAATCTCTGAAGCAATTTGTACAAAACTCGTATACAAAGAAAGTATATGTGCGAAGTTACTGTGAATGTGTGTATGCAAACAAAATGAAAACAAACTTTAATGACGCAAAAGTTTGAGGTAAAGCGAAAGAAAAACTACAATAAATATCATTAAATGAAATGAAGTAAATGACAAGAATAGTAAATGACAAGAATGAAAAAGTGATTCAATTAAGGAAACATAAAGACAATAAAGAAAAGGGATGCAGACTCACATGTTACTCACAAATTATTCCGCTCTTTGAGTTGGGTACTCCAGTTCTATAGAGAATGTATATGAATTTTGCGACCTTGATTACAATATATGAATCTGTTATTCATACTAAACTAAAGGTAACTGTCTCTGACGACTTATTCCTAGAAAATAGACACGTTTTTAAGAACACGCAACTAAGTCTTCTGAAGCATTGTCACGTTGTCAGAACTTACAAACTGGTGAAAACCATTATCCCACGTTCGTAATTGCTCTTAGTGACTAATAATTGCATGTTCGTCGAAGATGGTCGCTAAAAACCCTTAGTGTTAAAACCTCTCTTACGATTTCAGTTTCCAAAACACTAAGTCCTTAAAGCTCGTCGAACGCTTCGCCTTCAACAAGGTGTCGAGAGATCAGTTAGATTTGTTTCTAAGACTCCTTCAAATCATGTTTCAAGATTTGCTATTGAGATTCTTCCCAACCATGTTTCAAGATTTGCTCTTTAAATTCTTCAAAACCATGTTTCAAGATGCTAGTCGAAACGTTCTAGTCGACGTACTTGTTCTTGTCGACTTCTATCAGTCAATATTAACACTTAACATTTTTTCAATGCTACATTCAAAATTGACTCTTGCCCACATAAAAATTCCAGACTAACACCTACCCCCCAAATATATTTTTCATCTTTGCCTTAAATCCTCGTCACAGAAGAATTTTGTTCTCCATCCTTGTGAATCCTTATAGTTTTGCGGAGATCCATAAAAATAATTAAAAATATTATTTATAAATAAAACTAATATAATAAAAAATCAATGCACGATATTTTTGACCATTATATAATGAAAAGACAAAAAAATTAAAATTATATACTTTAAAGATATTATGATAATCTATACTAGGCGGAGATATGTTCCCTAAAAAATCAATGCATGATATTTTTGACCATTATATAATGAAAAGACAAAAAAATTAAAATTATATACTTTAAAGATATTATGATAATCTATACTAGGCGGAGATATGTTCCCTATCTCTGAAATATCTTCGATGGAATTTTGTTTTCCATCTATGTTCCTTTAAAAAAAATTCATCTTTAAAGTTACATATAAAAAAAAATTTATGCAAATTAAGGTTGTTCATTGGTTCGGGAAAATCCGAACTAAACTGGAATTCAAACCAAATTATTGTATTTGGGTGAGACATTTGTTTTAATTTGGACAAAAATCGAACCAAACCAATAAAATTCGATATTAATTGGTTAAGGTAACAAATTTCTAAAATTCTACCCACGAACCCGTTTATCTTAACTAACCATATTAATTTATATAATTTATATTATTATCATGAAAACTAATATAAGATGTTCAATTTTAAAAGGAAGAAAAATGAAACGTCATTTGTGGCATTCAGAACCTGTATAAAAAAAACAAAAAAAAAAAAAATATTATAGAAAATAAGTTGAGGTAAATTAGAAACTTTTAAAAAATAATTTTGCATATTTATTTTTAATGTATCTGATCAACCAAATCCAAATCAATATGTTATTTCTTGATTTAGTCTGATATGGATTTTATTGAAAAAATATAAAAATTCAATCCAAACTAATTCATATATTTTGTACTGGTTTGAATATCGAATTCTTTCAAAACCGAACTAAATTAGCCTGCGAGCACCCCTATCACATATTGACATCCCTAGTGTGGTGTTGGCGGGGTGTTTTGGATGATACAATTCATTTTAAGAAAGATAGTGGTGCGAGTAGCTTTTTCCTTTCATTATTTATATCGTCATTTATAAATAAGCCCATACAAATATCAGGCCCGTAGTTAACACTAGCCCAATCCGCTAGATGTTAAACACAGTATTTAAAGTTTGATTGGACACACTTGGAAGAAAGAAAAATCTGGAATCAATAGAATCAATCTATGATCTAGCAACGAAATCGAAACCCCTAACCTAAACCAAACGCGATTTTCTCTTCCCAATTCGATCGAACGTTGCAGATCATCGACTCGCTATTCGTTCGAATTCCATGACGACACCATCTTCTTCCTCATCCTCTCAATCGCAATACGCATATTCCAACGCTCCTTACTTTCCCGTTCCCTTTCACCTTCAACAACCCGCAACCACCACTCACTACGCCGCGCCGTATGTTGCCGCTCCTACTGTGCAACTTCCTCCGCCACCAGTAGTTGGTCCTGTTCCCCCGCCGTCTGCTTACTCCGTGCCGCAGTATCAGGTAGTTTTTATTTATGTATTTATTTTTATTTGGAAATTTATGGAAAGAGAATTTGGTATTAATTTGGTTTATCGCGTTGTGTGATTGAACAGGCACAACAGTTGTTTGAGAGGGATGCGCAAATAATAACGCCGGAGGCTCTTGAGAATGTGAAGGCAGCGATTGCGAGTAGCGATGTTGAGCATAAAGCTGAGACGAAAAAGAAAGCTGTTCCTCGCAAAGCTGCTGGACAAGCTTGGGAGGATCCTATACTTGCAGAGTGGCCTGAAGGTATTTGTATGATGAGGTTTTTGTTATTGCTGTATAATTTTTTATATTTGTTAGTTTATTGTAATTTTAATGTTTATTGTAAGTTTTGTGGTGAGATGTAGTATGTGTTTGGAACTGCGTTGGTCAGTATATAATCTGTTATTCCGGAGTCGTTTTTTCTCTAGTGATTTTGATTGTGTCTGTGTTTTGTGATTTTCTTCTTGAGCCTATATGGAAAATTTGATTCAGGATTTTGAACATTTTGTTTAGAGATGTAACCTGTCATAACTTACATGCCTAATGACTGATTATGAATTTATGATACCTGGGAGCTAGGAAGGTTTTTAATTTGTCGAATCGCAATGGTCAATGTTAGTATGCTAATTGTTAATTTGTTAATGCTAGAGATAGGAATAGAACCCGAGACCACCCTTATCACTCCACTCCTTAATTCCTCCACCCCAGCTACCAAGCCAACCTTATATCCCCTTGATGAGAAACAAGATATTGCAACACATGTTATAGATCATAGCGTTCTTTTATGTAGACTTATTTAATACAGATTTTTAGTCGATCGATAATATTGTTAAACAGATTTGTTGAAATACATTAAGACATTAAGTTGTTGAAGTTTATTTACCTGTCCAAACTCTCTTGTTTATGAGATATATGCGATTTGGAAGTTGGCTCTTCTATTTTTATTTCATCTCTCTTATGACTCATCATTATCATTTTCTTGTAACTCTTACACTTGGAGTTTAACAATTCCCTTGGTCTTCTCTGGCTCTTATGATGAGCACAATTCATTTGGTGATGGATTATGTTGTTTAGGAGTTGCTATGTTTTTTTTATGTAGATATGTAGTATCCCATTCTCTCTATATGACATTAACAGAAGATAGATAACTGTTCACGGACTGATTTATCTTTACTGCTTTGTATAATCAGATGATTATCGACTCTTCTGTGGTGATCTTGGTAATGAAGTCAATGATGATGTTCTTTCAAAGGCATTCACACGATTCCCTTCCTTTAACATGGCAAGAGTAAGTGGACATCTTATCTAATTGAAATTCTTATACTTCAGTAATGGTTGGTTTAGTTTTAGCATTTTGTATTTCCTTCTCAGATTTTTGTTTGAAGGGACAGAGTTGTTAATGATTTGTGTATCTTAAGGTAGGTCTTGCTTCATAATTTACATTTAACAGGCATTTTGTATGATTAAATTGATGCATTATTTTGTCATCTCAGGGTTTCCTTCATCATTGCTCATGGTTCACAAATCAGGGGCACTCAAAATTATTAAATGGTGACATAGTCTAACGTGCTTAAATTTAAATGCTCGATTTGTTTTAAACAAATGTTGTGCCTATTGTTTGTTTTGTTTTGTTTTGGGATCTCAAAAGTCAGTTGGAGTCAGGTTGACTTTCTGATTTTGATTAGCTGATATAAATTTACTAGTTTGGACACAAATTAGTATCCTCTCCCAGAAAACGTTGTGGAATTCGTTCAATAATATAACCTTGTTTGGATAAATAACTTAATTTAGCACTTTTAGCCTCATTTTTTTCTACAAAATAGATAAAATAAAGTCATTGTTTTCATATAAGCTATAAGTTGATTGCATGAGCTATCATAGAGAGATATGCTGAAAACAACTTATGAGCTGCCATAAGTTGTTTCCATAAGCACTCCCAAATATAGTTCTGTTTGTTGACTAGTTATTGTGTCAAAGTATTTCCTTACCTATTGGAATACGTGGATACTGAATAATCTGCGCATTACATCAAATCTGTTGAAACTTGAAGCCAATCAGAATCTGCATTCTGTCTGGCCGTCATTTGCAAAAATATAGATTAATAAATAATAAATATTAGAACATGTGTTTAGTAGCTCTTCTTGTGACATAGAATTTCATTGCTCTAAATTTTGTTACTGGAAAAAAGTTGTGGTATTTGAAAGTGGAGATATACTTAAATTCATATGAAGAACTTTTGCTTATGTGGCAGCCTGTCCGCTGTATTTAATTTACACATTTTGCTTGTCTGCTATCTAACCTTGTGTTTATTATTTGCTAATATGTTTGTGGTGCATTTGTTTTCTTTGTAATTTACTGTGATTAAAGGTATCTTTGATCTTGTCTAGGTTGTTAGAGATAAGCGAACTGGAAAAACAAAGGGTTATGGATTTATAAGCTTTGCCAACCCTGCTGACCTTGCTGCTGCTCTTAAAGAAATGAATGGTCAGTAATTTGCAGATTTCTATGGACGACTTTACTCATTATGTCGTGTGTCTTCTTTCTTTGCTTCTGATGACCCTTTGATGAAAATCACATGCATATATTTTAAGTATTATTATGTCATGCCTAACTATGTGCTTTGGTTCAATATTTCAATGAAAATTATGTAATGCCAGATAATAATATTGACTTTTAAGTTACGGATATAGGTTTGCCTAAATCAACAATGAACCTGCTCGTTTAAGTTTTATTATGTCATGTCTAAATATATATGCTTTTATTCAGTGCAAATAGTTCCATGCAAGAATCAGATACAATGAGTTAAATTATAGGGTATACAATTTTGCCATAATCAAAAGCAAGATTTGGAATTATAAATTTAAAATATGGTTTGAAATTTCTTTGCAGACCCGGTCATTCATACAGATACAGTTACTTAAAAAGAGGTTGTGATTGAAATTCGTGTCTTTTATACACAAATACATGGATTTAGGGCATATCTTATCCCATCATTGAATAACAAGATACAAGGTCAATGTTGCTTAGATGACAATTCTTCTATAGATGATTGGCCACACTAGGCAAGATAGGATTAAGAATGATATTATCAGCAAGATGGTAACAGTAGTTCCCATAGTAGAAAAGCGGACAGAATCTTGTTCTGGGTGGTTTGGTCATGTGTGGAAAAGGTCCATAGAATAGAAGCACCACCACTGTTAAGAGTCAAGTTAAGTCATTAAGGAAAGTTTGGAGTTATGTGGTCTGTTTTTTGATATGATCCACGGACATTATGCGCTCATTGATTTAAATAACTTGTCTCTTCTAGTTGGACAATGCTCTGAGTATTGTTGTTGATGTGGGTAGAAATGATTGTAGCAAATGCAATAACCTGTGTAACCCTGATTTTGATATATTGTTTTCAGGTAAATATGTTGGAAACCGGCCAATAAAACTACGCAAGAGTAAGTGGAGGGAGAGAACTGATTATGATGCACTGGAGAAACAGAAGGTAGCAATTTACTGTCAATGATTTGAAATTTGATAATGCATTTTCTTGTATTTCTAACGTAAAGAACGTGTTTGCATTGTAGAACCATATTCAGAAGAAACCGAAAATGTCAAGGAAGAGTATCCTCCACAAGTGAAAGTAGGCCAGAATCTGTATAATTTGGGTTATCAAATAGAACATTGTTTTCAAATGATCTGTTTTTTTCATCTGAAATGTAGTTCCAATGTAACAAATTGAAGGTTTACTTTTCTTTCCTAAGAACGTGCTATTTAAAGTGCATGCGTAAACCATTTGTGAAGTTATTGCCTTAAGTTACTCAATATAACAAACTATTTTGTACATACCATACTGGTGACTTGTTGATTTATTTTGCCATTCCATATATCCTGATGAGTAGTATTTCGTTATCTTTGGTCTGAGGCTCAATACTTATGGTTGTATTGCAAAATAGAAAAAAAAAACTGTGAATTGAAAAGCTTTCAGTGTATTAAACAAGAAAACAATAAAATCAACTGCCTCACTATTGGCGCAACTGAAAAGAAGAGAAACTGATGAATCTATGAAAACATCCATCATTTAGATTGAGAGAGGGTAGAGTCGTCAAAATGGATTAGCCAACACAGGTCGGCCCATTAGGCTCGAGAAATCCTATGGGTCTTAAAATTAGAGTCTATATTTTTCAGGGCATTTTTAGCCAAACTCTAAAAAGTATGCTACCCATTAGGGCTTGCCCATATGGGCCGTGGGTAGTCTATTCAGCCCATATCGCTGTAAATTTAAAAAAATTATATTAATACTTATATTATCTTCAAAATAACACATTGATTTTTCTCACCTCACTAAATTTTATTCAATCTTTCTCTTTTAAATATTATATATTAATATAATCAACATTATTTTCTCGTATTATATTAGTTTCACTTATGTTAAATATTCGAGTATTATTTTATACTACAATTTAGACATGTATTGTATTTAAAAACACATTATAATATTGATAAAAGATAATATAGTACTTAAAAATGTATTATGTTTAAAATAATATAATTTTTAATTTTATTTATAATAAATATTATGGCATTTTTATTTTAATTTTTTATTAAAAAAAATCCGTTTAGGGCCGGGTAGCCCGAAGCCTATCTAGCGCCAGGATCGGGTAGTAATTTTCGAGCCCATATTAGAAATGAGTTTTTTTTTACCCAACCTTAAAAAGCCCGAGCTCATCAGGGATGACCTGTTTAAAACCGGATAACCCACTTTGACAGTTATAAGAAAGGGTCACAAGTCACCGCCGTTAAAATCATGTGAATTAGCACATGATCTTCAAAACTATAGTCAGACTAAGCTGGTTATACCATCAGGCATAACTAGTGGGTGACATTGAATCGAAATAACACAAAAATAGTTTGATACTCGATTTGATAATGATAACTAAACTGGTTATACCATTTTCAAGGATAACTAGTGGGTGCCATTTAATACATAAAAATAATTTGATACTCAATTTGATAATTATCTCGTTAGATTTGGTTTTGTTGGAACAATTAGCATTTTTAAGAAGAATGAAGAAGAGAGAAAAACTATATTTATGAAATTGTTGTTAATTGATTTAAAATGTTATTTTATATATATGCAACTCCATTATTCGACTCTGTCAAATACTTGCTTACACACTTTGACACACATGCTATATTCGACAAACACAACTATGTTGAATACATTTGTCCTAAAACACTCAATTATATCTTCTAACACACCTCATAATTCATGTTTTCAAGATTCTTAACCCAATGCTTCTCTTCAACTCATCAAACCTAACTTCAAAGGCTTGGGGAGTATATTAGCTAGTTGTCATTCTGAGTTGCAATGCTCAAGTTAAAGTTTTCTTTTGTTTACTTGATCCTTAAGAAAATAATACATTCTCTTTATGTGCTTACTTCGACCATGACACATGATGATTTTCCATGTTAATATCTAATTTGTTGTCGACAAACAACTTCACTTTTTTAGGTTCCATGATCTTGAGCTCTTCGAGTAGCATTTATATCCATCCTGCTTGACATGCTGCATACGATGCAACCACATATTCAACTTCACAAGATGACAAACCTACAATGCTTTGTTTTCTTGAGCTCCAAGAGATTGAAACACCTCTAATCATGAATATATAGCCTGCAATACTCTTATTTTCATTTTGATCTCCACTAAAATATGAGTTGGTGTAACCATGTACTTTTTCATTTGTGTTGTATTCTTTTCATTGGCATCAACACGCTATGACCAATTGTACCTTTTATGTATCACAACACTCTATTGGCTGCAGTGAGGTAACATTATTGTGGTTTCTCCGTGAATCTGCTCAACAAGCCGACACTTTGACAAATATCTGGCCTGGTGTTGCATAGATACCTTAAGGATCCAATGATTTGCTTGTACAATGTTGTACTTACAAACTCATCATTTGTATTCTTTCTCAATTTTGCTCTAGTCTCCAATTGTGTGATAGATGCATTACAATTGCTCATCTTAAACTTTTTCAAGATATCTTGGGCATACTTCGCCTGGTGCAAGAACACTTCTTCATTTGTGTCCTTAAACTCCATCACTAAGAAATATGAAAAGTTCCCTAGATCAGACATTTCAAATTCCTGCATTAGTTTCGACTTGACCCCTTTTATTTTTGCTTCATCTGCACTTGTAATCAGCAAGTTATCCACTTACAAGGATATAATGACGCGACTGAGCCTACTTGCATTCTTGACAAACACTTCATGTTTTGGGATGCATTTCAGGAAACCTGCCTCAACCAGCAAGCTATCTATTCTCTTATTCCAAGCACTTAGGGTTTGCTTCAAACCATATAAAGTCTTCTTCAATTTGTACACCTTTTATTCCTCCCATTTGATTTTGAATCTTGGTGGCTGACAGACATATACCTCATTTTCCAATGGTCTATTAAAAATGCTCACTTTACATCTAGTTGATGTATCTTCCATCCTTTGTATCTTACGCTTGACACAACAATTTTGACGGTTTCCAGCCTTGCAACATGTGCATAGACTTCGTCGAAGTTGATACCAGGTTTTTGTAGGAAACTCCTTGCCACCAGTCTTGTCTTATGCTTGGCAATTTTGCCATTTGGTTTTATCTTCAACTTATAGACCCACTTCACATCAATTGGCTTCTTGATTAAATTTTCTATAAGCTTCTAGGTCTTGTTCTTCCCGATTACCCTGAGTTTTTCTTGCATGGATTCCAACCAATTTGAATCATTCATGGCATGATCAAAATCAATTGGTTCCGATTCAACCATCATCATTACTTGTTTTATGAAGTCACCATCTGCATCGATTGCATGATTTGAAAATTTCTCACATTCAGTTAGCGTTGTCGACTCGGTTTTCGTTCTAGTGTATCTTCGAACATTCTACTCAGATGGTTCTTCATTTCGATTGGTTGTGTCTTTATTTTGTTGATCTTCTTCAAGCATAGTTTCGACTATATCTTGCTCATGTCGAATTTACCGCTAAGTCCAATTCTACCCTTTGCTTTCATCCATTAGAACATCCCTATTGATCACTAGTTTATCATTATTTGGCGAATATAACATGTATGCACCAGTCAAATGGTAACCTATGAGCACCATGGTCTGACTTTGATCGTCTAACTTCTTCCATAATTACTCAGGTACATGCCTGAAACACATTGATCCAAATACTCTAAGATGACTAACATTTGGCTTCAATCCTGTCCAAGACTCATAAGGTGGCTTCTCAACTATCTTCTTTGTTGGACACCTATTTAAAATGTATACTATTGTCGAAGTTATTTCACCCAAAAATCTCTTTGGCATTTCTTTAGCTTTCAACATACTCCTGGTCATGTTCAATATACCTCTATTTATCCTCTCAACTATACCATTGTGTTGAGGTGTATAGGGTGCAATGACCTCATGCTCTATACCTTCCTCATTGAAAAACTTTGCGAATTCTCTAGAGGTGTATTCACCTCCACCATTAGTTCTCAATTTCTTTAACTTGCATCCACTTTTTTTCTCGACATACAACTTAAACTTCTTGAATCGTGTGAATACCTCACTCTTATTTTCAATAAGGTAAATTCACATATATATGGTGAATTCATCTATGAAAGTTAGGAAATGGAATTTACCTCCATTCGAACTTACGAAAAAAGTTCCACACACATTAGAGTGAATAAGCTTCAGTTTTTCTCTTGACTTCATGGATAAGTCATGTTTGACTGCTTTCCTAGCCTGCTTTGCTTTGCAACATTCTTCACACACCTGACTTGAATCCTTCACTTGAGGTAAGCCATCCATCATATTCTTTTGGTTAAGCATACCCATACCTCTAAAGTTTAGGTGTCCATACATGTTATTCCATAGCCAGTTCTTGTCTTCAACGGTAGTCGAAGCAAGACATTGATGATCTACTGTGTTGATTTCTACTTTGAAGGTTTTGTAATCTAGCCAATGATGCCTTTAAGATCATCCTTCCTTCACCATTATACACCTTCAACAAATTTTCTTCCAAATTCATGCTACACCCTTTGCCAAGTGATTAACCTATGCTTATCAAATTACTTGTCATCGAATGTACATACATTACGTCAGTAATATTGGCTCTCTTACTGTATTTTCTTGCCACATTTATGTTTCCTTTTCCACTTGATTTGGCATGTCTTCCATTTGCAAACCTGGTCACTTTCTTGGCTGATTCATCTAATTTAGTGAACAAATTTTTATTGCCAGTCACGTGGTTACTGCATCTTGAATCCAGGTACCACATATTGGTTTGTTCATTATTCGACTGAGTATTTGCCACGAGTAACATATCATTAGAGTCGCTTCCTCCAGCATGTGCATATTTCGCTTTGTCACTATCTTTTTCTCTTTACTCCTTATTTCTTTGACAATCTTGAGCATAAGACCAAATTCTTGGCAATTGTAATACTGCACCTCCTTCATGTCCATTTTCTTCCCCAAATATTTGTTGCCCATGACTTACTTAGTTGAATAAGAGTAATTCTTGGAATTCTTGCTTGACTTCTCATCATTTGCAAGATTCTTTCTTTGCTTCACCTTTTCTTTTCCATACTTCTTCATGAATCTTGCTTGCAATGCCTATTTAGTCACCTTCTCCATTTCTGAGTTCCTCTGCTTCATCCTCATCTTATGAACCTCTAATGAAGCTTGATGGTATTCTAACTTAATCTCAGCTAGGTTCTTGGAATCTTTAATGGACACTACAATGTAATCAAAAATTGTAGTTAGAGATCTCAACACTTTCTTAATTTTATGCAAATCATTGATCGATTTACCACACATCTTCATCTGGTTCATGAGTAACGCTAATCTTGAGAAGAAATTAGCAATTAGTTCATCTTCTTTTATCTGTGTTATCTCAAACTGCTGTCTCAGTGTCTGCAACTTTAGCCTCTTCATTTTTACATCTCCGCCATATAAGTTCTTTAACTTTTCTCACACTCATTTGGGTGTTTCTTCTTCAATGATCTTCTCGAACACGTTAGAATCCACACATTGATGAATCAAGAAAATAGTTTTCTATCTTTCTTCCTTTGTTTCTTGTGCGTAGTCTTCTAAACATCATTTGCATTCGCTTCTGACGCAGGTACTCCATCATTCACGATTCCAACCACATCTTGAAATCTAAATACGACCTTCATTTGCACAATCCACCTCTCGTAGTTCTCGCCTTTGAAAATTGTTAGATTCACTGGAAATTGTGTTGATGTTGTGTTACGATTTTCCTTTCAAATTCTCTGTGAATCGCAATATGACTTTGAAGAAGAAGAAAAAGAAGAAGAAGGAGAAGAAGGAGGAGAGAGAGAGAGAGAGAGAGAAAGAGAGAGAGAGAGAGAGAATTGTGTAACTAACTTTCTAATCTCAACATGCAAAAGTTCAAATCTGTTAGAAATTCACTTTCATTTGGGCTTATATAGATTCGCCCAAACTCAAACCAAATTCAAATGCAAATGAAACTCAAATACAAATGTAAATGAAATAAAAACTAAACAATCTTGAATGTTGAATTACATTCAACACCATTCCTTAATTCACATTCAAGTTAAAATTTAAAACACCAATTCCATCCATCAAATTAATGAAGTATTCAGTTTTGATTGCCTTGGTCAGCACATTTTCAAGTTGCTTCTGAGTGCTGACATGAACAACCTCAAGTGCTCCAATTTGAACATGATTGCACAGAAAATGATATTATGTATTAATGTGCTCGATTCTTCCATGCAACACTAGATTCTTAGCAAGACTTATGGCAGATTTGTTGTCAATCATCAATATGACTGGTTTGCTCATCTTGAACTTCAGTTCCTGCAGCAAATTCATCAGCCAAATAGCCTGACAAGCTGACAATCCAACCATTGGTTCCTTCTTTGAACACCGAGAAATGAGAGCTCCCAGGTAGATAAACATGTATCTTGTATTTCTTCTTCTGTCCACTTTGTCTCCACACCAGTTATAGTCTTAGTAGCATATCAGCTCAATAGCATCTGACACTCCAGATGGAAACAAAATTCCATGCCTAAGAATTCCTTTTACATACCTCAGAATCCTAATTGTAGCTTGATAATGTGACCAATTTGGTTTACTCATAAACCTACTCACCATTCCAAGTGCATAACATATGCCAGGCCTAGTGTTACATAGATATCTTAGACAGTTAACCAACTGTTTGAAGGTTGTAGCATCTACATCCTCACCATCAAAATCAGAGTCCAGCTTGTGATTTGTGTCAGCATGTGTGACTGTTAACTCACAATTCATTAACTTAAATCTCTTCAGTAACTCAAGTTCATACTTTAGCTGGTGCACAATAATTCCCTTATCAGAATAAAAAATCTCCATCCCTAGAAAATATACCATATTTCCAAGGTCACTAATATCAAATGCATTCATCATCAGCTTGTTGAACTTGTTTATCTCAGAAGTACAACTCCCTGTCAGAAGTATGTCATACACAAAAAGACATACCATAATCACATTGACTTCAGAAGTATAATGCACACACACACCATATTCCTTTTCACATTTCTTGAAACCCGGATGCTTAAAAAATGAATCGATCTTCAGATTCTAAGCCCTTGGAGCTTATTTCAGCCCATACAGGGCTTTATGCAACTTGTACACCCTCCATTCTTTGTTCTCTTTCACAAACCCAGGAGGTTGTAACACATAAGCTTCTTCTTGCAATGTACAATTTAGAAAATTTAACTTTACATCTAAATGTATCAGATGCCAATTCCTATTAGCAACTATAACAATAACCAACCTTATGGTTTCATGTCTAACTACAGGTGCAAACACTTCAAAGTAGTCTAAACCAGACTTTTGTAGGAATCTTCTAGCTACTAATCTTGCTTTATGGTTAGCAACTGAACCATCTGGCTTCAACTTTATCTTGGAAACCCATCTCACACTGATGGTTTTCTTGTTGTTTAGTATAACAGAAAATTCCCATGTCTTGTTTCTTTCAATGGCCTCGAGCTCTTCCTTTATGACATTCACACACACCTTCTTCTTGAGAGCCTCATTGATGCTGACAGGTTTATAGTCCACCATCATGACACTCTGTATGACTTCCCATTTAGAATAAATCTCAGTATCTAGCAACAAATCAAAGTTTGAAAGTCTCCTTGGTATCTTTCTAACTTTCTGTGGCCTCTGGAAACCTTTAGAAGCAGGACCACCTTCAGAGGCTGGACTACCTTCAAGGGCTTGATCACCTTCAGAGGATGGAACCTTCAGAGTTTGTTCCATCATCAGAGTCAAACTCACATTCAGAGTCAAAGTTATCTTCAGAGCCAAACTCACTTTCAGAGTCAGAGTCATCTTCAGATTTAGAATCTCCTTCAGAGGTAGAATCAGACTATGGTGTTGACACTGCACTAGAGTTAGATTGAGGCTTGCTCTAATCCCATGTTTCTGATTCTTTCACTATTACATATCTGCTGACTTCAACTTTATTAGTGACTAGACAATAAAGCTTATAAGCAATTGTACTGTGGTATCCTAAAAGCAACATGACATTGCTTCTGTCATTTAATTTCCTTCTAGTAACATCTGGTATATGTTTGTAACACATTGAGCCAAACACCTTGAAATAGATGCCACTCTGCTTTCTTCAAGTCCAATTATCAATAGGAACTACTTCCTTTAACTTCTTGGTTGGACATTTGTTGAGCAAATAGGCTGAAGTAGCAATTGCTTCACCCCACAATTTCTTAGACAAATTCTTCTCCTTCAGCATGCTCCTTGTCATGTCAAGCACATTTCTATTTCTCCTTTCAGGAAGACCATTATGTTGAAGGTAAGAAAAATACACAAGAAGGGGGGCAAATTGTGTATGTCAAAATATGAAAATTCTTTTCACTTCATGTTCTGATACATCAGATTATGAACCACATTCAGAGTCTGATAGCAGAGAGAGTATCAGCAGTGAAAAGCTTACTTCTTTTTCTTAGTCTTGTTTCAGAACCAAAGGTTTCACGCTCAGATTGTGATTCCAAGTAAGATTCTAAATTAGACCAGAGTCTGAATTTAGAGTATGTTTGCATAGTAGAATATAAATGCAGAAATAAATAAAGAGACACACAATATATCCTGGTTCCTTTCAACTGATAGTGGTCCAGTCCCCTTGCAGCACAAGAGCTTTAACTATAATCAAACTGATTACAATTGCTGAAGCTAGCAGCTCAAGACTTCCTGTTCAATCCCAAGAAAATAGACTTCTGCTCAAGCCCGCAAGCATGAGACTTCTTTGCCTAAACCTCCGTTCAGGACTTCCTTCTCAATCACCCAGATTGAGACATCCTTTCTTGAACTACTTATTCAGGACTTCCTTATCAAGCCCTCAAGCATGAGACTTCCTGCTCAATCATACTGATCGAGACTTCCTGCTCTGCTCGCAAGCATGAGACTTCAATGACTAAACATCCAATTTAGGACTTTTATCTCAATCATGGGAAACGACTTTACTCTGAGCACAGAGGCTAGAGAATTCAGATTCTCTTAACAGAGACATATGGTATTAACCTTGTGTTCATATATGTGTTTCTTGGATAAGAAAATACACAAAGGTTTACACTCTCGAGCAGATTTGAGTTGATTTCTCCTGAGTCTGGAAGAATGAAGAATTCGTTCTTCTTCTCTCCTTGTGTAACACCTTTTTCTACCCCACACATATACACAGAAAAATACAAAATTATCAGAGTAAAAATCACCTCAGAAGGGTGCACATTTTCTCAATAATCTCAAAATAAAACATTTGCTCCGTAAACACGGGTTTTCCTCAAAATATTCAAAAGCCATCAAAATTAGCAGCGGAACCACCATAACCACAATAATTCAAAATCAAAAGGTTTTAAAATAAAAACCATAATAATCAAGTACCAACAAAATGTCAACATAACATGTTTCGACTCAACGACCCAACCCGATGTTACACTATCAGAGCAAGACCCTCTACGTCGACCAAAAGCACTAAAAACTCCAAAAGGTCCTCGAAGGCATCCACCGCTAAGCCTGATCATCTACACGTAACCCACGTGGAGGCAACATTCAAACAGGCAGGGTGAGTAATCACAATTCATTATAATCAATATAAAAACAGGATATGCATAAAATGGCATCATTATCATATACAACATCATCAGGGTCATCAAAAAGCATCAAAAGTCACAACATCATAAATCACATCAAGATGCCACATAAATGCAATGCACAACAAAACTCATGCATGTGGTACCAATTCATCAAAGTCGATGGACACTAGGCCATCACCCTCCAAAGATCCCCATCAATAGGATCGATTCCACATAAGAATCGGAGCACGTCAAAATACCTCACATCCACACAATGGGATTGAAGCCACAATAGACCGAAGTCTAACCCGCTGGACCAAAGTCCTATAATCGTCAATAGACCGAAGTCTAACTCACTGGACCGAAGTCCTATAATGCTATGAATGCATGATGCACAACGTCAATATCATCATCATCAACAAAAAGTCACTACGTGCATCATCATTCATCAAAATCTCATGTTAATTCATATCATCATTTAATCATCAAAACATCATGAATCGTCATCTCATAATCATCAATATAGCTCATGGTAATTCACATCAAAATAGTCATGTATCATCATCTCATAATCATCCATATAACTAATGGTCATTCACATCATCATTTAATCATCAAACATCATGTATAAACATCTCATAATCATCAACATACTCGTGGTAATTCATATCATCATCTAATCATCAAACATCATGTATAAACATCACATAATCATCAATATACTCGTGGTAATTCATACATCAAAACACACACACAAGTATTCGATAAATTATCCACAAATAATTTCACAACCAGCAGCAAACAGCACAACAATCCATTAATAGAACATATACATAATTGACTTCCCAAACATATTCGATACAAAAATATTGGGCAAACAGTTCTCTTATCTATACTATGTTATAGATTTATTCATTAGCTTTTCGACGCTTCGAACGAGGATCAAAACGGACTTACGGATCAAAAGTTATGACCAAAACGATTTCGATCGAAAACATGAACAGTCGTGACGGACAGCATACAGAATTTTCTGCGTTTTTCACCGTTAGAGGCCTTCCGGACCTCCGATTTCAATTCCGTAAAAACCCAAACTCTCAGAAAATTATAACCCATCCAATATTGTAATTATCTTAAGTAAATTTACAATTTTAACACAATTAAACCATCTAATCATTATTTTAAGATTATGCCTAAAACCTTTGAAATTGATGGATATAAGTTCAATCCTCAAAAGAAAAAGAATACACATATAAGGCACACGAATTCATCATATAATAATCATATAACAACCACCATGGAAATTAGGGATTTTTATCCTAAATATGCTATTACCCATCATAGCATCAAGGGCACAAAAGCCTACGACTATTAGGCCAATTCATTACACTATCCTAAGCCTCAAAATCACATAAACCCTCAAAATACCCCAATACCCCCAAAGTCCTCACAACCCCTTCACCTTCGTCATCAACGTACAAATACATCATAATTTCCTCAGTTTACTCATAAACCCACAAGAATCACATAAACCTCACTAATACATCATAACTTCCTCAGTTTACTCATAAACCTACAAAATCACATAAACCTCACTAATACATCATAACTCAGTTTACTCATAAACCCACAAAATCACATAAACCTCACTAATACATCACAATTTCCTCAGTTTACTCATAAACCCACAAAATCACATAAACCTCACTAATACATCATAACTTCCTCAGTTTACTCATAAACCCACAAAAATCACATAAACCTCAAAATCCATTTTAAATACATCGAATCCCTATATTGAAAACAATGAAAGGCAATACTCCCCATACCTTAGATTGTCGATTCGAAGCCTTTCTCTCTTGAGTTCTTGGAAACTTCTCGAATCAGAAGCGTTTCCCTTTTCCCTTCTTTTCACGATCTAACAAAATGAATCATATTCCTCTCAAATTCTCCTTTTTGTTAAATCTAACCCTTGGGCCTCTAAATTGGGCTTTCCCCAATTTACCCTCACTAATCCTCCTCAAAAGTCCATCTTACCCTTAATTCATCTAATATTATTTAAATAAATAATAATACAATATATTCCATATTATATACTATTATTTAAATAAATAACCAAAACTCAACAAAATACCAACATCAATATAAACCACCAAAATTTACCAAAATTCACGAATATTATATTTAAATAAATTAAATAAATATTCTTACAAATTTGGGGTGTTACACCTTGCACAGATTTTCATCTTGTTGTGCCTTTCTGTTCTGATGAACATGTTCATATATTCTATCTTCAAACATATGAGAACATGTTTTCACTATACTCTAACACACCTAACCCTTCTAGTTATGTAATCTTTGAAGTGTGTTTTTCATCTGTGTTTTCTATGAAACTGATTCTCTCAACTCATTTCACTGAACTCGTATCACATCCATGCGAACACACTCACAAAATCTTCAACTAACATTCATTCTTTTAAAAGGTAAAGGTTCAGCTCAAAGATATGTTCCAATATGTTTTCTTATTCTTTTCAACATCTGAATGTTTTCAATCTTCATCCTTAAATAGATATTAAGAATAGATTCATTGAAGATTGAAACTACCATGGTACAGATAGCCATTGAAAACTACCATGGTACAAGTAGCCGTTGAAGGTCTTTAGCTAATGAAAAATAGAGCGAGCTAAAATCTCAGCTAGTATAAAGACGTTGAGAGTGGTAGATCATAGTTTTGAACTGTTGGAGAGAGAAGATCCTAACAACGTCAGTATCACTAGATTTGACATAAAGTAGTGTACCGTTGTCACATGATCTTCCTTGGATAACTTCTGACTAGAGTCTTATTGTAGACGTTTGTTGAAGCTTGCTCAGAGTCAATGTTATCCTTATACTTTGCTTTCTGAATCAGAGGCTTTTTATAGAATTAGTTAAAGCATATTCAGAAGTTAAAGTAAGTCTTCAAAACCTGGTTGGAATGAGACTTCAAAGTCTTGAGTTCACAGGTTCTAAGTCTTGCCTTCATCAGAGTTATGCTCAGAACTAGCCTGGATAAGTACTTGCTAAATTGTATACTTGGTGTAGACAAATTCCTTTGAAGCAGTGTCTTCAGAATTGCTGATGTAACTTGTTTAAAAGATGCAGAGACGTTCCTTGTAATAGAGTCAGCTTGCTTCAAATGGTTCGAGTCTTCAAAGTTGAGCTGATCTTTATATTTCCAATTAAGCTTAGGTTCAACATCTGAAAGACTTGAGTCAGACTGTTCAGAGTCTGAAAGCTTGATTCTTATCCTTCAGATTCAGAACAAATTTGTTCTCTTTAATGGTTCTTCTGAGTGATTAACTTAATTCATATCAAGATTAATGTCTTTTAATCCCAACGATTAGTAAACCCTATTGTTCTTTCAATACTTTGTTATCATCAAAACCTTTTAAGGGAATGGACAAATCTTGTTTTAACAATCTCCCCCTTTTTGATTATGATAAACAAATGTATTCAAGAGCGATGGTTAGTGATTTAATTAACACAATCTAACATCAGAGTCTGAGGTTTGTAAGCTCCCCCTAAATTAGACAGTCCTTTAAGGTGAGGTTTATAAGCCCCCTTAAGTCAGATAGTCCATTAAGACGAGGTTTGCAAGCTCTTATTAACTCCTTATCTATGTTAATTTAATCTTATAACTTTAATCAACAAATTATAACATCAGGTTGAGGTTTATAAGCTCCCCCTTAGTTTAACAGACCTTAAGTCGAGGTTCGTAAGCTCTTTCTTACGTCTGACAGCTCATTAAAGTAAGGTTTGTAAGCTTTCCCTAATTTCCTATCTTTGTTAATTAAGTTAATCATTTAAGCCCATTAAAATAAATCACACAAAATATAAATAATTAAATAAAGAACTTAAAGCTTATAACTCAGTAGTTGTTCATGCAGACACTACTTTGTTCAGGTTCTGATGCTTTTCTCTTCTCCCCATTAGTCATTATAAATTTTTTTTAAAAGAAAGAGAAAAAAAATGAAATTGAAAGAATTTTATTAAAGTAGTTTAATTGCACAGAATTGAAGAAGTAAAAAAAACATCAGAGAAAAGTATGATACCAACTCAAGACTTAAAATAAGTTTGTACCAAGAATAAAACAATTTTAAAAGTAATTTTAACCAGATAGATTCTTTACATTTGATGGTAAATCACAATTGTTTCAGTTTCCAAGAAGTAATTATGATTAAATATGGCATGCTTAATTAGTGATTGACTTTGAGAATTTCAAAGATCAAAAGCTGAAACACGCAGAGTGTTCGAACTTCCAAAATTTTCGTTATAAAAGCACACAATGCTGTTCAATCCAGATAACAACTCCATATTCACTTCATCATACATTTGATTCAATATGAATACACCTTCTGAGCAATCTGCTACTCCTGTTATTCCAAAGGCTCCTAGAGTCTTTGAAGTAACTTCTGATCAGGGGGTCAGACCCTCTGAAGAGATTCCTTCATCTCTTCTTCAGGCACTGAAGCCATATAAAAAGATTAAGAAGAAGAAGAAGTCTAGAAGAAGAAGAAGAAGAAGAAAAGTGATTCATTTTGTTTCTGATGAGACAAAAGAAGTGAATTTGGAATGGGAAACCTCTTTCTATGCTTAGTAAAATTAGGGGTGATTAGGATTAATATTATAAACATCATTTTCTAATCATTCCTTTAAGTCCATGAAGTCCTTTTCCCGTTTTAATTTGCATACCATTCTTTTAATCATAACTATTTATTTTATGTCTATTGATTAAGAAGTTCAAAATAAAAGAAAACAATGCTTTAATCTTGGCATTTCTTTTTCATTAGATTTATTTTATACATTCAATTAACCATAGTAATTTCTTTGGTTATACAATCAGAGGCTAAGATCAAATACATCAAAATATACAGAGAGTCAGAATGTGTTACAATATACATTTAATGATTGGAAATTCTTTACAAGTCTTACAATCCAAAATAGAAAAGAATATTATATACATTGAATCTCATAATCTAAAAAAAAAACACTCCAAAACTATGCACATAAGAGAAAATAAAAGAGAAGAGGGAGAAAACTAAGGCAAATGCTAAAGAACTGCCAGAGCTTGAGAGGAGGAAGAAGGAGTTGGACTATCCTTACGAGACAACACAATCTTTATCGACAACTCTACGAATTAAGGGTAAATGAACCTTCATCCAGACTTACAACCGTTCCTTGCAGTGAGTCAAGTTCACCCCGAACTTTTTATGAAGGAATGAAGAACATTTTTTTCCCGAGGAAAGAAAGTGTTCTTTTTAGAAGGTTACAAGCTACTTTAGGAAGTTTGATTTGTACCCCTGAGTGAAGAAGAATCAGAAGATCATAGTCAGAAGCTCCAAATTCTCCAAGGAAGACTAGCCTTTCATTGATGCTCTCCAGTTGGTTTTTCACACCGAGGTTTGATCTAGAGGTCGTCTCAAGTTAGGACGAGAACAAGAGATAAGAGCTTTTGGAAAACCATATCAAGGTTGCACACTTTGTCAACCAAGTTTGAGAAACATGAGTGAAAAACCTAGATTGAAGAAGACTAGTTTAAGTAGAACATAATAAGGTTTAACCAAAAAAAAATTAAGACAACTAGATTTTGAGAAGACAAAACACATAAAATCTTTTGAAAACAACAAGTGAGATAAACAACTACAAAGAAAAAGTTAAGACATGACACGAGAGAGAGTCCATAAAATATCCAAAGAATAAAGCATCATTACACTATAGCTTCTGCACATACAACTGTAAAACATGCATGATTAATTTTCAAACCCGTGCATCTTTAAGTGAGGCAGTTGTCAAAAAGATTTTTCACTTAAATGTTATTTGAAATTTCTTATTCCTTTGTTGAGTCTCAGAGTTTGATACTTTTATGAAGCCTAAAATCATTAGAAACTATTTCAGTTCTTGATGAGGCTACTTCTGATCAGCACCAGTCTTTGATACTCTCTATAAGACTCATGCTTTTTAAAAAGATTAGAAACCCTTTCTTTAGAAAAATAATTAAGTCTTTAAATGACAACGGGTAAAACAAGCAAAACAATTCAACAATGAATTGGCTTGAGCAACAACACATTCTAATAAAAAATTCAAGCTCACAATACTTGATTATGAATGAAAGTCAAGAATAAAGGTATATTCAAATAACTAAAATATTTATCCAAGTGAATAAATATTATTCATAGGTTTTAAAATCCTCACTAGAGTAAGTTATCCAAACTGGTTATGCACAAACATATCTTATACATAGACCAATTGTAGATAACCTATCATACATATAAGTTATCTAAATAATAAGGATGAATGCCATACATTTGCAAATTCTTTCTGAAAAGAATCTGTCTTCAAGATTGTCTAATGTTGAAGTGGATTCAAGTTCAATATAGACTAGCAGTTCAGAAGGCTGGAGACAATAACCATGTTTGTTTTCTTCTCCCATGAGCTAAAATTTGGACCACATGTTTCCCTCTAGATGTAGTTGTAGATGTCCATCATCCAGACTCCGGAGCAAATGCTTCACCATTTGCCTTACTTTCTAAATTATTTAGAAACATAGATCCAGAAGTCTTTAGGTTACCTTGCAACCTTCTGACCTAAGAATCATAGTGTCTAAAATCTTCAGAAACTACTGAATTTTAAGTTTCAGGTTTAATATCAATCAAAACCTATGACTTTTCTGTCATTGATTCTAGTGTATTCAAAATCTTGCTACACTCAACGCCAATTACACCAAGGTCTTTAATCCTTTTATCAGCAAAGCTAAAAAAAAGGATTCTTTTGGGTTTCTTTTATGTCAAGATTCTGGAATCAAAACATTTTAAGAAAACCCAAGCCTTCTCCTTTGCTTACTCCATAGATCATGGGAGCATGCAAAGTTCTTTTAAGACTCATTGTCAAGAAATCTTGAAGCGCCATAACATACTCAATTAAAGGTTCCTTGGAAATCCTTTAAGATTGAGCAATTAGATTTCTTTTCAATGTCTCGATAATTTTTATTATAGAAGATTTCAATTCCTCTTAAAGAAAAACAAGTTGTTTCTTAACAGCCTCATCAGATTCTGAGACAAAACCTGGCAAGAATTCATAATCAGAGAGTGTGCTAACCACAAATACAGGGTTAACACCATCATCTTCTTTGTCTGAATCTGTTCTTTTGTAGTTTAGAACAGATGATTATGGAACTAGAACCTTTGAAATTATAACTTCTACCAAAGAATATCTTGATTATTCTTGGTCAGGTGTTGAAACCTCTTAATATAAAATTCATTTATTCATCGTCAGAATCCCCAATAGAACCCTCTCCATCAGAAGCTTCATCTGGTTTATATGATACATGAGGGCCAGGAAGATTTTATCATGTCAGAAGACCTGGGTTTTGACACAAGTTCATCAACATCAATTCCATATCAAGGCTTTGAAGGTTATAGATCAACCTTTAAAGGTCTAGAGTATTCAGTTCTTTAGCATCTTGAATAGCTGTAACCTTGAAGTTGTATCTTGCAGGAAAATTCCTCAGATCAGTTACCAAGCCAGCACCGTTGATCTTATAGTTAATGTTGTTTACAAAATTGTCCCATAGCTTATCATATCTAATGATGTGAGTGGACATCTTGCTTTAAGTTGATTAAGATTAAACCAACAATCCTAGAGCAAACACATTTTCCCCATGAGTCAGTCTTAAGGATTAGATAATCATTTCATACTTACAAAGCAAATGACTCACAACAGAAATAATTTCTTGATTTCTTCAACAAGTAAACTTGTCCCACAAGTCAGTCTTAAAGATTAAAAATCCTTTCATACTCACAAAACAAATGACTTAAAGTAGAAACAAGTATCTTAATCCATATAAATTTTAAAGAACTCCTTCTATGGTTAATACAAAGTTCCTTCAAGATCATGTGCTTAGGTTCAAGCATACAACATGACCTTCTTCAACTAATCTCTACTTTAACCAAGATAGAGATCTTGACTGAGTAGTTTTTCTCACCAGATCTTTTTTGTTTCACCGTTAAGTGATAAAGCATAGTCGAGCTTTGAGTCCAACTGAAGGTGAGAAAAATACACAAGAGGAGGGGGGGGGGGGGGTTAGAATTGTGTATGTCAAAATATGAAAACTCTTTTCACTTCGTGTTCTGATACATCAGATTCTGAACCACGTTCAAATTCTGAAAGCAGAGAGAGTATCAACAGTGAAAAGTTTACTTCTTTTTTTTAGTCTTGTTTCAGAACCAAAGGTTTCACACTCAGATTCTAATACAAGTAAGACTCTAAATCAGACCAGAGTCTGACTTCAGAGTATGCTTGCACAATGGAATATAAATGCAAAAGTAAATAAAGAGACATAATATATCATGGTTCCTCTAAACTAAGAGTAGTTCAGTCCCCTTGCAGCACAAAAGTTTTTAACTATAATCAAACTAATTACAATTGCTTAAGCCAACAACTCAAGACTTCATGTTCAATCCTATGGAAATAGACTTTTGCTCAAACCCGCAAGCATGAGACTTCCTTGCCTAAACCCCATTCAGGACTTCCTTCTCAATCACCCAGATCGAGACTTCCTTGCCTGAACTACCCGTTTAGGATATTATGTTGAAGCCCTCAAGCATAAAAATTCCCGCTCAATCACATTGATCGACACTTCCTGCTTTTCCCGCAAGCATGAAACTTAAATGCCTAAACATCCAGTTCAGGACTTTTTTTCAATTATCAAAAAGAGACTTTACACTGAACACAAAGGTTAGAGTCTTCAGATTCTCTTAATAGAGACATCTGGTATTAACCTTGTTTTAATATGTGTGCTTCTTGGATAAGGAGAAATACAGGTTTACACTCTTGAGCATATTTAAGTTAATTTCTCCTAACTGTGAATGAATGAAGAATTCATTATTCTTCTTTCATTGTACATATTTTCATCTTGTTGTGCCTTCGTGTTCTAATAAACACGTTCACATATTCTATATTTTGAATGTATGAGAACATGTTTTCACTATACTCTAACACACTTAACCCTCCTGGCTATGTAATCATTGAAGGTCTTTAGCTGATGGACACTAGAGTGAGCTAAAAGCTAGCATAAAGACGTTGAGAGTAGCAGAGCAGAGTTCTAAACAGTTGGAGAGAGAAGATCTTGACAACTTTAATATCACCAGATTTGATATAAAGTAGTGTACCGTTGTCATGCGATATTCCTTGGATAACTTGTGACTGAAGTCTTCTTGTATATATTTGTTGAAGCTTTCTCATAGTCGATGTTATCCTTATACTTTGCTTTCTGAATCAGAGGCTTTTATAGAATTACTTACAGCATAATCATAAGCTAAAGTATGTCTTCAGAACTTGGTTGGAATGAGACTTCAGAATCTTGAGTTCATAGATTCTGAAGGCTTTTATACATTAACCCTCCTGGCTATGTAATTGTTGAAGGTCTTTAGCTGATGGACACTAGAGTGAGCTAAAAACTCAGCTAGCATAAAGACATTGAGAGTAGCAGAACAAAGTTCTAAACAGTTGGAGAGAGAAGATCTTGACAACGTCAATATCACCAGATTTGATATAAAGTAGTGTACCGTTGTCACGTGATATTCCTTGGATAACTTGTGACTGGAGTTTTCTTGTATATATTTGTTGAAGCTTTCTCATAGTCGATGTTATCCTTATACTTTGCTTTCTGAATCAGAGGCTTTTATAGAATTATTTACAGCATGATCAGAAGCTAAAGTATGTCTTCAGTACTTGGTTGGAATGAGACTTCGAGTCTTGAGTTCATAGGTTCTGAGTCTTTCGTTCATCAGAGTCTTGATCAAAACTAGTCTAGATAACTACTTGCAGATTTCTAGACTTGATATAGACAAATTCCTTTGAAGAAATGTCTTCAGAGTTGCTTATGCAACTTGTTCAAAAGATGCAGAGACGTTCCTTGTAACAAAGTCTGCTTGCTTCAAATGCTTCTAGTCTTCAGAGCTGAGCTGATCTCTGTATTTCTAATTAAGCTTAGGTTCAGCATCTGAAAGACTTGAGTCAGACTCTTTAGAGTCTGAAAACCTGATTTTGATCCTTCAGATTAAGAATAACTTTGTTCTCTTTAATGGTTCTTCTGAGTGATTAACTTGATTTATATCAAGGTTAATGCCTTTTGATCTTGCACACTCGAATAACCATTAGTAAACCCTATTGTTTTTTCAATACTTTGTTATCATCAAAACCTTTTAAGGGAATGAACAAATCTTATTCTAACAGTGGAATGTATAGAGCAGTCACGTCATGCTCAATACCATATTCCTCACAGAACTTCTTGAACTCTGTTGAGTTGAATTCACCTCCATCATCAATTATGAGGATTTTTAACCTTTTTCCACTTTGATTTCCAGCCTTCACTTTGAACTTCTGGAACTCAACAAACACCTCATGTTTGAACTTAATGAGTGTTACCCATGTCATTATTGTGAACTCATCCATAAATGACCAAAAGTATTTATTCCCTCTAAGTGAAGGTACCTCAAATGGACCACATACATCAAAATGCACCACACCAAAAGCATGAGTTTCTCTTGGAGGCATTTCTAATGAAAATGTAAATCTTGGTTGCTTGCTTTTTATGCATACATCGCATGATTTCTTTGGTTCCAGAATCTAAGAAGTTATATGTACCAAATTATTTTAACTCATATGCCCTAAGCTTTTGTAGTTCAGATACCCCAATCTCATGCGTCATAACTCACTTTCCCCTTCAGTACTTCTTGCATTAAGGCATTGAGTTTCTACTATTACAACATTCACTTTGAATATTTTGTTCCTTCCCAGTTCAGACTGCATAATTAGCTTCTGATTATTGTCATACAACTTCAAATATTATCCTTCATGGTTACTGAAAATCCTTTTTCAATCAGGGGACCTACACTCATCAGATTGCTAGTCATGCCAAGAACATACCATAAATTCTTGATCAGTAGAGTTTTGTCATTATTCAACTTAACTCTGATTTCCCATTCCTTTATCATTCATATACTTATCATCAACACATACGATCTTGGTCCTTTTACCAGAGTCAAAATCAACCAGTCGTTGCTTGTTTCCACTTAGGTGATTTGAGCAACCAATGTCCATATACCACCAGTTTACCATTGATCCACCTACATTCACAAATGCCATAAATAGAACAGGTTCATCATCAGAATCTGCTCTGGCTATGTTGGCATCTTCACCCTTTCTAACGTTGTTTAACTAACAATCAGTAGCAAAATGGCCAAACTTGTTGCAACTCTAGCACTGAATCTTTCTCTTGTCAAACTTCTCCTTTCCCTTATGAACATTTTGATATTTCTTATCAGAATTGGAGAGTTCCGAATTCTAAAAACCACCACTATATTTCTTCTTGTTCTCTAGCCATGCTTCCTTCTAGTTCTTCTTGCTAGAAGAAGCTTTTAGAGTCTGAGCTTTTAAAGCCTATTATAACTCTTGTTCAGAGTTTCTTTCAGTCAAATGCAACTCTTGTGCCTCTAAACTACTCAGAAGCTCTTCAATTCTCATGGTGCTGGTATCTTTAAAGTGTTATATGGCTACAACTATGTAATCAAACTGAGGAGTAAGTGATATCAGTACCTTTTCAATGATTACTTTTTCAGAGAGCGTTTCTCAAAAAGACTTCATCTCATTAGTGAACACAATCACTCTAGAGATGTAATCAGGTACCTTCTCATTATTCTTCAGGTTGAGATTCTCATATTGCTTACTTAGGGACTGAAGCTTAACCTTTTTCACTGATGCATCACCACCATAGCACCGTATCAGTGTATCCCAGGTCGTCTTCTCCGTTGTCGAATCAACAATTTTCTCAAACACCTTTGTATCCACACACTAACTGATATAGAACAACGACTTCTGATCCTTCTTCCTCGTTTCTCGTTGCGCAGTTCTTTACGCTTTTGTTGCATTTTTTACAACCAACGTGTAACTGTCATTGACGAGATTAAAACCATCTTGAGCTCCAAACAACACACGCATCTAAATCGACCACTGATTCCAGCTATTTTCGTCGAATACTGGAAGCTTTGTGTTCAAGCTACCATTTTCGTCGTTCATATTAATTCTTATGCAAATCACTCAGTTCTCACCAACACTCGTGTTTCCCAATCCCCGAGAATCAAGATCTGTTATTCTCTCCGGTTTCGAACTTCAATTCAATGTGAATTTCAAAATCGAAATCAATCACACACCTCACTTTATTTGTGTTTCCCAGTAAATCAAACCGGAGCTCTAGATACCAATTGTTGGAGTTTAGTAATGAACCTCCATTAACAATGCACAAGAAGATGAAGAATGGTTGTAGAAAAATGTGAGAGAGAGAGAGAGAGAGAGAGAGAGAGTTGTGTAACTAACTTTTTAATCTCAACATGCAATAGTTCAAATCCGTTACAAATTTACTTTCATTCGAGCTTATATAGATTCACCCAAACTTAAACCAAATTCAAATGCAAATGAAACTCAAATACAAATGTAAATGAAATGAAAACTAAACAATCTTAAATATTAAATTACATTCAACATAACTGTTATCACTTCTCTATATTTAGAATCATGTGAAACACTAGCTTGCTTTTGATATTCACATTAAAAAAAACTCTGGCTATTAAACTAATGTAGTTTACACACTAGTTTCACTATCTTTCTTTTGAATCTTCTAATTAAAAGTTTTTTACTGTCTCTCTAACATCTTTAAATTTCTTATACTCTCTAACATCTTTAAATTTCTTATACTGCAATCAATTTTTCATATCATTTAAGCAAGGCATCTTAAAATTAACAAAAAGAAGAAAATTACCATTTCGTTCTTTTTCTTTTATTAGTGTTTTTACTTCTTCTCTAGTCTTTGTTTTTTTATTTAGGCTTAAATAGTGTTTTAGTCCCTGTAAGTTAGCGAGATTTTGGTTTTAGTCCCTGTATCTTTTTTTTTTCGGTCCAAGTCCCCACATGTTCATTTCCTTTTGGTTATAGTCCCTTCCGTCAATGAAACGTTTAAAAAAAGCTGAGTTGGCAGACGGTGCTGATCTGGAATATTGTTTTATCATTTCTTTATTAATTTGTGTAACATAGTGGAAAAGTCAATGGAGCGTTTCATAAAGAGGGACCAAATCCAAAAAAAGTTCAAATTTGTTTTCTTCTTCTTCCTTCTAAATTTGGCCTCGTTTTCTTCTTCTTCTTGTTTTCTTCATCTTCTACCTTCAACATCAATGGCGTCCATTTCTTTTGCAAACTCTCATCATAATCAAGCACCGGAGTGTGGTTGCAATAGAAGCATGAAAATGTTTATGTCAAATTCAATGAAAAACCCTAAAAGACGATTTTGGAAGTGTCAAAATTCAGGATTAATGTCCGGTTGCAAGCTGTTTATTTGGGACGATGAGCTTGAAAGAAATCCAGCAAGTGATGTTAGATGTTTAGGTGGTTGTAACTGCTCTGAAGTGTTGAAGGATATTGTGGTCATGGTCAAGGCGATTGAAGATGGTAAAAAAACGAAGATGAAGAATAAGCTGGTGAATGAGAAGAGAAAAATGACTTTGTTGAATATTGTTTTGGTTGTTTCATGGGGGATTTTTTGTGGTTATCTGAAATGGTGAATGCAGTTGTATCTGCTGTTGATGTTATTTTGAATTAACTCCTTGTAACATTAATATATTTTGGAATTGGTCCTTGTACCATATTTTGAATGAAAAACATGTTTTTGTTTTGAAAAAGTGACACTGTATATGCTGTTGATGTTATTTTGCTAAAACAACTTTCCAAGAAACAAGTTTCAATGACATAGGAAGTACTGTAGAGTGGGCGGTTGATGTCATTTTGGTAAAACAACTTTCCAAGAAACAAGTTTCAATGACATAGGAAGTATTGTAGAGTGGGCGGTTGATGTTATTTTGCTAAAATAACTTTCCAAGAAACAAGTTTCAATGACATAGGAAGTATTGTAGAGGGGGCGGTTGATGTTATTTTGCTAAAACAACTTTCCAAGAAACAAGTTTCAATTTTCTTCATTCTGTTGTTGTTTTGATTATCCAATTGTATGGTTGTTGTTTTGTTGTTGTTTTTTTTTGTTGTTTTGATTATCCCATTGTTTTGTTTTTGTTGTTGTTTTGATCATCAATATCTGTCTCAGCTTGAACATTAGAAATTCATTTAACAAACATTTGTGCTGATGGAGGACAGTGGGAAGAAGTCACAAAGATTAGAAATTCATTTAACAAAACTGGAATGAAGAAAGAACCTGGTTGGAGCCTTGTGTGAAAAACAATGATGTCCTGATTGCTGACCTTGTAAAAAGCAAATACGCAATTCACAATGATACATCGACAACCTTCCTTGATCAAAGCCATACTTGTTGGTAATTTATATCTTAATGTCTCGGATTGAGCTGAATCAAAACTTTCAACTGTTGAGAGAAATTGTCTCTGTCAAAATCCATGCTAGCAAGGGATGTTGCTTTGTTTAATTTGAGACTAGTTAGTTACATTTTGCCTTGGAAAGATGATTGTTCCATCCAGTTTTGTTCTGCTTTGGTCTTGCCATGCTTGTTGTATAAAAATTATATGCTTAACTCAGTAAAATTATGTAGTTAACACAATTTAGTTAATAGTTAATAAATATAAAAATGAGTTGCAGCTTATTTATCATATTCAAATATACAGTTAACTATTATTTTGAACATCATTAACTGTAATTTTCAAGTATATATTTGAATACAAATTGTGGTTAATGAATATTAAACAAATTATCAAGCCATTTATCAAGATATGGTTTAAGTACAACTGCAAGCACAATGATCAACTTAATTGAATTCATATACTGAACAATATAATTGTATACATATACTGAACAAAATCAAAACATGTTTTTCATTCATCATATGTACAGGGACCAATTCCAAAATACAATACTGTTACAAGGACTTAAAGACAAAAAAACTGAACAACAACACAAACAATTGGATTCACCATTTCAGATAACCAAAGAACATCCCCCATGAAACAACCAACAATAGCTTCAACATATTCACTTTTCTCTTCTCCTTCTCCAGCTTAATCTTCATCTTTGTTTTTTTACCATTTTCAATCTCCTTGACCATGAACCCCAAATCCTTCAACACTTCAGAGCAGTTGCAACCACCTAAACATCTAACATCACTTGCTGGATTTCTTTCAAGCTCATCGTCCCAAATAAACAACTTGCAACCAGACATTAATCCTGAATTTTGACACTTCCAAAATTGTCTTTTAGGGTTTTCAAATGAATTTGACATAAACATTTTCATGCTTCTATTGCAACCACAAACCAGTGCTTGACCATGATGAGAGTTTGCAGAAGAAAACGAGGCCATGGATGTTAAAGGTATAAGAAGAAGAGAACAGAGCCAATGTAAAAGAAAGAAGAAGAAAACAGTGCCAATGTAGAAGGAAGAAGAAGCAAAACAAATTTGTAATGTTTTTTGTATTTGGTCCCTCTTTATTTAACGGTCCATTGATTAAATCCACGTGTGTAAAGAAATTTAAACAAGAAATGATAAAACAATATTCCACCTCAGCACCGTCTGCCAACTCAGCTTTTTTTAAACGTTTCATTGACGGCAGGGACTATAACCAAAAGGAAATGAACATGTGGGGACTTGGACCGAAAAAAAAAAGATACAGGGACTAAAACCAAAATCTCGCCAACTTACAGGGACTAAAACACTATTTAAGCCTTTTATTTATTTTAATTTGAGATTTAATTTTTCTGCTTATTTAACTATTGATGACATATATCTAGTTGATGTCCTAAATTTTTATCTTTGATTCATTAAAAAAAGTATGTGCTCTTTGACCTAGTCCACCAATCCTCAAAACCCATAAATCCGCCTCACCAAAAACCGATCAAACTGAACTAGAAAATGGGCATAATTGGGCCACTATATGATACTCGCGGTTTGGACCGGTTTAATGCTTTGGGCTCGAACCCACCAGTTTCTTCCTACCATCCCCCAAATTTCACTTGACATCCCCTCACCGCTATGTTTTTACTATAATAGTCTTTGTGATTTTTCGCGTTTTAAAAAAATTGTGTATTTTCTAGATTTTTGAAAATTTCAAAGTTTTTATCGAATTTTTGAAGAATTTCAAGAACTTTTACCAGAGATTTTGGAGATCCATGATTTTTTATCGAATTTTAAAAAAATTATCAGATTTGAACTACCAAAAATTTCAAAATCCTATAGATTTTTATTAGATTTTTCATATACACTAACATATATTTTAAAAAAAGTACGAGTTTCTACCGGATTTTTCAAAAGTCTACGTATTTTTACCATTTTTTTTAATTTATGAATTTTTATCGAATTTTTCAAAAAAGTATGAGTTTTTATCGGATTTTTCAAATAACCTATGAATTTTTAATAGATTTTTCAAAAATATACGTGTTTTTTTTTACCGATATTTCAAAAAAAATCTGATAGTATTAATTTCTGAGTTTTTTTGCCTACCAAATTTTTCGAGTTGCAATATCAAAATTTTCATTAATTCTTTTTTATCCTATTTTAACATGAATATTTTTAGCATTATAAAAATATGTGGGGTGATATATATATATATATATATATATATATATACCATCCGGTCACTATTATAAATAATTTTTACTTTTTTGGTGCATTTGACTGATAGTGTATCTAATTCATATATACACTAGATACTTTAACAGTCAAATGTACTAAAAAAGTCAAATTTGTTTATAATAGTGTCCGATATATATATATATATATATATATATATATATATATATATATATATATATATATATATATATAGGGTTATGCTAATGCACATCCATGTAGGTGTGCATTAGCAACATATACCTTAGTGTATTTTTGTGTGGGACCCACATTAAAAAGATGAAGAAAAAAAATAAAAATAAATAAATGTAGTGTATTTTTGTGTGAAGGTGGTTCCAAGAATTTTTTAACCCCAATCCACTTCCTTTTGAACAGAAATCCATGATTAGTCATAAAAGACAAAAATACTACTAAATCTTACTAAAAAACCAAAAATTATCGCATTTTTAAATCTTACTAAAAATTAAAAAACGCTACATCAACATAATTGAGCGGTTCTACTAGAAAAAAATGCCGTTTTGCCCTCATACCATAAACAAGATAGAGTCTCGCTGAAATCAACGCAGCGCGGGAGTTGTTCGTCGGCGGCCGTTAACACCGAGAGAGTTCCTCCTGGTTTTCATCTTTCACACAAATCATTATAATTTTCTTCATATTTTGTTTCTGCAACCTACGTGTTAAATTAGTTTTGAATCACTTCATAGCGCCAAACAATAATCACAATGTCTGGTTTTGAATTAGGGTTTAGGGTTTAGTTTTGATTTGTATTTCATTAGTTCTCTCTAAGTTTTACTCGGTCATCCAATGTGAATATATCACTTTGCCATGCCGTACCAGTAATTAAAAATTTTCAGTCTTAGGGGCTCTGAAGTATGGGTACTTCCAAATTCGCGAAGTACTGGTACCGGGTAAGCACTTGTACAGGTACGCATACCGTACTTTTGGTACTTCATTTTTTCTCAGTATCTGGTTTTGAATGAAACTTGGGGTTCTCTTAAATATCAATATAGTATATTTATATATTTTAATTTTTTTTGGTATTGTATCTTAACATTATTTTTTGTTTTTTCAATTTTTTATAGTGGTGTTTTGTTATGAGCTTAACAATTTAGTTATTAATTCCTTCATTTTATAGAAAATTCTTATTTCTTATTAACGTACTCATACTTTGATTTTTTTTTAAAATACCGTATCCTGTACCGGTACTAGTACCCGTACCTATGCATCATAGCTTAGCGGGATACATCCGTTGATAGTGTAAAATTATCCATTTTCTTTTATAGTTATTGGGGTTTTTCTCATATATTTATAGCAACAAAACGTACATCTTATTTTGAACATTTACAATTTGGCTTTTTGGGTCAACTTTTAGGATACTGTCACTGTTGCATTGTCTATACATATCGTGTCAATCTTTCATAACTGTGTAATGGATGGGCTTAAGTTTGCTGAGTAGAAATGACTTCAACTTATCCTATCTTTCTTTGAAGCTTGAGAGATTTCAATCGGTATACGTCAACGATAAAGATGGGTTACACTTACACAACTTCTTTCCAAAATAAGAGTTTCAGCTTTCACTCTTGGAATGATCTGCATGATCGTAACGATCAAGGGAGTTGTGTTTTTCGCGTGACTTCTAATGTTAGTTCAAGGAAAAGGATGTCTACATTGCACCAAATTTCTCTCCGTGATTGTTTTTCTACTAATAGATGTTGCTCGTCTTGGAAAGGATTGCAGTGTAGAAGTTTATATGCTACCGTTTTAAGTGATAGAGTAGATGAAGTTGACCATGAGGTTTCCGGCTTTGAGAGTTATACTGGCGAAAGGAGAAAATCTAGTGAACGAGTGGATTCAGTCGAGTCCCTCAACTCTTCAACTTCGTCATCAAAGAGACAATATTATGTTAAAAATGACGAGACTGTCAACAATAAGACTCTTCAGACGCTTTGCAATAATGGAAAGATAAGGGGTGCAGCAAGATTGGTTGATATTATGGCCCGTTTAAGTCAAATACCTCATTTTCCTTCTTGCACGAATTTGATACGAGGTTTTATCCATATTGGTCGGGTAGACAAAGCTTGCAAAATCATGAATATAATGGTTATGTCTGGTGGTGTTCCTGATACAATTACGCTCAACATGGTTATTGGAAGTCTTTGTAGAAAAGGTAATTTAAAATCTGCTCTTGAATTGCTTGAAGATATGAGCTTGAGTGGATGCTCCCCAGATGGAATTACTTATAATACAATAATCGGTTGCATATTTGATATAAGAGATTTTAATTTTGCTATTAGTTTTTGGAAGGATCAGTTGAGAAAAGGGGTCCCTCCATATTTGATGACCTATTCATTTCTTATTGAGATGGTTTGTAGACATTGTGGGACTTCTCAAGCCCTTGAAGTATTGGAAGATATGGCAAGGGAATGTTGCTATCCCGATATCAATATGTACAATTATCTTGTAAGTTTTAGTTCTAAACAGGGGAATTATGAAGATACTGCTTTGGTTATTTCCAATCTTTTATCTCGTGGGTTGAAACCGGATGTTGTGACGTACAATAACCTTATGCACTCTTTTAGTCTCCATGGGCATTCAGACTTAGTTGATGATATTTTGAAGATTATGAATGAGACTTCAATTACACCTTCACGTGTTACTTACAATATTCTGTTGAGTAGTTTATGCAAATCTGGATTTTTGGATCGTTCCATAAGCTTATATCTCAAAATGGTTTCTGACAACTGTTCGCCGGACATTGTTACTTACAATATTCTTCTAAATGCATTATGTAAAGAAGGATATATAGACGAGAGTGTTCAATTACTTCACTCTTTGTCCGGTACTAACTGTTCTCCTGGATTGGTCTCTTATAGAATAGTAATTGAGGGGTTGGCTAGAATGAGGTCTACAAAATCAGCAAAAGAAATGTATGGGGAAATGGTGGAAAAAGGAATTGAACCAGATGATATTACCCACCGTATTTTGATAAGGGCTCTGTGCCGGGTATATCGATTTGAAGATGCGGTGGAGCTATTGAAAGTGATGTATAGGAAAAGACAAACGATTAATAATGATGCGCATATTTGTGCTATCATAGGATTATGTAAGCAAAAGAAGCTTGATATTGCGATTCAAGCTCTAGAATTGATGGTGAAATGTCCATTCAAGCCAGATAGAAGAATGTATTATTTTTTAATTAAGTCTCTTGCTTATGAGGGTATGGTAAAAGAGGCTAATGCTTTGTATCAGAAGTTGATCGAATGGAGATTCTTATAGAGGACTCGGTTGATTTAGTTCGAGTTCACACTTAGATTGGCCAAATCCAATACTTCTTCTAGCCATGTACTAATTATATCAGGTGATTATTTTAATCCTTTTTGTTTGTCTCTACCTTCAATCCGATCCTATTTGCCTTATAACTCTCTTGTTTCATGATATTGTTATGTTGGTGTTGTGACTTTTGTAGTTATTCTAACTAAAAAACATGTAATTTTAATGACAAAATAAGGTTTGTGCTTCTAGTTCATTTTATTTTTCATTTTGGTGCAACTAATCTTATATCCTAACTAACAAAAATGCTGTCTTGTAACAAAAGTTACCTCTTGGCTCCTACCTTGTTTTGGTTTCTTCCAAGTTGTAATGATTTTTTTTATCAGATATGTTGGTAGTTGTAATTCATCATTGTATCTCTTTCTTCGTTGAAAACTGGAAGTAACATTGTAGCTTCCATGTTGAAGGTTGACTGATTTTATTGTGCCTTTGTCGATTTCAGGAAAGGTCGATTGGGTGCTCAATTAGGTATCGTGATTTCTAACCGCATCAGCTAATATAAAATCGACATGGAGTAAAATTGGCTTCATCACTACTCACTAGCTATTTGTAATGTCAATTTGATCTTCACAGTTGCAGATTCTTATGTAACTCCAATATTTTAAATTGATGTTTTAGTTGGTTTTGGTAGCTTCCAGTTCATCTATATTGACTTCATATGGTGTTATATAATCAAATTGTTTATCATCTAAAAGAGTGTGAAGACAGTTATTATGCTGTTATTATGATTTGTGGAGGTTGAATAGAAGAAGTCAATAAAACACAGACATCCCGAATACGACCCCGACACCGATAATAATTTTTAAAAATGAATAAATTAAAATAATCACCAGTGTCGAAGTGTCGAAGTGCAGGTGTCTCACTTCGACACGGACGTACGACACGAACACAGACTTTTTTTTTTCCAGCGGTGTCATGACATAGGAAAAAACATAAAATGGAGATATTGGTTTAAAATTTAAACTATGCCGCATGTGATTCATCTATTCTAGTAGAAGATAGATCTAATGCAACATGTATTCATATTTTCTAAATAGACCATTAAATATAGGGATATCAACAGAGCAGAGAATGCATGAAGGATGCTTTTTCACTTCCCGCCCCGTTCTCTAATATTTTTCCCATCTCCGTCCTTGATTTCCGCTACGGTAGAATATTTTTTTTCATCCCCCCAGATTCCCACAGAGAATCGGAGATCCACGAAGAGCGAATCATAAAAAAAAATTATATATTTTTTTTATCAAAACTATGACATTAGTGTAGTTTTTTTTCTCCTTTTTTTAAAACATATATTTTGTATTTTTTTTAATAAATAAAAACACATATTGAATCAATAATAAACAAATAAAAAAACACTTGCAGTTACAAAAACATAACCACTACTTTATTAGTTGAACAAAAATCAGCTAGTTACAAAAACATAACCACTAATTTATTAGTTGAACAAAAATCAGCTTGATAATTAAAGTATATTGAATTTGAAGAGTAATTACCATAAACACAATGAACAAATAAGAGAGGTTGTTTTGATGATGATGATGAGAATAGAGATGAGAAATGGAGGAGACAAATAGAATTGAGAAAAGAAGAAGAGGAAAGAGTGTATACATTGTATGTATTGGGTGCACTTTTTTAGGTTGAGATACTTCAATAGTGAACTAATACATTATACAATAAAACAAAAAAATGATGCATTTATAACTCTTCATTTCCTAATATATTAATTAATTTTTTATAAAATAAACATGTCAAATTATATAATTATATATTATATAATATAAAGTTAAATATTATGGTCGGGGTCGGGGAATCCGCGGGACAGAGGATACTTCTCCAATCTCCGTTCTAAAGTGTCATCGGGAGAACTTTTCCTTCCATCCCCGTCCCCACAGAGAATAAAATCTTCAACTTCAAAGCTCAAAACAGATAATCTCTACATAAATTCCCGTTAACGAATACAAATTGACATTTCTAATCAAATAAAGGTTCTAGCATACATAAACAATAATTTTATAATTTTTTTTTAGTAATGTGTTATTTTGTCCCAAACCAACTCATGAAACTTATAATTTTGTTTTTATGTTAATGTTATTTTGGTGCAGGGACTTTTATAATTATTCTAAATTAAAAAAAAACTAACAATGACTCATTTTTGTGCTTCTAGTTCATTTTTTATTATTATTAAGCAACTAATTTTATATTTTCACCAACAAAAATGTTATTATTATGATTACATACTTATGTTTTAAGCTTTTAGATCATTACTTTCTGATTTTATCGAGATCAGAAAATTCTTCAGTGGCCAACACACTGTGGTCTTCAATGTCGGGTGAGGAAAATGGAGGGGGGTGTGAGAAGTTGAATTTAATACCTGACCCTCTATCAGAAGAGAGTATTTATAGAGCCCCCGGCGCTGGGCCAACGGTCTCTATTATGAACTGGGTGATCTGACCCATAATGGATGACTGCCAGGATTCCTACGTGGATATAGGGATGAGCAACTCATGCTCATCATCCTGGGTAAACTGCTCCGCGTTCTCTGGGAATTGGAAGACGTGCCCGTTACGAAGGGCAGAACGTTTCTGCGAGATACGCGAGATCAGTTGGCCATGTGTCCTCGGGGGTGAGGAGCACGTGGGGAACACACTCTCCAACTGCTATAAGGGATTGAGCCTTTGTGTCAGGCCTTCTTCGACGCGGAGCTGGATTGGGTTATGCCTGACGGTGGGCCAGTCCCAGGCCCAGTCCAGAATAGGAGTCCCTAAGTCGTTGCTCCGAGGTAGAGGAGTAATGACTTAGAGTCAATTCTCATGTTAAAGAGGGACAAAGTAAATCCGCGCGAGGAGAGTGTTTATTCTGGTTCGTGGCTGCGAGCTCGCAAAGCTACGCTCGTGGGGAAGCGTGAAAGTTACCCCTCGTGCTCAACAACGCGAGCCTGTTAAAAGTTTATGATCGAGTGTCTGCCTGCGGAGGATGTTGAGCAGTCACGTGTGCTCGACAACATGATCCTGCTTTAAGTTTATCACTGAGGCCATGTGCTCGTGAGGGTGCCAAAGTTTTCTATGCTCACGGTGGCGTGCCCGACACCTTGGAATCCGGTAGGTTGAGTGGACTTGAAGAGACAAGTGCGTCGTCTCCTCGAGCCACGTGATGGGACTTGAAGAGGCAGACACGTCGTCTCCTCGAGCCACGTGATGAGACTCGAAAGGACAGACGTGATGTCTCTTTAAGCCACGTGTCAGATATTAAATGCATATAAAGGACTACGAGTAGGGGTACCCGGGAGCCTAGGCGACGATATGCCATCCCATGCTAGAATTATAAGTAGGGAGAAGTGGGGCTCATTTGTTCATTTTGCTCTCACTCTCCTATCGACCTTCCTTTTGTTCTCAGAGCGCTTCTCCGTCGCCACCGTCGTCACCACCGCTACCTTCAACTTTCTACGAATCGTCTTCAACTATTCTGTAAATCAAGTAAGCATCCTTGTTTAATCTTTGATTCGTCTGTAGTTTAGAACATAGGTTTGCATGTTGGGCTCCGGCGGTTGTTGGTGTTTGGTGGTGGTTTGGCCACTTCCAAACACCGGCGGTAGGAGAGCATTGCTCTTTAGAAATGCTAGGTTTTGAGTGGAAATTCGCTTTAACGCCGCCGCCAAGATGGTGAGTGCGACTCTTGTCGGTAGAGCTATGAATTTTCCGATGAAGTTCTTGCGTTAAAGAGGATCTTCCTCGCGACGTTCATGAGACTCTATTGAAGTTCTTGCGCCGAGGAAGATCTTCCTCGCGATGTTCATGAGTCTCTGTTGAAGTTCTGCGCCGAGGAGGACCTTTCTCGCGGCGTTCGTGAGTCTTCATTGAAGTCTTGCACCGAGGGGGATCTTCCTCGTGAGGCTCATGATTTTGTGGTGACTATCCCCGTATTTCAGATGGCTCCTCGTGCCGGGGAGGCTCCTCCTCGCAAGGTCCTGTATTTGTGAAGAATTATCTTGTCGATGAGGATTTTCATCGGGGTATCGTCGACTGGTCGACTAAAATCACCCATGGGAAGGAGATCCCCGCGACTTTCTCGCTCGCCGTTGAGTAAGGGATTTGGTCAGGGGCGGCATGCCCATGCTTACCTTCGCCCTTTCACTTGATTTGCAGTGGAAGGGTGGATTTGATTTGATCGTCGAATTCACTATTTTCCTCTGCGTTTCAGGTTTCAATGGCTTGCAGCGCAGAAGGTCACGAGCTGGTCGACACCATCACCGATAACAATCTGGCTTGGGTCAGGCTGGAGCCTCGGGGGATAGCCTCGCGCTTTGTAAATTTTTCCGATACTGCGTTCATTGTTGTTAATGAGACTGGGGGTGTCGAGGGAGCCGAGGAGGAATGGTCGGTCTACAAACCTGCCCAGGAAGCGCGGACCTGCTCGGCTTTCGCGAAGAATTGCTTCACTATGTACGAGTTCGTGTTTAAGGAACTTGGCCTCCGATTTCCGTTCAGCGGCCAACAAGTGGGGATTTTTGCCCGACTGGAGCTAGCACCCTCGCAGCTACACCTGAACACGATTATATCACAACGACAGTCCTTGAATGGGCAACACAACTGGGTGTCTCTAAAGCAGCCGAAGAAGCTGTTTAAAGCGTTCTCGGATTCCGTTCGTACCTTTAAAGACAGGTACTACGTGACCAAACCTGTGTCCCCGGCGGCTATCCACTTCGTGTTTGATCTTGTGCTGAAGTTCGAGAAGGATGAAAGCACGTGTCTCGACAAGGATGGGAACGTGGTGATGAAGTTTTCTCCAAAGTTTCCCCTTCACTAGATAGACGCCCACTTCAAGCGTGGGACGACCATTATATTACAAAAACCCCAAGCTGGATGCCGAAGATCAGCGTGGCTATGATAAACTCGTGAAGTTTATGGACGACTTTTTCCCTGTTTAATGGCAGACCAGAGACGGGAAGGTTGTCCTCAACGAGCGGTGTCACGCTATGTTGGAGCCCCAGTACATCAATACCCGGAAGCTCCTTGAGTGTAGTACCTCCGAGGAGGTTAGGATGCTTTTAGGTAGTTGTCTTTCTTTTAACTTGTGCGTTTATCGTGTTTCAACGTACTGACTTTAGTTTGTTTTTGTCGCAGGCAACATGTCGAACCTCCAGAAGCGCGTGCTCAAAATGGCTGCAAAAGGTGGGAAAAAGGGTTCCAAGGGCAGGATTGCCGATCTCCAGAATCAGTCAAGGGTCGACTCTGGCCCCGACTCTACCTCTTCCGCAAGTGGCGACCAGCCCACTCTTCAACAAGACTGGGGCACCCTGACCAAGAAGAGGCATCGGGCGAACGAGCTTGTAGATCTGATTGGATACGGGGAAAAAGATAACAAGCTTGTGCTGCCCCTTGCTTCTCCGATAGGGGGTTCTTCGAGGAAAGCCCTTCTCTGGCCGTACCTCGGGAAGATTCTTCAGTTATCACGGGCCTTGACGCATCGACCAAAAGGAAAATGCTGGCTCAAGATGCGGCTGCCCTGATGAGGGTCTTGGAGGTTGCTCTCGTTCTTAACGACGAGGAGACTTGTCCCATTTCCGAGCTGGAGAAGCAATGGGTAGCGTATAGGAACCTCGAGGGGATGACGCTCATGTTGGATACTACCTTCGAGGACTACAAAGAGAAATATAAGCTTCAGTCTGGGATCGTCACCGAGAATACCAAGCTAACTGAGACATTGTCTACCCTAAAGCTCGAGCATGCCGCCGAGAAGAAGGTCCTCACGGACAAGATCGCCTCCCTTGAAGCTGCCGCGCCTCCAAGTTGTGAACCTCGGGGTCGAGCTTGTCACCGAGGGGATTGGTATCCTAAACCAGGTGGTTGACGGCAAAATAGTCGTTCCTCGCCTTGACGACGATGATGACGCCGAGGTGGAGACCCAGCCAGAGGAGGAAGATGTTTAAATTTGTATTTTTTGTTGTTATTTGTTCGGCCTGCGTGCCATGAGTTGTAATATTTGGGCATTGCCCTTTTTTGTAATATTGTGACAGCATCAGCCTTCGTGGTTGTTTTAATCCAATTGTATTTTACTTTTATGATATGCTCATATATACCTTGCTCGTGTATATTTCACCTTTTAATCGTACTTTACTTTATGCTATGCTCATGTATGTTTTGCTCGCCGAGTAAATACTTTACTTATGTTTGAATGCGAATTATTTTTGCTAAGTGTATGTGGGGTCTTTCTCGACAGAATCTGTGCTCGACAGTGTAGGGAACTTGTTCGAGTGATTGAAGTCGACTTCCGATTGGTAACAGAGGAAAGATCTCGGTTGAGATCTTAACACCACGACGTGAACTTCCCAATGCGAGCTTGGTGTTCTGCCTTACTGGTACAACGACGACGGAGCTCAACCGAGTTATCCCCGTTGGGCTAGGGACCTGCTCGTCAAAGAATGGAAACCTGCCTTTTTGTTTAAGTTTGGGACGCTGTGCTTGTAGCCAAGCATGTAACAGCCCGCGGCCGCTCGCGCACGAGTCCCGGCACTATTACCAACTCAGACTTAATCACTAGCCCCCTTTTTCAACTATACTAGTGTTTTTGCCTCCCGTGGGAATCGAACCGTGTACCTGGGGATAAGTACCACGTTCAATGCATTCCCACTACCAATTGAGCTACTAGCTCAATTGGTAGTGGGAATGCATTGAACGTGGTACTTATCCCCAGGTACACGGTTCGATTCCCACGGGAGGCGAAAACACTAGTATAGTTGAAAAAGGGGGCTAGTGATTAAGTCTGAGTTGGTACGCGAGCGGCCGCAGGCTGTTACAATAAAAAGGCTCAATTGGTAGTGGGAATGGATTGAACATGTACTTGAACCCCAGGGTACATGGTTCGATTCCCACGAAAGGCAAAAACTCTACTAGTGAGGGGGGTAGAGAAGATCGTGAGGTGGCAGTGCCGAATCGCCTTGCGAGGGCCCAGGCTGTTACAAAGCACGCCTCCGTGGTCGGGCGTATCCTGTCGTCGTTGAACGAGGTATGCCGACTGTCAGGCCTAGCTGTAATATTGTTTAAATTTTTATATGTTCCATGGCCGAGCAAGTTCTTCCCTCTTGCAATTTTTTGAGGTAATAGGCCTCGTGTTCCATTTTTGCTCGAACGCGGTAGGGGCCTTCCCAGTTGGCGGCGATCTTGCCCTCGCGAGGGTCCTTGTGATTCCTCCGCAAGTCTAGACTGTCCATTTTGAATTCCCGTTTTATGACCTTTGCATCATGTCTCAAGGTTATTTTTTGTTTCAACGAGGCTTCTCGGAGGGCTGCTCCTGATCGGATCTCTTCGACCAGGTCGAGCTCCTCTCTTAACGACTTGTCGTTCATCTCCTCTTCGAGGGGAGATTCGGTTCTTCTGGAAGGTTCTAGGATCTCAATGGGGATGACTGCCTCGGTCCCGTAGGTTAGCCGGAACGGGGTTTCCCCAGTGGTCAAGTGTGGTGTAGTTCTGTAGGCCCAGAGCACGCTGTGTAGCTCCTCGACCCATTTTTCTTGGCTTCGCCCAGTCTCTATTTTAGGCCTCGTACGATCACTATGTTCGTGGCTTTGGCCTGCCCGTTTATTTACGGGTGCTCGACCGAAGTGAAATGTTGTTTGGTGCATAGCTTGGCGATGAAGTCTTGGAAGTTTTTGTGTGTGAACTGTGTCCCATTTTCGGTGACGATCGCTTGTGGTATGCCGAGCCGGGCAAGTATGTTTCTTTTGTAGAAATGAAGTATGTTTTGTACAGTGATTTTGGCGAGGGCCTCTGCCTTTATCCACTTCGTGAAATAGTTAACGCCGACTATCAGGTATTTTTTCTAGTACGACCTCGTGGTAAACGGTATGAGGATGTCTATTCCCCACCATACGAATGGCCACGGGGACGAGAGTGTTTTGAGCTTGTTGGGCGGTGCCAAGTGCATGTCCCTGTGACGCTGACATTTATCGCACCTCTTGACACGTTCTTTCGCATCATGCTGCATGGTGGGCCAATAGTATCCTGACCGCAGGGCCTTCCGGGCGAGGGATCGTCCTCCGAGGTGTTGGGTGTTGATTCCTTCGTGGATTTCGTGAAGTATGTGGGCGACCTTGGACTCCTCGACGCACTTGAGGATAGGGATGGAGAATCCTTGTCTGTATAACTTGTCCTCGATAAGGACATAGGCGCAAGCTCGGCATCTCGTCATGCTAGCCTCTTTTTGGTCGGCGGGCAGTTCCCCGGTTGTGAGGTAGTTGTAGACCGGGTTCATCCAGTAGTCACTGTCGCTGATGACTTTCACGTCGACAACTGAGGACGGTTTTTCGATGCTCGGGCGTGAAAGTACTTCCTGGATAACGGACTTGTTCGCGCCCTTCTTCTTTGTGCTCGCAAGTTTGGACAGGATGTCTGCCCGGGTGTTGTGTTCGCGAGGGACATGTCTTATCTCAGCGGATTCTAATTTGGTTATTCGTTCCCGGACCAGGGCCAAGTACTCTGAAAGATTGTCATTTTTGGCCTAGTATTCCCCCAGTACTTGCGAGGCGACGAGCTAGGAGTCGGTGAAGATCTTCACCTCTTTAGCTCCCAAATCCTGGGCTAAGCGCAGCCCTACGAAGAAGGCTTCGTATTTGGCTTGGTTGTTCGAGGTCGGGAAAGATAGGGTGAGGGAAAATTCAATCAGGACTCCCTACTCGTTTTCCAAGATGATTCCCGCCCCGCTTCCAGTCGAACTGGATGCTTCGTCCATGAAAATGGTCAACTTGTGTGCTTCGTTCGTCAGGGAAGTCGGTGTGGTCATCTCTGCCACGAAGTCGACCAGTACTTGGGCTTTAAGGGCCTTTCTTCTCTCATACTGAATGTCGAATTCAGAGAGTTCCAATGACCATTTAAGCATTCTGTCGACCATGTCAGGACGACCGAGCAGCTGTTTCACAGGCTGGTCAGTTCGCACCACTATTGTGTGGACCATAAAGTAGTGCCTCAACCTCCTTGTCGCGCTGATGAGGGCCAGAGCTACTTTTTAGATTTGCTGGTAATTGAGTTCTGGTCCTTGCAGGGCTTTGCTGGTGAAGTATATAGGTTTTTGTCCGTCAGGGGTCTCACGAATAAGAGATGCACTGACGGCCTCGGCTGGGACGACGAGGTAGAGGTAGAGAGTCACCCTGTAGTCTGGTCTCAAGAGGACCGATGGTTGTGAGAGAGCTCGCCTGAGGTGGAGGAGGGCTTGTTTGCGCTCCTTGGTCCATTCGAACGTCGCTTCCTTGCGCAGGAGTTTGAAAAAGGAAAGTGCGTGCTGGGAAGATTTTGCTACAAAGCGAGATAGCGAGGTGAGCATCCCATTCAGGGACTGAATCGACTTCTTCAAATCTGGAGTTAGGAATTCAGATAAGGCCCTGCATTTTTTGGGTTCGCTTCAATTCCTCACTCGGTCAGGTAGAAACCGAGGAACTTGCCTGCTCGAACGCCGAAGGTACACTTCTCCGTGTTGAATCTCATTTTTCATATGATCGTTTGGTCAAAGACTCTCTTGAGGTGGAGCGTGTGATCGGTTTTCTCATGGGACTTCACTATCATGCCGTCCATGTAGACCTTGAGCATGTCCCTAATCTCACCTCAGAAGACTTTTTTCATCATCCGCTAGTAAGTAACGCCGACATTTTTCAGGCCGAAGGGCATTACGTTGTAGTAATAGCTGTCAGAATTGGTCATGAAGACCGTGTATTTCTTGTCCGCCTTCGCCATGGGGATTTGGTTGTACCCCGAGTACGCATCCATGAACGACAACAGTTTGAAATCTGTAGAGTTATCGACCAATCTATTAATGGTAGGCAAGGGATAAACATCTTTAGGGAAAGCACTGTTAAGATCAGTATTGTCAACACATATTCACCACTTTCCATTAGATTTTTTAATGAGTACAACATTAGAGAGTCAGGTAGTGTACTGGGATTTCGAAATAAAATTTGCCTCTAGGAGGTCTTATACAGATAATTCAATAGCCTCCGCTTTTTTGGGAGACTGACTACGCCTACGTTGTACTACGACCCTAGCGGGCGAATCTATGGTCAGTTGGTGGCAGGCGACGTCAGGGTCCAGGTCGGGCATCTCCGCATCGGTCAATCCAAACAAGTCAGCATTTTCTCTCAAGCAGGCCTTCAGTTTCTTCCTCGCAAGGTTGGGGAGATCAGTGCCAATCTTCATGCCTTTGTTCAGTTCGTTGCCGAGGAGGATGACTTCAAACTCGCCGTCCGGGATGTGGCGTCTTGGATGGGCAGGCAGCCCGTTGACATCTGGTGTCAGGGAGACTTCTGCTGCTAGCCAGACTCCTTTTCCTTTCATCTTCTGCTCCTTCAGGTCATCCTTGGTGAAGGGGATGTCGAGGTCGACAGAGTCGACGTGAGGCATTGGCTTCGACTCCTTGGAGGTGCTGGGTCGAGTTGGCTTGCCTGGAGCTCTAGACGGTGCGTTGATAGTGTTTTGTCCCTTCGAGGCTGCTTCAAAACATCTCCTCGCAGCTTCAATGTCCCTGTGGAATGTGGTGACAGGGCCTTTGGTCGTGTAGTGCTTCATCTTTAGATGCACAGTGGATGGCACAACGATCAGTTCGGCCAAGCTGGTCTCCCCAGAATGCATAGGTATAGCGAAGGGCAGTCGATGACCAGGAACTGGACTTTGATCGACTTGGTGGTTTCGGTTGCCCCGACCGTGACGATCAGTTCGACATATCCCCACGACCGCGTGGTTGCGCCGTTGAAACCCTGTTGATCAGAGCCTATATGGGGTGTCAAGTGTGTTCCGTCGAGCTGCAAAGTTGTGAACAGCCGCGAATACACGATGTCGATCGAGCTACCTTGGTCGACCAGAATACGGCAAACATCGAAGTTTTCCATTTGTGCTCTTACGAGCAGAGGGATGCTGAAGTTAGGGGGACCTCCGAGGAGTTCCTCGCGATAGAAGGCGATGGGATTTGAGCTTCCCCGACACTTGTCGAGGGTGGAGTTCTGGCTCGAGCTCGCATCAATGAGTTACTCGAACTTCCTCTTCACTAACCCCACGTTGAGTTTGTTGAACCCCCCGGCCTGATATGACCAAGGAGGAGGGGAAAGTCTTCCATGTGCAATGCGCTGCGAAATACATGGGGTTTTCGGCCTCGTCGAAGACATAAAAGTCCTCGGGCCGAGAGATGGACATGGCGACTTGTAGGCTGGCGACTGTAACGCCCGATATTTAATTATTTATTTAATTAAATAGTCTTGAATATTTTCCGATTTAATTGTTGAAGTTGTGTGATATCGATTTAAGTTGTGTTGAGTTTTGTTGAATTGATTTAGTTGAATCAAGTGGTAGAAATTAGAAATAATACTAGATTATATTAATTGGGCCTATTTAATTGGTTGAAAGTAGTAGAAAGGGGGGTGTAAGAACTTAAGCCCAATAAGATATAATAGTGTAATAGTATTATTTTATTATTAGTCATTAGAAGGAATTGAGAAGTAGTGGTAACAGTAAGAACAAAGAGGAATGAGGGTTTTGGTGGAGAAGAGGAACGTGGAAGTTGCAGTCAAGAGGCAAGCGAAATCCGATCGAGAAATTAGAGAGCGACCTTCAATCCAAGGTAAGGGTGGGGTTCCGACTTTCTAATGGGTTGTACGATGAGTAGTATGGGGAATTAAAATACTGTAAGTTTTAGGTTATTTTTCCTGTGTTGATAATCGTGTTGTGTTACTGTGTTGAAAATTAAAAAAAAATCGTTGAAGTATTTCTGTGTTGATATTGATAACTGATGCTATATTGAAAATTTATTGTGAACTGTTTGAGTAATTAATTGAATTTGGTTGACGAAAAAAATTCTGGGAGGAAGAGTTATATCTGTGCATTTTAATCGAAGAAAACTACAGTATGAACAGGATACAGGGTGGGACGATCACCCCATAGTGCAAGACAGGGGGGACGACCGTCCCAAATGAGCCTAGGGGCGGGACGACCGCCATGGATATGTAGGAAATGGGACGACCGTCCCAGTGAGTGGTGGGGCCACACGTTGATTTTCCTTCCCAAATATTTAATTAGCATTGTATTTCTTAATTGTTCCTTGTACTGTTAGTTAGCACATAGTTATATTAATAATATATGACTTATTTTAGTATTTTGTTTTTTTGTAAGTTAATATATATATATATATATATATATATATATATATATATATATATATATATATATATATATATATATATATATATATATATATATATATATGTAAGCTTCACGTTTTCTAAATATATATATATATACACTTACAGTGCATAGCTTTAAGTATTAGATTACTAAAATAATAGTATTAATAATATTGAATATTATAATAATTATAGTAATAACTATAATAAGAATAATATATAAGCAATATATTAATTATGAGTTTGGATTAATTGTATGAATAGCAGCAGCATTTTAGCAGGAGTATATATTGTAGCAGTGAAACAATTAACAAGTGGTAAATTGACAGAGATAATATTTTTAGTAGTAGTGAAGGTAGCAGAGTAATATTTAGTATCTGTGTGGATCAAAATGAATTGCAGGATAATTACAATGCTTAGTCCAGTTAATAGCAGAAGAGGAAATTGAACAGTAGGAATTGAATTAATTCAATAAGTAGTGAAGCAACAGAGTTGGTATTATTAGTAGCAGGATATATTTATGATAGTAACAGTAGCAGTTAGTAGTCTCGCAGAACCATATCGGTAACGCAAACATTGTATAGAAAAAAATAAGTAGTCGAATTAAATTAAGTAGAATATGTAAAAATAATATAAGTTGTGGTAGTAGTTAATTAGTAGAAAAATAATGAATCGGTTTAGTAGAATTGTCCGGAATAATTACGGATCGTTGTTGTATATTTTGGTTGTTTTGTAGTGTTGAATACTTGCTGCAAATTATGAATTTCAGGTGTTGATGAATATGTTGTTGTTGATAAGTTGTTGTTGATGTGTTGTATTGCTGACAAGTTGTTGTTGATGTGTTGTATTGTTGATAAGTTATTGTAGAATTGTTGTTGTTACGTTGTTAATATTAAGTTGCTATTGAAACGTTGTCATCATGTTGTTGTTGAGATGTTGATACCAAGTTGTAGGCCTATGGCCATTGTTGAAATTGCTGCGAAGTTGCTGTTGAAAATATTAAGTTGTAGGCCTAAGGCCAATGTTGAATGATGTTGATAAGTTGAAGTCAAGTTGTCATTGTGTTGTTGAAATTCATAACGCATGCATAGCATACCAAGTTGGCCTGGACTGGCAAAATATTTAAGTTGAAGGCTTATGCCTTGGCCTGTATTGGCAACCTGCGAAGAAGGCTTATGCCTTGTTGATGCCTCTATTAATTGGCAATTATTAAGTTGGGAGTTTTGCTCCATTTTTAAGTTGGGAGTTCTGCTCCAATAGTACCACATGCATGTGCATTGTTGAGTCGCATTTTCATGTTGCATCCTGAGTTGGTGTGATTGTTGAATAGAAAGTTGAACTGTTGTTGTGATTTGTTGAATAATTAGTGGAGCTGTTGATTGTGTAATAAAGTACGAAGTGGTGATTTACAATGTTTTATTCTGATATATTATTTATCATATGACTTATTATATTGTTGGATATCTCACCCCTTCTGCTGATATTTCCCCTACCATGGGAAATGGGCAGGTACTCAGGAATTGCCGTGGAAGTTCAGAATAGCTTTCTGGAGTCTTTATGTTGCTTTATTGCAAGAGGTTCTTGCTCTGATACGTAACACTCGGGGGATGAACGCTTGTTGTTTATTGTTGACCTTGTTTATGCCGTTAATTTTAAGTTGAATTTATTAAGTATTATGTTGTTTTGAAGTTGTCTTAGTCGAACAAAAATGTTAAGTGACTTGAAGTTTAATATGTATATCTTGAAGTTTTTTTGGCTTTGAAAAGAAGATATATGTGAATCTTGTTGTTATCGGTTCATCCGAGCTAAAGTGTTATGTATCTGTTTAATATGAAATTAATCGAAGTTGTTGATTAAAGTTGAAATGTGACATCCTGTTTATGTTGAAAATTTTTGAAAAGAAAACTCTGATTTTATTATTTATCCGCCGGGTAGAAATGGGGTGTTACATAGTGGTATCAGAGCAGGTCGGTCTGTCCGGCCAAGTTGTCTAATGTTGTTTATCCCTTAGTACGCGACAAGTGTGTGGAACACTGTCGGTACTTGTTTGCTTTCCTAATCGAGGGTGTGCAGGAGTAGGTTTGAAGATAGGTGGGGGAGAAGCTTTGCTTCTCGGATTTGTTTCTGTTGTAAGATGTTGGTTCAGTATACTGCTGATTGCGACAGTGTAAGTATTGCAGAAGTTTGTTGTTTTCCGAATCCGAAGGTGACATGGATTCAAGATTTATTTGATAATCGAGTTGGAGCGTCTTGAGGGAAGATGATCAGACATTGTGGATGTTTACTTCTCGAAGGATGAGGAGCAAAGTAACGGTTGTTGATATATGACTGGAATGGAAATCCCTGATGTTTCTGAAGGTGATTATTAAGTAACAAGGATAATTTTTAGAAGATGGAATTTAGAAAGTTGCGATGTTCAGCGCTGCTGGTGGACTGTGAAGTTGTCGGTTTGAGTAGCCCTTGCGTAAGATGTCGACGTTTGAACGGTGATAGAATGAAAGATTATTGTAGACCGTGTCGTGGGATCCTTGTGAGTGATTGTAAAAGTTGTTGGAATATTTTGAATCGCGAGTCAGAGTCGGAAATGCGAGGAGATGAGTATGATTTCAAGAATGATAAGTGTTGGTACTGGTGCAAATAAATTTTTTTCTGATGTTATCGTAAGGTGTGTAATAGTATGTCGCTGCATGACGTCGGTGTTCGCATTTTCAAATAACCTTGGAAATTCATATCTTGTGTTCCGAGTATTAGATTGATGTTCCGTTTGAACCTATGAAGAGACAAAAACATAATCTATCCTATGAAAGTGTTTTCAAATACAGTAGATGCATTCCTATATGGAGGGACTCTGAAGTCGGTTACGGAACTAGAGGCTTTTGAGCATAGATGGTTATTATCGCAGTTGTTCGAGACGAAGTCAAGCGTAATATGTTGTTGGCGAATAAGTTGAGAAATGAGGTGTTCGACATGACAAAGGATGTGAAGGTATTAGAGAAGTGCATAGAGATGCGGCTTATGATGATTAGCAATGATTAGAATGAAGATGTCCTTTTAAAGGAAGATGCTTATAAGAGGAATTATGAAGTATACGATGATGATTGAACATAGTGATTTTTATGTGAATGATGTATAGATGAATTGCGCATTGTAATGCATGATGATGATGATGATGATGATGATGTTGTTGGTCTAAATTGGCCTTATTTGGCATTATGGAGAGGTTCTATCACCAAAGCGGTGTGGAATGGCATCCTTGAGTTAGAGAATACTTAACCTTCGTGTGAGGCTAAGTGAGTGTGATGTGGACCGTATGTTGAGCGTTGGTGTCGCATCGACCTGATCGAATGAGGAGGAAATTGTGGGAGTGTTTGTAAACCTCATGGAAGTTATTGAGGTATGATACTTTAGGTGACTTGAGTACAAGTTCTAAAGGAAACACTATTATAGTTTGGTAACGGTGGTTTATACTCCATTATGGTTGTCGGCTATCTATTGACAAATTAAGGAACTGATCACCCTTAATCTCTTGTTGATAGTAGATGAGATTGTGTTGGATGGTATAGATTTGTCTTGCTATCTTAATGGTGTGTAAAGTGATTGATGCTATATCATGAGGATAGTCGTTCACCAGTTTGTGTGAATTAATAAAGAAGTGACTAGAAAAGAGTTGAGACACATTGAACAATTCGGAGTTGCGGATTTATATGCGAGCTAACGTCGCAAAGTGAAAGATGGACAATATCAAGTGCACAACGATTTTATGATGGATGTTAAAGGAAGTCCGAAACTATATTGAAACCTGTAGATCGTATAGTTGATGGAATTTTAACGAAGACGGTGACTTAAAATGGATTATCAGAGTTGTGCAGCTGAAGCGTGATGTGGCGCATTTGCTATGCGTGTGTGATTCATTAGAAGTGAAGGACTAAGTATCAGGAGCCTAAGTGAATGAAATGTATTGGTCTACACGTTGGATTTGGTGAATTATTGATATAAGAATGATGTGTCAGAGTGTTATGTTCTTCGTAAAACAGTTGCTGATTTTATCAGGATGTTATGGTTGTTGGTTGATGGTGAGTTGTGTGCATATTTGTTAAGTTATACTGTTAAGTTGGCGTTATAATGATTTTGTTTCCTTGCCGTGATGTTGTTGTTGGTTGCCGTAAATGAGGAATAATACCCCATGATATGACGAAGTTGATTTTGTTGGCTATGTTGATGTCACTATAAGAGTGATACGACGATATGAAGTAGAGTTGTGGATATTTTGTTGATAATTGACAAACGTTTGTAGATGGGAATGAGATTGTGTATGAGTCTGAGTGTCGAAGATGTTGATAGGATGACGATGTGATGTTGTATATCCAAGCATAAGTGTGTTGTGGTTGTTACTACTGTGAAAGTTGATGTGCCTAGATATTGTTGAAGTGGTTGTTAGTTATTAACGATTTTGTCGTGAAGATGTTGAATGATTAGCAAGTGAGTTTGGATTTAAATCGTATTGAGTTTTGTTATGTCGGAAAGTAATGATCGAAGTGTTGTAAAATGCGACTTGAGGATTCGGGAGTTGGATGCGGAATTTGCGTTAAGAGTGGTAGTATCGAGGAGATTTTCGAGGACGAAAATATTCTAAGTGGGGGAGAGTTGTAACGCCCGATATTTAATTATTTATTTAATTAAATAGTCTTGAATATTTTCCGATTTAATTGTTGAAGTTGTGTGATATCGATTTAAGTTGTGTTGAGTTTTGTTGAATTGATTTAGTTGAATCAAGTGGTAGAAATTAGAAATAATACTAGTTTATATTAATTGGGCCTATTTAATTGGTTGAAAGTAGTAGAAAGGGGGGTGTAAGAACTTAAGCCCAATAAGATATAATAGTGTAATAGTATTATTTTATTATTAGTCATTAGAAGGAATTGAGAAGTAGTGGTAACAGTAAGAACAAAGAGGAACGAGGGTTTTGGTGGAGAAGAGGAACGTGGAAGTTGCAGTCAAGAGGCAAGCGAAATCCGATCGAGAAATTAGAGAGCGACCTTCAATCCAAGGTAAGGGTGGGGTTCCGACTGTCTAATGGGTTGTATGATGAGTAGTATGGGGAATTAAAATACTGTAAGTTTTAGGTTATTTTTCCTGTGTTGATAATCGTGTTGTGTTACTGTGTTGAAAATTAAAAAAAAATCGTTGAAGTATTTCTGTGTTGATATTGATAACTGATGCTATATTGAAAATTTATTGTGAACTGTTTGAGTAATTAATTGAATTTGGTTGACGAAAAAAATTATGGGAGGAAGAGTTATATCTGTGCATTTTAATCGAAGAAAACTACAGTATGAACAGGATACAGGGTGGGACGATCACCCCATAGTGCAAGACAGGGGGGACGACCATCCCAAATGAGCCTAGGGGCGGGACGACCGCCATGGATATGTAGGAAATGGGACGACCGTCCCAGTGAGTGGTGGGGCCACACGTTGATTTTCCTTCCCAAATATTTAATTAGCATTGTATTTCTTAATTGTTCCTTGTACTGTTAGTTAGCACATAGTTATATTAATAATATATGACTTATTTTAGTATTTTGTTTTTTTGTAAGTTAAATATATATATATATGTAAGCTTCACGTTTTCTAAATATATATATATACACTTACAGTGCATAGCTTTAAGTATTAGATTACTAAAATAATAGTATTAATAATATTGAATATTATAATAATTATAGTAATAACTATAATAAGAATAATATATAAGTAATATATTAATTATGAGTTTGGATTAATTGTATGAATAGCAGCAGCATTTTAGCAGGAGTATATATTGTAGCAGTGAAACAATTAACAAGTGGTAAATTGACAGAGATAATATTTTTAGTAGTAGTGAAGGTAGCAGAGTAATATTTAGTATCTGTGTGGATCAAAATGAATTGCAGGATAATTACAATGCTTAGTCCAGTTAATAGCAGAAGAGGAAATTGAACAGTAGGAATTGAATTAATTCAATAAGTAGTGAAGCAACAGAGTTGGTATTATTAGTAGCAGGATATCTTTATAATAGTAATAGTAGCAGTTAGTAGTCTCGCAGAACCATATCGGTAACGCAAACATTGTATAGAAAAAAATAAGTAGTCGAATTAAATTAAGTAGAATATGTAAAAATAATATAAGTTGTGGTAGTAGTTAATTAGTAGAAAAATAATGAATCGGTTTAGTAGAATTGTCCGGAATAATTACGGATCGTTGTTGTATATTTTGGTTGTTTTGTAGTGTTGAATACTTGCTGCAAATTATGAATTTCAGGTGTTGATGAATATGTTGTTGTTGATAAGTTGTTGTTGATGTGTTGTATTGCTGACAAGTTGTTGTTGATGTGTTGTATTGTTGATAAGTTATTGTAGAATTGTTGTTGTTACGTTGTTAATATTAAGTTGCTATTGAAACGTTGTCATCATGTTGTTGTTGAGATGTTGATACCAAGTTGTAGGCCTATGGCCATTGTTGAAATTGCTGCGAAGTTGCTGTTGAAAATATTAAGTTGTAGGCCTAAGGCCAGTGTTGAATGATGTTGATAAGTTGAAGTCAAGTTGTCATTGTGTTGTTGAAATTCATAACGCATGTATAGCATACCAAGTTGGCCTGGACTGGCAAAATATTTAAGTTGAAGGCTTATGCCTTGGCCTGTATTGGCAACTTGTGAAGAAGGCTTATGCCTTGTTGATGCCTCTATTAATTGGCAATTATTAAGTTGGGAGTTTTGCTCCATTTTTAAGTTGGGAGTTCTGCTCCAATGGTACCACATGCATGTGCATTGTTGAGTCGCATTTTCATGTTGCATCCTGAGTTGGTGTGATTGTTGAATAGAAAGTTGAACTGTTGTTGTGATTTGTTGAATAATTAGTGGAGCTGTTGATTATGTAATAAAGTACGAAGTGGTGATTTACAATGTTTTATTCTGATATATTATTTATCATATGACTTATTATATTGTTGGATATCTCACCCCTTCTGCTGATATTTCCCCTACCATGGGAAATGGGCAGGTACTCAGGAATTGTCGTGGAAGTTCAGAATAGCTTTCTGGAGTCTTTATGTTGCCCCTCTTGCTCTGATACGTAACACTCGGGGGATGAACGCTTGTTGTTTATTGTTGACCTTGTTTATGCCGTTAATTTTAAGTTGAATTTATTAAGTATTATGTTATTTTGAAGTTGTCTTAGTCGAACAAAAATGTTAAGTGACTTGAAGTTGAATACGTATATCTTGAAGTTTTTTTGGCTTTGAAAAGAAGATATATGTGAATCTTGTTGTTATCGGTTCATCCGAGCTAAAGTGTTATGTATATGTTTAATATGAAATTAATCGAAGTTGTTGATTAAAGTTGAAATGTGACATCCTGTTTATGTTGAAAATTTTTGAAAAGAAAACTCTGATTTTATTATTTATCCGCCGGGTAGAAATGGGGTGTTACAGGGACGTTGTCGGAGGGTGTCTTCTCTTCCTCGGCCCTCTTCGTCTCTTGGACGTCTTGTCGAGGAGTCTCTTTCCTCTTGGTGTACTGTTTCAAATGTTCATCTCTGATGAGAATTTCAATTGCATCCTTTAGGTGGATGCATTCTTCGATTATGTGCTTGTGGCTCTTATGGAACCGACAATATTTGGTCTTGTCTGCGTTGGGCTTGGCAGGTGTCTGTCTGGGAAAACAGACTCCGGCCCGGCGGAATTCTGCATTGGCGCACTCTGACAGAATGCGGTCGCGGGAGCCGGTCAGCAGTGTGTATTCGTCGAAGCGGCCAGCAAGTCCCTTGAACTCCCTTGAGTCATGGGTCTTGTCCTCCTTCCTTTTCTCTCCTCCCCGGCGGGGTACCACATCGTCATTCCTCGAAACTCTAGCGTTTTCTTGGTGCCTCGAGTCTCGAGCATTGTTGGCAGCCTCATTCTCCTCGTACTGGATGTAAGCCTGGGCCTTGAGGAGGATGGCGTCTAGTGACGAGGGCGTTTCAATGCCCACCACTTTGGCAAAGTCACTGCAGGGGAGCAGCCCTCGCTCGAGCAGGTATTTCTTCATGTCGTCGGTCGTGGATACCTGGACAGCTTCGAGGTTGAACCTATCAATGTAGGCTCAAAGGGACTCGTCTTTCCCTTGTATGATCGCCTTGAGCGTCGTCTCGGATTTCGGATGGCGATGAGAGGCAGTGAAGTGCCTCGAGAACTGCCTTCCTAGGTCCTTCTCGGAAGTGATAAACTCTTCAGTGAGGCTTTTGTACCAAGTCATGGCACCTTTCCTCAAGGTTGTAGGAAATACCCTGCACTTGATAGCGCCTCGAATGCCGCGGTAGACTAGCAGGGCATCAATGTTCTCGAAGTGCTCGTCGGGATTTTTCGTTCCATCGTATGTCCGCAGGTTCGGGGTTTTTTCCAGCCCGACGGGAAGTGGAGCGTCCATGATCGCTCAAGATAGTGGACCGGGGGGTCTTCCTAGTCACTCCTGAGTGGTGAGCGTGGTGGGGAGTAGTCATACCTTTCTCGCCGGGGGCTGTCCTCGCGGCGCAGGGGCGAATTTTTTGGTCGGTTTTTTAGTTTTTGCGGGGGTGACCAACGGTTGTCGGGTCCTCCCCCGACCTACGTCTCCGCGAGGGAGAGCGTGGGCAGCGGTCTCTTTCCAATGCTCTGATCCTCTCGTTCTGCTGATGGATTAGGGCATTGGTCTGGTTGAGGGTCGCAACCAGGGCCGCCATGGTCGGGTCGGCATTGGCCGACACGGGGATTGGCTGGAACTTCTTCGGCGTCTTCTCCAGAGTCTTTTGGACTTTCTGGGTATCAACATAGTGTACATCGTCATTGGTCGCCTCGTCGGAGAAAGGGGAAGCGATTTGTCCGTCTCTCTTTGTCGGCGTGATGTCTTTTAGAATTGGCATGCCGTTATCGTTGTCGGCGTCATGAAGGGGAGTGAAGGTGGTTTCGTGACTGCTGTTGTCGTGTTGATCAGCTATGATTGGTAGGCTTGAGAATGTTGCTTTGGTCTTTAGGCTTCAGAGAAAGAAAAGAAGGGGGGTCAAAGGGTTCCCACAGACGACGCCACTGATCTTACCGAAATCAGAAAGTTCTTTAGTGGCCAACAACACGTCACAGTCTTCAACGTCAGGTGAGGAAAATGGGGGGGAGGGGGGAGGGGTGTACGTGCAAGGCACTCCGATGCTAAAGTAAATACAGAGTGAAGAAAGACAAGTACAGAAGTGAGAAGTGAAATTGAATTGAATTGAATACTCTACCCTCTATCAGAAGAAGGTATTTATAGAGCCCCCAACACTGGGTAAACGGTGTCCATTATGGGCTGGGTGATCCGGCCCATAATGGATGACTGCCAGGATTCTTACGTGAATGTAGGGATGAGCAACTCATGCTCATCATCCTAGGTCAACTGCTCCGCGTTCTCCTGGAAATAGAAGACGTGCCCATTACGAAGGGAGAAACGTTTCCGCGAGATACGCGGGATCAGCTGGCCACATGTCTTTGAGTGAGGAGCACGTGGGGAACGTGCTCTCCAACGACTATAAGGAATTGGGCCTTTGTGTTGGGTCTTCTTCGATGCGGATCTGGAGTGGGTTATGCCCAACGGTGGGTCAGTCCCAGGCCCAGTCCAAAACTCTTTCTTAATTTAATGCAGTTGCTTTTGTAGTTACTTTAACAAAATTATTTAATGAATGTTGTCTTCTATTTTAAAGAATGTCCATCTTAAATTTTTTAGAATGTTATTTAGATATCTTTTAGGTGTCCAATACTTCTTTTTATATACAGTTTTAAGTACTTATATTACTCTTTTTTTCATATTAATAATTATAAATTATAAATTATGTATTTTTTTATATGGTGTTAGGTGTTAGAATATGGTATTGGTACAATATTTGAGTGTTTAAATAACTCTTTTATTTTACCTTGCCCTTATTATATATTCATAGAACTGGATCACAATTATTATGATATACAGGAGGAAATATTCTTTCCATCTTATGGGTGCACCCAACACCTTTGAAAATTTAAAAATGATCTTCCTTTGTTCAATGAAATCACACAATCTCTCATAATCCAGTCACACACTTCATTTTTGCTAAAATATAGTTTGGAGATGAATCTCCCTAAATTATCTATGATGTATCAAGATATGAATCGCTGAAATACCCCTTGAAGTTAGTTAATAGATATTGGGATCCTGTTAATTGCACATAGTGAATTTTTCAGAGATGCATCTCTGAAAACCCCTTGAATAGTTTCAAGGCAGTAACATTGTTCCAACATTGTATTTTTTCTTGGCTAAGTTATATTAAATTAAAATCAAGTTATATTAAAGTAAAAGAAAAGTAAAAAGTCACATGTTAATTAAAGTAAAATCAAAATGTATCGACCATACATAACTTGTTCAGAAAATACAAAAAATAATACAACCAAACATAACCTACAAAGTATGTTTAACCCCCCGACTTCTCCGCATATATTGCAAGGCATTCAGTGCCTCAACAATAATGCCTTCTATGAGGCCTAGTCGGGGACTACCTTCCTCAAAAAGTTCTGCCTCTATGCTTGATCTCACTATATCCAGAATGCACAAGTAAACACTGCTTATGCCTTGGGTGTGGTCATTCCTAGCCTTAAGTGCTTCTTGATTAGATGACCTATGTTGTCTTTCAGGAACGTCTGGTGTTATGATATGGTGTGACACCCTATAGAACCATGTCATGTAGTCATCTGCATAAATCTTGTGTACATGAGATGGCACCCTGCGATACTCCTCTGGTATCAAATGGATCTCGAAATCCTAAAGTATCGTATCAAGATCTCTGCGTGGATGGTGGGAGGAGCAGCCTCCAAGGGGTGTCTCAGAATAATGCAAATACCCAAACTGACGCATCACTCACTCGGGAAGATATAGATACATCAAACTTTACCCACATGTCAGCCATCTATATTATAATAAAATGAGGTCCAACTGACGCATCTGGCGGTGACCGCCATATGGGCTGAAGGCAAATTCATCGACTACATGACAATCAAGATACACCTGAAATGACTCGATCGCCTGATTCTTTCTGAGTGGGGAAAATGCGGTAGCACGTGGCAAATCCTCAGTGTAGTTATGCACGGGTTTCCACCCGGAGATGCGTGGAAAGTGGGAGACGGTCCATCCCTGAAAATTGTTCAAAAAAATATTAATAACAAGTATAACAAGAATTATGAAAATATTTTTAATTATAAATTACCATAAGCAGGGAGCAGCTTCTTATCATTTGCTTTGTCTTATAAAGGCAACCCTCGCCCAGCTTTGCGTACAGGTAGACCAAATAGGCGGTCACCCAATTGTACTCGTGAATCGTCGTCAAGTAGATGAAGTATCTAAGGTAGACCACATCGATGTAGATTGTACTTTTGTCCAAAAACATGGTCGTGCCAACTAGGACCTCAATGCACACTGTCAGTGGTACTCAACCTGCATATCATCACCAGTGGCGGATCCAGACGTTTAATGTAATGGGGCAAAAATTAAAGACATTTTTCTTTATATATATATATATATATATATATATATATATATATATATATATATATATATATATATATATATATATATAATGAGAGATAAAGAGACTAATGCTATTGATATATATGAGGTGTATAAATATTATGGTTAAATAAAAAATATATGTGTTGAATGAATGGAAAAAATGAGCACAAAGAGAAACAATATTTAAATATTATATAAAAATATTTAAAATAAATTTATATATCATTAATAAGTTTAAAAGCACTTTACATCCTTTATTTTAAAAAGTAAAAAGTATAAAGTACTGATCCTATATGTAAAAATGAGGATAAATAGAAAAATGGTAGAGGATTTATAAATAGTAAAAATAAAGTGAAATTGGAAAATAAAATAACTGTATTTTTTAAATGAGCACGTTAATATTTAATTTTTGATCTATTATAATTATCAAAATTTTATTTTTAAAATTAAATAAATGAGATCTCTAAGTTTAAGCTTGCACTAAAATAATTGTATTTTTTTAACGGGAAATTGAATCTTTAATATTTGATTTTTTTTATAATAGTCTAATGATCAAAATTTTATTTTTAAAATTTAATAAATGAGATGTCATAAGTTTAAACTTACACTCCTATAATTGGATGCCCTTACACATTTATTAAATGAACTGATTTAATTTTTTAAAAATAAAGAAACAAAATCTTTATTTAATCATATTAAATATGTTAATATTATAGTGTGCAATATGAACCATTTAAACCTTTTCAATTTATTTCAATTAAAATATTTAGCATAAAAATTAATTAACTGAAATGAAAATACAAACTTGACATTAAATATCATGAAAAAAAATAATTGTTTTAAAAGGTGAAAAAAAATATCTAAATTTTTTAAAAAAAAAGCATAATGCAATTTTATGTTTGAATTAAACAAATGTCAATTATTAATTTCCTTTAGAAATTATAATAGAAAATATTAGAACTTTTTTAACCAATGTGACATTGAGTTTAATAAAATGAAAATAGTTAAAATAATTTATCAATGAAAAAAATATTAAAAAAATAATTATTTATTATAAGATAAGAAATAGTGAGAGTGTGTTGACAAAGCAAAAATATGATGGGGCATGTAGCCAGATTCTTTCTATATCTGAAAATCATATATAGTATAATAAGTTGGAAAAAATATTTTAGTGGGTGCAATAACCCCCATACCACTATATGTGCATCTGCCCCTAATCATCACTGTTGGCATTCACAGCCATCTGCAGGGGTCTTTAGTAATTTCTTCCTAAAATTAAAATCTAGCATAAGCACTTCTAATGGCAGCTACCTTATTTGTGGGGTCTTTAGTAATTTCTTCCAAAAATTAAAATCTAGCATAAGCACCTCTAATGGCAGCTACCTTATTTGTGGTGTCAGTTGGGTCAGCCCTCTAATATGTAACCAGCATCTCGATGGCTTCCTCTCTAGCGAACCTTCTGTGGTCTATTAATTTCTGCTGATGGGAAGATGCAGGATACATGAGACGTCATTCAAGGTGATGGTCATATCACCAATAGGAAGGTGGGAAGATGACGTCTCTTAATGCCATCTTTCTGCAAATGTCGCTTACATGCCATTGTTTATGGTAATGTACCCAACAACACATAAACCAACAATACCAGAGTAGCAGATAACATTCTTGAACCAATCAGCATTGGGTTGTTCAAAATCAAATATCTTCCTTCTGTGGTTTACAGATTTTAAACATGGACGCTCCTATAAAAAAACAAAATAACCATCAGTCACGATTAAATTAGTTTAAAACAAATCTAGTGAGAGTGTGTTGACAAAGCAGAAATATGATGGGGGCATGTAGCCTGATTCTTTCTAAATGAGAAAATTATATATAGTATAATAAGTTGGAAAAAATATTTTAGTGGGGGCAATATGCCTCATACCACTATATGTGCATCCGCCCCTGTCATGCCTACTAATGAACATGCATCATATTTTCCAGGCTTAACTCTTTTTTAAAAGGTTTTAAAGTTTTGTTTAGGAGTTTAGAATAAAAGAGAAAGGAAGACTTTAAAAAAGGAACTTTTTACTCAAATACCCCTAATTTTGGAAAAAATTCCCAAAATAACCGATGTTTCAAAAAAATTCCCAAACTGCTCCAGTTAGGGTTTGGGTTTGTACAGGGTCGCCATTGGAATTGGCGACATCTCTTAAAGGCTAACAAGCCGTCGCCAATTGAACTGGAGACAACATACCAAGTCGCCAGTGCAATTGGCGACATAGAGTAAGACAATAACCCTTAACGAATTTATTTTTGTTATTTATATGTCTTTGCATGCATGCATGCATTCTGTCAAACAAGACAAATTCTTAGTCTGTCCCAAAACAACTCCAGTCAAAATGTCATCTGCAATGAGTTACATTGTTAAGGCACATTACAATGGAGAAACATATGTCTCCGATGTATCTGGTTTTAGTTTTCAAAACACGGCTTTTGTCCAATTCGTTGTCACCAGAAACACAAATTTTTTCCATTTTCACCAAAGTTTGGAGTACGAGTTAGGCCTTGGACCTATCTCACAAATAATATATAGAAGCCCTATTTTTTTTAAACCAACCAAGTTAAGTTTTATCCACTAAAATTGCGAGATGACGAAGATGTGGAAAATATGTTCGTCAGTCACGAACATTCAGGTTTCAACTACATTGAGTTGTATACATTTCTCCAACAAAATATTTCATCTCAACAGTCTCAACTTCATGCGTGCAATCAAAGACAAGTACCTTAGCAAACAGGTTAAGAATGCTGGTTATGCGCTAACTCAACCAACATTTCAATACTACATTAACGAAATAAGGATGCCAAATGTAGATGCCGGAAGCTGGTTGGATAACATTCCACTAGAAAGGTGGACAAGATCTTTTGATGGTGGCTGTCGATGGGGTCACATGACAACAAACCTTGTGGAGTCCATGAATGGGGTATTCAAAGGAATAAGAAACCTTCCAATCACTGCTTTGGTGAGATCAACCTATTATAGGTTGGCATCACTTTTCGCAACAAGAGGCGAAAGATGGAATGCAGTGTTAGCGTCTGGTCAAGTATACAGTGAGAGCGTTATGAAATTGATGAAGGATGATGCTATCAAAGCCAACACACATGCAGTTACAATCTTTGACCGACATAGGCAATCATTCAGTGTACAAGAAACAATGGATTTTAATGAGGGGAGACCCAATTTATCGTATGTTGTCAGGCTAAACAGAGGTTGGTGTGATTGTGGCAGGTTCCAGGCCCTCCGTGTACCTTGCTCACATGTCATTGCAGCATGCGCACATGATCGTCAAGATGCTTATGGCTATCTATCTGATGTTTACAAGGTGGTTAATGTTATGAATGTATACAACGAAGGCTTTGCAGTGCTACCAATGGAGGATTATTGGCCTCCATACCAAGGTGAAATAGTTTGGCACAACGATGAAATGAGAAGAAAGAAAAATGGGCGCCCAAACAGAAAACGTATAAGAACGGAAATGGATATCGCTGATAAAATGATACGACTATGCAGTATCTGTCGTCAGCCCGACCACAACAAAAACCATTGTCCCAATGTTGGAGGAACATCTGCATCATAATTTAGCTTATCTTTTTGTTTGTTGTAACCAAATATTTTCATTAATGAATTTCTCTTTGTTACAACAATTTTAACAACAAACAACACTAACACAAACAACTGTAACAACAAACAACAGTGTTAACAACAAATAACACAAACAACTTAACACATTCCTAACAGATTACAAGAATCAACTTAATTTCAATCGGTCCAAACATGTCTTCCCTCGCATCTTTGTCAGTCTTCACACGAACCCATCCACGTAGCCGATCATGTCTCTCGATACTTCAGATTTTCTCCCCTTCCCCAATGTCTCCCTCCAACCACCAATTCAGCTCTCTCTTAAGTTGATTGATACCTTGTATGTTGGAAAAGATCATGTCGATTGGTGGCTTGTCTCGCGAAAAAATAAATTTTCCCCAATGACGACGATACATCTTCTGAGTAAAACAAAGTTGTGAGAAGAGATGTGGAACAAACTGAGCTTAACACCCCTATTTATAGTGAAAAAATTCAGTTTCTAGGGAGTCTCCACTTCAATTGGCGACTCCCTTTTACCATTACTCTATGTCGCCAATTGCACTGGCGACTTCGTATGCTGTCTCCAGTTCAATTGGCAACAGCTTGTTAGCCTTTATGAGATGTCGCCAATTCCAATGGCGACCCTGTACAAACCCAAACCCTAACTGGGGCGGTTTGAGAATTTTTTTAAAACGTGGGTTATTTTGGGAATTTTTTCCAAAATTAGGGGTATTTGGGTAAAAAATTCTTAAAAAAGAAAAGAATGATAAATTGAAAAGAAATGAAAGATTTGAGAAGAAACTAATTTAGAGGTTTTTTTTTGTAATATAAATTTTTTAATTTAAGAAACTATAAACTATCAAATATAGTGGAGAAGAGTTTAAGAGATTTTGGAGAAGTTAAAGAAACTTTTCAAATTTAATATAAGTTGATATAATAATTTCAACTCATAGTTGAGTTGAGTTTAATAGACATAAATTATTAGTCTTTATTCAATTTTTAGCGATAATATTTATTTATATTTATATATTTATAATTTTATTGAGTTCAAAAATATAAAATAACTTAAAAATTAAAAATATATGAATAATAATATTTATTTATTATTCTGCCCAAAATCTCTTCTCTCGTGTCTTCTGCGAATTTTTTATTTAAATAATCCACTTTTTCAAAAAAAAAAACCTAAAATACTCTATTTTTCAAAAACATTTCCAAAGTATCTCAGTTAATTTTGTGTTTACATAAGGGCGCCATTTCAATTGGCGACCCTTTGTTAAAGGCTAAAGGGTGGCACAAATTAGATTGGAGACACCTCATGCAGTCTCCAATCCAATTGGCGACTTGGTTCAAAAGTTAAAGGGAGTCGTCAATTCATCCGGAGACTCCCTACATTTTGTAAATATTTTACCAAAATTAAATAAAATTATCATTAATTAAATAAACTATTACATAAATTAATGTTGGCGACCGGGTGCGCCATAACGGCCACCAGTTCCACATCCCCTAGGCACCCTAACTCGTTGCACGCGTTACCCTTGTTTTTGATTCACTCCAGGTGTTTGAGGAGTTGAAGTCTCAGGAACATTCCCAAATGGTTCCCTAAGGATTTCTTGCATTTCCATGAGGTCTTACGTGTTGAAGCTGAGTGTGCGACCCATGCCAGAGTAGTTTGGATGTGATGAAGGGGTCATTGTGTAGCATCCCAAAATTTTCCCTATATTTTTTCTAACTTTCACTGGCTTTTGTTTCGCGTTCATTTGCATCGTCATTAGGTCATACTTCATAATCATACATTGCATTGGTTGTTTAAGACATGGGATCGAAGGATTGTCTTGTTACTTGTGTTGGCCCTATTCAGAGGTGATTCAGTCGGTTCCTATTTCAGGTCAAGTTGAAGCAAAGTTTGAATTCATACTATCACGAATATCTTCCTATTCAGAGGTTCATCAAGCTCCTAGGTTTTTCTATTCAGAGGATTCATCAAAAGCATCGGGCCATGGTTTCTTGGGTGTGAATCAGGGTTTGACTTCTTATCACTTCAAGCCATCTTCTTCAAGATTTATCAGTGTATCTCAAGGAGATTAGGGTTTTTATTCATGGTTGAGCTTGTGGACTGTTATCAGTTAAAGATCACGAGATTATACGTTTTCACGTCAAGGGCGCCTTGATGGTCAGGTTTTCTACGCTTCATGGCTTATCTTCATCTTCAAGGCTTCCTCGAGGATTTGTTCTTGTGTTGAGATCCTTGGTTATAAAGGCAAGATATCTGGGGATTGAATTGCAAAACATTGGGTCATGGTGCAAGAGATCGAGTTGTAGACCCATATTATGGGTAAGGCATTGTTGTTCCCTCAATTGTTTATTTCTTGTTGCTTGTAATGCAAGCTAATATGGATCTAAGATTGAGGTTGGGGGATTCATTGAGATTGCGAGTTTGATTTGTCATGAATTGATATATGGATTTCTTGAAAGCTAAGATACAAGTCCAATTGTCCACCTACATATCCATTTCTATGTCATTATCTATATCACTTTTTTGTTGTCCATTTCAATATCCATTTGAAAATCCAAATAGGTCCATTTTAACCATTTTTCTTACCTTGTTTCCAAATTCCAATTATCCAAAAATCCAACAAGTTACAGCAAGTGGAATGCCGGTACACGATACAAGTACCATGTTGGTTTTGTAAAAGTAGAAATTATTGGGGAAGCTCACAAGAAGCCATCATGTTTAAATGGACTAACCGATCTTTAGCCGTGAATAAAAAATACAGAGGAAGTAACTTCACATCAGTGGCTCAGGAATTTATTAAACGTTCATATCAGAAACTCATAACATAATTGTGCACCAGAACCAATGTACATAGAAGCAAAAGTTTTTAGTAGGAAAAAATAAAATACATAGCAATAAGAGAAACATCAGCATAACTGATATAAAACTTCACAATAGAATTTTTGCAATTGTAGTAACAAAGAGAATTATACAGCAGGTCACAACCAAGTTCTACTAAAAACATAAACTCATTTTTGTAGAAAAAAGGTAGATAGCAGCGAAAGAAAAGAAAAAAATACAGGGCGAAGCTCACAATTCCAAAACAGCTCTAACAAAACCTAACAGTGCCCCCTAACAAACCATAATAGAATATAACAGAAAATCATAACTACCTCTAAGAATAAAAAAGCTTCAGTCACTTCTTTTCTCTACTAACTTTCACTTCCACTTTGATTCCTCTTGAAGCTCCATCCTTCTTCTTCAATCTTCAATCTCTGATTCTGCACTCTCTTGAATCTCTCTTCCATATTTCAAGAGCTTCATGAGTTTCACTCCCACTACATAACCGAGTCACAACCGTAACAAACTCTGAGCAAAAATTCCTGCAATAATAGATCAACTAACAACTTTAGCATTACGTAATCTCAAGTCCGAATCGCAACGAGAAAAATCATCAACATCAACGTGACAATCACGATTCACAACACACAGAAAATTGAAGAAGAGGATTCAACATCAGCAAATCACATCAAGAACGCGGCAACAATTGCAATTCCTCAGGAAAATTCAAGAACCACGCCGGTTCGCAGTGAAAAAAGTGAAGGAGTAAGTGAACATTGAATCGTACCGATAATTTCGTCGCAAATCGCAACAGTAAACTCGAAGAATTGCATCAATCTTCATCTGTCGTCGTTGTCGTCACGCGAGTATGCAATTCTTGCTTTGAAGTCTTGCTTCACTATTTAGCTTACTCTAGTCGTGGAGCCAAACTTCCATGTTTAAGATCTAATTTGTAGTATCATTTGCATTGTGGCCTTGCCGTGTTTGCGTCGTCCTCTTTCGTCGCAGTTGTTGTTGTGTGAGATGAGGTTAGATCTAAATAGAGTAGGAAGCAGAGTGAGCTTGAGAAGCAATTGCGAAAGAGTGAGAGGGACGTCGTACGAGCGCGATGCGGTAGACACCTCCGTTGCCGTCAGCGTGAAGCCACGGCGCGGCAGAGAGGTTCGTTGGAAGATGACTCGGTCAGAGGTGAAAGGAGAGTAGATGAAGGTTGTTACATCGCTGACGGGGGGAAACCGTTATTGTGGCTGATTGAACAATGTTGAGGGGAAGCGGAATAGGGTTTTAAGAAGGGATGACGCGTATTTGGAAGGAGAAAGAGAGGACGGTGAAAACAGGGTTGTGGCTCAGTTTTGCTTCTTGGTTGAGATCACGACATCGTTTATTTTGTGATTGATTAGTATAATGTTTAGTTGTGTTTGATCACATGATCCCTTAGGATTCCTAGCTCCGCTTAATTTCTGATTAAGTTGGAGGTAGGAGAGACATTAGGCTCTCAATCTAAGCATGACAACATTAGGTAAACTTCCCTCATAATCCTAACCTTTGAGCCACTTTGTATGATAACATGTAGGATTCAGTTTCCCGTAGACCTTCTGTGAGTCCAGAACCTTTTTCTCTCGCACCCGTGCGATCGAAATCTTTTTCAACTACCCGTAGTCCTGTGTACTACAGATGCTTTGATTCCTCATTCCCTGATGAGGATACGTAGGCACGAGGATCCGTATCCTTGATGAGCACACTAACAACTAACTTCCTCTTTCCCTCGCCCCAGTGCGATCGAGACCAACCAATTAACCGATTCTTTTCTCTCGCCCTAGTGCGATCGAGATCTTTTCCCAACCTGTAGGTTAAACTACGACTGCTCTGATTTCCTCTCTCTCGTCCGATTGAGGATACGTAGGCACAAGACGGCGATGTCTTGGCGAGCAACCTTCCCCTTTCACCCGTAGTCTTTTGAACTACGTTGAATCTGACTTTCCCATTCCCAAGGGAATACGTAGGCCTAGAACGGCAAAGTCCTATAGAGTCACCTTTTGTTTTCTTTCCCCTCTCTTCTTTGTTCTCATTCTATCCTTTTTTAGTTAGCAGCAGAGCTTCAGATACCTACACCCTTTGATCAGAACAACGAGCGTGGATCCCATCAAGTACGATGGACGCGAGGGGTTGCTAATATCTTCCTCTCGCGTAACCGATTCCCAAACCCAGGCTATGGTTGTGATGACCATGTCTTTCCCTTCTTTAGGTTTACATCGATCGTTTTCTTTCCCTTCATCGGGATAAATAACGTTCGGTGGTGACTCTTCTGTTTGTTCCGCCGGTTGATTTTTGCAGTTGCGACACATTGGTGTGCGGCCTGGACGATTGAAGGGGGACATTGGTGCGAAGGATTCGTTGGTGAAAGGTTGAAATGGTAGTGGTGTTTGAAAGCCATAAGGTTGTTGAGTGTGTTGGATAGGGTATGATGTCGGAGCGTTTTGGCTAAGGAAAGATGTTTGGGAGTTATGGCTATGGTATGATGTACCCTCGTTTTGATGTATCTTGATGTTGTGTTGGGGGCATAGCCATATTGGGTTCCTTGATAGTAATCATTTTGTTGGAGATGGTATGGGGGACGCTCTTGGTATTGTGGTTGGGTGTTTGGCATGTTTGGATGGTTAATGGGTTGGTAATTTTGTTGGGTAGGGGGTTGTGAGTAACATGGCCTTCCAGGTGGGTTAGACGTTGAGGCTTCTTGTGTGTAGGTGGTTTGGCGTGGGTCGTATAAATACCTATCTTCGGAGACAAACCCAATTGCAACCGATCTGTATCAAGCCATATAATTATTAGTTGGTATAGACGAGGTTGCCATCACCGGGTCACGTAAGACATGGTTGTTGCGGTTCATCCATTTACGATGCTCAGATTTTGCAAAATCCTTCATGTCGTTAAAGTTCCATTGATCATTAACTCTTTTTAGATGCTATTTACTGATGTCAACAGGAGGATTTGGGATGTTTTGATGCATTCCAAATTGTAGTTTGACACGGTAACTGTTGTGCATCTCCACAGTTGTGAATATGATGACCGGGATACATGCAATCCAAACGGCAGCATCTTCCTCTCTGACTTCATGTAGGTGTTCCATGTTTAGATATGGACGCCATATGAACTGAAGAAGAGAAAAATATTAGACAATAAAATAATTGATATAAAATCTAAATTGATTTGTTTAGAGGCCTTACATCTGCAGCTGTTAGGTGATCTAATAGATTGCGATATTGAATGATACAATGTTTAGGACATCTATTGTAACTCACACCCTTAGCCGACCATATAAACAACAAGAAGTTCAAATTCAATTAGTTAGACACAATAATTGGTAAGGTGAAAAAACTAATAATAAGTTATTAACTTACTTTTGTGCATACGGGAAGGAAAAGCTGTTGTGGTAGACGGGCATTGGGGATAGCAATCTAGACCAACTCCAAGCTTGGAGCAAAACGGCGCATCCGAAAAAAGTAGATGTGTTTTTTTGGCGCACTTACACAAAGAGCTATACAAATAAGACAGACAAGCGGAACCCCAACTATACTCTCTTATTTTATCTAGATCTCTCAATAAGGGTAAATACATAATGTGCATAGAAGAACCAGTGCCTTCGGGAAATAAAAATAAACCAATTAAAATCATAAGATAACACTTGGTTTTCATTATTTTCATATCTTCTGTATAATATTCATCTAATATAAAACCGGCGTACCATGATTTTAAGCGCGAAAGTAAGATACCTTGGCCTCTTGAGCTCTCATCTAGCAAGTCTCCACCCAAAAGTTCCTCACAAATTGATGATTCAAGGTTTGTTGGTCCATTGACCGCCTTACCATCAATACGCAAACCGAGTAACATGTACACATCCTCTAAGGTCACGGTATATTCACCGGTTGGAAAAAAGAAGGTGTGTGTCTCTGGGCGCCATCTCTCTTGCAAATCTAGTATAAACTTTGCATCAACCGAGTAAGACATGATTTTGCTTACATGTCCGAAACCGGCGAGCTCAATATATGGTTTAATTAGTTCGTCGGGTGCAACATATTCATGGGAACGAGGGCGAAATCTAGAGACATCCTACATAATTGTCAATTTAGAAACAAAATTAATAGAGACATTAAGAATTAATAGAGACTAAAATTAACAAAATTAATAGAGACAAAGTCAATAAAAATTAATAGAGACTAAAATTAACATTGTCAATAAAAATTAACAAAGTCAATAAAAATTAACAAAGTCAATAAAAATTAACGCTTACATAATTCGCGATATTTGCGACAGTGCCTCTATGCGTTTCACCCATTGTCAACAAAGCCATTATAACTGATAAAATCAGAATCAGATAACTGGTATTATTGACACTCTAGACTTCACTTTTACCTCTCTGCAACAAGTATTTATCAGATGATGTATTTACCAATGCCTCAAGCTTCCTTATATAGTGAGTTAGGAGTCACATGTGAGAATATCATCTTGAACCATGTCGCCAGATGAATTGGCGACTGCCCTCAGCCTATACAAAGGGTCGCCAGTCTAATTTGAGAGTGCCTGGTAGTCTGACCCATAGTTGTGCACATAGCTGGGGTTGCTTCATGCATGCATAGCATGCTGACACCCTTCTGGCAACACAGTGTCATAAGGCCTACTTCCTATCGCCATTTAATGTGGCGACTTCATTATATTCCTGCACCCTGTCGCCAATTAATGTGGCGACTTCATTAAATGCATTGATCATGTCGCAATTAAGGTGGCGAGTGTGTTACGTGTTAATATGTATATTAATATATCTCATGTATGCATATTAATATGTTCCCAAAACAAGTAAAATTAGTAAGTCTGTCTCTAACAAGTCTTTTTGGTATGTCATCTGCACAGAGATACATTGTTAACGCCCACTACAACGGAGAGACATATGTCTCCGATGTATCTGGGTTTGGTTTTCAAAACACCGATACTGTCCGATTCCCAATCAATAGAAACACAAGTTTCTTGCATTTCAAAGAAAGATTGGAATTGAAATTAGGGCTTAGTCCTATAGCACAAATAATATATCAAAACCCAGTTTTTTTTAAACCAACCACGTTAAATTTTATCCACTTAAATTGCGAGATGACAAAGATGTTGAAAATATGTTCGTTAGTCACAAACATTCTGGTTTCAACTACATTGAGTTGTATACGTTCCTCCAACAAAATATTCCATCTCAACAGTCTCAGATCATAAATCAATCAACAGGTGTAGACTTAGATGAAACCGAAACAGAATATCCAGATGAAACTGAACCGGAGGTCAACATCGTTGATGAAGAAGAAGAAGGAAGTGAGACGCTGGTCGATAAGATGTTGAACGACAACGTTAAGGATGACGATCAAGTTCCAATACCTCTAGGTCATGTATATTGTCCGCCTCAACATATGACAAACTTGGACTTGCAAGACGATGATCCATCCGCAGATATGTTTCACAACCCGTATATGTGGTCAGGGAATGAATTAAAAGAAGGAGACAAGTTTCGTACCAAAGAAGATTGTGTACGAGCCATAAAAAAATATTACATGGATAACTCTGTTGATTATAGTGTACACCGAACGAATTCGAGAAGGTATGTCATTATTTGTCGTAATCCACTTTGCAAGTTTTGGCTTGCTGCGTCTTATAGAAAGAGAAGCGATTCTTGGAAGATAGCTTCCATAGAGCCACCTCATAATTGCACTGCCACAAATATTCTTCAAGATCATCGAAAGCTAAGCGCATAATTGATATGTCAAGACATTTTTCCGCTTATTAACAAGGATCGTTCAGTCAAGGTGAGTATAATAATCTCTCATATCGTGACGCGGTATAATTATACTCCCTCGTACAAGAAGGCGTGGATTGCAAGGACAAAGGTTGTTGAACAGGTATTTGGCAACTGGGAGGATTCGTACAAGGAATTACCGCAATTTTTGGTAGCCCTAAAGAAATACACACCGGGAACTGTTGCAATCATGCAGACAGTGCCGACATGTAGGTTATATGGAACTATTGTTGATGAAAATGTCATCTTTCACCACCTCTTTTGGTCGTTTCAACCATGCATAAAAGGTTTTGCATTCTGCAAACCTGTTATTCAAATTGATGGAACATGACTCTACAGAAAATACAAGGGCACCTTGCTTATGACAGTTGCACAAGACGACAACAATAATATCTTACCTATAGCCTTTGCTCTAGTTGAGGGTGAGACCGCTTCTGCTTGGAGTTTCTTCCTTGAGAATCTCAGAACACATGTCGCTCCATAAGCCAATCTCTGTTTAGTTTTAGACAGGCATGCTGCTATAGAGAGTGCTTACAATAACCATGTTAACGGGTGGCATAATCCTCCTTCTACTCATGTATATTGCATTAGAAATATTGCAGAAAACTTCATGCGTGCAATCAAAGACAAGAACCTTCGCAAAAAAGTTGTGAATGTCAGGTATGCTCTAACGCAACCAACATTTCAATACTACCTTACGAAATTAGGATGTCAAATGCAGATGCAGGGAGCTGGTTGGATAAAATTCCACTGGAAAAGTGGGCAAGGGATTTTGATGGTGGGTGTCATTGGGGCCACATGACGACAAACCTTGTGGAGACCATGAACGGAGTATTAAAAGGAATTAGAAACCTTCCAATCACCGCTTTGGTGAGATCAACCTATTATAGGTTAGCATCACTTTTCGCAACAAGAGGCGAAAGATGGAGTGCAGTGTTAACGTCGGGTCAAGTATTCAGTGAAAGAATAATGAAATTGATGAAAGAGGATACTATCAGAGCCAGCACACATGCAGTTATAGTCTTTGACCGTCATAGACAAACATTCAGTGTACAAGAAACAATGTACCATAATGAGGGGAGGCCCAATTTATCCTATGCTGTCAGACTAAACAGATGTTGGTGTGACTGTGACAAGTACCAGGCCTTCCGTGTACCTTGCTCACATGCCATTGCAGCATGCGCACATGCTCGTCAGGATGATTATGGTTATCTATCTGATGTTTACAAGGTGATTAATGTTATGAATCTATACAACGAAGGCTTCACAATGCTACCAATGGAGGATTATTGGCCTCCATACCAAGGTGACATAGTTTGGCACAACGATGAGATGAGAAGAAAGAAAAAGGGACGCCCAAACAGCAAGCGTATAAGAACCGAAATGGATACCGTTGATAAAATGATAAGATTATGCAGTATACTTCGTCAGCCCGGGCATAACCGAAAAAATTGTCCCAATGTCGAAAGAACATCTGCATCATGATTTAACTTATCGTTTCATTTTTTGTAATCAAATATTTTCATATATTAATGAGTCTTTGTTACAACAAGACTAACAACAAACAAACTAACAACACACAACACGTACGACACTTAAAACAACTAACGGAAAAGAAACATTAAACGTTCCTAACTGATTATGATAATAAAACTAGTTTCATTCGGTCCAAACATGACTTCCCTCGCATCTTTGTCAGTCTTAACACGAACCCATCCACGTAGCCGATCAAGTCTCTCGATACTTCAGATTTTTTCCCCTTCACCAATGTCTCCTACTAACCACTAATTCAGCTCCTTCTTAAGTTGATTGAAACTTTGTATGTTCCAAAACAACATGTCCATCAGAGGCTTCTCTCTCGAATAGACGATTTTTCCCCACCGGCGACAATACATGTTGTTCTGGACTGGACCAATGGATAGAATTGGCCCAATAAGCCTCTGCTAAAGAGCGGCCCAAATCGCCTAAGTCCAACCCACAGAAGGGCAAAAGTTACCTTTCTGCCCCTCCTACCGGGCAAGGAACATAACGTTCCTCCCCGGACATTCTGCCCAACGTGCACAGCTTCAGTGCTCCCCGACAGCCATGGGCAGATGCCCGAAACTAAGCATATGCCCGACATAACGGCTAGTTTTGGACACCCTGCCCGTCGTAACGGCTAGTTTGGGCAGCGACCGATTCTTTAGGGAAAACGGTTATTTCGCCCCGAAAATAGGACCGTTAGCCACGCGCTTAGAGCCCTATATAAACCCTCTCACTTGAGAGGGTCAGGTATCAAATATTCACCCTTCGAACTAATACTTTGTACTTGCCCCTTTTCTCTGACCCTTTCTTACTTGAGCGTCGGAGTGCCTTGCAGGTACACCACCACCTCTCCTCAATCACATACCGGACAGCCAGTACGACCAGCACCCATCCGGACACCTCCATAATGACCAGCCCGCGTGGATCAGTTCGCGTACATCGGATCAGTGGCGCCGTCTGTGGGAACTTCTTGTTCTCCCCTTCTTTCATTCCTCCTCGGAAACCGAAAGATCAAAACATATTCTCTTTGATCCGCCCACGCATGGCTGCCCAGAATTCTGCGATAGGTGCTGACACCACTGTTCTCGTCCCCATCAACAAGATGGACGTTGATGGCCATTCTTTGTTACTTTCTGACCCCCGTTTCCGTCGGGACGGGGCTACTGCATCTCCAACTCACCCTCCCACCGGGCGAGGAGACGTCCAGATCCCATCGGAAGACCGGCCAGTTCCCGGTCCGCCCAGCGCCGACTTGGCCGTAGCAGCCCTTCTGGAAGCTGTTAACCGCACCAACCTCCTCATCCTATAACAAGGAGAAAGGATAGGAGCTCTTGAGGAGGCATCTTTCCCAAGATCCTCTCCTCCCCGGAATAAAGCCCGAAGATCCAAAAGCCCGCCCCCTAGGCGAGGAGAAGACCGTACGGTTAGGCACGAGCCTGAGATACGACCCACTCGCAAGCGCGACCAGATCTCCCCGCGAGATCGATCCCCGTCGAGACGTAAAAGAACGAGGCAAGATAGGCCCTCCCCGCCGGGCAGACCTCGTGACCGGACCCGTTCACCCTCACCTCGCAGAAACTGTCGCCGCGAGCGCAGACGACGGTCACCATCAGAGCCAAGTTCAGATAGCGACGACGAACCTCGCGGCCCGTTGTCCCGGGAGATCCAGCAACCCGCCTTCCTAAGGGGCTGGAGAAGCCTCCGTCGCTGGGGACGTACAATGGAACCGCCGACCCGGACGAGCATATAGAGAACATCGACGCTCTCTTGGATTACAGAGGGGTACGGGGAGCCATCAAGTGCCGCCTGTTCCCGACCACGCTCCGTAAAGGAGCAATGACGTGGTACAAGCAGCTGCCCGAGGAGTCCATCACGTCATGGAGACAGCTGGGGAGGATCTTCTCCCGTCACTTCACTGCTTCACGACGCCACCCCAAGACCGAGGCGTCCCTGGGAGCCGTCGTACAAGGCAAAGATGAGCCTCTCCGGGCTTATATCGAGCGCTTCAACAAGGAGGCTATTCAGGTACCAACGACCGACGCCATGAAGAAATTCTTGCTCGAGCAAGGGTTACGTCCCGGTTCTGATTTCGCGAAAGCCATCGGCCTCGACCCACCGAGGAATCTCAATGCACTTCTCCACCAGGCCCAGTCACATATACAGTACGAGGAGAAAGTCGCTGCCCACTCGGTCCGGACATCTCGCAACCAAGAAGGTGCCCGGACGTCCAGAGTTAAAGAGCCCTCGACGTCCCGTCGAGGAGACAAGAGACGCGACGATCGACCTCGCGATACACGCGAGCAGAGAGCACCCTCCGGGCGATTCCACGATTATACCCCCCTCACTGCCTCGAGGGAGAAAATACTGTCCGAGTGCGCCAACTCGGAGTTCAAACAGGCGGGAGTCCGTTTCCCCAAGCAGCTGCCGGTCAGACCAGGGATGGACAAGTCCAAGTACTGCCGTTTCCACAAGAGTCACGACCATACAACGGAAGAATGCATCCACCTCAGAGATGCCATAGAGATCCTCATTCGCGACGGCCATCTGAAGCAGTTCGCAAAAAAGAAGGACGCTCCCCGGCAAGAGGCCCAGGAAAGCAAAAAGGTCGCAGAGGAAATTCCGCCCTCCGACGACGCCAACGTCCAGGTCGCTATGTCCGTGACCCGACCAGAAGACTTTCGCATCCCGGACGATCTGCTCGCATCCACATACCTCGCTGCCAGCAGCCCATGGGAGGCATTCCCGTCGGCCATGGTGATCTCCGGGGGTGGATTCAACAAAGTCACAGTTGGCTCAGTCAAAAGGAGATTCGACCAACTGATCAGCAAAAGCTCCAACGAGGTCACCACGCTGGACACCACGCACAAAGGGTCCGCTCCCATTTCCTTCTACAAGGAAGAACTCCTCGGCGGGGCACCGAATTCGAACATCTCACTGCTTATCCGGGCAAGGATGGCAAATTTCGATGTCCGAAGGATACTCGTGGACCAAGGCAGTTCGGTTAACATAATGTACAACCACCTGTTCGAGACATTGCAGCTGAATGACTCTCACCTCACTCCATACGTCGGATCCGACCTGCAAGGGTTCAACGGAGCGGTGACAAAGCCCCGAGGTTACGTAGAGCTCATCGTAACCTTCGGTTCAGGAAAGACAACCCGAGCAATCAAGGCACAGTTTCTGGTAATCGATTGCCCGTCACTATACCAGTGCATCTTCGGAAGGCCAACCCTGGCAGAGTTGATTGCAGTACCTTCCACCGTACATCTCAAAATGAAGTACTACATTTCTGAAGGGATGGTCGCCACCCTCCACGGCGACATCGAGGCTGCCCGCCGCTGCTTTGAAGCAGCGTCAAAGGGACTTAACACCATCTCGGCGAAGCCAAGAGCATCTGGTCGTCCCCCCCTTCCCAGCAGCTCCGAGCAGCCAAGACCACTTCCCCAGGTCGAATCAATCGATCTAGACAGCCGGTTCAACGAAGAAGATCGCGCCAAGGTTCCAACGCCGTCGGGCAGTAAGTCCGACAACAGCGGCCATCTCCTACGACCTGTCCCAGATGGCAACTTCGAGATCGTTCCGTTCGGAGAAGACCCCCAACGGGGAGTGAAGATCGGAGCAAATCTGCCCGACCTGGCCAGAAGATAACTGAAAGCGTGCCTCCGCGAAAATGCAGACCTGTTCGCGTGGAGCGCTGCTGAGATGCCCAGATTGGACCCCTCCGTCGCCTGCCATCAACTCACGATCGACCCGACCATCAAAGCCGTTGCCCAGCGCAGAAGGAAGCAATCCCCGGAGAAGACAGAAGCCGCGGAGAAAGCTGTCAAAGACCTTCTAGAAGCTAGGTTTATTTCCGAGGCCAAATATACTACATGGCTCTCTAATGTTGTACTTGTACGAAAAAATAATGGCAAATGGAGGATGTGCGTTGATTATACTGATGTTAATAAGGCCTGTCCGAAGGACGCCTACCCCCTCCCCAATATAGACAAACTCGTAGATAATTCGGCCGGTTTTAAACTGTTATCGTTCCTCGACGCCTACTCGGGCTACAACCAAATACCAATGGCCGCGAGTGATAAAACTTACACAGCCTTCATGACCGAATCGGGCAACTATTACTACAACGTAATGCCCTTCGGACTGAAGAACGCCGGCGCTACATACCAACGAATGATGAACAAAGTCTTCCACGAACAGATAGGCGACATGCTCGAGGTATACATGGACGACATGATCGTCAAATCCCACGAGGAACTAGACCATGTCGCCCACCTCCGCAAAATTTTCGAGCAGGCAAGGAAATACCAAATGCGCTTCAACCCGGAGAAGTGCACGTCGGGGTACGAGCAGGTAAGTTCCTCGGTTTCTACCTAACAGAACGAGGAATAGAGGCTAACCCCGACAAATGTCGGACATTCTCTGAGTTCCCAACGCCCACGTCTAAAAAGAACATCCAATCCCTCAACGGAGTGCTGACCTCGCTATCCCGCTTCGTCGCAAAGTCCGCCCAGCACGCCCTTCCTTTCTTCAAGCTCTTGCGGAAGGAAGCAGCGTTTGAATGGACCGAAGAATGCGAGGCGTCCCTCCTCCACTTGAAGCAAGCTCTATCGGAACCGCCCGTGTTGTCACGACCAGATACCGGGGAGGTCTTGTTCCTGTACCTCGCCGTCTCCGCCGAGGCCGTTAGCGCCGTTCTCATCCGCGAAAATCCTAGCGGGCAAAAGCCGTTATATTTCATGAGCAAGGCACTGCAGGACACAGAATTGAGATATCAACAGATAGAGAAGGTAGCATTGGCCCTCGTCAACGCTGCCAGATGACTAAGACACTATTTCTTGGCCCACACGATCATGGTGAGGACAGATCAGCCCATCAAGCAGCTACTGGGACGGCCAGACATGGCCGGGCGAATGCTCAGATGGTCGCTAGAACTGTTCGAATTTGGCATCCAGTACGAAAGCAGGAAAGCTCTTAAGGCTCAGGCCCTGGCCGATTTCGTAGCAGAGGTAACTTTCTCAAATTCCTCGCCCCACCTAGTGAACAGATGGACCAACTATGTGGACGAAGCATCCAGCTCTAGTGGCAGCGGGGCAGGCGTAATTCTGGAAAACGACGAAGGAACCATAGTCGAGGCTTCCCTCACATTGTCTTTTCCCACGTCGAAAAACCAGGCCGAGTACGAAGCCTTCCTCGTCGGACTACGCCTAGCCGAAGACCTGGGGGCCGAGGAAGTCATCATCTGCACGGATTCGCAGCTCATAGCCAACCAGGTATCCGGGGAATATCAAGCCAAAAACGACAGTCTCTCCGAATACCTCACCATCGTCAGAGAAAAGATGTCGAAATTCAGAACAGTGGAAGTAAGACACGTTCCACGCGAACACAACGTACGAGCAGACGTATTGTCAAAACTGGCAAGCACCAAGAGGAAAGGCGGAAACAGGTCAGTCATCCAAGAGATACTTCCCCGGTCCAGCATCACTAAGGGATCTTCGACCCTACACGTACACGCGATCGGGGATAGCGATTGCTGGATGACCCCCGTATACAACTACCTCACCAAGGACGAACTTCCAGAGGATCCCAAGGAGGCCAGCACCATCAAACGAAGGGCCTGCTCGTACGTTATCCTCGAAAACAAACTCTACCGGCGGGGCTTCTCCATCCCACTTCTTAAATGCATAGAAGAGGAGGTCGTCCCCCACGTATTGCGAGAAATCCATGAGGGCATCAACGCCCAACACCTCGGAGGAAAGTCCCTTGCCCGTAAGGCCCTCCGAGCAGGGTACTATTGGCCGACCATGCAACAAGACGCCAAGGAGCATGTGAAGAAATGCGACAAATGCCAACGGCACGGGGATATGCACCTAGCTCCGCCAAACGAACTAAAAAGCATGACCTCCCCGTGACCATTCGCCTGGTGGGGCCTGGACATCCTAGGACCCTTCGTGACGGGGTCCAGCCAAAACAAATACCTGATAGTGGGCGTAGATTACTTCACAAAGTGGATAGAAGCAGAAGCTTTAGCCAAGATAACAGCGCTCAATATTCTGCGCTTCTACAAGCGGAATATACTTACCCGGTTTGGGATCCCCCAAGCAATTGTCACGGACAATGGAACACAATTCACAGACAAAAAATTCCAAGACTTTGTCGCACACCTCGGAACAAGGCAACACTTCGCTTCCGTAGAGCATCCCCAAACCAACGGGCAGGCAGAGGCGGCCAATCGTGTCATACTGCGCGGCCTCAAGCGAAGACTGGACAAAACAAAGAAAACCTGGGTCGAGGAGCTTCACAGTGTCCTGTGGGCATACCGCACCACTCCCCAGTCCACCACCGGGGAGACACCTTTCCGTTTGGCATATGGCACTGAGGCAGTCTTACCCATTGAAATCCACGTACCGTCCAGGAGGATGGAATCACCCCTGGACGAGGAAATGAACGACGAAGCGATAAGAGAGGAGCTCGACCTCGTCGAGGAAATCCGAACGGGAGCAGCCCTCCGCGAGGCATCTCTTAAGCAAAAAATAGCGATCAGGCACAACGCCAAAGTCTTCCGACGGGAGTTCGACGTGGGCAGCCTTGTCCTGCGAAGAAACCACAAGGACTCCCGCGAAGGTAAACTGGCGGCCAACTGGGAAGGACTATACCGAGTCCGCGCCAAAACGGGGAACGACGCATACTTCCTCGAAGACCTCGACGGGGAAACTCTCCCTCGACCATGGAACGCTGAAAAACTTAAGCAATACTACAGCTAAAAGGCACAAGAAGCTTCCTCGCGTCACAAGGCCGTCTAACGGCCATCATGCTCGTTCAGGTACAAACGACGCATACGTACAAAGTGGAATCCCGCTCAAATAAATGAGTCGGAGCTCCGCTCGTCGGCGGTCCTCGATCGAGCACCGCCTTCGCCCAAGTACCATGATTGGCAGAACCCCAACTCGCGATGGGACGTTCACGCCGCGACCTCAGGCCTCAATCGCGACCTGAGATCCGCAACCTCGCCAGGATCTTCCCCGGCTGTTCGACCAGTTCCCCGCACTAGCGAATTCATAACGCAACGAGCAATCTGTCAAAAATAAGCCTTGTTGACAAACACACCCTCCGACGGGCAGTCACACATTCACAACTAAAACAAAGTTCAACAGTATAAACAGAAGTTGTATAAATTAACCGGGCATTAAATTAAAAGGCCACAAGGGCCAAAGATTGTGCTTGTTACATTAAAAAGGGGGCCACGCCCCCAGAACAAAAATAAGATTACAACGAGTTCAACGGCACGCAGGCCGGACAAGATACAACTAAGCAACAAAAACTCTTCAGTCTTCCACACGCTCGGTTGACGCAGCTTCAGGCCTCGGCTCCTCCACGGGCTGCTCCTCGATATGTTCCTCGGGAGTATCGAGAACAAGACCCTCGGGCAGGACAATGCGGCCACCCTCCACACGAGCTAGGTAGTGAGTACCCCTGGTCGAAATCTCGAGCCCAGGGTTCACCACTCGCAACTGGGCCACCGCACTATCAAAAGACTCTGCGGCCACAGCAATACCATCATCCTCGGCCTGCAGAATGCCAGCGACCAGCTCTGCCCGAGTCTTCAACACTCTTATCTCCTCTGGTTCGTCATCACCCGGGGCATTGGCCGCCATCAACTCCGCGTTCAACTCCTCGGACGCCTTCTTCTCCGACCTTAGCTTAGTGACTTCCTCCCTCAGCGTTGTCGCCTCTTCCTTGGCTTTCTTCGCATCACGGGCACTCCGGACCTCCTCTTTCAGCGTCGCTTCGGAGGCCCGAGCAGCAGTAAGCTCAGCCTCGAGCACGTGGTCCCCCTCAGTGTACACAGCTGCCATCTCGAGCATCCTCACGAGAGCAGAAGCATCCCTGGCCACCATCGCCCTTTTGCCCGTGCGATCCATGTTCCCCGGGCTAAGAGATTCAGCCCGAGGAACAACCAAGGTATTACCCTCGAAGAACCTCATATCGTTGATGCACGGAGGAAGTTCGAACTTCCCCTTCTCAACTGCCCCCCTCAGATCCACCGTATCTGTTGTCCGGAGGCGCTTCGGTCGCCCGACTAAAGGCAGCGGAGAATCCCGTGGACAGGGAGTGGGAGAACAGGAGGTCCCCGGAGCAGTTTGAATAGGGGGAGGCGCACGAGCACCAGCAGCAGTCCGGGTCTTGGAGGGAGTCGCTCCAGCCTTGCCCCTCGCCATGGCATTCCTCACCACACGGTCACGGGCTTGAGGCATCTCACCTGCACAAATAAAACAAGCGCGTCAGAAACGGGGAAGAAAGAATAGCAAATAAAGTCTAAGTAACTAAATCTACCGAGCAGCGTCGTGACATCCGCAGAAGTCTTGCACTCCAGCAGTGCCTTGACGGGGATAAACCGGCGCTCGACCCTTTGACTCCCATCCTCCTCGAAGATAGGATTACCCTTGCTCGTCCAACAGGTCGCGAGCTGAAAGGAGTTGACCCACTTCACCAGGGTCTCGTAAGACGCGGCATCCTGCCCGCGTAAAGCACTCGGCTCAAGAACATAGGCACTGGGCTTCTTTGAGAAGTGGTCGGGTGTCCAGCGGATTGGAAACTTATACACCCTCTCCTCGACGTACTTCCCCTCCTCGGTGAGCATCTCCTCTCCGTTCTCGTCACATTCTAACTCCCAGGCATACACGTTGTCCTGAGAAGCTTCGGACAGAGGCTCGACGATGTAGTACCGTCTCTTGAAGTTTCAGATGGACTCCGAGAACGGCTTGAACAGTTTTTTGGGCTGCTTCAAAGAGACCCATCCGTACCTCTTCCCCGTCAGCTGCCGCTGTAGGTGGAAAACAGCAAAGAACAAAGGGATGGTGGGCCCCAAAGCAAGGTGCTCGCACACCAACTCAAAAGCCCGTATGAAGGCCAGCGAATTGGGGTGGAGTTGGGAAGGCGCCAACTTCAGATGATGGAACACCGACCGCTGGAAGTCAGTGAAGGGCAACCTCAGCCCCAGTTCTTTGAAGACATATTCGTACATCCCGAAGCAGTCCCCGAAGCTCGAGCAGATCCGCTCGCCCACACTAGGCAGAAGCACCCTTCATTCACCTGAGGGCCCCACCTCAGTAAAAGCGTCCGCCGCAAACCTCGCAAACGTGGAAGTGTGTTCGGAAGGCTCGGCCACCTCCCACTCTTCCGGGCAGAACGCGTCTACGTCCTCTTCCATTACATCTTCCTCCACGACCCCCAGGTCATCTCCCTCCTCAGCATCACTCGCTTCCCCCTCGACGTCGCTCGATGAATTCGAAGCCGACGAACTCGAGGACGCAGAACTCGAGGCCGTTGCACTGCTGCTCTCATCGGAGACAGTCTCTTCGGACGTAACGGGGATAACCTCCCTCTCGGGCTCCATCGCCACTATGATCACCTGAAAAAGCAGAGAAAGGCAGTGAATTCGACAGGAAATCAAATCCACCCTTCCACCGCTAAGACAAGTGAAAGGGCACGCGAAAGGCTAGGAACTACGTCCCCGGCCTAAGCCCTAACATCAAACAAAGAAGGACAAAATATCCCCGCGCCTGTACCCAGATTCCGTCGAAACTCTACCGGAATCTGGAAACGTCCTAGCGGGAAACTCACCAAATCCATCAACGGATGATAGAACGCGATGGTCACGACTCGCAACCACCACGTAGGCCACCACGACCACCAAACGTACTACCTAATCCGGCGAGACATTCGGTACAGAAAAAAGGCAGAACCTCCGCCCACCACCAACACTCGCCGGAAATCTACCTATTTTGCCATCTAGAACTAACCCTAGCCGCATGAAATCTACCACTTACAACAAAAGGAAGCAAAACAAGCAAAAAATCAGGATACTTACTTGATTTTACTAGAAGAAAGTGGAAGAAAACGGCTGCTCGAAACTTGTCACGGTGGTCGGCACGACGGTCGGATGCTTGAAGAAGATGACGGGCAAACGCACTGGTGACGAGGAAGAATCAGAAGAAGGAAAAGTGGAAAATGGGACGGTTTCCCCCATTTTATACCAAGGGGCACGTACACACACGCGCTCGTAGGCAATAATGACTGCCCACTAGCCATAATTGCCTAGGTAACTGCTACACAGGTCTCGATGCACACGTGGCGACCCAACGTTTTCCATTCCATCTGACGCGTCACCTCCCCGAATACCGGGCAAGATGGAATCGACCACGAATATCGCGGACACGGAGAACCACGAGCACCTCGAGGAAGTCGTCCTCGTATCCAACGACGGCTTCATGATAGTTCCCCGGGACAACGAGGAGTCCTTAAGTCATCACTCCCATGCTCGGGAGCAACGACTTGGGGGCTCCTGTTCTGGACTGGACCAATGGATAGAATTGGCCCAATAAGCCTCTGCTACAGAGCGGCCCAAATCGCCTAAGTCCAACCCACAGAAGGGCAAAAGTTACCTTTCTGCCCCTCCTACCGGGCAAGGAACATAACGTTCCTCCCCGGACATTCTGCCCAACTTGCACAGCTTCAGTGCTCCCCGACAGCCATGGGCAGATGCCCGAAACTAAACATATGCCCGACATAACGGCTAGTTTTGGACACCCTGTCCGTCGTAACGGCTAGTTTGGGCAGCGACCGATTCTTTAGGGAAAACGGTTATTTCGCCCCGAAAATAGGACCGTTAGCCACGCGCTTAGAGCCCTATATAAACCCTTTCACTTGAGAGGGTCAGGTATCAAATATTCACCCTTCGAACTAATACTTTGTACTTGTCCCTTTTCTCTGACCCTTTCTTACTTGAGCGTCGGAGTGCCTTGCAGGTACACCACCACCTCTCCTCAATCACATACCGGACAGCCAGTACGACCAGCACCCATCCGGACACCTCCATAACGACCAGCCCGCGTGGATCAGTTCGCGTACATCGGATCACATGTTATCAGTAGAACAATGATATGAAATGAGATGTGGAACTAAATGATCAGAACACCTCTATTTATACGAAAAAAATTCAGTTTCTAGGGAGCCTTCAGATGAATTGACGACTCCCTTTAACTTTTGAACCAAGTCGCCAATTGGATTGGAGACTGCATGAGGTGTCTCCAATCCAATTGGCGACACCCTTTAACCCTTAACAAAGGATCGCCAATTGGAATGACGCCCTTATGTAAACACAAATCCTAACTGGGATACTTTGGGAATATTTTTGAAAAATTGGATATTTTGGAAATTTTTTTTTAAAAGTGAGTTATTTGAGTAAAAAATTTGTCTTCTGCTTCAAACTTTTAAATAAAATATAAAACTCTCTTATATATTCTTTCCTCTTAGTATTTGTATACATGATCATAATCATCTCATCTTTCAAGCCAACTAATCAGATGGGGTTACTGTATACTTATTGTAAACCGATCATACTTTATTATTATTATTATTATTATTATTATTATTATGAATGTAAGAATTATCCTTAATTATCAAAAACTAAAAAAATCATAGCGTTAATTTATAATTAATTCTACACATGTAGAATTAATTTGGCACCTCCAAAGATGAAACCAAACTTACAGAAAGTATTTCATATTATTTCAGCATGTGTTGCACACTTCACACTCTTTGTAAAATTTGCTTCATTTATTACTATTATTCAATTAATTGCATAAATATAAACCATGTCCTTTCAAGATATGATATTTCATTGGCTAAAAAAAAAATTCTGTCCTTTCAACGGTGTGTACAAATTTCCGCAAAATTTTCAAGTCATTATTATAGCAACTTATACTCGATAATAGCATGTTTGTCAGAAGTAACCATCCGTTTGATATTGGTGTTAACTTCAAAAACTTTTAAACACTAAACAAATTGGTGAATTGAGCAAAAATATTATTGAGAAGACCTGGATAAATCAATTTTATGCTCATGAAGTTAGGTCGTTCTGATAAACCAAACTCCTTGTGTGCATCAAACACATGAAACGATTGAATGAATCTTCTGAAATAGCATCCATATAACAAGTGAGTATGCCAACGCTATCGCACCATTTCACCATCCAGTAAAACCAATTTCTTGAATGAACAATGTGTATGTAGTTTCATTTGGCAAACATCCTCTCTGAATCATAACAGCAAGCCCCTCTATGATTCTTTGCACCTTGCACAAACCAAGAAGAGCAGTATTGTAACTAATAACAGTAGGCTGACACTTGCATCTCTTCAACATGTCAACCAACAACTCAATTGCCTGAATAACCTATCCATCTCTGCACAAGCCAGAAACAAGTGCATCATACGTGATCCCTTCAACACATTCTTAGCCTCGTCTAGTTTTGCCATTACAAAGCGAACTAATCAACGTGCTGAATGTCACAAGATTCGGCTCACAAGTCACAACCTTTATCCAAAATATCAGACATCAAACTCTTCCCGGCTTCCCATTTACCTTCATTTAAAAGACCCCTCAACAAAATATTGTTAGTACCCACACCAGCAACACAACCCTTATTACTTATACTAGTAAGAAACTCAAGTTCTATCCAATATATAACCCTTCCCTACACATACCATTAACAACAACATTGTAATTAAACATACGGGTCGAAGCCCTCTAAACAGCATCTCATCCAAAAGCTCCATAGCCTCTCATCATTACCACCCTAAATATTAGTTGCTTCAATCAATATAGTATAAGTTACAACAGTTGGCCTACAATTATCTTTCAACAACTGATCCATAACCCTTAAAGCCAAGCCAAGTTTTACCCTCCAGCAGATTCCCAATGAGAATATTAATTATATGTAACAATATCAGGTAAAAAGCCTCTCTTTTTCATTCTATCAAGCACCTTATTAGCATTATCAACTCTGTCAGCTTTACAAAACCTGCTTATAACTGCATTATAAGTGAAAATATAAGGCTCAGAATGAATAGCTTTTTCGATTTTCTTTGAATTGAAAAAACCCTTTATTAAATTTGTGCCAAGAATAACATCATCTTACAATCATATACAACTATAAATTTAATATGCATTACATGTTCCGATAGAGCTAACAAATTATTGTTGAGTGTCATCAACCAGAAATGAACATAAACCGAGTGAATACTTCAACACAAATGCAAGGGACCAGTAAGTTAAATTATGATTCACATGCAATGCAAGAGCAGAGCCTCACCAAGATTTACCCCGCCTAGGATTTTATAATAACATACAATGGACCAAGATACACACACCAGACCCATAGATCAAATGGATCACCAAAATAAAACTTTCCACGTTCTATCAAATATTATATGCTCCTCCAGTAATGTATCATGGTCAAAAAAGAATCATAGTGTAATCAAGCGTTCAAGTGTTTCAGGGTCTCCAGCCCCACAGGATGTTGAAAATACAAACCAACCCAAGAAGTAATAGCTCACAGCTACAAGGCTTCCATCTAATGATTGAAACAGTGACACTAAACAAGGTTTCGGGACAAGTTGTAACCATAATTATATACATGCTCTTGCTGGTACCCTGATAGTAGTCCCAATTTCACTAAGGTATATGACTAGTGTTAGATTGTGAGTTAACAAACAAACAAACACAAAGCCAGTAGAACATAAAAAACAAACACTTCAATTTAATCATTTCAAAAGCAACAGTTTTACATGATTTCTCAAATAAAAGCTTCAAACTAAATACTTTTGATAGGTACAATATTAAGTATAAATTGTATGGGTTAAGGAGAGAAAAATAAGTTCAGGTAGATGAGAACACAATTTAACATTTAAGATTCGCATTTTCCAAATACATTTGTCCATTCATTGATGGCTTATTGCCCTTTTAATGATAGGTTACATGCGGTAAGGGAGTCAACAATATAAAGTTAGCCTGCACCTCTTATACATAATGCACATTAGTAGTGTGTAAATAACAAAAATGAAAGAAAAAAGAATGGATCAACAGGTACTCAGCTTTGAGGAAGATGCGGCTCGATCTCTGTCAATCATGGATTTAATATAGAATTCACCTGCTTTGTATGATGACCTTACCATGGGCCCAGATGCCACATATCGAAATCCCTATCAAAGTAGAATTAATCAATCATTTATACCAAATGATCAAGTTATGATTACTGCTACAAGAAGTGTTTAATATATTGAGCTTTTACAAAAATCAACATGATGCAGGATGCAACAATTAAAAGGAGAGAAGTGTGCCATGATTATGCTTGAATCGTAATGTACAGAATACAAGTTACAGACTTACAGTATTACAATTAAATATATATAGGAACTAGGAAGGGCCACCAGGAGTGCTTACTTAGTAACTGTTACTGGTAAGTACTGTTACTGGTAAGTACTGTTAATTAACTACTGATTAGCAAGGCGTGTTATTTTAAACCCACTGAATATGCAAGAATGATGCTGAAAATGACTTTATCTACATCAACTTTGGAGGAACAAATATAAATTTATAAATACCAGCAAGAAGCCCAAATGTTTCATGTCATATATTGTGCACCATAGCAAAACCACCACCAAAACATTTTTGTACATGCTGACTGAAATTAGGATTTCAAGAAAGCCAGCAAAACTATGACAACTTTGGATGCTAATAGCAATTATTTCTCGTCCAGCAAAATATATTATTCCTCTTATCTACAAACAAATAAAGTACAAACAAGCAGAACCACATAAATAAATGCTATATAGACATACCATTTCCATGCCAAGAGTCTGATACTTCTCAAAGGCCTCAGGGGTGATATATTCTGATACTGGCATATGGCGCTTTGAGGGTCTCATATACTGACCAAATGTCATCACATCAACCCCAGCTGCTCTCACTTTCTCCATTGTCTTCACAATCTGGTCAGGTGTTTCCCCACAACCTAACATTATTGAAGTCTTGGTGAGGGTCCCCGCAGGGGCGTATTCCTTGGCCATCATCAGAACATCCAAAGACTGCTTAAAATTAGCCCGATGATCCCGCACCGCACTTTGAAGCTCTTCAACTGTCTCGATATTGTGCGCAAAGACATCTAGTCCGGATTTGGAAACTTTCTCTACACATTCAGCATTTCCTCGAAAATCAGGAACTGTTGCAACAAAATCAACACAACAATCATCACATGGATAAATTATAAGTAAAGTGTCCTTAATAATATACTGCCACCACTCAACCCTACAATAAAAATATGTAGAAATCAAACCAAATTTTCAGATTTATTCCCTATGCTCAAATCCCAATAAACATTATTCCTTCTTTAATTCTAGCTAAAGGCCGTACTATTAAACAGTACCAGTTCAATAGTAAACAGCAATGCATGAAAAACTCATCAACAGGAACTGCATATGTGCAAAATGTATATATACCTAAGGCTTCTATCAACATGCTAGGTTTCAATGTCTTCAGCTTCTGCACTGTTTCAGTAAAATGACCACTCCCTTGATCGGGTAAATCATCACGGTCAACACTTGTTATAACCACATAATCTAAACCCCACGACGCAATTGCCTCAGCCACATTGGTGGGCTCATCAGGGTCAGGTGGTGGAGGAGTTCTTGATGTCTTAACATTGCAAAATCTGAAAAGTAACACAAATTCATTATACTGAGTGTTCTATCAACAAAATATTCCATATACAACTTCAACAGGTTTTATAAAAGTGATTGGTGCATAACCTGCAACCTCGAGTACATGTATCTCCAAGAATCATGATAGTGGCAGTAGCAGTGCCGGTTTCTCCACCGGACCAACACTCTCCCAAATTAGGGCACTTTGCCTCCTCACAAACCGTATGAAGCTTCAATTCACGGAGCTTTTTCTTAATCTGCACATACTTCTCACCACCGGGAATTGATTCCTTCATCCATTTCGGTTTGGGAAGTGGTTTCTTCTTAGTTCCAACCTCAACAGAGTACGCGTTGTCCGATTTCAAGGAAATGAAGTCCGACAGAGACGGTGACTCGGTCGCCAGCCGAGCTCGAAGTCCGGCCAGATTCTGCTGGAATTCAGCGGCAGCGGTGGTGGTGGAAGATGAAGAGAAGCTTTTTGTAGCGTACTTGAGTTTTCCGGCGACGGTTCTAAACCGCGAATAGATCATCTCTCTCATTTCTTGACAATCACAGATTGCAGGAGCGAAGAGAGAACGCAAAATATACGGATTTCATATTTTTTTAAAAGTAATAGTATTTAATCTTATAAAAATAAATTGGGCACTGTGTTATTTAGTGGAGATTAAACTCATCAATATTTCTTATTTGTTTGAATAAATATTCGTATTTTGATTAAACTTTAATTTTGAATATTTTTAGGGGATTGAAAAAAAAATAATACCAATAAACCAAATTAGTATTCAAATTAGTTCAAATTTTAAAATCCAATCTAATCCTATATTTTAAATCTGGTGGTCCATTTAATAAAATTAAAAAAAAAATCGATAACCGTATTTTAAACCGGTTCTGCTTATTGGATACCACATTTATTTTGGATTGAATATTATTTCTCCAACGTCAACGCCTTCTTCCACAATTCCACTCCTTCAACTTCAAAACTCTAATCCCAAAATTCAACGGAATCGATGAAATCGTTCTGCAAAATCATTAAAATCATCCATTTCTATTTCTATTAATAAGTTATGGTTAGCAGTGAAGTGTAAATTTGAATTCCATTTCTATTAAATTTGAGGATTTCTTATTACACCACCCTTGTTTCTTAGGCACCAACTGAATTTCCGGTTTTGCCCCCTGATTCCGGATGTGCACATCCGGACGCACCAATTTTTTTAAAAACGTAGATTCTTTCCGGATGTGCACATCCGGAAACTTTCCTGATCTGCAGATCCGGAAAAAGGCAGAACATTATTTTTTTTTTTAAATCGGTTTTTTTGTTTGGTCGCATATGTTAATAAATCGTCGCAATTTAATATACATTTGAAGACATCAATATATATAATAAATCTCTGTCAAAATACAGCGCATACATATAATATAAATATAATACATCAAACAAAAAACTACTGCGTATGGCGAAGGATCTGTCCTGGCTCCCCTGCTCCTCTGCCCCTACCCGCCATCCTGGACCGATGTCTGCGGTACTGAAGTGCCCCCTGAGCAATCGCAATAATCCTGTCCACGGCAACTCTGGCACCAGAGCCCTCAGGGAGGTGACCGTCCGCAATGGCCTGCCTCGCTATCTGCTCTATCTGACGACAGCGTGGTAGGACATCCTGAGCGTGGTCCAGCTGAGACTGCCGCTCCTCTAATATCTCCTGATGAGCGGGTCTGGGGGGCGATCCCTCAGCAGTGGGCACCATGCATGGGTGTGAGAAGGTGTAGAACCACACGATGTACCCGGCGGCAACACTCCAGTCTGTATCCGCTCTGGTCGCCCGAGCCTCCTCCGGTACCAAGTGGGACTGGTAGTCAGCATATAGCTCATCTATCTCCCTGCGGGTCAAGCCTAGAGGAGCAGACTCATGAGGCATCCTGGGGATCGTCTGCGTGTAACCGAACTGACGCAAGACGCGCTCTGGCAGGTATCGGGCAGTAACGGTCGAACTGCATGCCAACCATCATGAGAACAAACAAACGTCATCGAACGGGCGCGTCACACGGTGCTCGGCATATGGGCAATACAAAACGTCCTCAGCAGCGATCCGATCTAGATACACTCTGAAGGGGTCCGGCGCCTGGTTCCCTCTGAGCAGGACAAATGCAGCAGCACGTGGCATAGCCTCAGTGTACCCCTGGGCACTCCCCCAACCAGTAATATAGGGAAAGTGCTGTAAAATCCACGCCTGAAATGGAAAACATAACATGGGTGTCAAACATTATAATGAATACAGAAAGAAAAGAAAAGAAAAAATCACTTAGAATATTAGATTGTTACCACGTATAGCGTACAGCTGCCTGCCACAATCTTGGCTGCCCAGCGGCAACCATCAGAGAGCCTGGAATAGGTGAATGCCAGCGCAGCCGCCCCCCAGTTGTACCGATGGATCTCTGTCTGATCCGAAAGGTACCTGAGGTAGACGATATCAACATAATAGGCGCTGGTGTCCACAAACACCTGCGTGCCCAGCAAAAATAAGTAGTAGCATCTCAGGGCACGCGTCCTGTGGATCGCCACCTCAGCTGGATCACCATCTGCCCGTCCTGCCTCTGCAAGCGCCTCAGTAAATCTACCCATCAGAAACGAGAACCGGACGTGTGCGCCCCTCAACTGGTGCACCTCCGCATGTGCCTTCTCTGGGCTAACACCAAGCTCTGTAACCAGCAACTCTATGCCGTCCGCCTTCGTCATCCTACCGTGACGGAGAAGGGTACCGGTGATCGGTAGATGTAAGAGGCACGAGATGTCGTCCAGCGTGATCGTGATCTCATCGTACGGTAGATGGAATGAGGATGTCTCAGGGTGCCATCTCTCAACAAATGCCATCAGGATACCGTACTGGATCTGGGGATACCCAATCCTAGACAAGCCTCCAAGACCAGACTGCGCAAGTGCAGACGTGAACCACTCAGCTTCTGGCAGCATCTCAATCGTGTCCATAACCTTACCCCCATGGTTATAGAACTTCTGTGAAGCCTTATCCTGAAAATTTCCAAATAAAACAATGTTACAAATGAACATATTTTCAAAGAATACAATTCTATAAATAAACCGAGAAAGGTTACCTGTCCTAGCCAGACAAATCTGGTCGTATGCTCAGAGTACCCCGCGAGTAGGGACATATCAGACGGTCCCCCAGGGTAACCGCCCAGCTCATCGAAATCGTCATCAGCGTCAACACCCTCATGTGCTGGGTGATCACCCTCTGGAACAGGAACAGAAACAGGGGAACGAGGAGGAGTAGCTGATGGAGCTGGAGTCTCCCGACGACGCCTGCGTGCAGGATGGGACCCTGATGAACTAGCAGTAGAATCCCGACGCCTCCGAGATGTAGAATCGGCGGCTGACGAGGGAGTGGCCTGAACCTGTGATGTGGATGGCTGTGGTGTAGGATGTGGTGTAGGATGTCCCTCAGCTGTAGGGGCTACCACAACTCCCTCTACGCCGGAAGCCTCGGCTGTAGACTGCAACCGCTCACGTCGGACAGATGCGTGCTGAGTTGTCCGTCCATGTATGGTACGATCGTCTCTGTCAGCCATCTAATCTGCAAAGCATAATAAATAAATTAAATTTTTATTAAAAATAATTAAACAAAAACAAAAAAACAAGGAAAATTAAAAAAGGAAATAAAAAAGTAGTCTTCCGGATGTGCACATCCGGAAGTATTCAGCATTTTTAACGTTGCGTGTTACCGGATGTGCACATCCGGAAGTATTCAGCATTTTAACGTTAGGTGTTACCGGATGTGCACATCCGGAAGGAAGTAGAACTTTGAACGTTGGGTATTTCCGGATCTGTACATCCGGTACGTATTTTGAAGGTTTAAAACGCCAGCCATGGCCACTGTCCCAACCAGAAGGGCATTTTTATGCCCTGATGATCCGTTTGAAGCAGTAAAAATGACCTACATTGTCTCTAACCTATGTTATTCATACAACCTAACAATTTCTACACCTAAATGTCTACTCTAAATCAATTACTCGAAAATTACTCCGAAACTCTAAAATTTGAAAACTTACCGATTAAAATGTGATACGGAGGATTTGGAATGTGTTGATCGTTGTAGCAGTTGCTCTGCGCAGAACTCGAGTGGAAAAAGTCGGGATTTGTGGGAATGAGAAATTGAGAGTTTGAGAGAATTTGTAAGGTTTTGGAAATGAAAATGTGAATAATGAGGGGGGAGAAGGTCTGGCGCGAATTAAGAAGAAATTCTTCCGGATGTGCACATCAGAATTATTTCCGGATATGTACATCCGGAAAATCTCTGCGTTTTTTAACAGATTTGGTGCGTCCGGATGTGCACATCCGAAATAGAGGGGTAAAAAAATAATTTCACGTGGTGCCTAAGAAACTTGGGTGGTGCATTAAGAAACCCTCTTAAATTTTATCTCTTCCTTGTTTATGAAATTCTAACATATTAAGGAGGTGGAATGAATTAGGTGACTTTACTATATAACTTTAGTATAATTGGAAAATGTATTAAGAAGCAGTTGTGACATTCACTATTCCAATTTGTTTTGGTATAATTTCATAAAGTTTTAAATATATAGCCTCTTAATTATATTGATGGAAGTTATGTGTTCTGTTACAGGAAGACAGAACAGAAAAACCATTCTTTGGCAGGTTATATAGTAAATTGCAAATTGAATTTGAAGTACTAGATTACAAACCAACATTACACATAACATAGTTAAATTGTTGTCATAAAAAGTATGTTAACAATCACGTTAGGGAAGCATCATAAAACAAAATAAATTTCTTCATCGAATAAGTTTCTTTATTAAGAAAACTCAAATATTTACACCTTTATGATTGCTGGAGGCTTTTTTCAAATGATCACTTCAATACCTGATATATCAGTGTATGAAATTTCATAACTGTTTAAAACTCAATTATTACAACAGAATATATTTCCTACTTTATTCTTTCCGATTCAATTTTTTAACAGTAAAATAAAACTGTATCATACAACAGTTAGTTAGACAATGTTTTAACAACATAATATTTTGAAATATTTGTCACTTTATATTTATTGTAATGTTGTCATTCAGTAATTATATTCTTGAATGTATGCTCTCTTTATTGCACGTCTCCTTTCTACCATGTCTATTTAGCCCCTTGCATAAACTCTTGAGAAGTTTTGTCATATCACAAAAGTTGTTTAGATTTTGTCATGTATTTCTTTCATGTGTGAAGCTTCATAATTAGATGTCTTCTTTACTTCTATTTTGAATTTTGGTTTTATTAAAATTGTAGTTTGACATTTCATAAAATTGATTTTTAAGAAAATTGGTTTTTTTTTTATAAAACTTATTTTTTTAAAGAAAATAAAAAACTGGTTTTGAGAGAAACTGATTTAAACGGAGAATAATGAGTTAGGTCATGTGTTCGACGCGTGGGTGATGTGGTCACGTCATGACACTTTCTTAAAAAAGAGACAGTAATAATTCATTTAAGGTGAGACATTTTAGCCCTTGACACTTTGACTATTCTTTTATAAGTAAAATTATATTGAATAAGAATATTAGGGGTACTTTAACCCAATTACAAACAGAATCACCTTATTAGTATAAACAACATCAGCAATTACAATAGAGGATTTATTTTAACTTTTCCATAGGAAATTTACATCATTCATAAAAAGTACATTTATGATTCTTTTTTAATCCAACTAAACATAACCAAGATACAAATTTAACATTAAATTCAATATATCATACATCTCTTATGTCATCATTAAACATAATCTCGCATTTCTTTTATTTCAAATACACCAACATGTAATCATCCAAATAATTTCTTCATGGATTTTCTCCACTTTTCCTTAGAGTAATGATAAGGATGAAATAATTAAGCATTGCACACTGCCTCAATAGTCTCTACATCAATTCAGGCACATATGTGTTAGGAAAAACAAAGCATAGAGAAAAAAGAGGAACACCATCACAACACAAGAATATAACGTGGAAACTCCAAAACTGGAGAAAAACCACGGTCGTTGTCAATAAACAACTAGAGAATAACACTATGTGAAAATTGTTACAACACATAATATACCCACAACTAACACAGGCCCCCAGTACACCCACGCCCTCCAAAACAAATATTTAACTACATCTCATAAGATTTTAATACAAGAGCATTAGAGAATAAACAAAGTCAAATACAAGCTTAAAGTGTTTTTTACTGATGCATCTTGGAATGAAGAACTTGAATCCTATATATAGCCTTGGACTCCTTTTTCCTTCACAAAACTAAGCGATGTGGGACTTCAAAAAACTTATATTCTATATATAGCTCTGGACTCCCTCTTCATTCACAAAACTAAGCGATGTGGGACTTCTTCAACATATATATTTCCAACCAACCCCAAGAATCTCCGCCTTGATTGAAAATAATACATAAGCTTTCATTGTCTTCACCGACAATCATACTCCACCATAAAGAGTATCAACATGTATATTTTCAACCAACCCAATAATCTCCACCTTGATTGGAAATAACATATAAACTTTCATTGTCTTCATTGACAATCATACTCCACCATAAAGAGTATAGTCACTTGAAGTTACACCACTCCAAGAATTTTCACATTGTCTTCATCGACACTCATAGTTTTAAAAACTATCATACTCTCTCATGAAAAATATATTTCACTTGAAGATAAACCACTTTAAGAATTTCACATTGTCATCACAGACAATCATATACTTTATCATGAATAATAAATTTCACTTGAAGCTAAATCACTCCAAAAATTTTACGTTGTCTTCACCGACAATAATAGTTTTAAAAAATTATTATACTTCACCTAAAGAAGAGTATACTTCACTTGAAGCTAAACCATTTCAAGAATTTTCACATGTCAAAAATTAGGTTGAAACATTATGGTGCAACTTCCTTGTTGGCAGGAAGTTCTCCAACCACTAACATAATCTTGCACCTTATGTAATCTTGATTGTATCAACACATCTTTGACTTGAACTTTCCACGAGTCAAAAAATTCTTACATCAATTTTCTCTAGCCCAAACTGCACAACAGAATTTGTGACTGCAACTCAACAACTCTTTCACAACATTACCCTTCTTTTCTGATGTAAAAGATCAGACAAAACTGCAACCACAGAGCATATTAAGGACATTTATCCCTGGATCGAACCAAAAGCTCTGATACCAGTTGTTAGGAAAAGAAAATCATAGAGAAAAAAGAGGAACACAATCACAACACAAGAATATAATATGGAAACTCCAAAACCGAAGAAAAGCCATGGTCGTTGTCAATAGACAACTAGAGAATAACACTATGTGAAAATTGTTACAACACATAATATACCCTCAACTAACCCTAACTGTAACACCCTAAATAAACCCCCACGTAATATAAATAAAATCAGAGTAATTATAAACAAAATCATATTTAGGAATGTCACACTTCAACAAATCTTACTCATCCGATCAGTTATGTAACACATGTTCCTTTAAAAATTAGTTATAATAACATTATCAACAAAACATAACTGAAGGTTAATCAGCATCAGCGTGTCTCCCAAAACATATGAAACAATGAAGTGTTCATCAGCGTCAGCATGTCTCCAGAATTCCTTGACGAGATTTGAGTAAATGGGACCGTATAGAGGATCAAAAAAGGTTTTCCAACCTTGAGCCTTTAGATTCTCGGACAAGTCGATTCCATTTTCCTTTAGGTTATCAAAGTCTACCAGCCACTCACTTAGAACTTCAAGTTCTGAGAAGGGAGCAGCCAGATGAATATGAGCAGGACGATCCACTATGTGAACTACAGTTGGTTTTTGAAAAGTGGAGAGTGATTGATGGAGAGAAGTTGATTCTGTTTGAGCAGTTGTTGATGAGGCCATTGAGATCGATTCTGCTAGTTGATGTTGTTGAGAGAATTCAAAAACACTTTTTTATTGAGAATCCATTGTAAGAAGATGTGATAGTAACGTAGTGTGTGAAGTAAGAGAGTGCGTATTTATAACAAAAATAATGACTATGACAAGGTGGGATTAATAGGAAATAATTACTTGAAACCTAGTCTTACGAAATCACAACGCTCGAGGTGTCTCTTCAACAGTATATATGATTTGATTTTGGACACGTGTCACAAATAATCATAGCCGTTTGTTTTTCAAGAGAGCACGTTTGATGTTCCCAACGTCAAGAATACCAAGAGGTATCTGAATGGACTAATTTCTGATCAGAACATTTTCTAACTTGTAGAAGTATCATGAATCAGAAGATCAATAAAAAATAATTAACACACTTTTCTTAACATCAGAATCTTATATCAGAAGTTTTGGTAGCCTGACACATTAAAATATTATCATCTCATTCTGGACAAGGTTTAATAAATAAGTTTTCCAGAATGAATACGAATCTATCTTCAGCAAGGGGTTTTGTGAAAATATCAGCCCACTGGTGATATGTATCCACAAATTTTAACTGAAAAGTACCCTTCTGGACATAGTCAGGTAAAAAGTGATGTTTTATTTCAATATGTTTTGCCCTAGAATGTAGAATAAGATTCTTAGATAAACAAATGGCAGAAATATTATCACAGAAGATAGGAATGTTACACTCTTCTATCTGATAATCTTCAAGTTGATTCTTCATCCAGAGTATCTGAGTACTGCACAGAGATGCTGAGATATATTCTGCTTCTGCAGTTGAGAGAGCAATTGTTGATTGTCTCTTGCTTGCCCAGGAGACGAGGTTACTTCCCAGAAATTGAGAGTTTCCAGAAGTGTTTTTCCTTTCCAATCTGTCTCCAGCATAATCTGTATCACAGTAACCAAAAAGCTTGTACTCTGATGTTTTCTTATACATCAAGCCATGGTTAGTTGTTCCTTTTAGATACCTTAGGATTCTCTTAACAACAGTTAAGTGAGTTTCCCTTGGATCTAATTGGAAACGAGCACAAAGACATACGCTGAATAGAATATCTGGACGAGAAGTTGTCAAATACAGAAGAGAGCCTATCATACCACGATAGAGCTTCTGAAAAACCTTTTTACTTACTTATTCTTTCTCCAGAATGCATGTCGGATGCATAGGAGTCTTAGCAGGTTTACTTTCTGACATATTTCAGAAGTTCTTTTGCATACTTGCTCTGATGAATGTACGTTCCTTCTGATCGTTGATCAATTTGAATTCCCAGAAAGAATCTGAGTTCTCCCATCAGACTCATTTCAAATTCAGTTTGCATTAACTTGGAAAATCCTTGCACAAGGAAATATTAGTAGAACCAAATATAATATCATGAACGTAGATTTGAACAATCAAAATATCATTTTTAAAGGTTTTACAAAAGAGTGTTGTATCTACTTTTCCTTTGGTAAAGTAATTTTCCAAAATAAAGTTACTTAGCCTTTCATACCAAGCTCTGGGAGCCTATTTCAGACCATATAACAATTTTTTAAGTTTGAAAACAAAATCTGGGTTTTCAGAACTCTCAAAACCAGGAGGTTGGTGCATATACACTTCTTCAGAAATATACCCATTTAAAAATGCACTCTTTACATCCATCTGATATAAAGTAATGTCATGATTCACAGCGAATGAGATTAAAATGCGAATAGACTCTAACCTGGCAACTAGTGCAAAGGTTTCTGTATAGTCTATCTCTTCTTGTTGACTATAACTTTGTGCAAACAGTCGTGCTTTGTTTCTTACGACCTCACCTTTCTCATCTAACTTATTTCTAAATACCAATGACATGGACACCTTTAGGTTTCTGAACAAGATCCCATACATCATTTCTGGTGAATTGATTCAGTTCTTCTTGCAAGGCCAGAATCCACTCATTTTCCTTAAGAACTTCATCAACTGATGTTGGTTCTATCAGAGACACCAAGCCCATAAGAGTTTCTTCAGAATGTCTGAATGATGAACGAGTTCAGACTGGATCAGCTTTATCTCCCAGAATCAATTCTTTAGAATGAGAAGTCTTTAATCTATTCTTCTTCTGATGAGATGGGTTATTTTTCAGTTTCTGGTAAGGTTGTATCTGAATCTGGAGAATCTGCATCTTTATTTGCTTCTCTTGAATCTTCTTCTTCTTTAGATTCTGATAAGGTGATCTTCAGATCTACAAACTTTTCAACTAGCTTTGACTTTTCAGGGTCAAGCTTATCATTGAATCTGACATGAATTGATTCCTCAATAATTCGTGTTTTTGTATTATAGATTTTGTAGCCTTTAGAGCGTTCAGAGTATCCTAACAGTAAACACTTTTGAGCTTTGGAGTCAAACTTGCCAAGATTCTTTTTAGTGTTCAACATAAAACAAATACAGCCAAAAGGATGAAAATATGAAATGTTGGGTTTTCTATTCTTCCATAATTCATAAGGAGTCTTACCCAAAATAGGTCTTATTGAAACCCTTTTCTGAATGTAACATGTTGTATTTACTGCCTCTGTCCAAAAGTGCTTAGCTATGTCAGTTTCTTAGATCATGGTACGAGTCATTTCTTGCAAAGTCCTATTCTTCCTTTCCACTACTCCATTTTGTTGTGGAGTTCTGGGACAGGAGAAATCATGGGAAATTCCATGGGAATAAAAAATATTTTCAAAGTATTTATTCTCAAATTCTCCGCCATGATCACTTCTAACTCTGACTATTTTACAATCCTTCTCTGCTTGCACTTGAGAGTAAAAAGTAGAGAACACAGAATAAGACTCATCCTTGTGTTTTAAGAATTTTACCCATGTCCAACGACTATAATCATCAACGATTACTAATCCATACTTCTTTCCACTGATTGAGGCAGTTTTCACTGGTCCAAACAAATCAATGTGTGGAAGTTCTAACGGTCTAGAGGTGGACACAACATTCTTTGCTTTAAATGAAGTTTTAGAAAACTTTCCTTTCTGACATGCTTCACAAAGAGCATCTGAAGAATACCTCAGATTTGGCAAGCCTCTTATGATTTCAAGCTTCTTTAGTTGAGAAATCCTCCTCATGCTAATATGGCCTAAACGTCTATGCCATATCGATTGCTCTTCATTAACACACATTAAGCATTTGACATTCTGTTCACGAAGATCAGAAAGTCTAATCTTATAAATATTGTTTTTCCTCTTTCCGACAAATAGGATTGAACCATCTTTCTGATTTACAGCCTTACCGGACTTTTGAGTAAAGATGATATCATAACCATTGTCACTAAGTTGACTAATTGACAACAATTTATACATCAAACCATCGACTAAAAGAACATCAGTAATAGAAGGAAGGTTACCATTACCAACGGTTCCAGAGCCAGTGATTTTTCCTTTCTGGTTTCCTCCGAAACCGACGAAGCCTCTAGGCTTAAGTTCCAGACTTTGGAACATGTGCCTTCTTCCCGTCATGTGTCGTGAGCAACCACTGTCCAGGTACCGTGACTGGTGTTTCAACTAAGCTGCTAAAGATATCTGCAACATAGATTATCTTGTCCTTAGCTACCCATTTTTTGGGTCCTCTCTTGTTAGCTTTCCCAGAGTGTTTCACAACTTTGGGCTTTTGTGCAACAGGATAATCAAGTGGAATTTTTGCATGATATTTAACTTTAGAAACAGATTTCTGTGTCGGTGGGGGTTCCTGTGCAAGCTCAGAGCAAACAATCTCAGTGCCAGAAGGCACAAAATGGTCATAGAGAGGTTTTGGTTTAACAATTTGACTTTCGTCAATTTCAGATGATTTTGTACATCCTAAACCTTTCTTACCATTTCCGCTAACTCCATAGATCATGGAAGCTATTCTACTTCTATCTATTCTTTTAGCTAGAAAATAATGGAATGCTCTATCATACTTGTTGATACAGCTTGTGTCAGAGACATAAGAAATTAACTCTTCTTCTAATTTAGCAAGTTTGCTTTTCAGGGCATAATTACTATTTTTTAAGGAAAAAATGTTTTCATATAGAGAAGAATTATTCTGCTCAAGCTTATCTTTTTCCTCATAACTAATTACACGTGATCTTTTAAGATCTTTGTATTTACTCTGAAGAGTTTGATACTTTTCCAGCATTTTCGAAAGACATGGCTTTAATCATAACGAGAGAGTTTAGATAATACCTTTGAGTCTGAGTCTGAGTCTGATGATATTTTGTCTTCTGGTTCTCCAGAAACTTCATCGTCAATTGTTGCTACTAGTGCAACATTTGCTTGTTCTTCATCAGAGTTTTCTTCTTCAGAATCAGAGTCGTCTCAAGTTGCCATCAGTCTTTTCTTCACTTTGGAAAAGTTCTTCTTAGGCTTTTTGTCTTTCTTGAGTTTTAGACACTCGTTCTTGTAATAACCTGGCTCATTACCCTCATAGCAGATGACTTTCTTTCTGGAGTTCTGCTTCTTTTGTCTAGATGATGACTCAGAGCGGCCTTTGTTTCTTCTTGATCCTCTGAAGTTTCCTTGCCTATGCTTCCAGAGTTTGTTGATCCTTCTGGAGATTAGCGATAACTCATCTTCTGATTCTTTACCAGAATCTTCTGATTCTTCCTCAGCTTGATAAGCCTTAGCCTTTTCAGGTTTAGACTTAAGAGCGATATATTTACTTCTCTTCTAAGGTTCATCTTCTCCCAACTCTATCTCATGACTTCTTAAAGAACTAACAAGCTCTTTAAGACTTATGCTGTTAAGATCCTTGGATAGCTTTAAGGATGTTACCATAGGTCTCCATTTCTGGGGAAGACTTCTGATGATCTTTTTAACATGATCAGCGGTTGAGTAACCTTTGTCCAGAACTTTAAGTCTTGTGACTAGCATTTGAAACCTTGAAAACATGGTCTCAACTGTTTCATCATCCTCCATTCTGAATGCCTCATATTTTTGGATTAGGGCCAGCGCCTTTGTCTCTTTAACTTGAGCATTTCCTTCGTGAGTCGTTCCCAGAGAATCAAAAATGGATTTGGCAGTATCTCTATTTGTTATCTTTTCATACTCAGTATAAGAGATAACACTTAGCAATATAGTTCTTGCCTTGTGATGATTCTTATAATCTTTCTTCTGTTGGTTGGTCATATCACTTCTGGATATTTTAGCACATGTAGCATCAACTGGGTGAGTGTAGCCATCGACTACCAAATCCCAAAGATCTACATCATAACCAAGAAATAAACTTTCTATTTTGTCTTTCCAGTAGTCAAACTTTTCACCATCAAAGACTGGTGGTTTGGCACTGTAATGATCTTTCTCTTCTACAACAGGATTAACATTAGTTGCATCAGCCATGGTATCTCACACAAATATTGGATCGGTACTGAAGACGGTGAAGTGTTGATAAATCGTTTTATCATAATCAGAACCGGAGCTCTGATGCTAATTGAAGGTGTACGAAAAACACAAGAAATGGGGGTTTGAATTGGGTTTTCAAAATGAAAGCTTTTTGTGAAACTCAAACAAAGATCCCAAATAGACTAACAATAGAGAAAGACACACGATATATCCTGGTTCACTTGAAAACTATCAAGTTAATCCAGTCCACCCGCCAAGGTGATTTCGCCTTATACACAAGGACTTAATCCACTATAACCAATCTGATTACAACTGCACTAGCAACTGCTGGTGACTAACATACACAGACTAACTATCTCTTCTTAAGGATTCTGACCCAACTGGTCCCTTAAGGAATTCAAACAATTGTTTGATCAAATAAAATGTTTATAATGAAACGCTTCTTACATAAGCTGATATAAACACAATTTCTAGCTCAATCTAACTTAGAGAGAATCTATACAGTAAGAACAATTTTCTTTTATGTATTGTGGTGCTTTACTGTTCACTCATGGATTTCTCTATTTATGAGTTCTTTCTCGTATGAATCAGTGTTTTGTATATATCTTTTTCACACTCGGTGTCGCACATGATTCTTTGAATGATCAAATCTTTATATAGCCAGAAAAAGATTCGTTGAAGGGCAGATCAGGAATGTCAGTAAACTATTGGCGACTTGAAATAATGTCGTTATGCTGGGATGAAAAATCGTACACTGAAATTGTCCTTTGTACCACCAAATCGGGGTATTGGAATGGTAGTGGGAAAGAACGTGTTTGATCTGTACTATGTACTATTTTCCCTCGCAAATGTTTCATCTTCTTATATCCATCAGAGACTTCCGAATTGATATGATTGAAGCATGATCAGAAGAATGAATCACTGGGTCTTCATAGTCTTGAGTCTTCAGAGTCTTCAGAACTTGTTCAGCAGAACCTTTGTCTTCAGAGTCTTCAGCACTCTTTCTTCAGAACCCTTGGTTATCAGAAACATAAGTCTTCAGAGTCTTTAGAACTTGTTCAGCAGAACCTTGTCTTCAGAGTCTTCAGAACTTGGTCTTCAGAAACTTAAGTCTTCAGAGTCTTCAGAACGTTGTTCATTAGAACCTTGTCTTCAGAGTCGTTAGCACTTAGTCTTCAAAAGATAAGAATCAGAGTTATATTCAAAGCCAGAATCCAAGAGAACATTGCAGCAACAACATACTGTCTTCTTAGAGTCATTCTGAAGCACAGTAGATCAAAAGCAATCTTGCTTCTTTGACGCAGAAGCGACTTTTGAGAATTTGAGAGTGACCTTTCACATGATCCCTATCAGAGTCAGAGCTATCTTTATCATAGTCAGAATTATCTTTATCAGAGTCAGAACCTGTTTTTCAATACTTAAGAAAATAAATGTTAGAGTACCAAAATTGTTCTCACACAAATATAACTTTGTTCTTACCTTAGATTGATGAGCTTTTCCTTCTCTAATGGAGTTCTTCCCTCTTCTTTGCCCTAGCCTCTTTCAACTTCTGTTCTAACTTCACGTACGATGAAAAAAATCTGACTCCAATGTTTTCCAATTTCCTTTATAAAATCCATCAACTATTGTTTACCTCATTTACCCTCACTCATCCTTATACAATTACTATTCTACCCATAAAATCTATACACATCTAATATTTCATATTATTTTATTATATTATATTATTATTATTATTGATCCCATCTAATTAAAATAATAATAATAATAATTCCCAACAATTATTTAATTGAATTAATATCCACCTAATATTAAATAATTAAATAATTATCACTAATATATTCTAGGCTTAAATGCACTTTTAGTCCTCCTATTTACAATTTTTTAACGTTTTAGTCCCTCTTTTAATTTTTTCAGCCTTTTAGTCCCTCAAGTTGTCACTTTTTGGGATTTTTTTAGTCTCCCTCTTGTTTTGATTATGCGGCGCTCAAATTGGTGATTGGGCATGCTAAATCAGATGCCATGTCATTTAATTGAGTTGCCATGTCATTTATATATTTAAGTAATAAATTAATTAATAATTTTAATTATGTTTCGTTTAGGATAATTTATTATTTTATATAATTTTAATTAATAAATTTATTTATTTATTTTATATATTTAATTAATAAATTAATTAATAATTTCAATTATATTTGGCTTAGAATAATTTATTATTTTATATAATTTTAATTATATAAATTTATTTATTTAATTAAGTTTTTTATAAATATATTTTTAAATGATTTAATATACATTTTAAAAGAATTATGCTAGGCCCATTTTATTGAAATATCTCTCTAGCTCACAAGTACCTACTGGTTAATGTTTGTTCAAACTATATAAACACTTAAACATTGTTTAGAGAAAACAATGTGGGACTTTACCAAGACCAACAAAAGCATTTTGCATGCTGCACCATCATCTTACCTCATAAATTCCTGCTATCATTTTTTCATAAATTCATGATGCAACTAATTTTGAATTTTCGTCTAATCACTACTCCAACTCTAAACTCATCTCTACCATCAATTAATTCACACAATGCCATTTACTAGTCTGTGTATACTATAACCTGTTACATCTAATGTGATATTACCAATCAGTTACAGAAATCACAACTATTTATTAGTCTGTGTATACTATAACCTATTACATCTAATATGTGCATATTACAATAATGGAATGCAATAACTCATTTGGGATAAAAGATTCCTCACCTGAGTGCCAGCAAACTCAATCTTGTTCCCCATAGATAGAAGATCATCAACAGCTTCCTCTGTGTCAAAGGTGACAAACCCAAATCCACGAGAATGATTTGTAGAGTGGTCCCGCATTATTTGGTGATCTTTGACTTCTCCATAACGTGTGAAAAAGTCTCTAAATTCATCTGCACAAGTACATCTCTAAGTTAAAACAATATCTGTTAGTTCTAGGATTGGCTGGAATTTTGGTAAAACAAAGTATGTTCAATGTTGATGTCAAGGTGGTGATGTTGCAACATTGAGTCTTAACACTGGGTTGTGTTAAGTATTTAAATTGCTGAAATTGGTTGTCTGATGTCACATGCGATGTTTTGACATTAGATCTGCAGAATTAATAACATCAGGATGTGATGTTGTTAGGGTTGCGTGTTAGCTGGAATTGTGGAGAGTAAGCTGTCTCATTGGATGCGAATATCTTGGGATAGATATTTCCTGCTGCATAGGAGATCTGGTGCAGATTTGTAGGAGATTTAAAAGGTTGAAGATTTAAAAAGATTTTAGGAGAAAATCTATTTTGAATATTCAGTTTTAAATAACAAATCAAGTCAGATATTGTAGCAAGTCCAAGTCCAATTCAAGGAGCTATATAAAGCGCACCAGTTCTAAAGAAAATCAACGAAGAAAGAGAGCTAAAGACTGAGTGTCGTTTGTGTCTTCGTGTATGATTTGTAAACCATTCTAGTGTGAATTGGTATTATTGTTTTGAGTTGTTCTTGATCAAAGCTGTGAAGCAGAATCAAGTAGTGCTATTCAAAGTGTGTGATCTTTGAAGTGTTTTAGGGATTGAGTAGTGTTCTCATATCTAAGTGGTTTCTTAGGTAGAAAGTCACTAGTAGGAATTAAGTTTAGGAGATTGTCAACTGGGTTGTTGAGTCTGTAAATTAATTCTACAAGTAGTGAATTTCATCCCTGGCTTGGTAGCCCCCAGACGTAGGTAGTTAGACCGAACTGGGTGAACAATTCTTTGTGTTGTTTTGTTACTGTTATTGTTGTCCATTTGTAGAGTGTGTTGTTGTGACATCGCACCTTAACATCACACGTCTGATACCAGAATTTCAATTGGTATCAGAGCAGGCATCCTGTCTGTCTCTAGGTGAGATCTAGGGAAGTTACTTTCTGGTGTAAAGATGGACAAAGAAGTTGGAGGATTCGTTAACAGACCCCCTATTTTGGATGGATCCAATTATGACTATTGGAAGCCAAGGATGACTACCTTCTTAAAATCCTTGGACAGCAGGGCATGAAAGGCTATTATTAAAGAGTGGAAAGCACCTGTTGTGTGTGAGAAAGATGATGCTGGCAAAGATAAAGAAGGCACCTCAAAGCTAAAGCCTGAAGAAGAATGGACCAAGGAAGAAGATGAGCTTGCCCTTGGAAATTCCAAAGCTCTAAATGCAATTTTCAATGGAGTGGATAAGAATATCTTCAGGTTAATCAATACCTGTGAAGTTGCTAAGGAAGCGTGGGATATTTTGAAGGCTACACATGAAGGAACATCTAGAGTAAAGATGTCTAGACTTCAGCTTCTAACATCAAAGTTTGAAAGTCTGAAGATGAAGGAAGATGAGACTATTCATGACTTCCACGTGAGTGTTCTTGAGCTGGCCAATGCATCTAGTGCTCTTGGAGAGAAAATGTCAGAAGAAAAGCTTGTAAGGAAGATTCTTAGGTCCCTTCCTAAGAAGTACAAGATGAAGGTGACTGCTATTGAAGAAGCTCAAGACATCAGCAAGATGAGAGTTGATGAGCTCATTGGATCTCTTCAAACTTTTGAGCTTGGTTTGAATGAAGAAGAACCAGAAAAGAAGCCCAAGGGTATTGCTTTGGTCTCCACTCCTGCAGAAGCTAAGGAAGTCAAAGATGATGATTCTCAGAAAGATTTTTCTCAAGCCATTGCTATGTTGGGAAAGCAGTTCAACAAAGTGTTAAAAAGGTGGAACAATAACTACAAGCCTAGTGTCAAGAACATCTCTTCTGACATCAGCAAGCCAAAAGAGAAAGATGAAGAGAAGACTGCCCAGGATAAAGGTGTTCAGTGCTTTGAATGTGAAGGGTATGGACATGTCAAGAAAGAATGTCCCACATTCTTGAAGAAGCAGAAGAAGGGCATGGCAGTTTCCTGGTCTGAATCTGATAGTGAAAGTGAAGGTGAGTCAGCAAGGCATTTTAGAGCCTTAACAGGAACTGTTGTGTTTGATGATGATAGTGATGGAGAAATAACTTATGAGGAGTTAGCATCTACTTATCAAGAGCTGTGTTTATAAAGTGCTGAGATTTGTCAAGAAAACAAGTGTCACAAGCAACAGATTGCTCAGCTTGAAAATGAAAAAGCTGATCTGGAGAATGAAGTTGTACTAGTTAAGTCTCAGCTGAATCAGATGACAAAATCCATTAGGATGATGAACAGTGGTACAGTTACTCTTGATAAGATTCTTCAGTCAGAAAAAGCTGTTGGAGATAAATCGGGTATAGGATATGTGGCAAGCACTTCAGGAACAAAGAAGGAGATGTCTCAACCATTGTCTCAACATCAACCTAAGAGACAGGGTCCTACACCAAAGAAGGTTGTTCAGCCCCAGAATGCTGAGAAGAAGAATGGTCCTCATCAGAGGAAGACGTAGCCCCAAGGAGTCAGTCAGTATATGCCTTCCCAATATCACAAGAGCATGGAGGTTGTTGGGTCCAATCAGAACAGGTTTCATCATCAGGGTAACTGGCATGGAAATGAATACAACAATGTCGTGCCTTATTACTATGGAAAAAGGAAGCCTCATCACCATAGGAGACAGCCTAAGAGACAGCATCCTCAGTACAGAAGAAGACAATCCAACTATGGAAGAAGGAGACAACATTATGGGTGGCAGCCACAGCATTATCTTCAAAGTGGCAAAAGATTTAACCACTTTAGAGATAACAGAGTAAGATGCTTCTATTGTGGCAGGGTTGGACATATGCAATCCTCGTGCTTCAAGCTCCATGGTTATCCAAATTCAGTTCCTCAAACTAGAGAGAAGGAGGTCAGATCCAAAGTTGGTAAGCAATGGGTTCCTAAAGCTCAGGTCACGTGTCTATTGGCTCATACCTCAGATGGACATTTTGCCATGGATGCATGGTACTTTGACAGTGGATGTTCTATGCACATGACTGGATCAAAGGAGCAGTAGGTGGAGTTTAATCCTTGCCATGCAAATAAGGTTGTGTTTGGAAACGGAGAGACAAGAGTGTTGCAGGAGTTGGAAGAGTAAAGGGTGGTGGCGGACCTGAACTTGACAATGTTCTGCTTGTCAATGGTTTAAATGCAAATTTGATCAGCATAAGCCAATTGTGTGATGAAGGTTACAAAGTTAACTACAACAAAGATGAGTGTGTGGTATCTGATGATCATAATCAGGTTGTGATGAAGGGTATAAGATCCAAAGATAATTGCTATCAATGGATACCAGAAGAGGACAGCTTATATGGTAATGTTATGATTAATGTTGTAACATCAGATGGTAACATCAAGCATGAAAGAATACTGAAAGGGCAATCAGAATAAATGAATTCTGATATAAATCCTTTTAAATTTTTAAAAGGAAAGGTTGTATGGAGGGAGAAAGTCATTTACACTCAAAATCAAGCTCCTTGCCTTAGACCATCATTTCCTAGTGTTGCAACATCACGCGTCTTCAAAGCCCTGTTCTCACAACTATTCATCTTCTTCGCCTTCAAGAATCAACCCTCACTAAATCTCACCTATCTCAAAGGATTCATGGCTTCTCTATCCAATAAATCTGCGCTTTAGAGTTCTACAAAAGGAATAGCTAGGGTTTCCACTGACGAAGGTTCAACATCCGATCCTATGAACATTGAGCCCCTCTCAACAATTCTTCCTGAATCAGGTACTTCGAGACCCACTAAACTAACTCCTAAGAGACCTGCTACTGTCTTTAAGAATCCAAAAACAAAGAAAGTTGTTCCTAGTGTGTTATTTGGCGACAAAACTGTGTCAAAATCATCAACTTCTAAGTCTATTGAAGAGAAGTTTGATGTAGACAAAAGGATGGGTAATCTTGCCTCAAAAATCCTGGACAAAGGCATCCCTGTTAAAGGAATTTCAATTCCTCTGAATCAGATGCCAGCTGAGAAAGATAACGTGCAAGGAGGTAAGTCAAGTCTTCAACAACTTGCAATAACAGCTATTGAAGATGCTGATCAGAGTGAAGACATGCATGAAGAGACAAATGTTGAGGAGAATGTTAGGACATCTGCAGAACCCTCTTCTGTTGGTAATGATAATGCTGATGTGATCAATGTAGATGATCTGTCAGATGATGAAGTGATAACAAGAGCTGTCCCAAGTATTGGAAAGAGATTAAAATCTAGGAAGGGAAAGAAGGTTGAACCCTCTCCTAAGAAGTCATCTAATGAAAAGAGGAAGAACATTGTTGTTGGACCAGCAAAAGCCTGGAGCAAAGTGGAAGTAAATCCTAGAAAGAGGAAGGCTGTGGAGCATTCAGAGTCTGACTATGATGTCAAAGATGATGTTCATGACATCACGCATATCAGGAAAACTATTCTAAAGAGAATATCTGATAAGGTTCCTGAAGTTCCAATTGATAACATCTCTTTCCATTATGCCAGTAGTGCATCTATGTGGAAGTTTGTTTGCCAGAGAAGACTAGCCCTGGAAAGGGAACTAGGTAAAGAAGCTTTGGAAATGGTGGAAATTATGGAATTAATCAATACTGCTGGACTAGAGAAGACTGTGACAAAACTTCCTAGATGTTACGAAGGGCTTGTCAAAGAGTTTATTATAAACATCGCTATCAACATTACTGATAAGAGAAGTACAGACTTTATGAAAGTCTTTGTTAGAGGAAAATGTATTAATTTTTCTCCTAGCGTCATCAACAAATATCTAGGTAGACATGATGGAGAATGTAGTGATCTTGAGTCAACTGATAATGATATCTGCAAGGAGATTACTGCTGGACAAGTGAAGGTTTGGCCGTTGAAAGGGAAGCTAAAGACTAGCAAACTCAGCATCAAGTATGACGTTCTTCACAGGATTGGTGCAGCTAACTGGGTGCCAACCAACCATAAAACAACAATTGTTGTTGGTCTTGGAAAGTTTATCTATGCTGTTGGAAGGAAAATGAAATTTGACTTTGGAAGCTATATTTTTAACCAGGTGGTAAAACATGCTGAAACCAATGTTGTCAAGTTACCTATAGCTTTCCCCTCTTTGGTTTGCGGAATCATTTTAGATCAGAAACCTAAGACTTTAACAAGCTCAGACATAGCTTGCCAGAGAAAGACAGTCTTGTCCCTACACCCTAAGCTGTTTACTGGACATCATGTTTTAGACATTGTTGTAACATCAACTGCTGAAGACAAGAAGAAGACTACAAAGGCTGAACTGATTGGAGAATTGAAGACCATGTGCAAAGACCTTGATGCGGTCATCAGTACCAGTCTGGTTAGAAAAGAGAAACTTGAAAAGCTGAACCAGCAGTTAGAACAAGACAATGGTGATGATGTTCCTGATAAGAATGATGAGTGTGATAATGCCAGTGCTGATAGCTCAGAGGAGGATGAAGAGGATACTGGAGTTGGATCAAGTTCAAATGAAGACTAGCTTATTTGCCTCTGCTTCTAGTAGTTTTAGTTTTATGTTTCTGTCTCAGCTCTAATTTTGTGCTTGGTTTGTAATTTGAATATTGTGCTGTTATATGCACCCTTTATGTTTTTGTTCTATGATTTGTTATGTCTTTTTGCTGACTGTGAGACTGACAATGAGAGCTAGGGTAGTACTAACTTTAGGTAGACTGGCTTGATGAGGTTGTCAAATTGTGGCTAAAAAGGGGGAGAAGTAGCCAAGAGTATCCAAGAGTACTAATGTCAAATGCTGTCAAAGGAGTTGTTTTGTGCTGTTGTTGTTTGCTGATTGCTGATGTTATAGTTCAGAAGTGCAGAAATTAAGGGGGAGTAATTGCTGGACAGTTGCAATGTTGGCTTTTACATTGAGGGGGAGTGCTAATTGCTGCTAATAATGAAATATGTGTAGCTGTTTGAATGTTTGAAGAGTCTAGCTGTTGAACTTGGTGATGCAGCAGAGTTTTGTGAAGTCTTTATTGAAGATGCTGCTGCTTGAAGTTTCAAAATCATTGTTTGATGTTTTTTCCGCTGTTGAAGTCTCTGAAGGTGCAGAGATTGTTTTAGCCAAAATTAGCCAAAGGGGGAGATTGTTAGTTCTTGGATTGGCTGGAATTTTGGTAAAACAAAGTATGTTCAATGTTGATGTCAAGGTGGTGATGTTGCAACATTGAGTCTTAACACTGGGTTGTGTTAAGTATTTAAATTGTTGAAGTTGGTTGTCTGATGTCACATGTGATGTTGTGACATTAGATCTACAGAATTAATAACATCAGGATGTGATGTTGTTAGGGTTGCGTGTTAGCTGGAATTATGGAGAGCAAGCTGTCTCATTGGATGCGAATATCTTGGGATAGATATTTCCTGCTGCATAGGAGATCTGGTGCAGATTTGTAGGAGATTTAAAAGGTTGAAGATTTAAAAAGATTTTAGGAGAAAATCTGTTTTGAATATTCAGTTTTAAATAACAAATCAAGTCAGATATTGTAGCAAGTCCAAGTCCAATTCAAGGAGCTATATAAAGCGCACAGTTCTAAAGAAAATCAACGAAGAAAGAGAGCTAAAGACTGAGTGTCGTTTGTGTCTTCGTGTATGATTTGTAAACCATTCTAGTGTGAATTGGTATTATTGTTTTGAGTTGTTCTTGATCAAAGCTGTGAAGCAGAATCAAGTAGTGCTATTCAAAGTGTGTGATCTTTGAAGTGTTTTAGGGATTGAGTAGTGTTCTCATATCTAAGTGGTTTCTTAGGTAGAAAGTCACTAGTAGGAATTAAGTTTAGGAGATTGTCAACTGGGTTGTTGAGTCTGTAAATTAATTCTACAAGTAATGAATTTCATCCCTGGCTTGGTAGCCCCCAGACGTAGGTAGTTAGACCGAACTGGGTGAACAATTCTTTGTGTTGTTTTGTTACTGTTATTGCTGTCCATTTGCAGAGTGTGTTGTTGTGACATCGCACCTTAACATCACATGTCTGATACCAGAATTTCAATATCAACAAAAGCATGGTTCCCTTCCCTGCAGCTATTTTATAATTAGTAGCTATTTTCTGAACCAACAACTTAAGTTTGGAATTAAAATAGCAGCTGAAGGCTTTTTAAGGGAATAAAGATAGAAAATATCCGGTAAACTAAAAATAATGAGTTGACTAAGAACAAAATCAGAGAAAAGACATTTAAGCTTTGCATGTTGCTGGTAGGAAGTGGGAAGATTTTGCAGAGGCTAGGTTGGCAATGAGAAAAGTAGCAGTGAAGAATTGGAGATGATGAACAATTTACTGCAACTTTATTGTCCCACATAGTTTTTTAAGATAAAATTGTAATGTTTATAAAGCTTATTCATGCATTACAATATGAATTGAAAATACTACTGTATGCAATATGGGTCATGAAAGTTGGGCCCAAAGTGTCCTTTTAAATATTTTGATTAATTGAGTTAAAAATATATAATTAAAATTAAAATTAAAATTAATTAATTTAATAATTAAATCGAGTTAAAAATATATAATTAGAATTATAATTAATTAATTTAATAATTAAATTGAGTTAAGAATATATAATTAAAATTATAATTAATTAATTTAATAATTAAATAGAATATATAATTAAAATTATAATTAATTAATTTAATAATTAAATGACATGACATCTGACTTAGCATGCCCAATCACCATTTTGAGTGCCACATTATCAAAACAGGAGAGGGACTAAAAAAATCCCAAATAGTGACAACTTGAGGGACTAAAAGGCTGGAAAAATTAAAAGGGGGACTAAAACGTTAAAAAATTGTAAATAAGGGGACTAAAAGTGCATTTAAGCCTATATTCTATTTAGTTTTACTTCTCACACCACTAATCTCTACTCAAATGCTCACACACTTCTCCACCGTCAAGGTCTACTCTTAAGGTTATTACTCCACACCAAGGGTATCCCCAAATACAACAAAACACACATAATCACATTATACACACAACTTCGTAATGCGTTACACTAGCCCCTAGTACACCCGCACCCTCCAAAAAAATATTTATCTACATCTCACAACACTCTAATACAAGAGAATAAGAGAATAAAGAAAGTCAAATACAAGCTTAAAGTATTTTTGACTGGTGCATCTTGAAATGAAGAACTTGAATCCTATATATAGCCTTGGATTCCCTCTTCCTTCACAAAACTAAGTGATGCGGGACTTCAAAAAACTTGTATCCTATATATAGCCTGAGTCCCTCTTCATTCACAAAACTAGGTGATGTTGGACTTTTTTAGCATGTATATTTTCAACCAACCCCAACAATCTCCACCTTGATTGAAAATAATACATAAGCTTTCATTGTCTTCACCGACAATCATACTCCACCATAAAGAGTATCAACATGTATATTTTCAAGCAACCTCAACAATATGTTCTTCTAAACTTGACTTGTTATAGAATAATGAAGCATCAAATGATCAATACTTTCATAATTAAGCATTGCTCTCTGCCTCATTAAACTCTACACCAATTAAGGCCCATATGTTCCTCCAAACTTGACTTGTTATGGAACAATGAAGTATCAAATGATCAATACTTTCATAATTGAGCATTGCATTCTACCTCAATAGTCTCTACACAAATTCAGGCTCATATGCTCCTCCAAACTTGACTTGTTATGGAACAATGAAGCATCAAATGATAAATACTTTCATCCTCTTTAAAACGGAATGCACACACTCTGTTATGGGGATCCTGAATTATTCCATTTTTGAACAATTGAACTTTAGATGGAAGTCTGTCCTTTAACATTCTCCAGCGAAAAAATTCTAACTTTTTAAGGTATCTTGGCTTTTCAAAGTTACTTCCAGGTCAGTTTCATGTTATCCTTAATGATGACCTCTTGCACTTCCTTCATGATAAAATTATAGCAAAACTTGACTGAAAAGTTTTTATCCATAGTTGTAGGCCAAATTAATTCATATTCACTTTCCTGTTGTGGTTGGACTTCTGCTAATATATGGTTTAGTTATATTAATTTGTCTTTAGTCTATATTTCAAAATTTTCTTCCTCATAAGACAGGTTCCAGTATCAAACTCCTTCCACCCACTCACCCAAGTCTCTTACTGAGCCTTGCCTACTTGCAGACAACATGTATAATGTTAGGAATTTACTAGCCAGAGGAGGCATATTACTTAACCATTTTCCTTTCCATAATGGGATAGAACTCGCATTCCTAATCCTTCATTTTATTAGAGACAAGATTCCTTCACCCCCCCCCCCCCCCTTGACACTTGAAATTATGTTGCTTGAAAGTGAGGAAAACACAAGAAGGGGGTAGAATTGTGTTGATTTTTTATTTATTTTTAATCTCTTAGTCAGATTATAAACACGAGTTATAAAATCTGATTCAATCATAGGTAGACAGCGGATATAAAGTGCAAGAAAGAAGAGTAACACACAGAGTTAGCATGCTTCCTCTCACAATTTGAGAGTAATCCAGTTCCCTTGTGTTTACAAGAGATTTTCAATATAATCACACAAGACTACAATTTGCTCAAGCACACAAGCAAGAGACTTCCAATGTCGAAACACTAAATTAGAAGACTTTTATGCCCAAGCACACAAGCAAGAGACTTCCAAAGCTCAAACAATAAAGTAAGAGACTTCTATACTCAAGCACACAAGCAAGAGATTTCAAATGATCAAACACTTAGTAAGAGACTTCTAACAATCTAACTAGTAGATAAATGATTGTTTGGGAAAGTACACTTGATATACAATTAGAGGATTATAAAGAATACAATGCAGTTAGACTCTTTTAAGACTTAGGGTTATCTAAAATATACATGGATAAGAAATCCTAAGTAGGGTTATCTAAAATATACATGGATAAGAAATCCTAAGCTCCCCTGAATCTAACAGTCCATAGGGTGAGGTTTGTAAGCTCATCATAAGTCTTATCCAGGTTAATTAAATTTAAACATGTAAAAGCATAATGATAATACTTCAGAATTTAAGAAAGATAATAACTATCAAATTTAGGTGCTTAAATACTTTTATATCTACCCCCTTTTTGTAATCAACAAAAAACAAATAAAGGAAATAAAAATGATACTGAAGAAAAAATATCATATAACCAAAGAAGAAAGTCATATGCACAATAAATGCATCTGAGCAAATCATCCAAGAATTCCATCAAAGTCACATTCATTTCCATCTATCTCTTCTCACAACTAATAATATGTGTAAATCATCCAAGAATTCCAAGAAGAGCTCTTCCAAGGAGATTGGTAAGGTTGTTAATGAAGCTGAAGGAAGGAAAATTAAGAAAGATAATCTCAATAAGGTTGAAGGTTCAAAATCACAAACAGGTTCATCTTCAGGAGCTTCCTCAGTATGGAGGACATCAGTTGCCAAGATGAAGAAACTCAACAAGAGTCAGGATCTAGCTTTTGACTATGATTCAGATGATGACGAGGACTAGATGAACTACCTCAGGCACCATGCTTTTTATCCTGATGAATTCTGAGAGATATAGTCTATGTAGTGCACATTGTTGCTTATGAGAGTGAATCAAGATTTTTAATAATTTCAAAGCAATAATAACAGATCTTTTCCCCTTTGCATCTATGAGCACCCCAAAACACACTCAACAAAGGTCATTATTAGTTACACCCATTTTTTGGTTTGATTTATTCCGGAGATGCATCTTCAGAATAATTTTGTGGTTACATCTATGGAGACACACCAGTGACACATTAAAAAAAAGTAATTTTCCAAAATGAAATTGACATTCATAACATAAAATGAGCATTATAATGATGATTTTAACATAAAATTCAATATTATATTTCAATATCCCGGTGGACACTTGCACATCTTCAAAATATCTTCGACCGATCTTTGTAGTGCGCTTCCAACTCGAGCGAAACTTTCTCTTTGAAACCGAAATATGTATCCCATATATCCTTGACATCCGCTTGTATCTTGAGCTCAAATTTGCTAAACTCAATGTTCCATTTGTTGTCAATCGAATTTGAATGGTACTCGAACTTCACAATATTTTAATTGTCTCTGTAAGTTAGGAGATGGTGGATTTCGTCTTTGATATCTTTGAGGGAGGTGAAGTCGGTGAGCTTGAACGTTCGCTCGGGTGTAGAGCCGAAGAAGGAGACATTAGCAACATACCAATAGATGTTTATTTGTGACATTCGAGATATTTTGAGTTTGTGTGAAATATAGCATTAGAGCACCTAAATTTATATAAGCCATAGATCAATTTGGACCATTCATTAACTAGCATATTAATTCTGGTGATATATCTTCGGAACCACGCCTTGTTATCCTGTTCCAAATATGCATCTCCGAAACTTCTCCTAAACCAGTATCACACCAGAATGCTAAAATAAAACCATTATTCCATTGACAAAAACACACATGTTGTTATGGGGTAGACCAAAAATGCATAAAGACAAAATATGAACAAAAGGTGAATATATAACACTTCATTTATATTGAGACACAATTGCATACAATTATTTGTTCAGTTAAACAAGAAATAAAAACGAATTGAAACATGTGTCGCCGACTAAATCTATAGGTCGTACCCTTTGGACTTTTGTGCATTTGATTTTTTTTCAATGTTGTTAAATCTCTCGAATTCTTGTATCCTTTCTATAAAATGATTCGGCTAAGTCTCGACTTTTGTGGTTGAATGAGTCGTCCACTCCGATGATGTAAGTGGTATGGGGCATCTCGGTTTCAAGTAAACTTGAACAAAATGACTTGATTTTATAAGCCACCCAATACACATGATTCAATCATTTGGATTTTGGGGTGGTGCGGTGCGCAGTGGGAAAAAAGTTTTCGTAAAACTGTAGTGTGTCAGGTCAACACACACTCTATCATACGCACATACTATTAGGTGACCCATTTCAGGGAAGCGCATCCATTTTTCCTCCGGTATCGGACCGCTCAAGCAAGGGATAAGATACGCATAGACCGCATCAAAATTTTCATTCTTTCCATACAACCGTGTGTATGATTCTTTATGTGCCTTCAACTCTTGGATAATTTGATGTCAAATAAGTGTATGACTATCTTCTCCTTTACTGAGTAAATCCAAAATGGTTTGGTAATTGCAATTACCGTCCCCCACAACATTGACGATCTGCTCGATATATTTGTGCATAAAAATCGGCATCTCGTCGATGAATGGAATCTTTGATGGAAGCGGGGTTGGAGGTGGTTTGCTAATGCGGGCTCTTTTCACAACACTTTTTTGAGATTTTGAAGTTGATGAGCCGGGAAAAACTTTTTCAACGTGTTCAAAATATGAATGAGACCGTGTAGTCGAGTTTCATTCGATGTAGGCTTCATTTTCTTTGGAGCACCTTTTATTTTTACCGCTTGAGAAGGTGGTTTCATGTTGGTGGTTTCCGGATAGGCAATCTTCCTCAATTGTTCTTTGATGTGAAGTTTCAAGTTGTCATCGACCTTTAAAAATCTCTCTTGTATCACTTCCCATTCATTCAAAATAGAGATATTCGATTTTCCGTCATCCATGCCTCCATCATCATCAAACCTAAGTCTCTTCCAATGAGTGCAAACCTTGTCCATTCTTATTGGTTCACCAAGTTTCACTTTTTTAGCAATAACAAAAGAACATGGGAGACCATATGTTTTCAAAATCGTGCATCCACACTTTGTGCTATTAGAGCCTATATTATCAGCTCTTTTAGCCTCGTGAAAAATATAGTGCAAACCCACCAGAGAAATGTTACCAACCAACTGAGAATATAGAGTGTTGTCTTTAAATCTGTGTTCCAAAACTGTGATGATTCGACCAAATGCTGTTTGTATCTCATTATGCTGGTCTTAAATCACGTGGTTCACGGAGTCCCAGTCTCTACACAAATCCCCCTTACTATTTCCCAACCAATTTTTCAAAGTAGCATGGGCTGACTCAACTATGTTAGTTGTTGTATTTCCAAGGTGCCTAAAATTATCAATCCACGCACAAACTATCTTCTCTTTCACCTGGTCAGGAATTGTGCTTTCAACATATTTCAACAAATCTGGATACTTTTCACACACTTTCCTAAAATGAATGACAGAATCGGAATATAGTTCTTTTGTTGAAGAATTTTTTATACGATTCCATACATCCATTATTTTTTCCACAACCATGCACGCCTTCACCAATTTTTCATCTTCGGACTCTATTTGTTTCGCCCCTACCACGGGTTTAACCTGACTTCTCACATTCTTAATTATGTGATACCTACAAAGTAATGCATAAGAAGAAGAAACTACCTTTGCAACCGAATTCATCAATGCGGTATCACGGTCGGTAACAATCGCTTTATGTATCTCACATTGGACCTTCAACAGTGATCGACACACCTCTAATGCCCAAGTAAAATTTCCCTCTTTTACACACTCAAGAAATGCAAAACAAACAGAATATGTCTTCTTAGTTGAGGTAACACAAACCATCTCAAATATTGGAAGTTTATACTTGTTGATATTGTAGGTTGGATCAAGTATGAGCACCGTCGAAAACGTGTTGAACAACTTTATGGAATCAGGATGAGTCCAAAAAATATCTCTAATCGTAACTCCATCATTAGATGTTCGGTACCTAGACACGTAGTTGTTATCATCCAACAGTTTCAATAATTGTTGCATCTCAATTCTATCCCCCCGAAGTGCATTGTTAGTGAGGTACCGAATATAATACACTTGCAAGATATTTGATATATTGTTGGGTTATTTATGTTTCAATGTTGCAAGTATATTTTTCAATTGAACAAGATTCAAGGTCTTGTCAACAATACATTCCTTATCTTCCGGCTTGAGCCGACATACAGTAGGATGCCCAGCCAATTTTAAACACAGTTCATGGTTATGTAACCACGAACCTTAAACGTACACTCACATTTTCTTGTACCACTGTCGTCTCTTTTAAAATTCCATAGAGAAGTTTGATATTTCCCGCTTCTTTCGCACGTCATTGTCACAAAGGCGCATCTTTTATCTGAACCATTATTAGAACTTCCAATAACCACACCAAATCCAAGTTTAGATGCCTCCATACGAATCCATTCAATCAATTGATCACAAGATTCAAACTCTTGCTTGTTTTTAAATTCATTGTCAACATCTACCGCCTTTACAATAACACCTTGAACATTCGGAGAAACAACCACACCTTGGACATTCGGAGAAACAACTTGTTTTGGGAAAACATTGGGGTGCACCATGTCTAATGAAAACAATTAAAACAATAACAGAACATAAGGTCAACTGCTATTGCAAAATGCCTTAAAAAATGAACACTGACAACTTCCGAAAATGCATCTCCGAACAAGTTCATACATGTTCCGAAGATACATTTTCGGACACACCATAACATTTTTCAGGAAAAATAGATGATTAATGTGAGCAATGCAGAGGGAAAAGAAGAATCTTTACTTGAAATTCTATCTTCTTTTGCTCCCTGTGATATGTTGAACCAAAAGGATGGAGATTTGGAGTGAAAAAATGGATTGAGAATGAAGGGTTTTTCGGGTGAAGGATTTCGTTGAAAACCAAGTATGTCAACAATTGAGGAGTGATCATGCAGCTGGATTCTATATCAGATATTTTCAGAGATGCATCTCCAGAAATACCAGACATGCAAAGGTGACAGAAAATTTCAAAATACCGCCCATAATTCCGGAGATGCATCTCTGAAATATCTATTGAACTGGACAATTAAAATTTTTCTTAAAATGTTCCAGAGATGCATATCTAGAATAAAAAACCCAACATATGCAGCACCTCTTAAAATGACCTTTGTTAAGTGTGCAAGAGGTGCGTCTGGAGATATATCTCTAGAAACGGAGGGCATTTGAAGAAATTTACGTGGTACAGTAGAAAGATCTAGGGTGCATTAAAAAATTCTCTAAATAAATTTGCAGTCTTTAATAAAAAGGAACATTTTTATCTTCAAATATTTGATGATTGTATAATTTTATCAAATTATGAATATCATGTCAATGATCTATCTTTCTTTTTCAATATATGTTCTGGTAATTCTTTTTATAATATTTTACATTATCAATTATTTTTTATAACAGTTTACATTATCAATTATTTCTTTTCACATATATTTCTTTTTATATCGTACATGTCAATATCAATTGGTCTTTACAATTGCATGGTTGTTGTTAGTGGCTAAGGAAAATATTCTTCTAGTTCAACTATTAATGTATTTGGTTTGAGGTAAATGAAGAAGAGGAGGAAATATTTTTAATTAAATTTGTTTGATTCAAATTTTTTGAGTGAAGAGGAGAATGAATTGTATGATAAGTTATAATTTTTTTAATCACTCAACATTAGAAATTATGTTTAATTAATTATGCATTTTTTATTACAATTTTTTTTATGAATTTTTTATTTTGAATATCATATGACTTATATAAGATCATAATGATAAAAATGTAAATTATTAGCTTAATGCATATCCCACGATGGTTGGCTCTGTGTTAGGGCAAACCGTTGAACTCAATGCACCAATCAAAGCGAGGAACACAAAAAAAGTAAAAGAATATGGAAAACAAATAGTGATGGGAGGGGGCGATAAGCAGTCTAACACCATAGACGGAGGAATGATGAAATGGTCATACAAAGTCATGGTTATGGGGAACCATGAAAATATTGTAATAGAGGATGTTGATGCTGATGGAGAGGAAGAAAGTGAATTAACAATTTTGGATCTGGAGAACATGAAAGTTGAAGAGCGAGTGGAAGGGAGTTATGCATGCCCGAAAGTCATCTTCTTCAAACATGAGGAGATAAGAATCCATAGGCCATGGAAGAGAGGCTTCATAGTCAAGTTGCTTGGTAGAAGGATTGGCTACAAGGCTTTGGAAACAAGGCTAAAGCAAATGTGGGTCAAAAAATGAGTGATCAACATCATTGATTGAAGAAATGATTATTATTTGGTGATATTTTCTCATGTTGATGAGGATCACAATGTGGCCCTGGCAAATGGTCTGAGGTTTATTTATGACCATTATCTCATGGTGAAATAGTGGAGCCCAAATTTTCATCCAGGAAGAAATACCATTGAAAATGTGGCAGTGTGGGTGAGGATAACTGGTCTCCCTATCAAATACTATGATATAAAGATCCTTTTGTTTATAGGGAATAGGATTGGTAAGACGATCAAGGTGGATAAGAATAAGTTATCTCAAGAGCGAGGCAAGTATGCGAGACTGTGTGTTGAAGTGAATCTTTCCAAACCTCTGCGTGCCATGAACAAAATCAAAGATAGAAAATACAAGATAGAGTATGAAGGGTTACATTTGCTTTGTACTCTGTGTGGGAGATTTGGGCACTACAAGGAAGGATGCCCGGAGAGACAACAACAGAAAATGAATACTAACATGACGGATGTAGGAAGTAACAAAGGAAAGGAAGTGGTTTAGAATCCTATCCAAATTAATGTTGAGATGGAAGAAACTTGGTCAATAGTCCAAAAAAGTAGGCGACCAAGAAAAAATAGAGGTAACATAGGAAGAAACCACAAGAAACCAGTGGCCGGAGAGAGAAGTGTACACGACAAAGGGCAGATAAAAGTTAATGCGGGAGGAGACATTTCCGGATTCAGGTTTAATGCCTTGAATGTAAATAATACTGAGGGAGACAATGTAGTAAATGCAATTAATGAGCAAATCATTAGAGATAAAGGCAGCAGCTCAAGTGACAACCAGAATAATAAAATGCAAAATAATGTGAAGGAGGTAAAATGGCTATGTCGGGAGTGGGAAACAAAGTTGGGGAAAGTTTTTCAACCAATAATGTTGTTGTCGGGGAGAGTCAATAGAAAGTCGGGGACAAATTATTGCACAATCAAGGGCATACCAATAAGAGTAAGTTGCGTGAAAACTTGAAAAAAGCTAGGAAAGAGAATGTGGTAGCAGGAATAAAAATGGTAGCATTTAAACCATCGGGAATCCAAAAAAGAGGAGTGGGCCACCTTGCAGAAATCATGGGAGACAGAAAAATAGAGGATTGGATTTCACATGTGTTAGAATAACAGAAAAGGAGAATGGGGGCACTACAAAAACTGACAAAAATTTGAAGAAATCTGGAATTTCAAGCAAAAAGGAGATTAAAAATACTATGCATGACCATGAGAGCTTAAAAGAGCCAAATATGCCTAGACCTCCAGATGGGGAACAAAACATGAGCTTGAATGATAAAATCAAACAACATATGCCAGATGAGTGTCATCAAGTCAACGACAATGATGAGTCTTACAGAGAGGAGGGAAGTAAGCCAATGCAGTAATGCTTGGGTAGCTGGTGATGTTAGTCTTTTTCTTTGAATTATGTTCATGATGATTACACAACAAGACTTTCTAATTTGGAACTGTGAAGGAGCAGCCAATACAAGTTTTTTCAGGTTCTGTAAGTAGTACACAAGCTTTCACAAACCTAGACTTATTGCTATTGTGGAAACAAGATGCAAACCATCAAAGCTTCAAAAGACTTTCTCTAAGCTGGGACTTGATGACTTTTTCTCGAATGATAATCAGGGATATGCTGGAGGAATTTTTGTTGCTTGGATAGATGAAGAGAGGATGGTTACTTTGGTCCATAAGAAATTTCAATACATTCATTTCATGGTACAACCTAAATATGGACCATCTTGATTTTTTACTCCTATCTACACTAGCCCTTGTGTGGAAAATAGAAGAGACCTATGGAATAATTTGCATGAGTTAAGTTCTAACATGAGATACCTGTGGCTTTTGGCAGGAGATTTTAATGACATTGCTTTTGCTCATAAAAAAAAGGAGGAGCTGCCATTTGTCAAAATAGATGTAAGAAGTTCAGAGATAATATGGACAATCGTGGTTTCATTAATATGGGAAATGTGGGATCCAGGTTTACATGGAGGGGTCCTATATTTAATGGGGGCAACGCATATACGAGAGGCTTGATATAGCTCTTTGTAATGAGGGGTGAAGATTGCGCTTTCCAGATGGCTTTGTTAAAGTCCTCCCCAGGCTAGAATTCTCTGTTCATCACCCCATCCTAATTTGTCTGCATGGAGCTGTAAAAAAGAGTGTCAATCTGTGCTTTAGATTTGAAAGTTCATGGTTAATGGACAACTCGTACCATAATATGATGGAAAACAGCTGGAAAAATGAAATGCCTCTAGCCAAGAATCTTGAGAACATTAAAAAGGGTGTTATGCAGTGGAACTTGAGCACTTTCAACCAAATCAAGAGGAGGAAGATGGAGATTATAAAGAGGTTAGAAGGAATTCAAAGGTGTACTCCAAGTAGAAGACATGTTGGAGGCTTGCAAAGAATAGAGAATAAACTGCAACAGGAAACGAGCGATCTTCTCAAGAAATAAGAGTTGATATGGTTTCAAAGATCCATATCTAAATGGCTCACTGATGGAAACCGTAATACGAAATACTAACACCTTAAGGTTGTGCATCGAAGGAAAAATAAAATAGTGATGATAAAAAATAATGATGGCCAGTGGGTTGAAGATGAAGGATATGTCTGTCAGTTATTCAGGGATCATTATAAAAAGTTGTTTGCGATAGATACTATTGGAAATCAGTGGGAGACAACTTGAAATACTTATCCTTGTATTGACCAGGTTATGCTGGAAAAAACGGGGAAAGAGTATAACTGATGTTGAAATTAAGCATGCAATATTTGGTATGTTCATTTGGAAAGCGCCAAGTCCTGATGGTTTTCCTGTAGGCTTTTTCCAAAATTCTTGGAGTGTCGTTGGTGGTTCGGTGTGTGAGCACATCAAATAAATTTGGGAAAATCCTAGCAAGATTATAGAGATCAACAAAACTGATATTTGCCTCATACCTAATATAAATCAACCTGAATTTGTGAGTCAATTCTGCCCAATTTCTTTGTGCAATGTTAGTTATAAAATAGTCAGCAAGGTTATTGTAGCATGCCTCAAGGATTGTATGCCTACTCTTGTTTCCCCATATCAATCAGGTTTTGTTTCTGGTAGGAGCATTCATGAAAACATTATTGTGGCCTCAAGAGATTGTGCATAGTATGATGAAAACGAATAGCAAGAAAGGATGGTTTGCTATCAAAATGGACCTATCAAAAGCCTACAACAAACTAAGGTGGGAATTTATATGGAGGGTGCTAGATGAAATCAAACTGCCCTTGAAAATGTTAAATCTTATAATGCAGGGCGTTACGAGCGTGGAGACAAATATTAAGTGGAATGGAGTGCAATCCGAGTTTTTTCGCCCTAGTAGGGGAATCTGCCAAGGAGATCATATTTCTCCCTATTTGTTCATTCTGTGTGTGGACAAACTTTCACATATTATTATGCAAACAGTGGATGATGGAGATTGGAAGGCTATTAAGGCGGGTAAGAATGAGCCAGCAGTTTCCCACCTTATGTTTGCTGATGATCTGCTTTTATTTGGAGAAGCAACGCCAAAGCAAATGCATTGTGTGATGCAATGTTTGAACAAGTTCTGTAATATGTCGGGGGAGCAAGTAAGCCACGAAAAAACAAGAGTGTTGTTCTCTAAGAATGTGCGAAGAAAAATGAAGGGGCAACTTCTTAACATGTCAGGATTTAAATAAACCACCTCCCTTGGCAAATACCTTAGAGCCCCCTTAACTGGCATGGCTCTTAGAAGAGGAGATTATCAATATATTATCGAGCAAGTCAGTTCTAAATTGAGGGCTTGGAAAGGGAGCAATCTAGCTTTTGCAGGAAGAGTCACTCTTGCAAAGAGTGTCCTTGAAGTTTTACCAATCTATCCCATGATGACTACAATGATTCCTAAGGCATGCTTAAAGGATATTCACAAGCTTCAAAGAAGGTTCATTTGGGGCGATACGAAAGACAAGAAGAAAGTTCACGCAGTAAATTAGAAAATGGTTACTAGATCGAAGGATGAGGGTGGTCCGGGGATCAGAAACTTAGACGTCATGGACAAGGCATGTTTATCAAAGCTATGGTGGCAGCTCTATAATGGGGGAGAAGAGCTTTGGTGTCGTGTGGTTCTGGGGAAGTATGGCCGAGACTTCAATAATGGTAATATCATTATAAAAGCATCAGATTCCTCATTTGGGAAGAATTTGGGAAAACTATGGCCAAAGTTGGAGGAGCATAGTTTGTGGCAGATTGGAGATGGTGCAACTGTAAGTGCTTGGAATACAAAGTGGTTAGGGCATGATATTCGAATATACGATCTGGATGTCAGTATCCCTTTAAATCTCAACAATGCGAAAGTTGTCAACCTGATAAATTTTGAAGGTGATTGGAACTGGGAAATCTTAAGCCATTGGTTGTCGGAGAATGTTCGAAATAAAATCGCCTGTATTCTCCCTCATGTGATTGAGTTAAGACCATATCATAGGGTGAGTTTTGGTATGCATGGGAAATTATTCACTATTGGAGAAATGTACCAGCTGTTAGATGAGGAAAATAGCCAAGTGAAAGAAGCAAAATGAAAGTATATATGGAAGATTCAAGATGGTGAAAAAGTGAGGAGTTTTTTTTGGATTCCCAGCCATAATGGCCTTTTGACAAACAATAGGAAACACGAAATGGGATTGGGAAGTGCAATGAGCAGTTATTATGGAAATGAGGAAGAAGATGCACTTCATTTGCTTAGGGACTGCCCGTTGACCATGTCGCTTTGGCTATCGGCGGTGCACACTAATATGCGGGTTCTTTTTTTTTGCAGGTGATTTGGATTATTGGATGGAGAACAATATGAATTATAATATGGGATGAGACTCAAATTGCAATTGGAAGACTATTTGGGCTACTGCTTGCTATAATTTGTGGAGCTGGCACAATAAAGAAATTCATGTCGAGAATTATTCAAGACCTCCAAATATGATGAACCATACCTGTGGGAAAATCATGGATTATGATCAGGCAATAATGTCAGCATTGATGGCTAGCAACCATTGTAAGGAGAGGATCTCTATTAAGTGGGAAACACCTAGTGTGGGAAGGGTTAAGCTGAATACTGATGGAGCCGGAGATAAATGTGGCATTGTGGGATGTGGAGGCATTCTAAGAGGAAATAAAGAAGAGTTGCTTGGGGATTTCTCAAAGCATATAGGAGTTTGTAACATCTATACAGCTAAGATGTGGGGAGTATTAGAAGGCCTTAAACTTGCAATAAGTTTGAGGTTTTCTAAAATTGATATTTGCGTGGATTCTAGTCAAGTAGCCAAAGATATCAACACTAACCACACTTGCAACACTTTGGATGAAAGCCTTGTTGTGAAAATAAGGTCTCTCTTTCATCAGGATACAAATATACATGTCAGTCATGTTTATTAGGAATCTAATCGGTGTGCTGATGCTCTTGCAAAGCAAGGAATTCAACATGCTAGAGGAATTTTCTTCTTTGATGTCCAATGTCTATTAGGCATTTGTTTGAGGAGGATTTAGCTAGTAATTCAGTAACAAGGATTGTTCGATTGTAGTTCTTTCCATTGTACCAAAAAAATTAAGGGCTTGGAAAGGGAGCAATCTAGCTTTTGCAGGAAGAGTCACTCTTGCAAAGAGTGTCATTGAAGCTTTACCTATCTATCCCATGATGACTACAATGATTCCCAAGGCATGCTTACGTCTCCACCTCTCTTTTCAATCACATATATAAAAAAATCTCTTAACTTCCTCCCCTTTTCTCCATTAAAATTCCTCTCACACCCTCCCCATTCATTAAAAAAACAGACCCTACAAAAACATTTAAATATGTGAAAATCAATTCAATGCATCAAGAAATAATTTTGATCTAAAAGTAGAACCAAACATACATTAATGTATTTAATATTCTCATGTATGTATTGCACATCCCCCGTTCTTCGTAAAATTTGCTTCAATTAATAATACTATTATGCAAATATTTGCATAAATCTAAATCAAGTTTAACCAAGTTTAGCCATAATAACATGTTTGTCATAACTAACCATTCATTTGATATTTGTGTAAACTTCAAAAACCTTTAAAACAACAAACAAATTGGGAGCAAGCAATAAGTTGGTATTCATTAATTGAATTGAACAAAAAATATTGAGAAGACCTGAATAAATCAATTTTATGCCCATGAAGTTAATTCATTATGATATTGCAAGCTCTTTGTGTGCATCAAACACATGAAACGCTTTGTTTAAATGTTTGAATGAATCTTCCGAAATAGCACCCATATTAACAAGTGAGTTAGCCAACTCCATTGCGTCATTTCTCAAGCCACCAAAACCAATCCCTTCAACCAACAGTAAGTATGTAGTTTCATTTGGCAAGCATCCTCTCTGATTCATGGCAGCAAGCACCTCAATAACATCTATGATTCTTCCCGCCTTGCACAGTCCAAGAATAACAGTATTGTAACTAATAACAATAAGCTGAAACTTGCGACTCTCCATCATGTCAACCAACAACTCAATTGCCTGATGTCCAAAGTTAGTGGTTCAATCATTGTAAAAGGGACTGATGTCCAAGTAAATGTTGGAACATCATCGCAACAGATTAACTCTCCAGAAAATTAAGCAGATTATACATGGGAGCTAATTGTAACACCCCAAAATAATTATAATATTTATTCAGTTGATTTATTATGATTATTCAGTGTTTTGGTGAATTTTTATGGATATTGTGATGCTTGGTGACTTTGAGTGGTGTTGTGGAGTAGCCTTGGGTTAAGGGAATATTGAGACATTTTGAATTAGTAATTAATTAGATTATTTAATTAGTAATAATAATAGAATAATTTAAATATTTAGAATAGTATTTAGATTATTATTATTATTATTTAAAATAATTAGGAGAACCATTAAGGGTAAGACAGTAATATTGAGAAGGCTAATTAAGGATAATATGGGTAAATCATGATTAGGGTCCAAGAGGTAGGTTTAACAAAAAGAAAATAGGGAATTAGGAGAGTTATTTTGTGCAACCTAAGAAGTGAAGAGAGAGCTGGGGAAAGGAGGCTAGAGCATAGAGAACGAGAGAATCAACCGTAGAACCCCAAAAGGAGAATCTTTTGCTGGAAAATTCGAGGTATGGGGGGTTAATTCGGGTTCATATGTCTGATATGAGTTTTAGGTAAAGTAGTTTGTGTGTTTTGTGTTTTATTATGAATTTTCGTATGATGAATCTGTGGTGAATTTTCGTGCATCTGTGTTGGTCGATTTCTGATATGAATCTGGTATGTGTTGCTGTAAATTCTGTGAAATTCGTGTGAATGATTATTGTTGTTGTGATGAATATATGAACGGAACCATATCTGAACTCGAAGGTGGGATTAATAAATTAGGACTTAATAATTAGAACGAATTGATGAAAATAATGAAGTAGGATAATGACTTAGATCTGTGATGAATCGAAACTGTTTTGGGTATGATTTTGGAAGATCGAAGGTGCTGGAATGGGAGGTTTTTCGTTCAGATGCGAAATCTGAGATTTTGGAGGGTTTTATGGCAATACGCGTAACAGGGGGAGCATTACGCGTAAGAGGGGGCACACCCAGGCTGATACGCGTAGCATACGCACCCGTCCCCAGGGCCAACACGACCCTCTGCCAGTACGCGTAGTGTACGCGTAGGGAAGTAGGTCCATACGCGTATGGAAAGCCATTACGCGTATGGGAAGCTGGGAATGAAGAGGGATACACGTATGGGAAACCATTACGCGTAGGTAAGAATTGGGAACTGAGCAATACGCGTATGGACTAGCCATTACGCATATTGGGACCTTGGAGGGGAATTTTGAGAGGGAAACCTCTCTGATGATACGCGTAACAAGGAGGGTATTACGCGTAAGGGAGGCTTGGGCAGGTGGCCCTACGCGTATAATACACATGCTAGTGGGCGAGGAGTTGAGCCATACGCGTATGGGGCATGGCCATACGCATATGGACAGAGTTGTTGGCAGATTTTTCCGTTTTTGCTATTTATGTCCCGATTTCGCTTGTGACGCGGTTTTCTTGAAACGTAAGGCAATGATGAAGTAATAAAACATGAGTAAACTAGTAATGAAGATGAATGGGATAAAATCGAGAATTTTTATGTGACGAGTATAATATGAAAAATTGTGAGGTATAGTGAGGAATTGTAACAAGTGCGAATTGGTGTTGTATAATGATGTTTGATGATGATTCATGGATGATGATGCAATTATGACGATTTTATGATGATGATTATTATGACGATTTGCATCATGCATTCATGGCATAGTTAGGACTCCAGTCCATTTGGTGGCTTCAATCCCATTGTGTGGATTGAGGTGTTTTGGGACATGCTCCGGTTCTTGTGTAGAATCAATCCTATTGGTGGGGATCTTTGGAGGGGTGATGGCCCAGTGTCCATCAATTATGACGAATTGGTACCACATGCATGAGTATATGATGTTGCATTTTCATATTGTGTGGCATTGCATTTTATTGATGTAATTGATTTATTAATGACGTTTGTGAATGATTTGATGATGTTTGTGCTTATACTTTATCTTTTGCTTATATCGTATATATTGATTCGTGATTACTCACCCTGTCTGTTTGAATGTTGTCTCCATGTGGGTAACGTGCAGGTGATCAGGCTTAGCTCCCTTGGTGCTCGAAGATTTAGCTTTTGAAGTATTTTGATTTCTCCGTCGATTAGAGGGTCTTGCTCTGATATGTAACATCGGGTCGGGATGTTTGAATCGAACGATTTACGTTCTTTTATTTGTTGGCATGAGGATGTTTTATGATGTTTTGTTTTAAGAAATTGAATTATAAAATTATTCTTTTAAACTTTGATTTCCGTTGCGTGGTGTTTAAATAAGTTCATGATGGTAAAACTTGTGTTACAGAGCAGGTGGTTATTTGATGATTTATGACGTAATGTGATGCCCTTTTTGGGATTGTACTTTGATAAATAATTGTATTTAATCGTGATGTTTGTTGGGTAGAAAAAGGGTGTTACACTAATCATGTGGAGTTTGTGTTCACCAATAGATTCAGAGATGAAATATTTAATCTTGGTGAATTTTGGAGTAAAGTATTGGCCAAGTTTGGTGGTGATAATGGCTTTGACAGTGCTGAAAGGAAGGATCTGCTGTGTAGTGCAGGATGACATATCTGATGTCTTGACATCTGGCCTGATGTTGTGGAGAACCATGGTTTCTCTGAGTTTTCTTTTTTAATGCTATGGTGTAAAGCATGGAAATGATCTCTAAATTTAGCTATTTTTTACAAAATTGGCAAAAGTGACCAAAATGGCAACTAACTCAATTGGTGTTACAGTTGAGGAACACTTGTTGGAATAACTTAGGGATGATATTTGGAGAGTTTTTGAAGTGTTGTTTGGTTTTGAAAATGATTGAATCAAAACATGGTTTGAAAAATGCAGAATAGTATAAATTTGAGGTTTTGATGGTTGACTTTCTGATTTTGGTGATTTGAGATGAAGGTGAGGATTTGGACACCTCCAATGGATGATTTGTGATGTGTTTGGATGGTTATTTGAGTGGTTTAGGCTTTGGTTTTGAAAATTTCAAGTTTCCTCTTTGAAACTTTGAAATTTGAAGTAAGGGAGGGAGAATGAGAAAACAAGGCTTTGGTATTATTTTGGAGTAATTTGAAACATCGGAAATGGATCCTATTTATAGGATAACAAGTTTGTTTTTGGAGGAATAATGAATTGATGAAGGAGCATGCTATTGTCCAATGGAATTTATCATGTAGCATAACTTGAAGTCTAAGGTACTATAAGTCTTATCTAGCATAGATATGCATTGACTCAATTCAATTTTTGCAGGTTGGAACACTCATGGTTTTGGATTGAGTTTGAACTTGTGTGACTTGATTCATAATAATTTAAAGTATCACATTAATGCATGAGAACAAAACTTAAGTTCTCACATTTGCCATTATGGTTTTCACATGCCAAAGGATAAGATTCTTGACTTAGGGTCCAAGCTTGCAGATTCTTCACGATAAACTGAGATTCTTGTTGAATTAGATGAGGATCAATCTTGCATAGTCATCAAATTTGGACTCAAAATCGTGGGATGCAAGTTATGTGCCAAATGCTGTAAAAAAAACAGTTTGTATCAAGGCATGTTGTGAGAATCATAACTTCTTACTCAAGTTGAATTAATGGAAGTTCTTGTATTCTTTGGAAAGCTTGTATATCATACTTAAACTTTGATGTTTATATTTGGCCTTGATTCATCTTGGATCATAATGAAAAATACCTCCAAAGTTGGACAAAACATGAGACAGATTCTGCCTAAAAAATTCTAAGTGTCAAAGTTCAAAATCTTATGAAACCCTGACTTTATGGCCTTATAAATCAAAATTCATGCATTTTTAGGGGGTACCCCTGCTTGACAACATTGTTGTATGTAAGAAGAGCTGTCATTTGAGCTTTGGATGGAAGAAAATGGTTGCTTGGATCACAAGTTATGGCCTTGCATAGTTGGGAAAAAACCATTATTTTTCATAACTTGGTGAAATTTCAAGTTTCTCAAGGTTGCCCCTTTTGCAAGTAACCCCACTTTTCTTGATTTTTCTTGATTGATCATGATCCAAATCATAACTTAACATTGTTTTGACTTAAAGAGGCCATGTTTGTCAAAAAATTCCAAAAGTCAAACTTGGTTTTGATCACAGTTGACTTTTTGTATCAGATGAATCTTAAACTTTGTGATCCTTTATGAAATTAAGTCCTTGGGCCAAATTGAACCTAATGTATTAATTCCAAAGGTGTTTTTGAGTGTCTTGAATCATGTCCCAAGGTTTGAGATCATGCTTTGCCGAAAATCAAAGGTAAGGTTGACGTTTTCTTAGAAACCCTAGTTTGTGGTCTAGATGAATTTGAATCCTTTATTGCTTATGAACCAAGTTCTTTGAATTAATTCAATCTTGTAAATGAATCAATGTGATGTATTTGAGGTCCTTAAAGCATATCTTGAGGTATTGGCTCATGTCTTGCTCCAAAAGTCAACTTAGGGACTGAATTAGGTCAAAACCCTAATTCCTAATTTTTTTATAGATGCATCCCCTGAGGCCATTTTGAACTTATGAATAGACTCATGAGGTTCTTTTGAGCTTCTTGAATCATATATTTAATTATTGGCTCATGCCCAAATGAAAATTTCTCTATGGAGGCCTTAGTCGACCAAAACCCTAATTTGGTGACACTGGTGATATTGAGGCTTGATCAGCTTGAAATGTTGCATTCTTGTGTTAGATTATTGATGTGGGAGACCTCTTGATCCTTCATGGATGTTTGAGAGGTTTGAAAAGTTGAAGATCATGTCAATTCTTGATTGATCCTTTGCCTGAATGCTCTGAGCGGGCTCAAAAAACCCTAATCTTTGGTTGAGGTAAATACCCAACAATCTTTGAAAGGAATAGTGAAGTATGAAAATACATCCATATTGTGGTGGTGATTTACATAATGATGTGAAGTCTTATGGTCAAATTTTAGGGTATGACAGACGCCCCTATTTAATCTTCTTGGACCTGAAGGTGTGAATGACGAAGACATTCTGACGTTCATGATAAAAGAGGATTAAATATCAGAATACCCGAAATTTTGATTGTGGATGTGAATGGTAGCTATTTTTGCTCATCCATCTTCTTTTACTAAGTAATGTCACTCAGAAAAAAGTGTAACTTCCCCTCGATCCTGGTCTTCAACCACAAAACTGGTCTTAGTTTCTTTTTGAAATAAACCTCCCCTCGATCCTGGTCTTCCGCCATGGAATCGGTATCAGTTTTTTTTTAAATAAACCTCCCCTCGATCCTGGTCTTCAGCCATGGAACTGGTCTCAATTTCTTTTGAAATAAACCTCCCCTCGATCCTGGTCTTCAGCCATGGAACTGGTCTCAGTTTCTTTTTAAAATAAACCTTCCCTCGGTCCTGGTCTTCAGCCATGGAACTGGTCTCAGTTTTTTTTTAAATAAACCTCTCCTTGATCCCAGTCTTCAGCCATGGAACTGGTCTCAGTTTCTTCTTGTCGAGTTCTTCTCTTGACAAGGAATGCTATTTGTGAGGGTCTTCACCAAGCTTCTCTCTGAGGTTTATCGGGGAGATGCCACTTGATGGAAAAATGTGCTTCATCGTATCTCTCTTCGAGACTTGTTTGGAGAGATGCTATAGGATGAATAAAGTTTTGATGTCATACTTGCTGGCAAGGACTATACGTCTGAACTGCAGAGGTGTGCAAACTTCTCTGTTGGAGATGCCATTTGCTGGAGAAATTACATCATTCTTCCCTTCGAGACTTTTTCGGAGAGATGCCATGTGATGTAATTCAATTTTGAGGTGCTGATGACTTCTTTGAAAGTAGGACAAACTTCTAGGGGAGAGACTGCTATTTGTCGACTTTATTTGGAAATTCATTAGGGCAAAGACAGATTTCTTTATTTGCCAATTGGTTGAGATTTCTTGGAGGATGTGATGTCCATGTTGCCAAGAGTCTTTTGTTGAAAAGCTTCCGCGGGGGGTTTTCTTTAATCTGGGAAAGCAAAATATCATCTTCAATGGTGAAGAGTGAAGTTCCAAAGGAGTATATCCAAATGTCTTCTTGTATTTCAGAGGTTCAAGTCATCAAAGTGGTTGAGGACCGATTTCAATCCAGGAATAAACTGGAGAGAGATTGTTTAGACGATACATTTCCTGGAGAGAGATTGTTTAGACGATACATTTCCTGATGAGATAAACTGACAACTCTAATGGAGAGAGAACATTTATCACTTGGGGATAAACGTGACCAAAGTGATCGAAATATAATATAAATATGAATATGAATCAATTATGCATGATGTATGAGATGTTTATGCTGACAAAACAAATATGACATACAGACTGGTGATGAACACAACTGGATACTAGGCCACTCTGGGGGGATAAAAAAGTATCGTTGATCTGTTGAAAGAACAAATTCCTGCTGCTGAACTTTTCATAGTCTTGGTAGTAACAAAATGCGGCTCTTGAGGAGTGATAGATGGGATACTCTATCTTATCAATCTGAATTAATTGATCCTCCACTTGGGACATGCTGATCACACAAAATATTTTAATTCTGCATTTTGAAGTTTCATTGCCTTCGGAGAAACTGTCGGCGTTCCTTCTCGAGTCTATTGATCAAAAAGGAAATTGCCATCTTTATTTTGAAAGCAGAAGTGAGTTTGAAAACAAAAGTAAATTCATTTTTGTATTTCAAGAATGTTAATCATATCAAAATGTCATTTTGCAAAGCAGAATAAATGAGAATTGCAAACAAAGGGCACAAGGGCTCAAATTTTCATTGATAGAATGGTAATCAGCCAAATGCGTGATTCCATGGAGTATTACAAAGTTTAGAAAATGGTAATTTAAAGGGAAAGGGGCTACATTGAAACATAATGACCACTATCCTTCTACCAACTTTGAATTCTGGGTATTACGAGCTTCCGCTGAAGGTGACTTCTGATTGAGGATTTCTTGACAAATGGCGTTACTTTCGATGACCCAATCTTAATCGAATGCAGTTACTTGTCATAAATCCCTAACTTTTGCTTAAATTTCCCCTTCAGGTTTTCAATCCATCGGGATGATCATTGTTTATGTCTCTCATTTTTGCCTGGACCGCCCTTTCGGGTTTTCAGTCCAACGAGACATTTTTTTATTTCATTTAATTATTTAGTCAAAGTATTTCTTGACTACATCAACATTTGTGGGGTAGGTAAACTCTTCTCCGTCCATGGTTGCGAGTCTCAAGGCACCACCTGAAAAGGCTTTCTTAACAACATATGGGCCATCGTAATTCGGAGTCCATTTGCCCCTGGGATCAGTGAGAAATGATTGGATCTTTTTGAGCACGAGGTCGCTTTCTGTGAATACACGACTGTTGTACCCCAAATTTTACCCTCAGATTCGTTGATGTTTGTCATATCATCATAAGTCAGCCTTTTCGCATTTTCAGTTAAACATCTCATTAATCATGCATTTTTAGTTGATTTTATCATTCCATGCCATTTAATTTATATTTAGTTTATATTTTTAATTTAGTTTATATTTATTATTATTATTATTATTATTTAGTTTATATTTAATATAGTTTATTTTCCATATAGTTCAATTTTTAACTTAATTTAATTTTCACTTTAGTTTAGTTCCTTTTACTTTTTATTTTAGTTTAGTCTTTTTAATTAGATTAATGTTTATTAATTTAGTTTAGTTTTATTTTAATTTTAATTCTAATTATATTTTAGGTTTAGTTTAGTTTTTAAGTTTAATTTTTTAATTTTTAATTTAACTTAATTTACCTTAATTCAATTAATTTTCATTTATTTGTTTTCTTTTTAAAAAAATCATTTTAAAAATAAGTAGAGTCATTGCTTTATTATTATTACAAAGTAGAGAAACAAAAAGATTTACTTTCAAATATGTCTCAAAACTCCAAACTTGACTTTCACGCATCCTACCAACCTACTGTCCAAAAACATGTTTGCTGCCATCATGCCACTGCTTCCAAAGTGCACATAGACCAAACATGTACCAAAACAACAAAGTATCAAAAACCTTTATGCTAAAACCGTATGGTACACCTGTACCAAGGCCTTCCACAAGACTTTAAAACTTACAACAATTTGTAACCTACTTTTACTGCTATTAATGACAAGAACCTGAATCCCAACACAACAAAACCTATGTGCTTCAAACCAAACTCAAGGCCTCAACGTAAACCCGCAATTGAGGTAGACTCATCACAGTACAAGACAGAAAGAATAGTAGGTGGGAAGAAGTAACGATTTGAAAATTTAAAAAGAGCAGAGAGAAGCAAGTGAGAATGGGGACCAAGAATAAGAAACGAAACTCGCCTCACTCTTTTTTTTTTTCAAAGATAATCTGTTCTCTTTCTCCTTAGGTGAACCACCCAACAAATTTCCACAACCACAACACTCTGTAGAACCTCAACAACCTCCCACAACCGCCGCTGAATCATCACAATCACAACCGGAGGTTATTGTTTGCATAAGCTTCAATACCCTTCACGCCGACACAACCCGCGACCCCACAACATCATCGACTCACCACCATATCTCATAACATCACAACAACAACGCCATCGCAAATAAAGAGCGGCACGACCTGGAAAGATAGAAGGAGAGTGGATGCAAAAGAGGAGAAGGATTGGAACGTGACGCGAGAGGAGGGAGACGGGAGCGTAAGAAAGAGAGTGAGGTTGGCAAAGCAGCTTTTCGCGTGAGGTACTAAGAAAGGAGGACTTATTTCTCCAGATCCGCCGTAGAAGAAGAGGGTATCCATATTTTACTTGTTTGGCTTATGAGGAGTGTTTTCCTTTTTTTTCTTTTCTGAAAGCTTCATTAGGTTCATCGGGCCTTTAGGCCCAAATGCTTCCCCTTTGCACCCTCCATTGTATTCTTTACACTCCTGGCCCATGAATCCACTTCACTAACACACATACCCTTTAGTTTAGATTTTTTTTTAAATTAGTTTTTTAAATCTCAATTAGTTGGATTAGTTAAAATAAAATTAGTTTAGTTTAGTTGGCCTTTTATTTAGAATTAGGAATAGTTTAGAATTAATTTCTAGTTTAATTAGTTATTTTAGTTTTTTTTATTAGAATTAGATTTTTAGAATTTAATCAATAATTTTTTTTAATTAGATTTAATTTAGTCTTTTTCAATTAGTTACTTTGATTAGTTTAATTAGTCTTTAGTTAGAATTAGAAATCAGATTAGTTAGATTTCTTAGCTTATTAATTAGTTTAGAAATTAGTTTGAGTGTTAGTTTTTTTAATTAGAATTTAGTTAATTAATTTTCAATTAGATTTTAATCTATATTAGCTTTAATTAGATTTTTTCTTATTTAGGTTTTTAATTAAATCTTAATTTTTATCTTGACATTTCCATGTTTTCATTTTAGTTAGTTCCTGGTGTTTAGTTTTTTTTTTCATTTAATTTTTGTTGAATGATCGCTGTATATATTGTTATTCATTTTACTCTTGATACTCGAGATTACCTCGTCGTTCCTTTGTTGCTTATACCTCATTCCAAAGGAAGGGGTCGTTCCCGTTAACTGCCATGTCATATTTAGGATAGCTTTGTCCATCATTTCCTTATCTCATGCCACCGCGCGATTGAGACTTACTTTCCTTTTATCCTAACCTTAGGATTAGAGTCGTCGTGCTCTATTTAGGTGTTCCATCGCGGACACTTTTTTCCTTGCTTAATCTAGCCTTAGGTTTGGAGTCGCCGCACTCCACGTAGGTGTTTTGCCATAGACATTTACTTTCCCTTGGAACCTTGACCATAGTCAAGAGTTCCTCACCCCTATTAAGGGGAACTACAGACGCTCTGATTTCTCAAAGTACCTTTTGAGAATACGTAGGCAATGGATTGCGAGATCCTAGCGAGCCACCTTTTCTTTTTTCCACCTTTTCTTTTTTCATCTTTTTATTTCTCAACCCTTTTCTTTTTACACCCTTTTACCCCGTAGTGAGGGGAACTACGAATGCTCTGATTCCATTCCCGCTAGGATACGTAGGCATGAGATGCAATGTCTTGGCGATCATACTTTGTACATATCTTAGGTCTTTACCTTAGCACTTCCCTTAGCAAGCAAACTTTAGCATGACACAAATACTAACAAGAGGTTCCTGTAGAGTACTACAGATACTTAGGATGTTAGCACCTTTCCTAGGTATAACCAACCCCAAACCTAGATCTATTGCATTGTTTTTACATTGCAATTAGGGTTTCCGATATTTTCCCTTTCATTTGGATAAATCAAAACTCGGTGGTGAATTATGATTTGTGATTCAAGTTAAGTTAATAGCTTGATATCTGATTCTCACTGCAACAGAAATGACGACTTCACTGGGACTAAATTCCCCTAAGAGGGTTAAGCCCACCTTGTTTGTATTTGTGTTATTCATATGTTTGCTTGCTTGTATATCTGTACATATTTATATCTGTATATATATATATATATATATATATATATATATATCTGTTGTGCTTGGGTTTTTCTGTGTGCATGGTTGCTACCTTTAGTGGTGAGGATAAGTCCTATACCCGGACTTGAGTGTACACTTATGATAGGATGGTGGATATAGTCAAGAAGACTTCGAGAGAGTAATCCCAAAGGAGTTGACTTGAGATTCCCCGCTCAGTGAAGGCCCTCTTGAGAGGGTAGTATTGTTGAACGAGTAATCGTGAATGCATTACTACTTTAGACCTAGAAGCCCGTGACGCTGGGGACCTTTAGTTACCTTTTACCCCCATTTGGTCTCTTAGGACGCAGTGCGGTGACTATGAGGGAGTAGTCTCGAAGTAGTTGATACGCGATACTACACTCAGACGAGACTCTCTTGAGAATATTATTGACTACCGAGTAGTTCAAAAATTGATAATATCCGAAAGATGGGTTGTTGACTCTGGGAACTTCTTTGAACCCTGTTCTATGGATACAATAACCCTAGTACACACCCTGTGGTTGGTTCTTTACCCAGACTCCATGTTGTGATCTCGAACCTTCGATCCTGTTGCATGTGTTTTGCATCATGTTTGCATTGCATATCATTTGCATCTTTGCATGATTAATTGCATACATCCATTTTATCTAGCAACACATTTCCAACTGTCTCTATCTTTCAGCGTCTTATGAGTCGTCAAGCTAATTCCTTGACATTGATACCGGACTAGAGCTAACTACAGACGCAGGATGTCAGAGCAAGAGGTACATAATGCTGAGATTCGAATAGAGATCGGCGACCTTAAGTCATGCATGACCAAACTCACTAAGATGCTCCAAGTCTTGATTGCTAGAGGAGAGCAACCCCAAAGGATTGTCATCCAGGAAGTTTCAAGCGTCGATCCTCCACCAGTTCAAATGCCACCGTCAACTTGGCTAGAGTTTGGTTTTCCACATAACTACTCTCCACCGATTGCATCTACCTGCTATGATTGGTCAGACTGCCCGACCAGTTTTTCAAGCTCCTATTTTTTCCGAACCCAGACCTGTGGTCCATGCTGTTACACAAACTATTTGAGCTCCCTTTAAGAACCCCCTCTATGAGTACAATGATGCCAATGCTCAGGGTGAAGAGCGTGAAGACTTGGTTGAACCTGAAGTTATCCGAGAACAGTTTCAGACGATAGACAAAAGACTTAAAGTCGTGGAGGGCAATGACTTCTTTAATGTGGATGCAGACAACATGTGCCTGGTTTTCGATCTTGTTATGCCAGCTAAGTTCAAAGTTCCCGAGTTTGTGAAGTATAAGGGTCACTCTTGCCCAAGGGTGCATCTGGTCATGTATTTTCGCAAGATGGATGCGTATACCAACCATCAGAAACTGGTTATCCACTGTTTTCAAGATAGCTTGAGTGGAGCTTCACTTAAATGGTATATGAGTCTCGATCAAAACTCCACTCACTGCTTCCAAGATCTCGCAAATGCTTTCATGAAGCAGTATAAGTATAACCTCGACATGCCTCCTGATCACCGCCAGCTTTAAAACATGGCTCAACATGAGAAGGAATCTTTTAAGGAGTATGCTCAGCGCTGGAGAGAGCTGGCTTCCCAAGTTGAACCTCCTTTGGCCGAAAAGGAATTGACTAGAATGTTCATGGACACTCTGTCTCCATTCTGCTGGGAGAAGATGATTGGAAGCGTGTCCTCCAACTTCACTGATTTGGTTACTTTTGTCCAAAGACTCGAGGAAGGACTCAGGAATGGTATGGTGTCCAAGGTTGCTGAATCTTCCAATGGTGTGAAGAAATCCTATGGGAACTTTTAGAAGAAGAAGGAAGATCAGACTAATGTTGTCATGGTTGAAGTGAGAAGGCCTCGCCCCAGACCTCAGTACGTCAATCCACTTAATGTTGCGATTGTTGTTGTTGTTACTCCCGTGGTTACTGCTCCACGGCCAGCTCAAGCTCCCCAACGTCCGACTGTAGGGAAGAACCAATACCATAACAGGAATCATTTTGATCATATTCCCATGATGTACACGGAACTTTATCCTGGTCTGGTTCAGAAAGGGTTGATTACCTCAAAGACTCTGCCTCCTCCTCCAAATCCTCTTCTAACTGGATTCAGATATGATCTCCTCTGTGCATTCCATGAAGGTGTTGCAGGCCACGATCTGGAAAATTGCTATGCACTAAAGGCTAGAGTGCGCGACTTGATTAAGGTCGGAATCCTTAGCTTTCGTGACACCAATCCCAATGTCCAGAACAACCCTCTGCCAGGGCACGCCAAGTAAAGCTTCAGTCGACTTCAGCTCAGCTACTTCTCGAAGACAGGACAACTCATCCTTGTGTTCTACTAGTCATTAGGCCTTGTTTCTTGTTGTTTACATTTTCCTTTATTTTGTACTGGTTGTTTGCCTTCAAACTATGTTTGTACTTTCGTTGATTAATGAAATGAGCATTGCAACTTTTAATTCAATTTATTTGTGTTTGCTATTTACATCTTTATGCTTTCTTTTTCAATAAATATATTATCTCTTTTCTACTTTCTTTTTTATTGCGCAAAGATTGGAGGGAGGATGATGAAAACAAATTACTCATAATTGTTGTTGATATGCTTTCAAATCAAAACTTCGCTGACGATGTAAGGCATTATTTCAATTCCCCCAAACACTGGAGAAATAAGGAAGTTATTCCATTGTCAACCCCTTTGAGCCTAGAAGTAGGAGTTTCTTTCTTTGCAAAAAACCCGCAATCATAACCTGGGGCAGGGTAGTTCTCAGTTAATTTGGTTGTGCGTCCGTGCAAGACACCTTTCATATAAAGGTTGCACTCATAAATTTTCCTTCGCACACAACAAACAAGTGTCGAAGAGGTCCCCTAAGTCAAATGCCGATGATGGTTCATCGTAATCATTAAGATGGTTAGTCACTTTCCTTACTCAAAGAATGAGCCGAGTCCCTTTCAAGGCAAAAGCTAAGAAAGATGGGAAGCTCATGACCTTGCCTTATACAAAAAGTTTGTATGACAACCAAAAAGAGGAAATCTTTAAATCCTGTACCATGAAAGTCCTCAATGGCAAATAGTTTGGTAAGGAAGTAGTGACTACCATCTCAAAGTCCCTTGACTTCTGAACCATCATCGCTACTATCATCAGTATAATTCTCCACCTGTGGGAACCTGGGTGTAAAGTCTGAGTTAACTGAGCGTAGGATGGGTAGTTCATCAAGAATATTGGGTGGGTACAAATAAACTTTGAGCCTTTATCCTCTGTTTCATCAACCATGAACCAATCCACGTTACAACCCTCAAAAGACCTAACTGAAGCAAAGTTATTTTGAAAGCATATTACAGCAAGGTTGCGTAAACGGACTCCCAAAGATCTTTACAGATCATCTGTTTTGGCATTACCACATATGCTTGACCTTTCACTTTGATGTCTTGAACCGCAGTGTTCTGACCATTTATTCATTTGCTTTGCATATTTCCAAAATGATTTTGATTTCAAAAGTTGCATGAACTTTGCATTTACTATGTTTGTATGAACATTCTTGTTTGCAAACTGGCTATTCTCTAAGGAATTTTCAAACAATTAAGAAACTTAGTCGGTGATCCTATCAGGGGCAAGTCCTTCTCAGAATTTGGTTTATCCAGAAAATTTTTCAAGACTCAGACTGGGGTAAGCTTTCCAAGCACACAGTAAAGCAGTCAATTACAGAATCATTCAAGCTGAAGCAGTGTGTTGCGGTGAGAATCAGATATCAAGCTATTAATTAACTTGAATCACAAAACATGAAATTCACCACCGAGCTTTGATTTATCCAAAGGAAAGGGTAAAGATCGAAAAACCCTAAGTGCGCTATGTAGGAACACAACTAGAGATCTAAGGTTCAAGGGTTGGTTATACCTAGGAAAGGTGTTAGCATCCTAAGTATCTGTAGTACTCTACAGGAACCTCTTGTTTAGTATTTGTGTTATGTTAAAGTTGCTTGCTAATGGAAAGTGTGCTAAGGTAAAGACCTAGGGGTATATACACTAAGTATGCTCGCCAAGACATCACATCTTGTGCCTATGTATCCTGATGGGAATGGAATCAGAGCATTCATAGTTCCCCTCACTACGGGGTAAAAGGGTGAGAAATAGAAAGATGGAAAAAAGAAAAGGTGGCTCGCTAGGATCTCGTAATCCTATGCCTACGTATTCTCAAGATGAACTTGAGAAATCAGAGCGTCCGTAGTTCCCCTCACTACGGGGTAAAGAACTCTTGACTGTGGTCAAGGTTCCAAGGGAAAGTAGAGTCTGACGGCAAGACACCAACGTGGAGTGCGGCGACTCCAAACCTAAGGCTAGGTAAGACAGGAAAAAAAGTGTCCACGGCGGAACACCTAAATAGAGCACGGTGGCTCCAAACCTAAGGTTAGGTTTAAAAGGGGGAGGCAAATCTTAATCGCACGGCTGCGCGAGATAAGGGAATGAGGGATAAGGTTGTCCTAAATGACATGGCAGTCAACGGGGAAGGATCCTTTCCTTTGGAATGAGGAACAGAATAGAGAAACAAGGAGGAAAACCTCGAGTGTCAAAAATGAGATGAATAGCAACATATATACAACAAATGCAATAAGAATTAAATTAAAAATTGAATATTATGAATTAACTAAAATGAAAATAGCAAAATTAAAAATATGAAAATGACGATAGTCAAAATTAACTTAGAAATTAAATAAAAATTAGAATAAATAAAATCTAATTAAACTGAGATTCAATTAAAAACTAAATAGCCAATTCTAAATACAAAGATGATCTAACTAAAATTAATTTAAATAAAACTCCAATTAACCATTCTAAACTAAATTCTAAAATTTAAATTTTCTACATCTAATTAAAAACTTAACTACACTAATTTCTAAAAGAAACTAAGATAATTAAATCTAGTTTAGAGCTAATTACTAATTAAATTAATTCTAACCTAATTCTAAATAATAGATTAATTCTAAAAACTAGCTCTAAAAAATTAATCCTAAAATATACTAGTAAAACTCAATATGACATATAAACAAAATACCAATAAAATTTAAATTTCTATTAATTTTTAACATAAATTAGCACATTAATTATTAATTAAATATTAACTATGCACATCTTTGTTTGAAGGAATGAACCTAACGAATTTCAATTTGAAAATGATAGTGTGAAATTGGTATGAAGCATGTGACTTTATTTCTTTATGTGTTTTTCTTTGGCAATTTCTTAATGCACCACCCAAGTTTCTTAGGCACAATATGAAATTATTTTATTGCCTCTCTATTTCGGATGTGCACATCCGGACGCACCAAATTTTTAAAAATCGTAGAGATTTTCCGGATATGCATATCCGGAAAGAATTCTGATGTGCACATCCGGAAGTATTTCTTATTAGTTCGCGTCAGACGTTATTCCCCCTCATTATTCACCTTTCCATTTCCAAAATCTCTCAAACTCTTTCAAACTCCCAAATTTTCAATCACCACAAATCTCGATTTTTTCCACTCATCAGGAGATATTAGAGGAGCGGCAGTCTCAGCTGGACCACACTCAGGATGTCCTACCACGCTGTCGTCAGATAGAGCAGATAGCGCAGCAGGCCATTACAGACGGTCACCTCCCTGAGGGCTCTGGTGCCAGACTTGTCGTGGACAGGATTATTGCGATTGCTCAGGGGGCACTTCAGTACCGCAGACATCGATCCAGGATGGCGGGTAGGGGCAGAGGAGCAGGGGAGCCAGGAGAGATCCTTCGCCATACGAAGTAGTTTTTTGTTTGATGTATTATATTTATATTAGATGTATGCACTGTATTTTGACAGAGATTTATTATATATATATATCATTTTATTTTATATATGGATGTTGTCAAATGTATATTAAATTGCGACGATTTATTAACATATGCGACCAAACAAAAAAACCGATTTTTTAAAAAAAATAATGTTCTGTTTTTTTTCGGATCTGCAGATCAGAAATGTTTCCGGATGTGCATTTCCGGAAAGAATCAGCGTTTTTAAAAAAATTGGTGCGTCCGGATGTGCACATCCGAAATCAGGGAACAAAACCAAAAATTCAGATGGTGCCTAAAAAACAAGAGTGGTGTGATAAAAAATTGCCTTTTCTTTTTATAAAAATAAGGATGCATTACATAAAAAAAAATAACACGTGACTCATATTGAAACTAATTACAAACTAAACAATAGGCAAATGGCATGGCATTTTCTTGAGAAAAATAAAGAATAATAAAAAAATGAAATAAATGATAGAATAAACATAAAAGGAAAACAAAGCTGCCTTTACGAAACTTTTCCAAACTTCCATTTTCAAATCTTGAAACAGAGAACAAATTAACTCCATGAAATTTTTTAATGAACGCAAATAGGAAGGAAAGCGGAATACCGACTGTGTTTTTTCTGTGTCGCACAGCAACCGATGGTGCAGGTGGTGCGACAAGGGAGTAGAGTATTCCTCGTCGGCGATAGAATCGTGGTGGCGACGGTTCCTATGTGGTGTTGTTTTAAGAGAAAACAGTGGTGATGATGTGATGATGCAACGACGAAAGGATGAAGAGTGAAGCGCGTAGTGGCTATCGAGGTTGAAGTTTGTGAGGAAAGTGTGGTTATGGTTATTGTGAGGTTCACGTATGAAAAAATGGTGTGGATATAGAGAAGGAAATGAAGAGCAACAATGGTGTGTTTATGTTGTTTGTTTATGATGAACACGGAAAAGAGTTGGGCATGGTGTTGTGAAAAAAAAAAGAAAAAAAGTAAGATGGTGGATGTTGGTTTGAGGCAGCTTCTTTTTCTTCTTTTTTTTTTTTTTAGGCTGGCTGCTACTGTCTTTTTTTTTTCTGAAGTGAAGGTCATGTCCTTCTTTTCTATGAGAGAGAGGGAGGCTATATGGATGTGGTGTATGTGAATATGAGGTGAGTAGTAGGATATGTGTATAATGAAAAAAAGGGTGGTCTTTTTGTTCGTTCAATATGAATCCAGATCCTCCTTTTTTTATTGAGGGATGTATGTGTGTCTTGGATATACATGTGTGTTGAATAAAAAGTTAAGAGTGAAGAGAGCATATATCCAACGATGGAAAATGATTTTTGAAATGATGAAGTGAAATTTTAGAGAGTAGAGAGAGTGTTTTCTTTAATATATAAGTCTGCATGGGGTGGCGTGTGAGATTATGTACGCTACTTCTTTTTGTTTTTGTTTTTTTACGGGTATCCGTCGGTGATGCGTATTTGTTTATATTTAAAATTTTAAAAAAATAAAATTAATAAAAATTAATAATATGAAAAAAAATTATATTTAAAAAAATAGAATAAATACCCGTAAATATCAGTTGGTGATGTGTATTTGTTTTAAAAAAAAGTAAAAATAAAAAAAAGACAAAATTATTTTACAAAAAAAAATAAAATATATTTAGAAAAAGAGCATATTTTATTTATATTTGAAGCATAGATATAGTTTTTTCATATATACAAATATTTGGATCAATCGTATATTTTCCCCGTGAGTTCGCATGGGTATTGACTTGTCAATGGCAAAATATATTCCAGTATTTTCATAAATAATAAACTTGTTCTCGTAAAAAAATACTATTAACATTGACTTATTAATTTAAAAATATTTTAAATTAATTTATAAAAGACATTTATTTTTTCCCGTATTTAGATATTTAAATTTATTTATAAGAAAAATATTTTTCTTATTTTTGGATAAGTAGTACACTTTTTCCCGTAGATATATATATTTCCCTTATTTACATCAATAACATATACCATTGTACGCACATTTATTCTAAAATATAATAAAAATGATATTTAAAAAATTAAGTTGTTTAATCAAAAAAGTTATTTATTCTAAAATTATTCTCATTTATAACAATGATATTTTTCCTGTATCTATAAATAAATTAATCAACAACGAATTTGATCTCGTATATTTTGACACGAATTTAATCAACAACGAATTTGATATCGTATATTTTGACAACGAACTTAATCAACAACGAATTTGATCTCGTATATTAGACACAATAGACGTTCCATTTATTTATTTACCCGTAATAACTTTGTTTTATATATATTTTTTAAATATTCTTAGTATTTTTTTAATATTTATCAATGAGACAAATTTGTCTCATAATTTATTTATTTTTGTATTTTTCTAATACAAATGTATCCGTTATTATTAAAAGAAATAATGATTTTTTTTAAAGAGTACTAAAATTTATCAATAGTGTAATGATTATATGGTATAAATAACACCAAATAATAGTAACATAAATTTCAAATTTAATATAGATTATGAATATATTTTTCTTAAAAAAATGATTATTTTGTATTTCTATTTAATGTATCTTAAATGTAAATTAACAATCATTTATAATGGAATATTATATATAAATAATGAATGAATGTAATTAATTATTTGTATATTATTTCTTACAATTTATTTTGTGATAGACAGAAGTGTAAAAATATAAAGAATATTAGTAGTTGTATGTATGGATGAGTTAAAATGGAAGAGTATATTGACATTCCCGAAAATAATAATAAAGTATTTATATTGCAATGCTAAAGTGTAAACAATATATTTTTTTCCGTTTATAAAAATAGCACCATTTATTAAAATATTTGTATCAACATTACTTTTTTTTTACCTATATAAAAATTAATTTTGTATTTTCCAATTTTGTAATTTTGTAGAGAGTACCATTATAGTATTTTCCAATAAATAATCCCAGTAAAATATTTCCCATTTATCAAGTGGTAATTATGAATTGTTGATATATCTTACATTTTTAATACAATTTAATTATGTAAATTACAATTAATAATATAGATTATGGTGGAAACATGTTTAACTAATTTAAAAAAAAAACACATGTTTTCCGTGTGTAGATTCTTAGCTCATAGTATTTCTCATGCTTTAATTGCACAAATATTTATAATGAATATTATATTAGTGAACATAGAGTACAAATGATACACAATATTAATAATAATAATAACATCTTACCATAAATATAAAATTGAATACCATTGATTATATTTTAATAGAATATAATATTTCTAATTCTAAATAATATTTTAAAAAAAAAATACTCACACAATTTTAATTTTAATATGTAAAAAAGATTTTAATATTAGTAAAAAAAAAGTTTAATAGGAAATATAAAGGATTTTAATATTAAACTCTTTTTGTTTATTTAGAATTTTAAAGTATTTTAATATTTGTAAAAAAGAGTTTAAAATAAAAAGATTTTAAACATATTTGTAAAAAAGAAGATTTTAATATTAAACTCTTTTTGTTTATTTACTAATGATAGAAATATGCTAGCGAGTTTGGTTTATATAGTTGAGAAATTGAAGTGCACGTAAAACAAAATGTATAAAAAAAGTATGTGTATCTTATGTTAATTTTAGTTACAAATTGTCAGATACTGTACTTTATATTTAGCAATTCACTTAATAGCTCTTTTTAGCTACCTAAAGTCCTCTACATGGAAAATACGTGAGGTAATTATGAATATCTAGCTCTGTAGCAGCTAGTATGTGCCACAAATTACTATGTAATGACTCAATGTTCAATGTAGTCCAATAAATATTTATAATGACAATATATATATATATATATATATATATATATATATATATATATATATATATATATATATATATATATATATATATATATATATATATATATATATATATTACACTTAAGGTAAATTAATTAAATATAGTAGTTTATATATATTAGAGTCATAGTATTTAACCAAGGAAAATAATGTAGGTGGTACATAAATAAAATTGACATATGCAAAAGCTTACAAATTTACCGATTTTTATCAAGTGTCTAACATAAAAAATAAATTAGAAATTATTTTAAACAAAATACGTGTAATGGAGATTGGTGAAATTTAAAAAAATAAAAGATATTAATTAATATTTTTTAAAACAAACAAATAATAATTATCTATTGTTTAACATTACAAACTCATAGTCATAAAGTCATAAGAGAGCATTGTCATAGTCATAAAACCATAGCAGAACATTGTCATAGTCATAGAGCTATAGTAGATAGTAGCAACATGTACTCATGTACTTAAGTGTTCAAATTTTATCTATTTTTAATTGATTGCTTAGATTCATAGCAGAGCATAGTAGTAGCAGCATAATGTAGAAACTAAATGCATAAGTACATATATATAAATAAAATATAAAGATTTATTATTAGAAAACGTTAAAGATATAAACAAAGTTAAAAACTTAACTAAAGTTCAAAATTTAAATCGTGATTTATTAATAAAAAAATCTAAAAGTATGTAAACAACATAAAAGTTTATATTTTTAGTGGTACAACTAAATATTTATATTATCTAATTAATTGTGTCATTTGTATTTTAAGAAAAAATCAACAAAAATCTTTTTTTTGTTACAATTATTGATGATAATTACTAATAGTATTAGAGGGTTTTAAAACTTGATTATAAAAATGCAGTCATAAAAAAAATCAATAAAAATATTTATTTTTTATTACAGATATTGATATTAATTATTATTTGTATTAGAGAATATTAAAACTTGATTTTGGTTGCAAAGAAATTAGGTGGGAGTGAAAATTGGGTGGTACGTGTGAAAAAAGGTGAAGGAGAATTAAATAAATAAATATTTATAATTCTTAATATAACATAATAATATAGTTTAAAGAACAATAAATAAATAAATATTAAGAGATATAAACTAAAAAATTAGAGTAATATTTATAATAATTGATTTTATTGATTGTAACTAATTCTCATATTGGCAGCAGAAGGTAAGAGATCTTTTGTCCATGTATATATATTTGAAAGATGCACATGGAAAAGTATATTGCCTCCATTGTGCAGGGAAGTATTATTGCCTTTGTTTTGTTTCAACAAATCAATTTATTTCTATTTTTTATTTTTTTTATTTAGTCTTATGTTGATTTAGAAAATTGCATTTTTTATTTATTTTTAATATTATTAATTTTTTGAAAAGAAAATATTAATATTATTGTAAAGAGAAAATTATGTTCTAAAAATGAATCAAGATATTACATAAAAATGTGATATTATACGCATTTATTTTTTAGATTTGTTCCCACTTAATTTATTTTCTTATTTTAATATTTTAATTTATTATTTTGTTTTACTTTTAAATTTAAAATTGTGATGGTTTTAGATTGAATCATTAAAAAAATTAATGAATTTCAAATTGAGATAAGAATGAGAAAGAAAAAGAAAAAAAAAAGAGAAAAGAGAAGAACTGAACTAATGAGTAGAGAGAGTGTAAATTATGTAGCATTCAATAGCAAGTACATTACAACTTGCATTTGAATATAGTGAAGAGAGGTGCAGACAGAGTTGAAAGTGATGTTTCAATGAATCGATGGCAAATATTGTAGCATAAAAGTTGTACAAAAGGTGTAACTGAGAATTCAAAATAAATGTTGGATGCAATTCAGCAGGGGCATTATGCACTTATCATACATTATAATAATTATAAAAAAAATGTACAAATATAAATATAAAAATGATATAATAAATGTGTAATTATATATTTTTATAAATCAAAAGTAATATATATCTCTTTCCTACTACTAATATTTAAAAGATCCATACAACACAGTGTAAAAAAGTAAAAGCTGACATGACATGACCAATGAAGCTACGTTTACAAAGTCTTTCTGGTTGAACTTGTCATCTATCTAATTTGTAACCACATTTCTTTTTCTGCATTTTTTGCTTTTGCAATTGCCACGGTAAAATGTACAACTCTGACACAAAAACAACCCAACAGTTATTAGTTGGGTTAAGCAATTATTCCATCCTAAACTTAACACTGTCATTTTTGCCAACTCCTACTGTACAAAATCACTGTGTATGTAATCACCATACCTTTATTTTTAATACTATATTACTAATAATATTTTTTTGATACACTAATACTATATTAGTAGTACTATAATTATATAGTACATATATTATATGGTGGCTATTTTATTTGGTAAGTATATTATAATCCTATAACTTTTATCATAAATAGTTCCCGCCAAAAGTTTTTTTTTATCGAAAACAATAATAATTAATTGATTAAATTATTAAATTGATAAATAATAATTAAATAATTTTGTTAAGTAAAAAAATAGAAATACAACATTATAAATTAAATTCTCACACTTCGTATACTAATATTTTCATATCCCTATTTCATTGCTACATTTCCACACGTTCATTTTAAGTAGGACACTATTGATGATAATTACTTAATTTATTAAATTGACAAATAAAAATTAATTTAATAAATTGGCAAATAATAATGTATCAACGTCATTTTCATTTTTTAATATTAATTGAATTAAGAGATTTGAGTATTTAACATTATATGTTATTGTATAATTGTTTGATTGAAAAATATTAAATTATTGATTTGTATAGGTGTCACACAACACACTTTATTGAGGAATATTGATGTGTTTACATTTTCCACAATACTACATGGAAATAGCAAAAGTAACCAAAGTGTAATTAGTGTGAAACAGCTCACAGTGGTAATTGAAAAAACCAAATGTAATTAGTGTGAAACAACTCATAGGTAATGCATTCAATTGGAAATAAAATACTTCAAGGTGAAATTAAACTGAAGACAAAGCCAATAATATTATTTTAATTAAACATTAATACAATTTAAGGTGTCATTATACTTTTTATATATATTATATTCGTGAATGTAAATTATTTTGTCTTTGAATATAAAAAGTCATTTATAAATATATTTATACACAAATGATAATTTAATAATTCATTACTTACACTATTTATTTGTTTAAAATATAAATGAAAAATGAAATCTCAATTATTTTATATTAAAAAGTACAACTGTAACATCAAAACTAAATTAATGGAATTAATACAAGAATTTCAACTTAAGTGGATAGATAAGATCTCCTGGTAAATATTATTGTCATATTAAAGAACATAAAAAATATGATAATCAAAGGTACAACAAACAGAATAATAAAAGTTGCAGTAACATAAAGAATAAATCTGCTATTTACATTGATATAATATTGATTACAATCTAATAATCTTCAAACTCCTTAATTCAAAAAAAAATAATCTTCAAACTCGTAAAGCTTAAACTTTTAAAAATTGCATTAAATCTTAAAACTGAAATCTTAACAATCCTAAAATTACAATCTAAAAATGCAAAATATCTCATCCGTAATATTGAAACTCAAAATTGCAGCCTAATCTTCAATAACAATCTTCAAATTCAATCAAATAATCTTTAATCTTCAATGGGAGATTCACTCCAGAAAACAATAGCACAGAGCATCAATATCCAAACATAATAAATAGAACCTCTGTTGGGTATGTGAAAAAAACAATTGCACTAAATAAAATAAAATAAAAAAAACTTTACTCCACTCTAATTTAAATCTGTTTATTTTTTTCAACTTGCTTTACTCCACTGTAATTGAAATCTGTTATTCTTCTGTAATTTGGAACAAAAAATTAATTAAGATCAAGATTGACTTATTAAAAAAAATAACTCATTGGATTGACTACCTAGTTATAAAAAAAAAACTTGCATGCATATAAAATGCTTTCTAAAGTGAAAAAATACAAACTTATTTTTAATGAGGGGGAAAATCGCAACATCAAAAAAATAGAAAAGTTTCAGCATTGCAACACATATTGCTCACTATTTGACCTTGAACACATAAAATAAAAAATAGAAAGCATAACCTTGTATACAACAATGGCAAGAGTGAACAAACAAACCTTGTAAGTATAAAAAAATTGAGTGTTGATTTCAGATCTGGTGGTTTTGATATCAGATCCGGTGGTTTTCATTTCAAATCGAGTGGTTTCAATTTCAAATCCGATGGTTTCGATTTGAGATCTGCCGGAAGTCGTTTCAGATCACAGTAACACAATCTGAAGAAATAAAACATTAATGTTAGCAAAGAAATATTCATTTTAGATCTGTAAGTATTTGTTCCATCTGATTATAGTTCAAATTTACAAAGGAAAAAGAAAAGGGAGAAGGAAGAAGAAGAAAAGAGAGAGAGAGAGAGAGAGAGAGAGAGAGAGAGAGAGAGAAAGGAGACAAATTTGCATAATTTAGGGTTTGGTATATAAAAGAGAAGGAAATCCGGCGATTGGAAGCATAGAGGAGAAGCAAAGTCTCTGCAAAAACCTTGGAAACGTAAAAATAGGCCATAGAGATGTGGGGAATAGGGTATGCAAAGAGTTGTTTATCCTACCAAAGTGATATTTAATATTTAATATTTAATATTAATATTTAATATTTAATACCTAATTAATGATTTTTGTTAACCAACCCCAATAAACCCAAAGCATAACGTGGATTGCAAAAGAAGATTGAATTAGTGTTCAGTTAGGCTATCCACGTGGCAAGCTTAGAAGCCAAAGGGGCAGATTAGTCTTTTATAGAACATCTTATGTTTTTATATGGTAGATTGAAAAATGGGAGAAAGTGTAAGAAAGTGACGGTTAGCAGGTGTATGGTCCAAGAAGTGTAGGTTTTTTACTTTTAATTAATAAAAAGAAAAATTGAATCATATGAAAAGAAAAAGAAATTGAAAAAGTGGACTAGGGTAGCGCTGCAAGTTACCTTTTGGTGTAGTATGTGTTTATGTAATGCAAAGTGTACACGCCATAGGTATAAAGAAAAATAATAATAAAAACAAAAGGTACCTTTTCAAAATTAATGAACAAGTTTTTTAAAGGGGACAATTTCTCTTTCCACCACAAAAAGTTGAGTAGTGTACCTTCAACCAATCAATCAATGTCATATCATTTTATTATATTTAATTATTTATTTAATATTTTAAATTCTGTAGTTTTTCAATGCAATTTACTCTAATTTATTCTATGGGTAACTCTACCCAACTTTTTGAGGTGGGTAGATAAGAGTTCATCTTTTCTAAAACTAAAATTAAATGTTAAATTTAATAAATAAAATAAAAATAAAAATAAAAGTAAACTATAATAACAACTAATTAATTAAAATAATATTAATTAAAAATAGAAATAATAGCGGTAATAAATGAATAATTGGACTGGTATCAAAGTGCTCAAAAATATAAAATAAATATACTAAAATGATCCGCGCAAAATATACGTAGTGGAAAAATACAGAGTTTTGTCAGATTTTGAAATTAGTCGGAATCGACTTTTAGTTTGACTGACTCGTCTGTAAATTCAACAAGTTTATTTCAGTTGATAAATTGGGTAATATGCAAAATGATTGACCTAGAATGACATGCGAGAGATCAAAGAATCTGAGGGTAAAACTTGGGGTATGACACAGTGATCGACGCATCTACAACAGTCAGCTAATCTGGGGCAACTTAGAATCCCCAGGCAGCTCTTCATCCTTCCTACAAGGATCATCACTTGATACAGTTTACCAGTGTGGCAGAGGTGTGTTCAGCAGTAACATCTTTAGTCCCCAAGCAGAATGGCAGTGATCTCCGTGTTGAGGAATCAGTCGTCCAGTCTTGTCTTCTACCCAAAAAAGTCGAGCCATGTCGTCGACATCTGCATCTGCATTTGATTATATATCATAGCATATTTCATATGCCATTGCATATCATGAGTGTTTCATCCTCATTTTCATTTTACCCGAGGTCGTGTTGTTATCCGCGTCTTACCTTGTGGTCAAAGTCCAACTTACTTGGCACCTACCAAACAGATGTTGTCGTGTCTATCTGACGTTCTTCCAGATATGACCTTTCTTATCTGATTGTTTTCCGGATATGTCTGTTCCTTTTTTGTATCCAATGGCATTCTTGCATGTCACATATTTGTCTCTCTATGATGTTCTTCCAGATTGGGTCTTTGTTCTGATGTTCTTCCAGAACCTATCTGATGTTTTTCCAGATATTTGCTTTGTTTATTCTGATGCTTTTCCGGAATGACATTGCTTTAACCATCTGACGCTCTTTCGGATGTGTCTCTCTTTCTGATGCTTTTCCAAATTGAGTCTTTTGTTCTGATGTTTTTCCAGAACCTATATGATATTTTTCCAGATATTTGCTTTGTGATTCTGATGCTTTTCCGGGATGACATTACTTTAACTATCTGATGCTCTTCCGGATGTGTCTCTCTTTCTGATGCTCTTCCAGATTGAGTCTTTTGTTCTGATGTTCTTCCAAAACCTATCTGATGTTTTTCCAGATATTTGCTTTGTGATTCTGATGCTTTTCTGGAATGACATTGCTTTAATCATCTGACGCTCTTTCGGATGTGTCTCTCTTTCTGATGTTCTTCCAGATTGAGTCTTTGTTATCTGATGTTTTTCCAGATATTCGCTTTGTTTATTCTAATGCTTTTCCAAAATTACATTGCTTTTACCATCTGACGCTCTTCCGGATGTGTCTCTCTTTCTGATGTTTTTCTAGATTGAGTCTTTTGTTCTAATGTTCTTCCAGAACCTATCTGATGTCTTTCCAGATAGCACTTTATTTATTCTGATGCTTTTCTGGAATGACATTGCTTTTAACTGTCCGATGTTTTTTCAGATGTGTCTGCTCCTGATGTTTTTCCAGAGCCCATTTGTGTCTATCTGATGCTCTTCTGGATATGACCTTGTTTATCCGATGTTCTTCCAGATATGTATCTTTGCTTCTGATGCCTTTCCAGAGCTCTTTTGTTGTTTATCTGATGTTCTTCCAGATATGTCTTCAAAATCTTTTTCCGTACATTTAATGCTCTTCTAAATGTTTCGGGCGTAGCTTCAGAATCTTTGTCCTCATCTAATGCTCTTTTAGATGTCTTCAATTTGTTTCTGACTTTGGTTAACAACTGCTGAACAATTCTCAAGTCAGTTTCCATTCTCCATCCAATGTTTTTTTGGATGCGTGCCGGAGTTTATTCGATGCTTTTCCGAATATCTCTAATTTGTTTCTCGGAGTTCATTCAATGTTCTTCTGAATGTCTCCGTTGTCTGTTATTTTTCCAGAGTTCATTCAATGTTATTCTGAATACCTTTGATGTTTGCTTGTCTCATGTTTTTCCCAGGTTTTCTCCTCACCTCATTCAATGATCTTCTGAATGTTGTGACTCCTTTCCATCCAGTTCCATTTATGGATGATGACTATTGATTCCCTAGTGGAGACCGTCTTTCCGGTTCTACTTCCATTGAAGATCTTGTGTTATCTTTTCTTTCTAAAGTGTCAGCCAGCCACGTTTGAACCAGTTGATCTCATCACTTTAGGTTTCCCCAGTATTGTCGTCGTCCCTAGTGAGTGGTTGCTCATTGTGGACTTCGTCCCTGTTTGCTTTCGTTTGTGTCTGCATTGTGCATTTACCATTCCATCATGATCATCACAGTAGTGTTCATGGCATATCAGCATTGTTTGGTTCTTTTGTCCATAGCATTGCATGTCAGTGCATCTGAGGGCAAAATTTTTTATTATCTATATTTAAATACTTTTCACCATGACTTCAGGAGGATTATCATCACTCATGTCATCCGGTGAAGATATTTAAATAGGGGCAATTGTTATACCCCAAATTTTAACCTCGGATTCATTGATGTTTGTCATATCATCATAAGTCAGCCTTTTCGCATTTTCAGTTAAACATCTCATTAATCATGCATTTTTAATCGATTTTATCATTCCATTCCATTTAATTTATATTTAGTTTATATATTTTTTTATTATTATTTAGTTTATATTTAATATAGTTTATTTTTCATATAATTCAATTTCTAACTTAATTTAATTTTAACTTTAGTTTAGTTACTTTTACTTTTTATTTTAGTTTAGTCTTTTTAATTAGATTAATGTTTATTAATTTAGTTTAGTTTTATTTTAATTTTAATTCTAATTATATTTTAGGTTTAGTTTAGTTTTTAAGTTTAATTTTTTAATTTTTAATTGAACTTAATTTAGCTTAATTCAATTAATTTTCATTTATTTGTTTTCTTTTTAAAAAAATCATTTTAAAAATAAGTAGAGCCATTGCTTTATTATTATTACAAAGTAAAGAAACAAAAAGAATTACTTTCAAACATGTCTCAAAACTTCAAACTTGACTTTCACTAAAACAGACAAAACTTTGAATCCTCACGCATCCTACCAACCTGTAGTCCAAAAACATGTTTGCTGCCATCATGCCACTGCTACCAAAATGCACATAGACCACACATGTACCAAAACAACAAAGTATCAAAAACCTTTCTCCTAAAACCGTACGGTACACCTGTACCAAGGCCTTCCACAAAACTCCAAAACTTACAACAATTTGTAACCTGCTTTTACGGCTCTTAATGACAATAACCTGAATCCATACACAACAAAACCTATGTGCTTCAAACCAAACACAAAGCCCCAACGTAAACCTGCAATTGATGTAAACTCATTACAGTACAAGATAAAAAGAACAACAGGTGGGAAGAAGTAACGATTTGAAAATTTAAAGAGAGCAGAGAGAAGCAAGTGAGAAGGGGGACCAAGAACAAGAAACGAAACTCGCCTCACTCTTCTTTTTTTTTTCACAGATAATTCGTTCTCTTTCTCCTTAGGTGAACCACCCAACAAATTTCCACGACCATAACACTCTGCAGAACCTCAACAACCATCGTTGAATCATCACAACCATAACCGTGAGATTATTGTTCGCATAAGCTTCAATGCCCTTCACGCCGATACAACCCGCCACCCCACGACATCATCGACTCACCACCATATCTCATAACATCACAACAACAACGTCGCCGCAAATAGAGAGCGGCACGGCCTGGAAAGAAAGAAGGAGAGTGGATGCAAGAGAGGAGAAGGATTGGAATGTGACGCGAGACGAGGGAGAAGGGAGCGTAAGAAAGAGAATGAGCTTGGCAAAACAACTTTTCGCGTGAGGTACAGAGAAAGGAGGACTTATTTCGCCAGATCTGTTGCAGAAGAAAAGGGTAGCCACATTTTACTTGTTTGGATTATGAGGAGTGTTTTCCTTTTTTCTTTTCTGAAAGCTTCATTAGATTCATCGGGCCTTTAGGCCCAAATGCTTCCCCTTTGCACCCTCCATTGTATTCTTTACACGCCTGGCCCATGAATCCACTTCACTAACACACACACTTTAGTTTAGTTTTTAAAAAAAATTAGTTTTTTAAATCTCAATTAGTTGGATTAGTTAAAATAAAATTAGTTTAGTTTAGTTTAGTTGGCCTTTTATTTAGAATTTGGAATAGTTTAGAATTAATTTCTAGATTAATTAGTTTTTTTTAGTTTTTTATTAGAATTAGTTTTTTAAGTATTTAATCAATAAATTTTGTTTAATTAAATTTAATTTAGTCTTTTTCAATTAGTTACTTTGATTAGTTTAATTAGTCTTTAGTTAGAATTAGAAATCAAATTAGTTAGATTTCTTAGCTTATTAATTAGTTTAGAAATTAGTTTGAGTATTAGTTTTTTTAATTAGAATTTAGTTAATTAGCTTTCAATTAGATTTTAATCTATATTATATTTAATTAAATTTTTGCTTATTTAGGTTTTTAATTAATTCTTAATTTTTATCTTGACATTTCCATATTTTCATTTTAGTTAGTTCCTGGTGTTCAGTTTTTTTCATTTAATTCTCGTTGCATTCGCTGTATATATTGCTATTCATTTTACTCTTGATACTCGAGATTACCTCGTCGTTCCTCTGTTGCTTATACCTCATTCCAAAGGAACGGGTCGTTCCCGTTAACTGCCATGTCATATTTAGGATAACCTTGTCCATCATTTCCTTATCTCACGTCGTCGCGTGATTGAGACTTACTTTCCTTTTATCCTAACCTTAGGATTAGAGTCGGCGTGCTCTATTTAGGTGTTCCGCTGCAGACACTTCCTTCCCTGTTTAACCTAGCCTTAGGTTTGGAGTCGCCGCACTCCAAGTAGGTGTCTTGCCATAGACACTTACTTTCCCTTTGTACCTTAACCACAGTCAAGAGTTCCTTACCCCCTATTTAGGGGAACTACGAACACTCTGATTTCTCAAAGTACCTTTTGAGAATACTTAGGCATAGGATTGCGAGATCCTAGCGAGCCACCTTTTCTTTTTTCCACCTTTTCTTTTTCCATCTTTTTATTTCTCAACCCTTTTTTTTCTACACCCTTTTACCCCGTAGTAAGGGGAACTACGAATGCTCTGATTCCATTTCCGTCAAGATACGTAGGCACGAGATGCGGTGTCTTGGCGAGCATACTTTGTACATATCTTAGGTCTTTACCTTAGCATTTCCCTTAACAAGTAAACTTTAGCATAACACAAATACTAACAAGAGATTCATGTAGAGTACTACAAATACTTAGGATGTTTGCACCTTCCCTAGGTATAACCAACCCCCGAACCTAGATTTATTGCATTGTTTTTACATTGCAATTAGGCTTTCTGATATTTTCCCTTTCCTTTGGATAAATCAAAGCTCGGTGGTGAATTATGATTTGTGATTCTGTTAAGTTAATAGCTTGATATCCGATTCTCAACGCAACTACGAGGTCGGACCTTTTTGTCGAATGCTTTCTTCATTTTCTGTTGATATAACTGACCATGGCATAAAGTCGTCATTCTTTTTTCTTTGATTAGGTTCAATTCATCGTATCTGCTTTAACACCATTCAGTTTTTGTTAGCTTGGCTTCCATCAAGACTCTTATTGATGGTATCTCTACTTCTATGGGGAGCATTGCTTCCATGCCATATACTAGAGAGAAAGGGGTTGCCCCTGTTGAAGTATGCGATAACCATGAAGAGCAAATGGTAGCATCTTGTGCCAATCTTTGTAAGCCACGACCATCTTTTGAATGATCTTCTTGATATTTTTGTTAGCTGCTTCTACCGCTCCATTCATCTTAGGCCGGTAGGGAGACGAGTTATGGTATTTAATTTTGAACTCAGCACATAATTCTTTCATTATCTTGTTGTTCACGTTCGATCCATTATCAGTCATGATCTGGCTTGGAATACTATAACGGCTGATGAGATTGTTCTTGATAAACCGAACTACCACTTGTCTGGTCACATTGGTGTATGATACTCTTCGACTCATTTGGTGAATGATAACACTAAAATACACTGTATATTTAGCTCCGATTTTACATGATTTTAGTTGTTTATTTGTTATTTTCCTTTGCTATTATGGTATTTTGTTTTACTTTCAGATACATTGCCTGATTCGAGCTTACAGTAAGAAAACAAGGCAAAACAGAGCTAAAATGAAGATTTCTTCTGTAAACTGTACACTAGCCGTTTCACTCAGCGGACGCCAAGAAGGATGTCGTTTGCGTAATGACTTCACTCACACGCCAACGGTCACAAAAGACGTTTCACCTTCCAAACCACACTCGGAGGACGCGGAGCAGGGGTCGGCGAGCGCCGACAGTTATAAAGGGAAAACGGTCTGAAACGTTTAAGGCAGTTACACCTGAAGAATTTAGTTTCTAAAACGTTTTTTCATTATGATTAGAGGCAGTTACAACTTCGAGTTTCCTGTATAAGGACTTGTATTTTCACTTTCTAGATATCCAATCTTAGTTTTTCAACATAGGCATAGAGTTCACTTTGTAAAGCAATAATCCTTCACATCGAGGGGTTGTTGCACTATAGTTGTTAGTTGGATTGGAGCAATCATAGTTAGGAGCTATTTACTTTCCTGCAATTTATTTTCCAGCAGCATCTGTACCAGATTCAGTCTCCGCTTAGGAGCAGGTTTCTTTTATAAAATACAATTTATTTTATCCGCATCGCTTTTATATTATTTATTTTCCTGCACTGCTTTATATTCGTTTATTTTTCCGTTTCTGCCATTACCTTATTATTTTTTTTACCTGTGTGATCTGTGTCTCTTGGAACTGAACTTAAGCGTGACACTTGTGTTCACTCTCTCGAAATACACTCTCACACTTCACACGTTTTTATTTTAAATATGTCTTACTTTGCAAATCGATTTATTTTTATGTTCTCTATTACTATGTCTAGCTAAATCCCTTGTGCGGGGATGTGAGGATCGTCGTTCGGACGGTGCTCCACACGACATCTCTTTAGAAATACTTTAGGGGCTGTTTTTGATTTTAATTAAACTCTTCTGAACTTCAATTGATCGGTCATTACGTAAATGAGACCGTGTTTTTGTTTGCGTAATGACTGTGACTAGATCGGGTAAGATCGAAAGCCGTCCGACACTTTAGGAAAGAGTTTGTTAGTTGTTAATTGATAAATACAGTGGAAGCACTTTATTGATTAACTAGGGAAGTTTTATATTATTAGAAAGAGGTTTTAAAACTATTTTCGGACGCGTTTATAGATTTAGGATCCGGTTGGCCGAGCATATGCCGGAAACCGTTTGGTATAAAATATTTTAAATCGAAAGCACTTTTTAACTAAGTCTTAGAGGTAATTACATAAAAAAGGACTTTATCACTTTAACGCAAGGAGCGACCGGTGCAGCGTGAGCGGCTGGTATAGATTAAAGGTTAGGTCTGGTTCCGATCACGCTAACGCGGCGGATCCTTTTTAATTAACTCTTTTTCAAAGAAGAAAACATTGCCCCATAAGTATTACTATTTAGATGATAGGAGTATTGTTTGATTGATGTGAATTATATTCCAGTATAGTATTTATTTGATTTATTTCTATTTTCGTTCTATAGAAAACCTTTACCCTGATATCAATTAGCCTTAGATAAACAACGTAACAATAGTAATCGATAGATTGACATTGGTCTCTGTGGGATCGATAAATCTTTTATATTACTCTGACGCAATCCGTATACTTGCAGATAACACGCATCAGTGAAGTAATCAATGGCTACCAGGATGAACCGATGTCCGTTTGAGGCTTTGGGTTCAATCATGCCAATCATGTTGATTCCCCATATAGAAAAAGGCCATAGAGAAGAAAGAACTTTGAGATGCGTTATCGGTACATGAATTCTATCGGCGTATATCTGATACTTGTGGCACTTCCTCATGTATTTGTAGCAATCAGATTCCATTGTCAGCCAATAATATCCTGCTCTTAGAATTTTCCTTGTCATTGTATGCCCATTGGCATGAGTGCCAAAGGAACCTTCATGAATTTCCTTCATCGACATTTTTTCTTTGTGTCTGTCCATGCATCTGAGCAAAACCATGTCGAAGTTTCTTTTGTATAGAACATCATTGTTCAGGAAGAAGTTACCAGCTAGTCTTCTTAGAGTCATCCTATCTTTACTGGATGCCCCAGGTGGGTACTCTTGTCTTTGAAGGAAGCATTTAATATCATGATACCATGGTTTGTCATCAATGACGGCTTCCACTGAAAATATGTAAGCAGGCGCTTTGTGTTGATCTTAGGTACGGCGTTCCATTGATTCATGCTAATCATGGAGGATAAGGTGGCTAGTGCATCATCCATGTGGTTTTCTTCACGGGGAATGTGATGAAAATCAATCTTGTTGAAGAAGGGTAACAACCTTCTTGCGTAGTCTTTGTAAGGAATAAATCCCAATTGATATGTGTTCCACTCTCCTTTGATCTGATTTATAACCAGGGCTGAGTCTCCATACACATCCAAGTTCTTTATCCTTAAGTCAATGGCTTCTTCGAGACCTATGATGCAAGCCTCATATTCAACCTCATTGTTTGTACATTTGAATGCCAATCTGGCGGTGAAAGGAATATGGGTACCCTGAGGTGTAACAATGATTGCCCCAATTCCATTTCCATAAGCGTTGACAGCTCCATCAAAAATTAGTTCCCATTGGGATCATGGCTCTGGCCCTTCGTTTGATAGCGGTTCATCGCAATCTTTCATTTTTAGGTACATGACATCCTCGTCTGGGAAATTAAATTTGATTTATTCCTGATTGTTAATCGGTTGGTGAGCCAAATGATCAGCTAAAACACTTCCTTTGACGGCTTTCTGAGCATGGTACTCGATGTCGTATTCTGATAACATCTGCCAACGGGCAATCCTTCCCGTTAAAGCAGGATTTTCAAAGACATACTTGATCAGATCCATTTCGGAGATTAATAAAGTAGTGTGACAAATCATGTACTGGCGAAGACGTTTAGCTGCCCAAGCTAGAGCGCAATAAGTTTTCTCGAGCATAGTGTATTGAGTTTCATAGTCTGTGTACTTCTTGCTTAAGTAATAAATGGCAGACTCTTTTCTTTATGTTTCGTCTTGTTGGCCATGCACACAGCCCATGGAGTCTTCCAAGACTATTAAGTATATGATCAGTGGTCTTCCTTCCACTTGAGGAGACAGAATATGTGGTTTTAGCAGATATTTTTTTATGCTATCAAAAACTTTTTGGCAATCCTCTGTCCATATTACAGCTTTGGTTCTTTCTGAGTAGTTTGAAGATTGGCGCGCATGTCGCAGTCATGAGGAATATGAATCTTGAGATGTAATCCATGCGTCCCAAATATCCTCTTACTTGTTTTTCAGTGTTTGGAGCAGGCATTCTTGAATGGCCTTGACTTTGTCGGGATCAACCTCAATTCCTTTTTGGTTGACGATGAATCCCTAGAGCTTTCCTGAACGAACACCGAATGTGCATTTATTGGGATTCAAGCGGAGTTTGTATTTTCTCAGGCATTGGAATAACTTTGATAGATGTTCCACATGTTCTTTTTCTGTTTTAGATTTGGCAATCATGTCATCGACGTACACTTTAATTTCTTTGTGCATCATGTAGTGAAACAGAGTTGTCATAGCCCTTTGATAAGTTGCTCCTGCATTCTTCAGACCGAACGACATTACTTTGTAACAAAAGGTTTCCCATGGGGTGATGAAAAAAGTTTTCTCCATGTCTCCTAGTGCCATTCTGATTTGATTATAGCCCGAGAATCCATCCATGAAGGAGAATACTTTAAATTTTGTTGTGCTGTCAACTAGCATGTCAATGTGTGGTATGGGGAAGGCATCCTTTGGACTTGCTTTGTTTAAATCCCTGTAGTCTACACACATTTTGACTTTTCCGTCTTTCTTAGGAACTGGCACTATGTTGGCTAGCCATTGAGGATATTCTGAGGTGGCAAGGAAACCTGCGTCGAACTGTTTCTGCACATCTTCCTTAATTTTGATGGCCATATCAGGGTGAGTCCTTCTCAATTTTTGTTTAACCTGAGGACATTCTGGTTTCAGTGGTAAGTGATGTTCCACGATGTTGGTATCCAACCCTGGTATGTCTTGGTAGGACCAAGCAAACACATCTGAAAACTCTTTGAGCAGTTATATCAAGCCTTCTTTGACAGTTGGATGAAGTAGTTCTCCAATTGTAACTTCTTTTCTCTCTTCTTCTGAACCTAAATTGACCGTTTCCAACGGTTCTTTGTGAGGTTGAATGGATTTCTCCTCATTTTTTAGTAATCGAGAGATCTCATCTGGAATTTCTTTGTCCCCTTCTTCTTCGGCTTCAAATGCTGGGAACTCAAAGTTGAGAGAAGGCATTGGATAGTATGTTTCAATGGGGTTTAAAACAAATAATCTGCATAACATGATGATTCGTTTTTAGAAAAGACAGAGAAAATGAAAAAGTGTGTGCAGTGTGTTTTTTTTTAAAACGCTTGTTTTTAGTTTGGTCTGTTTTTTAGGGTTACCATTTTCTGGAAAAGTGAAAAGTGAAAATAGCAATGAATGTAGGAATTCAGAACGACATTATTTATTTATGATTTATCGATTCTTGAAACACAAACCCTATAAAACAAAACTCTTTCGCTCTGGGCGAAGCGAAGAGGGACATTTACAGAAAAGCAAGCACTATAAAACATCCTTTTCACCTGGGCAAAGTGAAAGGTCAAAACAAAGACAAGACAATTACTTTGATTTATGAATGATATTTGGGACATCGACCGCAACCCAATGTTGAAGAACTCCACTGTGGATCACAAAGTTTGGTATTTCTCTTCCTGGATTGTCTTCAGTACTAATCTCTGGCGGAGTTGGATCACTAGAGTCTTCTTCCCATGCAACGTTATCATAAGAGGACTCTTCTATTGTATCTTCAATAGTATTTTTATTTTCAAGAGGATCTCCCCACCCTGTTGGCTGGATGTCTTCATATCTGATGCGAGAGCTTTCGAGAGCAGTGTACTTTACTAGAAAGTCGTACTTGTTGCTTGGCTGCCCCAAGGTATCCCAAGTTTCTAAGGGGATAGATGAGTCATCTTCTTCAATGACATTGACCTCAGGAAATGTAAAGTTGATAAATTCTTGTCCTGCGATTCTTGCAACTTCATCAACATGATGTTTGATATTTTCAGAATTTTCCTGGTAAGGTTTCCACGACTCTGGGAGAACAAGTGGATTTTTCTCAAGATCATTCAGCAAATATGCATTCTTTGGCTGACTCTTTTTCCCTGAGTCTTCCATGTAAGGTTTCCAGATGGGCAAATCACCCATGGGATCATATGAGTTATAATCAAAGTTGTCTTTCATCAGAGTATCTTCCTTCAATGAGTTGGGTGGAGCACAGCATCCCTCTGGATCGGAATCTCCGTAGATCATTCTGACGTCTGATCTTGGTATATATCTGGGGCTTTACTTAAGAGAGCAGAATGACATGTACGTTTCTTCCTGAGATATATAACCTTCATCATTGAAATAGGATTTCCACTCTTCATCTGTATCAGAAGAGTTATTCTCCTCGATGGTATAGACTTCTTGATAAATTGGGTGGAGGAAGCCTCCACTATGGAAGAAATCTTGAATGGGACGAAAGCTTTCATCCTTTTTTGTAATCTTGGTAAGTGCTTGAGAAAAACCGAGACCTTTTCTCGTCTTGTTATCAACAGGAATCATAATTTGCCTTCATCCTTTTATGTCACTGCTTCCCATTACTTGGAGAGCATCTTTATACGAGGAAATCGACATTCCTTTTTCTTGATGATTCTCATTGCTCACAGAGAGTGCTTGAAATTGAGTTCCAATGACTTCTTCTGGCTCTAAATATGAGAATGATGATAGGTTGCTCATGATTAAAGCTTGTTTTCTGCATATTGTGATCAACTTGTCGTTCTTGACAAACTTCAGCTTTTGGTGAAGTGTCGAAGTGACTACCCCTGCTTCATATATCCAAGGTCGTCCTAATAAACAACTTTATGCCGCTCGGATGTCCATAACTCAGAAAGTGACTTGGAAAGTGTGGGGACCAATGGTTATGGGAAGGTCGACTTCGCCGATAACTGTTTTCCTGGATTCGTCAAAAGCTTTGACTATGATCTCACTGCCTCTCATCAGAGTACCTTGAAAAGATAGCCATATCAAAGTTGACCTTAGCATGGCATTCAAGGATGAACCTGTGTCTACCAGTACGCTGGCTAAAGCGTCGTCTTGGCAACTGACTGTGATATTGAGTGCCATGTTGTGATTCTTACCTTCCTCTGGAAGTTCTTCATCACTGAAACCCATATTGTTGCAGGAAGTGATGTTGGAAATAATGTTGTCAAACTGACCCACTGTCACATCTTGCTCTACAAAGGCTTGTTCCAAGAATTTCTGTAGAGCTTCTTTATGAGCTTCTAAACTGAGCAGGATAGATAACACGGATATCCGAGAAAGTGTTTAAATAATGGATCCACAATGTTGTATTCACTTCTCTGGATGAGTTTTAACATTTCATCGTTATTTTTCAAAGGCTCTGTGCTGCTGGATTGACTAATTTGTTAGTTAGGAACTTCAGCTTGCGGTTCCTTTTCTTTTGTAGGTTCTCTAACTCCTCTGTTGAAGATTCGGCCACTTCTGGTGACTCGACTGATATCAGCAATGTTGACAACAGATGGTAGTGGAATTTCTTTTCCATCTTCTATTATGGTCGCGCCGTATTTGTAAGAAATTGCTTTCTCTGACTCGTATGGCATTGGGTCTGGCAGGTAGATGACCAAAGCGGTTATTTGGGTCTTTCGACTGTCAAAAGTAACCTCAATTGGTTCTAGATCAGGACTGTTGGAAAATTTTCCACTGTCGAAAGGGATTCCCGAGTGCTTTGGCTCGTTGAGCGGAGGGATTATGGTGAAAACATCCTCATCAATTCCATAATTAACAGGCTCTCTTTCATTGAAAACCGTGATGGTTCTTTTGTCCAACAACTCTTGAATCTCATTCTGGACAAGGAGGAAACCATGTCGGCTTCTGCGGCATCTTCTGCAAGCCGAATGATCATGGTGATTCGGACCAAAATAATCAAGTCCGCACAGGCATTTGTGAAATTTGACCAATGATGTTTCAATGTTTTTAATTTCATGAACTGCATACTGCCCTGGGCAACTTTGTACCATATTGTTTGATAGAGAATTTAGGCACAGGTGGGTTTCTCCTTGGTCCACTTAATTCTAGAGAGTTGCTCGCATGGGGTAGCACCTTTGGCTATTCTCTGAACATATTCGACAGCGTTCATAATTGTGAGGTGGCACTCGGCCGAATCCATTCTGTATGCAACACATTTTTACCAAATGCATTTCCAGTAAGCAGATGTCACAACTTTGGTGTCTGCCTAGATTTCCATTGGTTATGCTAACTTGATGTGTGTTTTCATCCTGGTAGACCGGAAGCCACCAATGGTTCAACAGATGTTGAAGAGTTCTTTGTACAAGTGCACAACCTTGATCATTTTCGGAGCAATCTTTTCAATCCTTATAATTATGTGGTGACAAATGACCAAGTCTGACTTGTTTGGAATGCAATTCTACCAAGCTGGTATTCATTAAATGAATGTCGAAAATCTGAACCATATTGACTTGGTGATTAGTCCCTCCATGGTAGTCTTGGATCCATCCAAGATCCATTTGATGTTGAAGTTCCTCTTGTACAAAAGAACATCCTTGATTGTCTTTTGAGCAAATTAGGCAAGCGTTGTAGTCGTGCAGCAGCAAATTGTGATACTGACTTTTTCTTGAAAGCATTACCACTAGATTGACATTCATCGCAGTGATGTCATGGTTTTGAACAATGTCCGGATGTTGATATGCCATATTTATTCCACGAATCCGGTGATCTTGGATCCAGCCTAGAACCATCTGCTCTTGAAAAGTTGCTTGTACAATGATGCACCCTTGATTGTTCTTGGAGCAAATGTCACATTGGTGATAGTTGTGAGATGGCACATGGCCATACCCGCTTTGCCTGCAATGCATTTTTACCAAATTTGTTCCTAGTAGGCGTATATTGTGAATTTGATAATTGCTGCCGGGTTCTTCATCTATCAAGTTTATTGAAGCTTTTTCATGTTATGGCAACGGGTTTGTTTGAACATTCGGATTCGTATCTTTGAAAGATAAAACTCCGTTTCTGATGAGCTTTTGTACATCAGATTTGAAGCTGAGACAATTCTCAATGTTATGCCCTGGTCCTTCTTGATGCTAATGGCAATATTGATCAGCTTTGAACCAATAAGGGGGATTGTCCGGCACTGTGAGAGGAGTTCTGGTTTGAACGTGCCCCTTGGCTAGCAAAAGTGGGAATAGCTCTGCTTATAACATTGGTATGGGGTCAAACCCTGGCGATCATGGAAAACCATTGTTGTTATTGTATTGCGGGCGAGCCTGCTGAAGAGGTTGTTACTGCCTTTGCTGATACGGTTGTTGATTTGGCTGTTTCTGAGCAACATGTGGTTGATATGTCGGGATCGGCATAGGGCTGACAACAGGAGATATCGTTGCTACCTGTCGAGGTTGGTACCTTCGCCTTTGCTTACTCTGCGAGATATTACCGATATCTTGTTCTTTATTCTTTTGGAAAGCACTCCCGTATCTTTTACTACTGCTGGATGGTTTTGAGTCCTTAACCAATCGGCCTTCTCAGACTGCTTCCTCAAGGCATACCCCCTTGTTCACCATCTCGGTAAAGTCACTAGGTGCACTGGCGACCATCCGGTCGTAATAAAATGAGCTTAATGTCTTCCAGAAGATTTTCGTCATTTCTTTCTCCTCAAGAGGAGAACAAATCTGGGCGGAGATTTCACGCCATCTTTGAGTATACTTCTTGAAGGTTTCTTTATCTTTTTGGGACATAGCTCTGAGTTGATCTCTGTCGGGTGCCATATCCAAATTATATTTGTACTGCTGAACAAAAGCTGCCCTAAGATCTCTAAAAGTACTGATATTGGTACGGTTTAATCTCATGTACCATTTGAGCGCGGCACCGGTTAAACTATCTTAAAATTAATGGATTAGTAGCTGTTGGTTTAGTATCTGGGTAGACATCTTCCGAGCGTACATTACCAAGTGACTTTGAGGGCAAGAGTTGCCTTTGTATTTTTCAAAGTTGGGCACCTTAAACTTGTGCGGTATTTTGACGTTTGGGACCAAACAGAGGTCAGCGGCATATTTCCCAAACAAGTCATGTACGCGAATGGCATGCAGTTCTTTCTGCATTTCCAAGAACCATTCTTGGAATTCATTCATTCTTTCTTATACTTCTTCATCTTTGCTAGGGGTGGCATGAAGGATCTGTTCCTCTGGGATAATATATATCACAGGTTGTGGTATAGACATTACTGCAGTAACTCTTGGCGCTTCGGTGACCTAAAGTTTGTAACCTTCAGGTACAAGAGTCTCTGTCATAGCCCTTGCATCTTCGTTCACCTAAAGTTTGTAACCTTCAGGTTTGGAGATTCCAACTGTGGCCCCTAGGTCTTCAGTGACCAGTGGTATATATCCCTCATGTATAAAATTGAAAGGCATGCCCCAGGGAAAACCTTTAGGCGTGTTGTACTGCGGAAGATTGACGGGTATCTCAAATGCTGGTGTAGGTACAATTTCTGAGATTGCAGTCTTTTGAGGTGGTTGATCCTGAGCTGCTGCCAGGAATTCAATCATGTTGTTGAGTCTTTCTAGACTTTCCTTAAGAGTGTTGACTTCCTCTCTTAGCTCTCTATTTTCCTCCTCAAGATCATCCATTTTCTTTTGTCAATTGACCCGAGTATTGTACGAATGAGGCAGTTTGACTCTAAAGTATGACACATGTGTGATACTTTGTGACAAAGATGTGTAATGCAAGAATGATGAATGATATGCAAAGAATGAGAATGATCTTTTTGGTTTCAAAAGAATTTTTAACAATTACGTTGCAAATATCATACAGCGGTGGAAACCTTTTATTGAATTCAAAGGATTACAATATCTTACAGGGGAAAACTACATTATTTTACAAAGTACAGGAAGGAAAACTAGGCTTGTGAATCCTAAGGAATCTCTGACAAAGGTCCAGATGCCGGCTGTTGATCCCCTTTTCTCTTCTTTGATCGGGTCTCTTCCATCGTGGTCGGGTCGATGATCATTTACCATTTAAAAGGAGAGAGTAAACTCTTTCGTTCCTCTTGACTTTCTACCGCGTGTTGCTCTAGTGTTTCAATTAGAGCATCTTTCTCTTTCAGTAACTCCTGAATCTTTGCGCATTCCAAGTTGACAATCTGATACTTATTTTTCCAAGAGTTCTTTTCACGTTGAGTTTTGTAAAAAGCGACTATCGTAACCCAAAATTTGACCTCCTTTTTTCTTTTTGCATAAGCATGTGCATTCGCATCGTTGGCATACGCACTCGCACTTTTTCTCTGTGGTTTTTGTTGCAAGAATATTCAGGTTTTCTAAGCCCGATTAATCACATCCTCACAAAGTCATCACATCATCAAAACAAGCACAAAATAAGGGTTTCCATGGTTATTCATCAAAGCAAGAGGTTGAAAATTGGAACCGTGGCCACATCACTATTTTCAAGCAAATTGGGGCAATTTTGGCTTTGTTAATCGATTAACCATTTGCAGTGCAAATGTGTTAATCGATTAGCACATGCAAAATAGGCAGAATCTGCTGCTTTTTCATGACAACAACTTTTCCTCCTCATTTTGGGATTCTACTTGGTTCTAGCAGCATGTGGAACATTCTAGACATCTCTAGACAACTCAAGACTATTCAAGACACTCCACTTACATTTATTCCAATGCTTCACTATAATTTAAGTGCACCATGTTCCTTGATTTCCAAGTATGTGAACCTTTGAATTTGAAGCTTACCTTGGGATGTTCCCACCGAGTTAACAAATAACCAACTGAGTTAGCCTCTAACTCAGTGAGTTAGATGTAACTAACTCCTAACCTAATTCCAAACCACCCCAAGCTAGCTCCTAGCCTAATTTTAAACCTCTCACACTCCATACATATCCTCTATATAAACAAAGCTTCATTATTTTCACAAGGGCTCAACCATTTTCACATAATTTCTCACACTTCACTCTCAATTCTCTCTGAATTTCTCTGCAACTTCTTCATCTTCATCTACATTTTCTTCCCAAACCTCACCATAGCTCTTCACCATTGAAGAATAATCACTTCTATATTGGAAGTGATTATTTCTTGAGCTTTACTTTTAACATCTCGCCATTATACTTGATTTTCTGGAGTTTTACTAGATTTTGAATTCATCTCAAGTGGTTGCTTCAAGATTCTACTATTCGAATTCGTATTTCGGAAGTTTCGTCGCAATTTGCTCGGTTTCGGTACGATTCGGCTACAATTGAAGATTCCTCTGGTTTTCTTTGATTATTTTCATCAAGATCACTTTGCAACAACGTCCAAGGCACATCTCATCCTTGTAGGTTGGTATCTCTTTTCACATTTTACTGTTTCGAACGTTTTCGTATCATTCGCGATGTAGTTTCGATGCTTTTTGTGTGATAATTGATTATGCCATTGCTTGATCCATGGTCTGGATGATTTAATTGATTCCATTGCTGATTATTTGCTGTTGTTAAACTTGATTTTCGAGCATGATTGTTTTCCCGAGCATAGGAGTGATTGCACAATCCATAAGTGGCCAAAAGCACTTTTGAAAATTGTTTTTCTGCCCCTGCTTCAGTATTAATCGATTAACACTTTGCAGTGCAAAAGTGTTAATCGATTAACCAGTGTAATTTTTCTATTTTTCAAGTGTTAATCAATTAACACTTTGCAGTGCAAAAGTATTAATCGATTAACACTGCTCTAGATTGCCGTTTTCATGTTTTTTCAAGTGTGTTTGCCATGCTTTCTTCCTCTAACTTCCATGGATTGATATGCTTGATTTTTATGGATGTTTTAAGTGTTATTTAACTTCTGTTTGAAGCATGCTCATGAACTTTCGATGCACGATTTCGATTATGCCATTGTTCACATTCTTAGCATTGCATGAACATGAACATTCTTGCACTTATTTTGTTCACATGATAACATGGTTTGTGATGCATACTAAATGTAATTTGGTACTGTTTTGCACTTTCATTCATGTTTGAATTAAGTTTATTCCTCAAAGGATAAGCTTAATCTTATATAATCAATGTTGCACCCTTTGCTTTAATAATTTTTCAATTCATTTTGAAAATTATTAGCATCTTCCTCCTTTTGATTAATTAATCGAAACTCCATTTTGATTATTAATCTTCCTGGTGGCGCTTCTCTTTAGGCTCCCTATAGAGCTTTCTTTCCCTTTTCTCCCGCAGAGTCAGAGCTTTCACGCACGACGCTGGAGCACTGTACAACTTGGAGCTGTTACGCTGTCCGTTTCAACTTATGCACTACACCCTGTGTGATAGAAAAGGAATGATAATGGAGAATTCCTACTCTCATTCTGACCACTTCAGGTAGGGGACGAATGGCCCTGTGCCTGGCTTAGTCACCTCTATCTCCAGGCGGTAGTGTATCTCCTTCCCCAGTTGAGTCGATCCCTGATCACTCTTGTCTCTTTCAATCTCTCTTTTAATTAGTCACCTTCCTTCTTAGCTAAGATCATTGTCTTGGGTTAGCATCCCTCTCCCTTGTCTCAACTTTATTTTCTTATGGTCAATCATTGCCTTTTGATTCCCTTGAAGAATTTCAATTCCTTTTCTTCGGTTAAACACAGTCTTCCTGTTAAACACCAAAACCCTTGCGGAGTTCGCAACCTTCTTTTGGTTCTTCTCCCTTTATTTGGTTAACCACTGCCTGTCAGTTAAAACACCAATTTGCACGTCTTCTCAGTTAACCACAGTCTATCTGTTAATATACCGAGTTTCTCTTGGGTTAATCACCTTCTCTTAGTTAATCACCCACTTTTTTCAGTTAACCACAGCCTGTCTGTTAAAATACTGAGCCCCTTTCGAGTTATTCACCTTCTCTTGGTTAATCACTCGCGTTCTTTTTGGTTAATCACAGTCTTTCTGTTAAAACCATATCTCTTAGGTTAGTAACCTTCTTTTGGTTCAAATACCCTTTTCTTTGGTCAGGTACTATTTGTTCAGTCCATATAGACATCATCTTTGGGTCACAACCTTTGCTTGGTTCCACACCCTTCCTTTTGGTCACAACCTTCGCTTGGTTCTACACCCGGTCTTTTGGTTTATCACAGTCTATCTGTTAAAACCTTTCTCCCCGCACGGTTGCAATCTTTTCTTTCCTCGGTTAACCATTGTTTATCAGTTAATATACCAAAATCCCTTCAGAGTCAAACACCTTCTCTTGGTTCAGTGCTCTCACTTTGGTTCATCACAGCCTGTCTGTTGACACCTAACCCCTTTTTCCCCACAGAGTCTTACTCTCTTTTTTTCGGTTGACCACTTCCGGTCAGCTAACATACCGAACCTTTCTTTCTCTTAGTTTTAACACCATTTCTTTGTTTGTTCCCCAGTAGGGTCACTACCTTCTGATCCCTAGCACAATGTTATGTTCTCTTACTCCCCAGTGGAGGCTCTATTATTCTTTTGCTCCTTTATCTTCTTGGTATCGACACCACTCTTGCACTTTATCCTCAACACAGTTACTATCTTTCCTTTTGCACTCCTTTCTTGGTTTTGACACCAATTCTTTTTGCATCCCCCAGCGGATCTGTCCTTTACCTTCTTTTGCTCTTAGCTTTAACACCACTTTCTCTTTTCCTTTTCCGTCTTAGTTCCCCGAACTACGGAAGCTCTGATTCTACATTCATTCGAATGTATGATACGTAGGCACGAGATCGCGATGATCTTGGCGAGCACCCTTCCACCTTCTTCCATTCCCCCTTCTTTTCCCTGGTTCCTTTGAACTACGGCGCTCTGATTTCCTCATTTGCACTATGAGGGTACGTAGGCACGAGGGCCCTGATCCTCCACGAGCATTTTCTTTCTTTTCTTTTTTCTTTCCTTTCTTTTTAGCTAGAAGCCTTTAGATAGATAACCCATCCAAGCCTAGAAGCAAGCGAAATGGTTCCCGTCGAGTACGACGGATACGTTAGGTGCTAGTACCTTCCTTTCGCATAACCGGCCCACGTTCCCGTTTATCTTCCCCTTGGGTTTTATCAATATTTTCCCTGTCCTTCGGGACTAAATAAAGTTCGGTGGCGACTCTGTTGTATCTTTGAGTGTGCGATTCACTCAAGTATAAACCAGCCATCTTCAGCTGGCGACTCTGCTAGGGAGTCTTTGCTCTTGCAAGTTGGGGTCTCGCCTAGTTTTGTTTGCTTTCTTGCTTGTTTGGGTGTTTATCTTTTGCACTTTACTCGCTTTATTTTACTTGCTTTGCTTTATGTTTATTTACTGCATTTCTTTACTGCTTTGAATATTTATATACTGTATATTCTGGATATCTGCTATTTTCTGCTGTTGTTGGGATGGGTATATATTATTGGAGAGAAAAATCCTAACACCGGGCTTAGCATACACATAGGCTAGAACGTGGATAATTGTTAGGCCTGCATTTTGCGCGTTGGGTTACCACGAGAGCCACATCCCAGATCGTGATTCGCTTGAGAATACTTCTGTCCTGCGAGAATTCGCTACGGCGGGGGGTTTTCACTCTGAGTCCTATGGTTTGGGCGACCTTTCTAGGGACCACCTTATTGTGTTTAGATCTCACCTATGAGGGGGATATGGGTTTTTGCAAGAAACCAGACCACTTCATACCTTTGTTCTCTCACACACATCAGATTTTGCACCAACACAAAATTATATGCAGATATCCAGATTATTCATATTTGATTGTTCATACAGTGCTGGCTTCTTGTTCTTGTGTTGCATATCATTTCATCATGTAAATTAATTTTTGCATGTGCATTTCCAGGTTATTCTAAGACTTATTCTTTGTTGACATTATCATAGAGATGAGTACTGGTTGCCGAGGAATCTTTAGCTACAAGTTTGTGGAGCTTAAGCTGGAGGCTTTGAGAGGTTTAGCATCCCGTGTGGTTGAAGATAACATAGCGGTTTTCAAGGACAGTTATGGTAATCTGTTGGCCATCCTCAACACTGAAGTCAACATCACTGCCATTCATACACTGGTTCAGTTTTATGATCCGCCACTTAGGTGTTTCACATTTCAGGATTATTAGCTAGCACCTACACTCGAGGAGTATGCTTATATCTTGGGGGTTGAGATCAAGAAACAGCTCCCTTGTGTCTACACTAGTGGTTTTCCAAAGTTTCCCCTTATTGTTGATGCTCTTTGCATTAGTAAGAAGGATGTGGAAGCTAACACCAAGACCAAAGGGAAGGGTATTCGAGGGTTTGCTTCGAAGTTTCTGGTTGACAAAGCTACTTCCTTTGCTGCAGACGGAAACTGGAAGGCTTTCAACTTCGTTCTTGCTTTGTTGATATATGGGATTGTCTTGTTTCGGAACATGGAGGATTTCGTAGATCATGCCGCCATCAGTATCTTCTTGTCCAAGAACCCTGCTCTGATGCTTCTTGCAGATACTTATCACTCTATTCATTCGAGGAATGAAAAGAGGAAGGGAACCATTATCTGTTATGCTCCTCTACTGTACCGATGGTTTATGTCTCACCTTCCGCAGAAGAGTCCCTTTGTTGAGAATAAGGGTAATCTCAAGTGGTCTCAACGAATCATGTCTCTTACTGCTGATGGCATCTCTTGGTATTCTCGAGGCTTCGACGATACTAAGATCATTCTTCATTGTGGGAAATTCTCCAATGTGCCTCTCCTGGGTACAAAGGGGGAATAAATTACAATCCGAGACTTGCCTTCCGACAGCTGGGATATCCTATGGTTGACAAGCCAGATCCTGAGGTAGTGGAAGAGTTCATCTTTCATGAAGGGGTTGACGACATGGGATTGCTGAAGAGGTTTAGTGCCGCTTAGACTCAGATTTACCTCGAAGGAAGAGTCAATTTGGGTAAGAAGAATTGTATAACCAAGGAAGCTTACACACTTTGGGTCAAAGAGCGCGTCAAAGAAATCTTGTTGCCATTTTCTCCCGAGCCTTCCATGAATGCCAAGCTTCCTGAACTTGCCATTCTTCCTCCATCTGAAGTCGACCAACTCAAACTGACTATTGAGATGTTGAAGAAGGAGAATGTTGATCTTCGTCTCAACTTTGATAGAGTCATATCTGAGAAGTATAGCTTACAGATCGAGCTCCACCAGAAGCACGAGCGCATGCTCAAAGAGGTGGAGGTTAAATAGAACAAGCGAAGGAAAGTGGGTGATGCTTTAAAGAGTACCTATGAGGGACTTACTTCAAAGAAGAGACAACTCGCCGACACTCAGTATCAAGCCTACAAGGATGATTTGAGCTACAAGAAGCAACTTGAAGAGTTTCGAGGGAAGTTATCCGAGTACAAGACAAAGTGGCAAAGTGAGCAAAACCGTGCTAATCAGTTGGCAAAGGACTTTTCTCAGTGTCAAGCCAAGCTCGACAAAGCCTTCGGTGAGATTCAGAAGCTGCAAGATCAAGCACATCAGAGCCGAGAGCAGATCAGTCAGCTCAACACGGAGAGTACTCATTGGGAGCAACAAAGTGGTCATCTGCAAGTTCTCTTGGATCAGAAAGAGGCCTTTCTTCAGGATATGCTTCAGGGACCTTCTTTGCGAAGTATTGGAGTGAGAGGCATGGCTGTTTAGCCAGATTTACTGAGCACGCACTTGAGGACTTACCTGGGTTGTTGAGGGATGCATATGCTGATGTATTGCTGCACCAGACTCCTTGGGTTGTGTTCCATTTCTTATCTATTTTTAGGGTGGTCTTTGATAGGATCCGTGCTGATCTTGTTGTAGCCCAAAAGGCAGATATTTGATTTGTACTTGACTTGTACTTCTTTCCTTTATTGTGGAATAAATGAATGAAGTTTCTTGCCAGCTTTATCTTTGCACCTTTACTTGTATGCTTTTTTATTTCTGTTAACAAAGATAAGTCTAAGAATTCCTGGAATTTAAAACTTTATTTTTGCATGCATAGCATACATGCATTTGCACACATATGCACGTCCCTTCATCTGGAAAACCTTTGCTTACCTTGTTCATCTCCGCTTGTAGCAAGACGACGACTCGACATCGGTATTTCACTCTCTCAAGCAAAACCAAGATCGTGGCTGATTTCGAAGTTGAGAATGCCGCTTATAAGGAAACTCTGGCTCAATTTCAAGGTCGAATGGATCAGTTTCATACTAACATGGATGTTATTATGGAAATCCTTCGTGCTCAGAAGGACGTTGTTGTTGCCGCCACTGTTGTTGCAAATGTCATTGATGCAACCATTGTCACTCCTGTTGTGACTATGTCTCATGTTGTTACAGCTACTCCTCCTGTTGTTCCTTCTCCTACTACTATGGAAATACTAGTCGAGCCTGTGATTCAGCCTGCTGTTCATCCGTCAAATTCTCAATCTGATTTGAACAAAATGTCTGTTGCTTTTCCTTGGGTCATGCCTCCGAATTTCACCCCTCAGATTGCAAATAATGGTGCCTTCATACCATATCAACCTTTTGCTGTGCCCATGCCTAATGGAAATGTTGTTGCATATCTGTGGGGTATGCCTACTCCGGTTCCACCTCCAGTGATGAATGATGATCATGAGAATCTTCAGGTTCAGACTCATCTGACTCCTGGGTTGGCTGACATTGAAACTCCTGATGACGAGGAGCATGTGTATAGGGGTCCTCCTATTCATGTTCTGATCTTATCTCAAGTTGGTCGAACTATTATTCAAAATGTTCATTCTGGAATGCTCTACCCTGGGGCATCTTCATCCACCGTAGTACCTCCTCCAAATTATCTGTTTGGTGTTCAGATGGGTCAGAATGCTGGTCAGATGCTTAATCAAGGAATGGTATACCCTTCTCAGTTTGCTACTCCGCAAGTGCACGCTCCGGTCACATCTCAACTACCAAATCCTCAAATTCTTGTTGGGCCTGCTAATCAAGATAGACCTGCTGGTTACAAGTTGTTGGAAGATCGTATCAGAGCTATTGAAGGGTTTTCTATTTTTGGCATGGAGGCCAAAGATTTATGTTTGGTTTCGAATGTTGTATTGCCTCAGAAATTCAAGATACCTAAGCTTCCAAAGTATAAAGGTTTGAGTTGCCCACGTAGTCACATCACTATGTACTGCAGGAAGATGGCATCCTATATTGATAATGATGAATTGCTGGTTCATTATTTTCAAGATAGGTTGTCCGGTGCTTCATTGGATTGGTACATGGGGTCAGAATGCAACAAAATCCGTACTTGGAGAGATCTGTCTGAAGCATTTTTGAAGCAATACAAATACAATCTTGATTTGGCGTCTACCAGATTACAGCTGCAAAACCAGTCTCAGCGCTCAGCTGAAACATTTAAAGAGTATGCACAAAGATGGCATGAGATGGCATCTCGTGTGCGACCTGCTCTCTCTGACAACGAGTTGGTTGATATCTTTATGGGTACATTGCAAGGATCCTACTATGAGAAAATGGTGGGTAGTTCTTCATCGAACTTTGCTGACATTGTAACCATCGGTGAACGGATTGAGAACTGTTTGAAGACTAGAAAGATTCCTGGAGCTGCTTCTCAGCAGCCAGCTAATAGAAAGTCTCAAAACAGTCAGTCGAAGAAAAAGGAAGGTGAAGCCAACACTATGACAGCTCAAGTTTCTCCTCAATTTCAAGCACCCATGGCTCCCATGCCTTACTATCCATATTAGTACATTGCTGCTGCACAATATCAATAACCTCTACACTAGTATCATCCGCAACAACCGGTTCAGAATGCTCAGAATCATCAACAACCGCAGCGTCAACAAGCGGCTCAACAGAACAACAAAAATCAGTAGAATCAAAACCGGTAAAACAACAACAATCAAGGAAATCACAAGCATCCGAATTTTGACAGAATTCCGGTACCATACACTAAATTGTTTCCTTACTTGGTTCATCAAGGGGCAATTGTTCCCAAAGAGATCGCGCATGCAATTCCTCCATTCAACCCAAAGCATAATCCAAATGCGTCATGTGCTTATCACTCCGGATACATAGGGCATGCGACAGAGGACTGTATTGTTTTAAAAGCCAAGGTTCAAGAGCTCATTGATCGAAAGATTTTGACTTTTGCCGAGGAAGGTCCTAACATTAAGCATAATCCATTGCCTAATCACGGTGGACATGCAGTGAACGTGATTGAGGATAATTCAAGGGTTGAATTGATCATGGATGTAGACGAGGTAAAGACCCTGATGACTGTGGTTATTAAGAAATTGAATGAACATAGGTTGTTGAAAGGGTTGCAGGCTAAGTGTCAGATTTACGACGATAATCCCAACCAGTGTCGAAGACTAAAGGGTTGTGTCCAAATTTTGATTAACCGAGGCGAAGTTTAATTTTCCAGATCTAAACCTGTTGAAAAAGTTGCTACTATTGAGCCATTCACCATCGTTTATATGAAGGTTCTTGTTGAATCCCCTAAGCAGAAAAAGATACAACCTATTGTTATTTGCCCGCCAAAGCCATTTCTGTATCAGAATTCCAAGGAGGTACCTTGGAGGTATGGATCAACTGCGTTTTCTGGAGGTCAAGAGATAAAGGTTGTTGAATCTGAGATTGTGAATGTTACCACCGCTGGAGGTATGACTCGTAGTGGACGGGTGTTTGCTTTAAAGGACACTACAAAGCCAGTACAAGTTCCAACTATTGTTCCTCCCAAGGAGAAGCCTGCATCTGCAACCCCTGTTGTTCAGCAAGGGACATCTACTACAGTACCAGTGCCAACTATTCTGTCTGAGGATGTTTCAAATAACAAGGAAAAAATTGATGATCAAGAGTTCCTAAAGCTGATTAAGAAAAGTGATTTTAAAATTGTGGATCAGCTGGGACAGACTCCCTCGAGGATCTCGATTTTATCCTTACTCATGAGCTCGTCTGCGCATAGATCAACCTTGTTGAAGGTCTTGAACAATGCTCACGTAATGTACGATATATCCGTTGTCTAGTTTGATGATGTAGTTGCTAACATAACAATAAGCAGATACTTGGGTTTCAATGAATCAAAATTACCTCCTGAAGAAGCTGCCCACAATCGAGCATTGCACATATCCGTAACCTGCATGGACGCCTTATTATCTCGTGTCCTAGTGGATATCGATTCTTCACTCAATGTGATGCCTAAGGGAAAATTGAGCCAACTACTGGTGGAAGGGAGCGAGATGAGACCAAGCGCCTTAGTTGTCAGAGCCTTTGACGGTTCTCGGAGGCAGGTCATTGGAGAAGTGGATTTACCTATCAAAGTTGGACCGCATTTGTTCACCATTACTTTCTAAGTGATGGATATCAATCCCGCATACAGTTGCCTATTGGGTCGCCCGTGGATTCACGCTGCAGGGGCACTTACTTCCACTTTACATCAGAAATTGAAATTCATGTTTGACGATCAGCTGGTCATCGTCTGTGGTGAAGAGGATCTGATTGTGAGCGAGTTATCATCTTTTCGATACGTAGAGACTGATGAAGGCATAGCTGAGGTGCCGTTGCAGTGCCTTGAGTTCGAAGATGTCAGCTCTGCTTCAACTAGTCAAAGTAGATCACCACAAATGACCTTAGTATCTGCCAAAAGTGCTAAAGAGACCATTGAGAAAGTTGCCTTGTCTGGCTGGGGGCATGTGATTAAAGTGGTTGAAAAGCATAATCGTTTTGGATTGGGGTTTCGTCCTGGTCGACAATCTAGCTCACATGGTCAGAAGCAGTGTAACTTGATCAAGTTCAATAGTGCGGGTTTTCAAAAGGGTGACATCGTGGCAGCCATTGATGATGCTGGTCCTAGCAACCAGATTTCAAGCTTTGTGCCCGCCGGGTTTCGTGCTCAACAATTAGACATCTACCGTGATTCTTGTGGTTTTTCCAACAAGCATGTAATGCATTTTGCTTTCTCATTCCCTCGTCCTCGCCCGAGACGAGTGGATAGCTTGTAAAGGGCCTCACGCTTTTGCAATATTATGTGATCAATAAATAAAATTTTTTTTGCATTCAAAATCATGCTCTATTTTCTTTCTTTATTTTACTTTTTCACAAACAAATGAAAAAAGTTTCTTTTATTTTTCACTTTTCAAAATAGCTCATTTTAAACATATTTATAAACATGCAAAACAAATAAATGCATTGATAACAACATGGCAAACATCCATTGTAATTCTGGGATTCCAATTAACCAAGCCGAAGGAGATGGTGAGGAAGATTGTGGATTACCGACTGAACTAGCAAGGCTCCTTGAGTACGAGCATAAAGAGATTCAGCCGCACAAAGAGCCAGTGGAAGTTGTCAATCCTGGTACTAATAAGGTCAGAAGAGAAGTCAAGGTTGGCGCGTCCCTCGCTAAACATGTACACTCCGAGTTGGTCAAGTTATTGAAAGAGTATGTTGATATTTTCGCATGGTCTTATCAAGATATGCCTGGGTTGGATACCAACATCGTTGAACATCACTTGCCACTCAAGCCTGGATGTCCTCCTGTCAAGCAGAAACTCAGGAAGACAAGACCCGACACGACACTTAAAATCAGAGAAGAGGTCAGAATGTGTGTGGATTATCGAGATCTCAATAAGGCAAGCCCGAAAGATGATTTTCCTTTGCCTCACAACATTGATGTCTTGGTAGATAACACAACGCAGTTCTCTATCTTTTCGTTCATGGATGGTTTCTCAGGATATAATCGGATCAAAATGTCCCCAACTGATATGGAAAAGACTACTTCAATCACACCATGGGGTATATATTGTTACAAAGTCATGTCATTCGATTTGAAGAATGTAGGGGCAACATACCAACGTGCCATGACAACCCTCTTTCATGATATGATTCATAAAGAGATTGAGATTTACGTGGACGATAGGATTGCCAAATCCAAAACTGAAGATGATCACTTGGTTCATCTGAAGAAACTGTTTGACAGACTCCAAAAGTTTAGACTGTAGTTGAATCCTGCGAAGTGCACCTTCAGAGTTCGATCGGGCAAATTGTTGGGCTTTATTGTGAGTCAGAAGGGCATTGAAGTTGATCCTGATAAGGTTCGGGCAATTCAGAACATGCCACCTCCCAAAACAGAAAAAGAAGTCTGTGGCTCTCTGGGCAGACTTAATTACATTTCAAGATTCATTTCACACTTGACGGCTACCTATGAACTGATGTTCAAATTACTAAGAAAAAATCAATTGGTTGAATGAAACAATGATTGTCAAGAAGCATTTGACAAAATAAAACAATACTTTCAAGAACCACCGATCTTAATACCGTTAGTTCTGGGTAGGCCTTTAATCATGTATCTCACTGTTCTCGATGAATCAATGGGATGTGTATTGGGTCAACATGATGACACTGGCAGAAAAGAACATGCAATTTACTATCTGAGCAAGAAGTTCACTGATTGTGAGACCAGATACTCACTCTTGGAGAAAACTTGTTGTGCTCTGGTCTGGGCCGCTCGACGCCTAAAACAATACATGATTTGCCACACTACTTTATTGATATCCAAAATGGATCCGAGAAAGTACATATTTGAAAAGCCTGCTGTCTCTGGAAGGATTTCTCGGTGGCAGATGCTATTAACTAAGTATGATATCCAACATGTTACCCAGAAAGCAATAAAAGGGAGTGTCTTGTCTGACTACCTTGCTCATCAACCGGTAGAGAGAGTTATCAACAAATGAAGTTTGACTTTCCCAATGAGGATGTTCTGTTTATCAGAGATTATGAGACTCCAGACCCTGACATTGGACCCGAACCAGGGGCACGATGGACGCTCGTGTTCGATGGTGCCTCCAATGCTAAAGGTCGTGGAATTGGTGATATCCTCATCTCTCCAACAGGTTTTCACCTTTCCTTCGCTGCCAGATTATGATTTAACAATATGGTTGAATACGAAGCATGTATCTATGGTATTAAAGCGGCAATTGATATGAGAATCAAGATTCTTGAGGTCTATGGAGATTCTACTTGGGTTATCGACCAATTCAGAGGGAACTTTGCGACTCGAGATTCCAAGCTGGTTCCGTACCAAAAGCACATAGCGAAATTGATTCCCTACTTTGATGAAATCTCTTTTCATCATGTTCCCAGAGAGGAAAATCAACTAGCTGATGCACTTGCCACCCTGGCATCCATGTTCAAGGTCAAGTGGAAAAATTAAGCTCCTTCTACCCGCATTGATCATTTGAATGAACCAGCACACTGTTTAGTAATCGAGGACGAGTCTGATGACAAGCCTTAGTTCTATGACATCAAGAGACATCTGGAAAAATAGGAATATCCCAAGGGTATCACTATCACTGACAAGAAAGCTCTTAGACGGCTCTGCGCCAAATTCTTCTTAAGTGGTGGTATACTGTACAAGAGGAATTATGATTCTGTGTTGCTCAGATGCGTGTATAGACATGAAGCAAACATGATCATAAGGTCCATACATGAGGGTTGCGAGGGTGTACATGCTAAAGGTCCTGCCATGGCCAAAAAGATCCTTCGAGCTGGGTATTATTGGACAACAATTGAGGTAGATTGTTACAACTTTACCAAAAGATGTCACAAGTGCCAAATCTACGGAGACAAGATCCATGTGCCTCCAACTCCATTGAATGTTTTTACTTCGCCTTGGTCATTCTCTATGTGGGGTATTGATATGATTGGAATGATCGAGCCGAAAGCTTCCAACAGTCACAGATTCATTCTAGTTGCTATCGACTACTTCACCAAATGGGTTAAAGCTGCTTCTTACGCAAATGTTGCACGACAAGTGGTTGCCAGATTCATCAAGAAAGAGATAATATGTCGCTATGGCATTCCTAGCAGCATTATCACTGATAATGCAAGTAACCTAAACAACAATATGATGAAGGAGTTGTGTCAAAAATTCAAGATCGAGCACCACAACTCTTCACCATATCGGCACAAGATGAATGGTGTCGTCGAAGCAGCAAACAAAAACATCAAGAGGCTTGTCCAGAAAATGGTCAAAACTTATAAGGATTGGAATGAAATGCTTCCCTTTGCGCTACATGGCTACAGAACATCAGTTCGCACTTCTACTGGAGAAACTCCGTATTCGCTTGTGTATGGTATGGAGGTTGTTCTACCCATTGAAGTCGAGATTCCTTCGCCCAGAGTTATTATGGAAGCAGGTCTTGATGAAGCTGAACGGGTCCAATCCAGATATGACCAGCTGAATCTCATCGAAGAGAAGCGCCTTACAGCCGTTTGTCGTGGTCAATTGTATCAGAAACGCATCAAGCGAGCTTTTGACAAGAAAGTTCTCCCTCGAGCGTTCCAAGAAGGCGAACTCGTGCTCAAGAGATATTCATCTGTTCACTCGGATCCACGTGGAAAGTGGACTCCCAATTACGAAGGACCCTTTGTTGTCAAGAAGACTTTCTCAGGCGGAGCCCTGATCCTCACCACCATGGATGGGGAGGAATTGCCATCGCCCGTGAACTTCGATACAGTTAAAAAATATTATGCCTGAAAAAATGGATAAAGAGCCCGCTAGATTGACATCCGCAAGGACGATCTATGCAAAAATGGGTGTTCTGATGGACCAAAAAAAAGAAATATCCATGCAAAAGTTAGGGACAATTAAAAAAACAATAACAGCCTGCTAAGTTGAAAACCCGAAAGGGCAACTTACCCAAAAATGGGTATCCCGGTGGACGAAAAAAAATAATAGAAAAAATGTCCAGGCAAAAATTAGGGATAAAGACATTGACTGCGAACACTTGAGCATCTCTTCATCATAGCTGGGCATCAGACGGTAACAGAACAGTCAAATCATCGTCAACTGGTCAAGGCGTTGGAACCTAGACTTGCAGTAGAGGGTAGCCAATGTTGTAATCAATGCAAAACATGATTTCCCTTTGCCATTTACATTTGTTTCTCAATTTTATTGCAAATTTCCTCCTCAAGGATTTTTGCATCCTTGTACACATCTTATGTACATAGTTTTCACATTCAATAAAAATGCATCATTTGTTTTTTCAATTGTTTTCTTTTCAGTATTTTGTTTGCAAAATAAACAATTATTTGTGATCACATAATACTATAAAGTGTTGAGAATAATAAAAAGTTAAATCAATGGAGAAAGCATTATGCATTGCATATTTTACTGGTAATTCCTACAGGATAATCGGTAATATCCATCGGCAAGCCTAATGTCCGACAAACACCGTGATGATTCTGTGAAGATGTGGCCATCTCCCCAATAGAGCCATCACTTCCCCAGAAAACGCCATTATGGTTATTCGGAAAGGTTGTTCACTTTTCATTTCTCCGGCAGATCCATAATGTCCCCAGTAAAATTGTCATGATACACCCCGAGAAGAGACATGATTTGTCCTTTTTCCCAGCAATGGTCGTGTATCATCCCCAGCATGCCGAAATTGTCATGCACCAGCGGCGGTATGACTTGGTTTCTCATCTTCCCCAAGCAAAGATAAGATCCTCCGGACCTTGGTAATTCCCTGCAGCAGAGTCCGGGGCAGCTTAAAAATCAGAGTTTTCTAAGTTCATTCCCTAGTCAGAGTTAGTCATGGTGAAAAGATCGACATGATTCCTGCATCCCCAGAAATGGCAATGGTGATAGTCTGGAAATTTGAGACTTCTCGATTTCTTCCCCAGCGGAGTCGTCACCATTTAGGGGCCTTTCCCCAACAGGGTCTGTCTTCATCTGTGGGTTCTCTCCCCAACCGAGGATGTCGAGTTCGTTACAATCTCTGCCTGACCACCGCGCAACACCTCGACCTACACCTTTGCATTGCTTGATATCAAGCATCATGTAGAATAACACATAGATAGCATATGCATTAGCATATCTCCCCTTTTGGCCTAATTCATCTCCCCAACAGATATTCAGCGAAACCTCGCACCTAATCAAACTCTCTGCACTTGCACCTCTCTTTTTGTTACCGTCGGCCAATTTTTGAGCTATTTTTTTATTTAATCCCCTTCTACCACGAATCATCGAAATGCTGGCGTAATTCGAACATTCAGGTCCAAGAGGATTAAATAGGGGTAGCTGTCGTAACATGAAATTTTACCTCCTTTTTTCTTTTTGCATAAGCATGTACATTCACATCGCTAGCATACGCAATCACACTTTTTCTGTGTGGTTTTTGTTGCAGGAATATTCAGGTTTTCCAAGCCCGATTAATATCATCCTCACAAAGTCATCACATCATCAAAACAAGCACAAAATAAGGGTTTTCGTGGTTATTCATCAAAGCAAGAGGTTGAAAATCGGAACCGTGGCCACAACACCATTTTCAAGAAAATTGGGGTAATTTTGGCTTGGTTAATCGATTAACCATTTGCAGTGCAAATGTGTTAATCGATTAACACATGCAAAATAGGCAGAATCTGCTGTTTTTTCATGACAACAACTTTTCCTCCTCATTTTGGGATTCTACTTGGTTCTAGCAGCATGTGGAACCTTCTAGACATCTCTAGACATCTCAAGACTATTCAAGACACTCCACTTACATTTATTCAAATGTTTCACTATAATTTAAGTGCACCATGTTCCTTGATTTCCAAGTATGTGAACCTTGGGATTTGAAGCTTACCTTGGGATGTTCCCACCGAGTTAACAAATAACTAACTGAGTTAGCCTATAACTCAGTGAGTTAGATGTAACTAACTCCTAGTCTAATTCCAAACCACCCTAAGCTAGCTCCTAGCCTAATTCCAAACCTCTCACACTCCATACCTATCCTCTATATAAACAAAGCTTAACCATTTTCACACAATTTCTCATACTTCACTCTTAATTCTCTCACAATTCTCTCTGAATTTCTCTGCAACTTCTTCATCTTCATCTACATTTTCTTCCCAAACCTCACCATAGCTCTTCACCGTTGAAGAATAATCACTTCTACATTGGAAGTGATTATTTTTTTAGCTTTACTTTTAAAATCTCGCCATGATACTTGATTTTCTGGAGTTTTACTAGCTTTAGGATTCATCTCAAGTGTTTGCTTCAAGATTCTACGGTTCGAATTCGTATTTCGGAAGTTTCGTCACAATTTGATCGGTTTTGGTACGATTTAGCTACAATTGAAGATTCCTCTGGTTTTCTTTGATTTTTTTCATCAAGAGCACTTTGCAACAACATCCAAGGCATATCTCAGCCTTGTAGGTTGGTATCTCTTTGCACATTTTACTGTTTCCAACGTTTTCGTATCATTCGTAATGTAGTTTCGATGTTTTTTGTGTGAGAATTGATTATGCCATTGCTTGATCCATGGTCTGGATGATTTAATTGATTCCATTGATGATTATTTGATGTTGTTAAACTTTATTTTCGTGCATGATTGTTTGCCCTAGCATAGGAGTGATTGCACAATCCATAAGTGGTCAAAAGCCCTTTTGGAAACTGTTTTTCTGCCCCTGCTTCAGTGTTAATCGATTAACACTTTGCAGTGCAAAAGTGTTAATCGATTAACCAGTGTAATTTTTCTGTTTTTCAAGTGTTAATCGATTAACACTTTGCAGTGCAAAAGTGTTAATCGATTAACACTGCTCCAGATTGCCATTTTCATGCTTTTTCAAGTGTGTTTGCCATGCTTTCTTCCTCTAACTTCCATGGATTGATATGCTTGATTTTTATGGATGTTTTAAGTGTCATTTAACTTCTGTTTGAAGCATGCTCATGAACTTTCGATGCACGATTTAGATTATGCCATTGTTCACATTCTTGGCATTGCATCAACATGAACATTCTTGGACTTATTTTGTTCACATGATAGCATGGTTTGTGATGCATACTAAATGTCATTTGGTACTATTTTTCACTTTCATTCATGTTTGAATTAAGTTTATTCCTCAAAGGGTAAACTTAGTCTTATATAATCAATAATGCACCCTTTGCTTTAATAATTTTTCAATTCATTTTGGAAAATTATTAGCATCTTCCTCCTTTTGATTAATTAATCGAAACTCTGTTTCGATTATTAATCTTCTCGGTGGCGCTTCTCTTTAGGCTCCCTTTAGAGCTTTCTTTCTCTTTTCTCTCGCGGATTCAGAGCTTTCACGCGCGACACTGGAGCACTGTACAACTTGGAGTTGTTACGTTGTCCGTTTCAACTTCTGCACTACACCCTGTGTGATAGAGAAGGAATAAGAATGGAGAATTTCTACTCTCATTCTGACCACTTCAGGTAGGGGACGAATGACCCTATGCCTGGCTTAGTCACCTCTATCTCCAGGCGGTAGTGTATCTCCTTCCCCAGTTGAGTCGATCACTGATCACTCTTATCTCTTTCAAACTCTCTTTTGATCAATCACCTTCCTTCTTGGCTAAGATCATTGTCTTGGGTTAGCATCCCTCTCCCTTGTCTTAACTTTCTTTTCTTATGGTCAATCATTGCCTTTTGATTCCCCTGAAGAATTTCAACTCCTTTTCTTCGGTTAAACACAGTCTTCCTGTTAAACACCGAAACCCTTGCGGAGTTCGCAACCTTCTTTTGGTTCTTCTCCCTTTGTTTGGTTAACCTCTGCATGTCAGTTAAAACACTAATTTGCACGTCTTCTAAGTTAACCACAGTCTATCTGTTAATATACAGAGTTTCTCTTGGGTTAATCACCTTCTCTTGGTTAATCACCCACTTTTTTCAGTTAACCACAACCTGTCTGTTAAAATACTGAGCCCCTTTCGAGTTAATCACCTTCTCTTGGTTAATCACTCGCATTCTTTTCGGTTAATCACAGTCTTTATGTTAAAATTGTATCCCTTGGGTTAGTAACCTTCTTTTGGGTCAAATACCCTTTTTGTAGGTTAGGTACTGTTTGTCCAGTCTATACCGACATCCTCTTTGGGTCACAACCTTTGCTTGGTTCCACACTCGTCCTTTGGGTCATAACCTTCGCTTGGTTCTACACCCGTTCTTTTGGTTGATCATAGTCTATCTGTTAAAACCTTTCTCCCCGCACGGTTGCAATCTTTTCTTTCCTCAGTTAACCACTGTTTATCAGTTAATATACTGAAATCCCTTCAGAGTCAAACACCTTCTCTTGGTTCAACGCTCTCACTTTGGTTCATCACAGCATGTCTGTTGACACCTAACCCCTTTCTCCCCACAGAGTCTTACTCTCTTTTTTTCGGTTGACCACTGCTAATCAGCTAACATACCGAACCTTTCTTTCTCTTGGTTTTAACACCATTTCTTTGTTTGTTCCCCAGTAGGGTCACTACCCTCTGATCCCTATGTTATGTTCTCTTACTCCCCAGTGGAGGCTCTGTTATTCTTTTGCTCCTTTATCTTCTTGGTATCGACACCACTCTTGCACTTTAACCTCAACACAGTTACTATCTTTCCTTTTGCACTCCTTTCTTGGTTTTGACACCATTTCTTTTTGCATCCCCCAACGGATCTGTCCTTTACCTTCTTTTGATCTTGGCTTTGACACCACTTTCTCTTTTCATTTTCCATTTTAGTTCCCCGAACTACGGAAGCTCTGATTCTGCATTCATTCGAATGTATGATACGTAGGCACGAGAGCGCGATGATCTTGGCGAGCACCCTTCCACCTTCTTCTATTCCCCCTTCTTTTCCCTGGTTCCTTTGAACTACGGCGCTCTGATTTCCTCATTGCACTATGAGGGTAGGTAGGCACGAGGGCCCTGATCCTCCGCGAGCATTTTCTTTCTTTCTTTTCTTTTTTCTTTCCTTTCTTTTTAGCTAGAAGCCTTTAGATAGATAACCCATCCAAGCCTAGAAGCAAGTGAAATGGTTCCCGTCGAGTACGACGGATGCGTTAGGTGCTAGTACCTTCCTTTCGCATAACCGGCCCCCGTTCCCGTTTCTCTTCCCCTTGGGTTTTATCGATATTTTCCCCGACCTTCGGGACTAAATAAAGTTCGGTGGTGACTCTGTTGTATCTTTGAGTGTGCGCTTCACTCAGGTATAAACCAGCCATCTTCACTGACCTGCAGTTTCTCTGGGTCACTCATTAAGTAGAGGACAGATTCTTTTAAGGGGAATACTTCCTAACGAGGGTAAGGCATTTTTAATTTGAGGGCCCTAGTTTGTACCCATTGGAGATAAGGCTCTGCAGAGATGCAGTTCGGTTTTCCCAGAGATTCTCTTCGTTTCTTATGAACATGATGCCAGACATGCACAATTTCTTCCTTGAGTGCTCTGTCATTTTCTCATTCTTTGAAGAAAAGACCTTCCAGATGAACGTTGTAAGGTACATTCTTCATTGGGTATCCAAGCTCACGACGGGCTAAAATTGGGTGATAATTGATCCCTTCCTTGGTACCAATGAGGGGTACATTAGGGAAACTTCCACATTTGTCAATGATCTTTATTCCGTCATAGACCCGATTGTACCAATCTATATCGGAATGGGTGAGAGACATAATCTTCTGCGACCATCGCATACCACTTTTGAGATCCCAAAAGTAGCAGATTTGGGTAAGTGGGAAATAAACCATTTGTAGAGTAATGGTACACAGCGTGTAATCATCCCTCCGTTGTACAAGTTCCTTAAATGTACTGAGTGGTAATCATCTGCAAGCAAAGTTGGGACTGGGTTCCCAATAAGGAATATCTTGATAGCGTTTATGTCGACAAAATTGTCAATGTTAGGGAAAAGGAATAATCCATAAGTGAGCAGAACAAAGTTATCCTCAAAAGCAACTATGTTTCTTATACTGGCAAAGTATAAGGCTTTTTCTAATAGAAACCTAGCTGGTAGACCTTGTATTCCTCCCTTGGTGATCATGTGAGTTTTGATATCTGATATTTCCAAAGAGGTGACTCTTGCAATGACCTGATTCTTAGGAATTTCTTCCAATCCAGAGAATGGATCCTGATCAGTGATATGTAAATCAATCAGATGAGAGTACTCTTCCAATGTTGGTGTGAGTTGAAAATCAGGAAACATAAAGCAGTGGTACACCAGATAATAAAATTGAACCAATGTAGACAGGACTTCTTCCACCGTGTTGACTTTCAAAAGAGACAAAAGTCCTCCGTACTTAGCTCTGAAAGCTTCCGGATTAGTAATCAACCTTCCCAATCTCCTCTGGTCTTCAAGTCTTGGACTTTTGAAGGTGTACTTTTGAGTTCTTCTTCTACCAAAATCCAGAACACGGTTTCTGATATTTGCAACACCCCGTTTTTAGTTCTTCTGAAAATGTTTGAGAAAATATTTTTTTGAAAGCTTTTTATGAACTCATGAATGCATGAATGCAACAAACACAAATATACGAAAACATGGGTTTAAGGGTTCATCTTTATGAGCATGGAGCCATGGACCAACCCAATCCCAAAGAGTATGTACTAGGGGTTCTTTTTTTGCACCTGTAAAATGGGTTCTAACAAGCTTCCCAAAATCATTGACCCCTCTTAAGAATATTAACAGCAAACCGATTGACTCATGAGAGCTGTAATATCCTTAAAATGAATCTCATTCGAGCGTAGAATCGCGTATCAACTATTTCCGATAGTCACCGCACTACATCCTAAAAGAATGGTCAAGGTTAAACATTTACTAATCCTCAGCTTCGCGGGCACCCAGTGGAAAAAGTAATGTTTTCACGACTTGCTCGTTTAACATCAGTAATTCCAAAAGGATACCTCCACTGATTTGGTGGACTTTCAAGTTAGCTTGGTCGGGATTCACTCCCTATAAGCCTTCTTAAGTCTGCCACCTCCTATCTTAAAATATACTCTCAAGCCCACTGAGGACTTTTTTTACTCACCACATGTGTATTAATCACATTCCCAAATAACAGTAATTTAAACAAATATGGCAGATAAGTAGATAGTATGATGGAAAACAGTAAATGATATCAAATGAGAAAGCAAATAAAACAGCAAATATATGCAATGCAAGGCTTAACCCTCCTAGAAAGAAAAATTAACCAGTCCCCAATAGAGTCGCCGCTTTTGGTGCTACTTTCTGATTTCTGTATTTATCCTATGAAGCTTAAAAGGAAGGGGAAGATATCTCAAACTAACACTGCATGCAAATGTTTTCCTTAACAAATGTGAAGAGATCGGGGATCGGGGGTTGGTTATACAAAGGGAAGCTATTAACACCCAGAGTATTTATAGTAATCTATAGGAACCTTTATTTGCATATATTTCTACTGTTGTATTGCTTGGTTGCTTAAATCCATTTACTGTGGAATAGGGAAAGTTCCTTCTTTGTGAAGGCTGAGGAAATGTTTTTGTTGTTTTTGGGATTTCTATTATTTTTGAGAAGGTACTGGACTTAAGGTTTTTGATTAGTGCGATCGCTAAGATTTCGCAATCTTATACCTACGTATTCCCATAAAAAGACTTGGGGAAATCAGAGCATTTGTAGTTCCTCCTATTCTATGGGAGGAATAAATGTTTGGTGTCTTGTTAAAAGCCCAAGAATGAAGCTAAAGGTTTGTGTCTTGTTTAAAGCCCAAGATTGAAGCTAAAAGTTTATGTCTTGTTTAAAGCCCAAGATTGAAGCTAAAGGTTTGTGTCTTGTTTAAAGCCCGAGATTGAAGCTAAAAGAGTTTGACTGAGAGATAATTTGTCATCTATAAAGGGAGATATCTCACCTATTCATCACAAACATTGAGTAATTGATTTATAAGGGAAGTTGCTTTAACTGGGATGTGAGGAATCCAGCAATGCCACCTCTTCGTTTATAAGTCTTTGCATGCTAAAAGAGGGACATTGACATGGATGTGTAGAATCCAGAGGCTTGCCACTTACATCATTTAGATGAAAGAGAAATTTTAGCCATGATAAAGGAGGGACTCCAGCTTGGATTTTGAATCAACAAGTGTGCCACTTACATCAATTATCTGGAAAAAGGTTTTTGATTATTTGTTTTGAAATGTGATGTATATAGGGAATATCTTCCTACAGAGAGAACTCCTGGTCTCATCTATGGGGATGTTGGATTTTGTGCCTTGATCAAAGCCCAAGGTTGAAGCTAAAAAAAAGGTTAGAAACTGACTCAACTGAGGAGTATTATACCTGTCTTGTACAAAGCCCAAGGTTAAGGCTGACTGGGAAAATCATTATATGAAGCCTAAGAGGAGGCTGATTCTTACTGAGGATGATTTAAATCCAGGAGAGGGTCTAAACTATTTTGAGGAATCAAAAGGGGGATTAACTCTTGCTGGGGATTGGAGAAGAGTTAAATTATCATATGCCATGAGGATCTGATTCTTTTAGGGATTTGTTGATGATAACCTGGTTCTGGCTGGGGATTTTAAAGATGAAAGCCAAACCTTGTAGATGATCAGGAGAGACTTAAAGGGATAAGCTTGAATGCCTTAGAGGTTTTGACTCTCCAGGGGACTGGTGTATTGATAAAGATGACTAGGATCTATCCTATGCTTTTAGGAAGCCTGAGGGTCCTTGTATGAAGCCCAAGAGGAGGCTAGGGATGCTTCTAAGAAGCCTGTGGGTCCTTGTATGAAGCCCAAGAGGAGGCTAGGAATTGAGACTCTCCAAGTCTAGGAAGAGTACAAGAAAGGTTTCACCGGGAAATAATCATTTCTTTGTTGAACTGTTCCAGTTTTTTTAAAGGGATTAAAGAAGAGGTTTCATCGGGAAATAATCCTCTCTTTATTGAACTGCTTCATGGTTGATCAATTTGAACAAAGCCCAAGATAAGGCTGTCTTCTGGTGAGATTCATTGTATGATGCCCAATATGAGGCAATGATGCTTGGATAAAGCCCAAGAGGAGGCTATATGTATTCCTTTGTACGGGGGGAACTAGTTACTTGAATTAAGTTAACTGACTAAAAGGATCCTATTATTTGAACTAGTCTAAACTGAGGATGATTTAAATGCTAAGAGAGACTTAACAAGATATGTAGAAGTATATATACAGACATATGAACAAGTATATAAACAAGTAATGGATTGGAAAAAGTGGTGGGTTTTATTCTTTGGATAGAGGCCCATGTGTATTGTGATTGATCAGATGTTTTCTTCAAGATTGGATTAGGGTTTTGAAGAAATTGAAGAAAGTTTTGAATTTTGAAGATGACTTGATCTCAAGTAGGAGAAAAACAAAGGTGTTCGGTCTTACACTCTAGACAGAGGCCCAAAGATTGTTGTGAAAACAAATTTATGTACAAAGAGATGGGACTTACACTCCTAACAGAGGCCCAAGATTATTGTGAAAATGGTGATCGCACCGTGATTTTGAAAAGCGCAATGGGACTTATATTATCGCAGAGGCCCATGAAGTAGTTTATTTACAAAGAGGGTTGGGTCTTACACTCTAATAGAGGCCCATGAGTGTTGAAATGAAGTTTGAAAGATTGAATCCAAACAAAACCCTAATTTCATATTTTTTTTAAGATATTTTTCAAAGAAAAATCAAATAAAATCATTAATCATGTTATAAACAATGATTAAGGTTTATGAAAAATGTATTTTATTCACATAGATATTTAAATTTATTTTGGTTTTAAAAATCAAGAAAAGAAGATATCATTTTAAAAGCATTTAAAATAATTTAAAATAATATTTTTAAATATATTAAAAATATATCAAATAAAATATTTTTGTGATTTTTTTGGGTGAATAAAATGTTTTAATATGTGAGTGATATTTGTGCAAAAAAAAATCATTTTTAAATAATTAAAATTGATTAACAAAAATAATTATTAAAAATAATATCAAAAATATCAAAAAAAAAATAGTGAAAATGTGAAAAATGGGGAAAATGGCATGGGTGGGTGTTGAACCCACGCCCTCCAACACAAACACACTTGAAAACACGCGTTGCAACCACTGGGGTGGTGATACATCGGTGTATCAAACCCACCCCAGAAATACATAAGGGTGACTTGGTTTTAGGCCTGGCCAAATGCGCTATGACCTGGTTCTTGCCCAAGGGAAGCCTGGTTTTGGTGCCTTTGCAAGAAGGTCATAACTTCTTCATTTCTCCATAAAAAAGGATGAAATAAAGATGGATCCTACCTAGAATTTCAAGAGGAATCCAATGGTGGTCTTAGAATTTTCTAAAAATGCCTACATTTAAAACCCGATAGTGGTTTCAAAATAGGTCAAATTTTATAAGTTCTATGCTACAACTCTATACAAGCAATAATAGCATGGCAAAATACGTCAAACACAACAAATATGATATGTATGACATGTTCATGATCAATGTACATCAAAGCAATACATACTTCACAAAGTTCAAGTTCTTATGTACTTACCTCTTGAAGCTGCACTTGCTAACTTTCAAGAAGCTTGTGACAAAAGCAAACCAATACCTTGGACATTTCTAATAGATCCCTTGGAAGTTTTTAGGATGATCAAACTCCAAAGAAAACCTCTGAAACAGAATTTAGCTCTTTCTTGAAAAATTGGCAAAAGTGACCAAAATGGCAACTCCCTCAATTGGTGTTACAGTTGAGGAACACTTGTTGGAACATCTTAGGGATGATAGTTGGAGAGTGTTTGAAGTGTTGTTTGGTTTTGAAAATGACTGAATCGAGACATGGCTTAAAAAATGCAGAAAAGTCAAAATTTGAGGTTTTGATGGTTGACTTTCTGATTTTGGTGATTTGAGATGAAGGTGAGGGTTTGGACACCTCCAATGGATGATTTGTGATGTGTTTGGATGGTTATTTGAGTGGTTTAGGCTCTGGTTTTGAGAATTCCAATTTTCCCCTTTGAAACTTTGAAATTTGAAGTAAGAGAGGGAGAATGAGAAAACAAGGCTTTGGTGTTGTTTTGGAGTGATTTAAAAAATCAGAAATGACTCCTATTTATAGGAGAGCAAGTTTGTTTTTGGAGGAATAGTGAATGGATGATGGAGCATGTTATTGTCCAATGGATTTTGTCATGCAGCATGACTTGAAGTCTAAGGTACTATAAGTCTTCTCTAGCATAGCTATGCATTGACTCAATTCAATTTTTGCAGGTTTGAACACTCATGGTTTTGGACTGAGTTTGAACTTGTATGACTTGATCCATAACAATTCAAAGTATCACATTAATGCATGAGAACAAAACTTAAGTTCTCACATTTGCCATTATGGTTTTCACATGCCAAAGGATATGATTCTTGACTTAGGGTCCAAGCTTGTAGGTTCTTCATGATTGACTGAGATTCTTGTTGAATTAGATGAGGATCAATCTTGCATAGTCATCAAATTTGGACTCAAAATCGTGGGATGCAAGTTATGTGCCAAATGCTGTAAAAAAAATAGTTTGTATCAAGGCATGTTGCGAGGGTCATAACTTCTTGTTCAGGTTAAATTAATGGAAGTTCGTGTATTCTTTGGAAAGCTTGTATATCATACTTCAACTTTTATGTTTACATTTGGCCTGGATTCTTTTTGGATCATAATGAAAAATACCTCCAAAGTTGGACCAAACATGAGACAGATTCTGCCTAAAAAATTCTAAGTGTCACAGTTCAAAATCTTATGAAACCCTAACTTTATGGCCTTATAACTCAAAATCCATGCATTTTTTTGGGTACCTCTGCTTGACAATCTTGTTATATGTAAGAAGAACTTTCACTTGAGCTTTGGATGGAAGAAAATGGTTGCTTGGATCACAAGTTATGGCCTTGCAAAGTTGGGAAAAAACCATTATTTTTTATAACTTAGTGAACTTTCAAGTTTCTCAAGGTTGCCCCTTTTGCTAGAAACCTCACTTTTATTTATTTTTCTTGATTTATCATGATCCAAATCATAAGTTAAAATTGTTTTTGACTTAAAGAGGTCATGTTTGTCAAAAAATTACAAAAGTCAAACTTGGTTTTGATCACAGTTGACTTTTTGTATCAGATGAATCTTAAACTTTGTGATCCTTAATGAAATCAAGTCCTTGGGCTAAATTGAACCTAATGGATGGATTCCAAATGTGTTTTTGAGTGTCTTAAATTATGTCCTAAGGTTTGAGATCATGCTTTGCTCAAAAGTCAAAGGTATGGTTGACTTTTTCTTAGAAACCCTAGTTTGTGGTCTAGATGAATTTGAATCCTTATATTGCTTATCAACCAAGTTCTTTGAATCAATTCAATCTTGTTAATGGATCAATATGATGTATTTGAGTTCCTTAAAGCATATCTTGGGATCTTGGCTCATGCCTTGCTCCAAAAGTCAACTTAGGGACTGAATTAGGTCAAACCTTAATTCCTGATTTTTTATAAATGCATCCCCTGAGGCTATTTTGAACTTATAAATGGGCTCGTGATGTTCTTTTGAGCTTCTTGAATCATATATTGAAGTATTGGCTCATGCCCATATGAAAAATTCTCTTTGGAGGCCTTGGTCGACCAAAACCCTAATTTGGTGACACCGGTGATCTTGAGGCTTGATCAGCTTGAAATGTTGCATTCTTATGTTAGATTATTGATGTGGGAGACCTTTTGATCCTTCATGGATATTTGAGGGGTTTGACAAGTTGAAGATCATGTCAATTTTTGATTGATCCTTTGCCTGAATGCTCTGAGAGGGCTCAAAAAACCCTAATCATTGGTTAAGGTAAATACTCTACAATCTTTGAAAGGATTAGTGAAGTATGAAAATACATCCATATTGTGGCGATGATTTGCATAATTATGTGAAGTCTTATGGTCAAAATTTAGGGTATGACAGCAGGCTCAGTTACCTGACTATGACTCGGGTGGTGATGAAGATTGGATCAATTTCATTGACTCAGGTGGTAGGTTTGGGTAGCTGGTTTTAAAGATGGAATTTTTTGTTCTTTTTGCTGCTTTTGTTGGTTGGGTCTGTAATAATCCCTTAACATTGTTTGCTTCCATCAATTGCTTTATGTTTTTATTTGTTTCCATTTGAACTGTTTGTTTCCATGGCTAGTGCGTGTTTCCACCAAGTTATGTGTGTTTCCATCTGAGTTTTGTTTGTTTCTAACTGCACTTTGTGCTTCCATTTGTGTGTTTCCATTACCTTGTTTATGCTTGAATGCACTGTGTGATTCCAACTTGTTGTTTTCATTTACTCTATTTTTGTCAATTTTTGGCTAAAAATGGGGAGTAAAGTGCTAGTGTATTTTTGTTTGTCCTGATGTCATGTCACATGTCTTGACATGTTAATTAACATTGTGATAGAACTTTGCTACTGCTAAGGAGAGAGTAGTCTATTGTTGATGCTTGTTATATGTAACTGTTTAGGGGGAGCATGATTGTCTGTCATGCTTGTTTGTGCATGAGGGATTTTTTTTTGCTGCTGCTACTGCTGGTATGGTATGTGTGGCATGATGTCATACCAGATGTTCTAACATCTTTCCTGATGTGTTTATTTGTGAGGCTTATTTTTCTTCTGTTGCGTGTGCCTCTGATGTGTGAACTTGATAGTTCATGTTTTGGATTTTCTTGTGATTTGGGTTTACACTTTGAGGGGGAATATTGGTTATGTGTGACAGGGGGAGTAATGAACCTGTCTGAGGTTGTTGTGTTGGAGTCTCTTGTGTTGTGTTGGAGTTGTGTTGATGTGATGTTAGACCACATGTCTTGACATCTGATCTCTGGAGATTTATGGAGTTTGAAGGAGTTGTAATCTCTGATGATCTGTAGTTGCATTTTATCTCTGATATCTTTCTGTTTGAAGTTTATACAAAGTTCACATGTTTTCATGTAGCTTGTGTTTTGTATTTGTGGTTTTATTCCTCTCTCCAGGTTTATTTTTCAAAAGGTTGTTTTAGCACAAATTTGCCAAAAGGGGAGATTGTTAGATCCATGGTTTTGGGATTGGCAGCAATTGTGCTAAAAACATGGTTCACAGCAAGATGTTGTGTGAAATGTTCTAACATGCTGGTCAGTTCACATTGAAGGCAAATGTTTTGACAGATGTTGTGACATGATGTACCAAAACATCAGTACAGACTGTTTTATTCTTGACAGATTTGATTTAATTTTGTGAGATTTCGTTTGGATGTGTCTCACTTATTTTCGCAGGCCATGAAGATTTAATCTGGAACTTTTGATTTGATCTTTAACTATTCATAAGTTTCTAAAATTGGATATTGAGACAATTTAGGAAACTTGATGATTTGTTCCAAGATTCAAGGAGATTTTTCTGCACAATTGATGCAATCCTTAGCGTGTGGATAAAAAAATATATGGGTGGAGATTTCAAAGTCCGTGGACTGGTGAAGAGTATTTAAAGAGCAACCTAAACCTAATGTTTTCACGGCTTTCACTTTTGTAAAAATAAGGGGAAGTTTTAGAGTCTTAGGTTTTGAGAATCTCTTTAGTGTGACTTTGTAAGTCACCCATGTATCTTTTTATACATTGAGGTAGATTGATTGTATGTTGTTTATTGTTCACTCTTAAGCTTCTAAGCACGAGTGTATTGTTCTTAGTTTGAAGCTTTTAAGCAAAACTAAGTATTGTCGTTGGAAGAGTGTTCTTCTTTTTGGTTTCTTGAGGTACTGTCACTGGTTTGTGACTGTAAGGAAGTGAGATGGGGATTTCATATCTAGAGGGTTTCTAAGTAAAAGTTGCATAAGGTAGTGATTAGGCGAGAAGTTTTAAACGGGGGAGTTTAGCTTTGAACTAATGTTATCATAGTGAATTTCCTTCCTCGCTTAGGTGCCCCCAAATGTAGGTGATGTTGCACCGAACTGGGTTAACAATTGACTGTGTTATTTATCTTTCTGTAATTTATTTTTAGTTTGATTTATTTGTTCTGTCAGACAGAAGATGTTGTAACATATGTCTTGACATTATGTTCTGATGTGAGGACATCATTATTAACATGTGTTAATGTGCCAGAATTTCACTTCTCCTGAACCAGTATCACACCAGAACACTAAAACAGAACTATTTTTTTCATTGACAAAAACACATGTTGTTATGGGGTAGATAAAAAATGCATAAAGACAAAATATGAACAAAAGGTGAATATATAACACTCTATTTATATTGAGACACAATTACATACAATTATTTGTCTGGTTAAACAAGAAAATAAAATAAATCGAAACATGTGTCGCCGACTAAATCTATATGTGGTACCCCTTGGACTTTTGTGCATTTGATTTTTTTTCAATGTGTTCAATCTCTCAAATTCTTGTATCCTTTCCATAAAATGATCCAGCCAAGTCTCGACTTTTGTGGTTGAATGAGCCATCCACTCCGGTGATGTAAGTGGTATAGGGCATCCCGGTTTCAAGTAAACTTGAACAAAATGACTTAATTTTGAAAGCCACCCAATACACATGATTTAATCATTTGGATTTTAGGGTGGTGCGGGGCGCAGTGGGAAAAAGTTTTTCGAAAAATCGTAGCGTGTCAGGTCAATACACACTATATCAAACACACATGCTATTAGGTGACCCATTTTAGGAAAGCGCGTCCATTTTTCCTTTGGTGCCAGGCAGCTCAAACAAGGAACAAGAGACTCATAGACCGCATGGAAATTTTCTTTATTTCCATACAACCACGTGTATGATTCTTTATGCATCTTCAACTCTTGGATAAGTTGATGTAGGACAAGTGTATGGATATCTTCTCCTTTACCGAGTAAAGTCGAAACGGCTCGGTAACCGCAATTACCGTCCCCCACAACATTGATGATCTGCTCGATATATTTGTGCATAAAAATCAGCATCTCGTCGATGAATGGAATCTTTGGTGGAAGCGGTGTCGGAGGTGGTTTGCTGGGCTCCTTTCACAACACTTTTTTGAGATTTTAGAGTTGGTAAGTTGGAAAAAACTTTGTCAACGTGATCAAAATATGAAGGAGAGTGTGTAGTCGAGTTGTTATTTGGTTAGGCTTCATTTTCTTTGGATCACCTTTTGTTTTTACCGATTGAGAAGGTGGTTTCATGTCGGTGGTTTCCAAATAAGCAATCTTCCTCAATTGTCCTTTAATGTGGAGTTTCATGTTATCATTGGCCTTCAAAAATCTCTCTTGTATCACTTCCCATTTGGTCAAAATAAAGATATTTGATTTACCGCCATCCATGCATCCATCATAATCAAACCTAAGTCTCTTCCAATGAGTGCAAACATTGTTCATTCTTATTGGTTCACCAAGTTTCATTTTTTTAGCAATAACACAATCACATGGAAGACCATATATTTTCACAATTGTACATCTACACTTTGCTCTATCGAAGTCTGCATTATCAACTTTTTTAGCCTCGTGAAAAATATAGCTCAAACCCGTCCAAGAAATGTTACCAACCAACTGAGAATATAGAGTGATATCTTTAAATTTGTGTTCCAAATCTGTGATGCTCCGACCAAATGTTGTTTGTATCTCATTAAGTTGGTTTTGAATCATGTGGTTCACGGAGTCTCAGTCACTACACAAATCCCCCTTACTATTTCCCAACCAATTTTTCAAAGTAGCATGGGCCAACTCAACTCTGTTAGTTGGTATTTCTAAGGTGTTTAACATTATCAGTCGACGCACAAACTATCCTCTCCTTCACCTGGTCAAGAATTGTGTTTTCAACATATTTCAACAAATCTGGATACTTTTCACGCACTTTCCTGAAATGAATAACGGAATCGGCATATGGTTCTTTTGTTGAAGAATTTACTATACGATTCCATGCATCCATTATTTTTTTCCACAACCACGCCCACCTTTACCAATTTTCCATCTTCAAACTCTATTTGTTTCGTCCCTACCGCGGGTTTAACCTGACTTCTCACATTCTTTGTTATGTGGTACCTACAAAGTAATGCATAAGAAGAAGATAATACCTTTGCAATCGAATTCAACAATGCGGTATCGCAATCGATAACAATCTCTTTAGGAATCTCACATTGAACCTTCAACGGTGGCCGACACACCTCTAATGTGCAAGTAAAATTGTCCTTTTTTCACACTCAAGAAATGCAAAACCAACAGAATATGTCTTCTCAGTTGAGGTAACACCAACCATCTCAAATAATGAAAGTTTATACTTGTTGATCTTGTAGGTTGAATCAAGTATGACCACCGTTGGAAACGTGTTAAACATCTTTATGGAATCAGGATGAGTCCAAAAAATATCTCTAACCGTAACTCCATCATCGCACGTTCGGTACCTGGACACATAACTGTTATCATCCAACAATTTCAAGAGTTGTTGCATCTCAGTTCTATCCCCCTAAGCGCCTTGTTAGTGAGGTACCGAATATTATACACTTGCTTGATATTTGAAATATTGTTGGGTCGTTTCCATTTCAATGTTGCTAGTATATTTATCGATTGAACAAGATTCAAGGTCATGTCAGCAATACATTCCTTCTCTTTCGGCTTGAGCCGACAAACAATAGGATGATCGGCTAATTTTAAACACAATTCATGATTATGCAAACCATATATCATATTAAATCTCCATTTTTTGTTTGCCAACATGTGACCACAAACCTTAAACGGACACTCACATTTTCTTGTACCGGTGTCATCTCTTTTAAAATTCTGAAGAGGAGTTCGATATTTCCCGCTTCTTTCACATGTCAATGTCACAAAGGTGCATCTTCTATCTCAATCATTATCGAACATTCCAATAACCACACTAAATCCAAGTTTAGAGACCTGCATACGAATCCATTCAAGCATTTGATCACGAGATTCAAACTCTTGCTTGTTTTTAAAGTTGTTGCCAACATCTACCGCCTTCACAACAACACCTTGAACATTCGGAGAAACAACCACACCTTGGACATCCGGATAAACAACTTGTTTTGGAAAAACATCGGGGTTCAACATGGCTAATGAAAACAATTAAAACAATAACATAACATAAGGACAACTATTGTTGTAGAATGCCTTAAAAAATAAACACAGACAACTTCCGAAAATGCATCTGCAGACAAGTTCATACATGTTCTGGAGATACATTTTAAGACACAACATAACTTTTTTCACAAAAATTGGATGATTAATGTGAGCAAACCAGAGGGAAAAGAAGAATCTTTACCTGAAATTCTATCTTTTTTTGCTCCCTATGGTATGTTCAACCAAAATGATGGAGATTTGGAGTGAAAAATGGATTGAGAATGAAGGGTTTTTAGAGTGAAGGGTTTGGTTGAAAACCAAATATGTCAATAATGGAGTGATCATGCAGCTGAATTCTATATCAGATATTTTCAGATATGCATCTCCGGAAACACCTAACATTAAAAGAACATTTTTATCTTCAAATATTTGATGGTATAATTTTATCAAAATATGGATATCATGTCAATGATCTATCTTTCTTTTTCAATATGTTATAGTAATTCTTTTTATAATATTTTACATTATCAATTAATTCTTTTTATAACATTTTACATTATCAATTATTTCTTTTCACATATATTTCTTTGTTCATCATACATATCAATATCAAATTGGTCTTTACAATTGCACGGCTGTTGTTATTAGCTAAGGAAAATATTCTTCTAGTTCCTCTATCAATGTGTTTGGTTTGAGGTAAATGAAGAAGAGGAGGAAATATTTCTAATTAAATATGTTTAATTTAAATTTTTTGAGTGAAAAGGAGAATGAGGAGGATGAGTTATATGATAAATTATAATTTTTTAATCACTCAACATTAAAAATTGTGTTTAATTAATTATGCATATTTTATTACTAATTTTTTTTTTATGAATTTTTCATTTTGAATATCATATAATTTATATAAGATCATAATAATATTAAAAAAACAACACACATGCACATGCACACGCACACGCGCGCGCGCACACACAATATAGTCCAGAACATAGTTATGTGCGTGGCAATCTTAGAATTACGTTATACGTTATTCAACCAATCTGTGAAAGGAAACTGTGATTGAATCTGTCCTATTATCAAAAATTCCAACAACGTCAGGGGATTACACTGAAAGTACAAATTAGAAGCAGAAATATTCCATCATACTAGAAACGGCATTTGTGCAAAATCTTGAATTGACAAACTTGTGCAGCTGAATTGGTCGTTTCTCTTAAGTTGAAAAAGAATGATGATTTGATTTGGATGAAGCAACAGTACGGTTGTGCAAGGCTGTAAATCCAAGATCTGAGAATGTGGCATTACTTTCCCGGAATGAGTTGACACTTTCCCTACTCAACTTTCATCTTATAAAGAAAATTACAAAAATCTAGAAAGAACTCCACAAAAGCACCAAGTGGTCGACTTCTATAACACTGCTCTAGAAATCTTAGATTTTGATTTATGACGAGAACAGCCGCATACTTCTCTTGCCGATATCAAACATTCAACAAATAACTACATCTATAATTATAGATTGTCTTAGTATTCCAACAAGCATAAACTAGACAAGTTTATGGAGAAATCAAAACAATGTCCATTTTAAGCATCACAGTTATTTAACAATCAAACCTCGCATCAACTAAAGCCAACTCTACAATTCAGTCTCCTCCCCTTTTCTCCATTAAAATTCCTCTCACACCCTACCCATTCATTAACAAGACAGACCCTACAAAAACATTTAAATATGTGAACATCAATTCAATACATCAAGAAATAATTTTGATCTAAAAGTAGAACCAAACATACATTAATGTATTTAATATTCTCATGTATGTATTTTGCACACTCCCCGTTCTTTGTAAAATTTGCTTCAATTAATAATACTATTATTCAAATATTTGCATAAATCTAAATCAAGTTTAACCAAGTTTAGTCATAATAACATGTTGTCAGAAATAACCATCCATTTGATATTTGTGTAAACTTCAAAAACCTTTAAAACAACAAACAAATTGGGAGCAAGCAATAACAAGTTAGTTCATTCTGATATTGCAAGCTCTTTGTGCGCATCAAACACAGGAAACGCTTTGTTCAAATGTTTGAATGAATCTTCCGAAATAACATCCATATTAACAAGTGAGTTAGCCAACTCCATTGCGTCATTTCGCCAGCCACCAAAACCAATCCCTTCAACCAACAATAAGTATGTAGTTTCATTTGGCAAGCATCCTCTCTGATTCATAGCAGCAAGCACCTCAATAGCATCTATGATTCTTCCCACCTTGCACAGTCCAAGAATAACAGTATTGTAACTAATAACAATAGGCTGAAAGTTGCGACTCTCCATCATGTCAACCAACAACTCAATTGCCTGATCCACCAATCCATCTCTGCACAAGTAAGAAAGAAGTGAATTATATGTGATCATGTTAGGATCAATGTCTTTGCTTAACATCTCCAGAATCATCTCTAACGCTCTAATTTTATGGCCGATACTCCACAATGCACAAAACAATGTATTATAAGAATCTGCATTTGGACTTGGAGGACAACCCACTTCATCGAGCTTCTCCAAGATGTTCAATGCCTCGTCAGCATGTCCATTCTTACACAGAAAAGCTCTATCCAACATACCGGTAACAACAACATTGTAAGCATACGCATCAGGTCGAAGTCCTCTGGACAACATCTCATCCAAAAGCTTCATAGCTTGGTCAATACTACCCTCAATAATAGTTGCTTCAATCAAAATAGTATAAGTTATAACATCTGGCCTACAATTATCTTTCAACAACTGGTCCTTAACCTTTAAAGCTAAATCAAGTTTACCCTTCCCACAAAGATTCCTAAGGAGAATATTATAAGTAACAATATCAGGTAAAAAGCCTCTCTTTTTCATTCTATCAAACACCTTATTGGCAGTATCAACTCTATCAGCTTTACAAAGCAAATTCATAACTGCATTATAAGCGAAAACATCAGGCTCACCGTGCTTTTCCAAAATCTCCATAGCCTGAATAGCTTTGTCGATTTTCTTAGAGTAGAAAAAACCCTTAATCAATTTTGTGCAAAGAATAGCATCAGGTTTATAACCCCTATTAACCATGTGCTGAAGAGAGTAGAGAGCTTCATCGTACTTGGCTGATTTGCATAACGTATTGAGAGTTTTCAAGGAATTGGTGTCTCGAAAGTCGTAATTTTGATCAAGTTTTGGCCTTGTTTCATTGACCCTGATTTGTTCTTGGTTGATTCTTGTACTTCGCTTGTTAGTGTTACCTTCGTTTGGAAGTGGGGTTGAGCAAGTGACGATAGTGTTGGGATTTGAATGGCAAGAAATGCGGTTTGGGTGGATTCTGAAATTGAGAGTGTGTGACAAGAATTCAGTTGAAAATGTTGTCATGGATAATGACGATGATGTTGCAGTTGTAGTTGGAGATTCATGGGTTGAGTTTGGAGAAAACGTAGTATCACAAAATGGATAAGGGAAACTGAGTTTGAAATGAATGGCTATTCACTCTTATCCTAACCAACCAAATCCCTGCCGTATACTCCCTTCGTCTTAAAATGAAAGGTCTTAAAATGAAAGTAGCTTTGTTCTAGATAGATTAAAAAAAATAATAATAATGATTAAATGTAACAATTTTAAAAAATTACTCTTTGGTTGTCATAAAAGTATAAGTCACTTTGTCAAAAAAAAATTGTCACAAATTATAAATTACTTTACATTTTCAATACAATATTAATGATATTTTTCTCAATATACCCTCAAATATTTATTATTATTTATTCATTCAACTTTTTTAATTTCCCTCTCTTATGTAATTATGAGGGATATTACTGTAAAGTCATATTTAATTTGTCTTTCTCATAAAGTAATTATTAAGTTTTTTAATTTGTGTGAAATGCACAAAATATCTTATAATATGGGACGGAAGTAGTAATATCTTAAAAGTTGTGTAGATAATATTTATGATGAGTAAAGTTGGTAAAAATATAGTTAATGGGCATTGAAAACTTAAAAAAACTCTTATTTTTGAACAATTTTTTTTTAATAAGACTTTTATTTTAAAACAATTAGAATATGATACGACTATTCACCTTAATTCAGACTTTTTTGTTATAGATAAAATGTATAAATTGATTTTCAACAAAGTAAAAATTGTTTATGAGAAATACAAAAAATACAATGACTCTAGGGATGGCAATTGATAGGTTTGGGCAGAGTATTAGAGTATTATAGTACGTATTCTCATATTTGTGGTTGGAAAAAATTCTCGTACCCAGACTCATACATGTTTGGGTACCAATGTTATCGCCCGTACTTATGCCCTATGGATATGCAAATACTCATACTCGTATCCGTTATCCGCATTTCTAATAAAAATAAATAATATCCAGTATAAAATATCCTATCATTTTATGTTTTTAAAATCATCAAAAAGTTTTCAAAAAATTTATTCTTGATTTATGAATTAAGCAACACTTATATTAAATATGTAATTATTTAATGTTGATGTATTCTTAAAAATTGATAGACATTTATTTTTATATAATAATATAAATTAAAATATATTGCGCGGATATGGGGCGTGTGGGTACTAAGATGCTCATACCCGCTTATTTAAATAGGTAATTACGCGAGCTCGTGTCCGTACCTATTTTTGTAGATTTTTACTTTACTCATTGAAGATATTTTTGTGGATACCTACTAGAGATTGGTCAAATTACCATCTCTAAGTGACTCTTTAAAAAATGAATATAAATATTCATAAAATTAACTATCGCTATTTTTAAGTAAAATTTAGAGGTATTTAAAGTCCTATTAAATCTAACACTTTCTCTCTTTCTCTCTCACTCGAAATGGTTAACAACTTATAGTAAAGTGTATAAATAAAAGAGAAACAGTAATATCTTTATTGAATAGTAAATTGTATAAATAAAAGAGAAATATTGAAATGGTTAACAACTTATAGTAAAGTGTATAAATAAAAGAGAAACAGTAATAATTTTATTGAATAGTAAATTGTATAAATAATAGAGAAATAATAATAATTTTATTGAAGTATTCAGATCTGTTTTTGGTCCGGTCAAAAACCCACATAATTAAGATCTTATTCATCATAAATTCAATTCACTTCACTTCATCTAATATATAAAAGTCAATTTACACAAAAAACAAAGTATGTTATCTGGTCTCTATTTTTCACTATATTCATTTTAAATCTTGAAGCGACTTGAGTGTTGGAGTGCTAACTCTGCAGGTTCACCAGGCATTACCGTATTAGAGATCAGCACCATTGGTTTGTGATATTCGGTTCACCAACTGCATTCAATTCTGGTTCCTAAATGAAACAATAGCGCCGTCTATAGGAATCGACTTATGATCCTCGTGTTTTTCACGATTTTCACATTTGCTTTTCAATTCGCCAATTCATAATCTTTACGTGTTACGAAATCAAAAGCGATCATAATCGAATGTAGAGATCCTTCGTATTCGATATGATTGATCGTTGTTCCAACCTCGATTCATCGAATCTCCATATCCTTGATTCCCTCGTAAACACCGCGAAGTGAAAGATCATTTGATTCTCTAGATCCAAATCTGGATCTACGCTAGAATTACCAAATAATGTAGGGAATTACCTTCAAGTCATGTTGGAACTCCTGAATAACCTTCTGATGTTACGTTACCTCGGTTATCTTCCACTAACGTGATACTTATCGTGATGGCTTCGAAGATATGACAAGTTATAGCTACCACTCATACATATCTGTTACAAAAGCACCTTTTTCAGACAATGAAGGATCTCATAATGACGAATGGAGACCATCTTAGGCCAGATTTGATAGATCGCGATGAAACTAGCATCGCGGGTAAAGCTACTTAGTTGTAGCAAGATGAAACGAAATTCAGTGCAAACTTATTTGCGTTTGAAGAAATGATCACTATGGATAACGCTTTGCATCCCTATGACGCAAAGTGTTGAACATTCTCACTATATTGCATCTTCTCCTTAACACTTAGATCTAGAGCGCAGTTACTTTCAGCGTCAAACTCCTGTTAAGATTCCTCTTTGTCATGCCCCAAATTTGTTCAACCCTCTCATCCAAATCTTATGGCTTATGTGCATACCCTCCATTAGGTCATTTAAACACATCATGCAGTCATCAACATAGGCTTGTTACTTGGATCTAAAGTCTTGGAGAATCAGGGTTCACATAGTGCATTAGGGTTTCACCTTTTTGCAGGTTGGTTTCTATGGAAGATGCAAAGATCGTGGATTCGGGTTTGTCCCTTGTGCTTATGGTTATCAGATGGATCTTCAAAATTTGGCTCTGCAACCATCAAGAGCATCATCTTCTAGTGCTCACCATCATCATTTGATTTGGATTTATTTCTCTGATCATATGGCCTTCAAGAAATTTCCTTATGAAGTTTGTCATCAGTGCATCTTATCATTCAAGGGACTTCAACCATTGTTTAAAGTGCAAGTTATTGAGGAAATCTTGGTGTACAGGGTAAATTAGGGTTTGGATTTGGTCAGGACTTGTAAAGGCCACCAGTGTCAACTATGGAAGTCTATATTGGATTCATGGACTTCTCTCTGGGCCTCATTCCTTACATTTTGGCCTAATTATCTGGTTTGGATCCAATGCATCTTCAGCGTTCATTCAAGAAGTAACGAAAAGTTCATATTCAAAGTTGGGAATCAAGTCAGAGAAGTCAAGTTGGATTCATTCAAAATTCAAGGTCCAATTTCAAGTATTTATGTCAAAATCCAAGAAAGATTCAAAGATTCAAAATACAAATGCGGAGGGAAAAGGTGCTTTCTATTTATTTCAAAGGCATAAAAATGAGGGCTACTTTCATTTCAAAGTGCCAAATTACATTGCACAAGAATCTCCAAATCATGAAGGTCATGAGTCATTTGTTTAAAATAGAGCATCACAATTACAAAGCATTACAAGTTGCATTCAAATGGTAGCAATCCAAAATACAAGGCCCAAAGCAAAACCCACAAGGAAATGGAGTATTATAAGTACAGCTTCTACTCAAAAGAAATACATGAATGGAAATGAAAATGAATAAGAAGTTAATTTATAGAAAAAAAATATTAGAGAAAAATACAACAAGTTCAAACTCTCAGGCAGCAACACTTTTGATCTATTAAATTTTCAAATTAAACCGTAGTCCTATGTGTAGTTGTAAACAGAACGCTATCTTGGGGGTCTGGCTTCATAGAGCAGTCCTTTCATCTACTGTCCTTGGAAGGTTAAGGGTTAACAGGTCGCAGAGCAAATCATCTGGCCCAATATGCTTAGTGAATTCTGTGCTACTGAACAACCACTTTTTAACTTCTCGTGTGAATGGATTTAATTATTTCATGCTCCACTCATTAAAATTTTGTTTCACCTGAAAACGAATTTGTGCGGGTACATTCTTGCAAATTTCAACACCCAACTCCAGCCAAGTGTTGCTTTATCTTATGAATTCCACCAACAATTTTACAATGTGACCGAGCTATATTAGTCTTTTCCCTAACATTTTTTTTAACTAAACTGTGAGCTGAAGAAACTTCTTATGATGGTGTTTGTGACTGTATACTAAAGTCAAATTTCAAGATGTGGAATGGATACTATACTGCATGACTGATGTCAAATTCAAAGATGCTATCATTTTTCTTTATGAGTTTTGACTGTTTTATTTCATTTAATAATATGCTGACATGTTTTAGTATTGTCAATAATTAACAACTTGATAATGGTCACTTCAACCAAAACCAATTACTATCATTGAACTTATTTTCAGCTTTTATTTTCCTATATCTACATAAATGTTGAAACTTAATCTCATCTTGAAGATAACAGTCAACACTTAACAATCTATAAACTTTTTGTAAGTTTAAAAGTATTGTATTTTCTCAATATATCACTTCCTCTCCGTTTCTCCATTAAAATTCCTCTCACTCCCTACCCATTCATTAACAAGACAGACCCTACAAAAACATTTAAATATGTGAAAATCCATCAAGAAATAATTTTGATCTAAAAGTAGAACCAAACATACATTAATGTATTTAATATTCTCATGTATGTATTGCACATCCCCCGTTCTTTGTAAAATTTGCTTCAATTAATAATACTATTATTCAAATATTTGCATAAATCTAAATCAAGTTTAACCAAGTTTAGTCATAATAACATGTTTGTCAGAAATAACCATCCATTTGATATTTGTGTAAACTTCAAAAACCTTTAAAACAACAAACAAATTGGGAGCAAGCAATAACAAGTTAGTTCATTCTGATATTGCAAGCTCTTTGTGCGCATCAAACACTGGAAACGCTTTGTTCAAATGTTTGAATGAATCTTCCGAAATAGCATCCATGTTAACAAGTGAGTTAGCCAACTCCATTGCGTCATTTCGCCAGCCACCTAAACCAATCCCTTTAACCAACAATAAGTATGTAGTTTCATTTGGCAAGCATCCTCTCTGATTCATAGCAGCAAACACCTCGATAGCATCTATTATTCTTCCCACCTTGCACAATCCAAGAATAACAGTATTGTAACTAATAACAATAGGCAGAAACTTGCGACTCTCCATCATGTCAACCAACAACTCAATTGCCTGATCCACCAATCCATCTCTGCACAAGTAAGAAAGAAGTGAATTATATGTGATCATGTTAGGATCAATGCCTTTGCTTAACATCTCCAGAATCATCCCTAACGCTCTAATTTTATCGCCGATACTCCACAATGCACAAAACAATGTATTATAAGAATTTGCATTTGGAGGACAACCCACTTCATCGAGCTTCTCCAAGATGTTCCATGCCTCGTCAGCATGTCCATTCCTACACAGAAAAGCCAAGATCGAGTGATAGCAAACAATATCCGGCAAACAACCATCTGATATCATGTTATCCAAAACCTCTAGAGCCAAATTTACTTTTCCTTGTTTGCACAAAGCGGAAATCAATGGATCATAACAATAAACACTAGGAGCGAAACCTCTCTTCCTCATACCCTTCAACACATTCTGAGCCTCGTCAATTTTACCATCACGACAAAGCGAGCTAATCAACATGCTGTATGTTACAGAACTCGCACAACCTTTATCCAACATATCAGATATCAAACTCTCCCCAGCTTCCCATTTCCCTTGATTCAAAAGGCTCTTCAACAGAATATTATAAGTACTCGCAGGAGCAACATATCCCTTACTACTACAACTACTAAGAAATTCAAAAGCTCTATCCGACAAACCTTGTCTACACATACCGGTAACAACAACATTGTAAGCATACGCATCAGGTCGAAGTCCTCTGGACAACATCTCATCCAAAAGCTTCATAGCTTGGTCAATACTACCCTCAATAATAGTTGCTTCAATCAAAATAGTATAAGTTATAACATCTGGCCTACAATTATCTTTCAACAACTGGTCCTTAACCTTTAAAGCCAAATCAAGTTTGCCCTTCCCACAAAGATTCCTAAGGAGAATATTACAAGTAACAATATCAGGTAAAAAGCCTCTCTTTTTCATTCTATCAAACACCTTATTGGCAGCATCAACTCTACCAGCTTTACAAAGCAACCTTATAACTGAATTATAAGCGAAAACATCAGGCTCACCGTGCTTTTCCAAAATCTCCATAACCTGAATAGCTTTGTCGATATTCTTAGAGTAGAAAAAACCCTTAATCAATTTTGTGCAAAGAAAAATATCAGGTTTATAACCCCTATTAACCATGTGCTGAAGAAAGTAGAGAACTTCACCGTACTTGGCTGATTTGCATAACCTATTGAGAGCTTTCATGGAATTGGTGTCTCGAAAGTCGTAATTTTGATCAAGTTTTGGCCTTGTTTCATTGACCCTGATTTGTTGTTGGTTGATTCTTGTTCTTCGCTTGTTAGTGTTACCTTCGTTTAGAAGTGGGGTTGAGCAAGTGACGATAGTGTTGGGATTTGAACGGCAAAAAGTGCGGTTTGGGTGGATTCTGAAATTGAGAGTGTGTGACGAGAATTCAGTTGAAAATGTAGTCATTGATAATGATGATGATGTTGCAGTTGTAGTTGGAGATTCATGGGTTGTGTTTGGAGAAAACGTAGTATCACAGAATTGATAAGGGAAACTGAGTTTGAAATGAATGGCTATTACTTTTTTGTTTTTTATAGATTAAATATATAAATTGATTTTCAACAAAATAAAAAGAGAAATACAAAAAATATAGTGACTCTTTAAAAAATGAATGTAAATATTCATAAAATTAACTATAGCTATTTTTTTTAAGTAAATTTTGGAGGTATTTAAAGTCCTATTAAATCGAGCACTTTCTCTCTCTCACTCGAAATGGTTTATATAGTAGCTTATACTACCTCCGATTTTTATTATAAATTGCTTTGAAAAAATATTTTATATTATAATATAAATCGTTTTATAATATTAATAAATAATTAATATTACTTTTTCTATTATAATTTTTAATATTTATTATTCTTCCTCCTTTCAATTATTTATATTAGTCTTTTCAATATCATTAATGAAAAATAATTTTGTAAAATCCTTCTTAAAAAACTATTTATAACAAAAAAAACGAAAAAAGAGTAAATTGTATAAATTAAATAAAAATAGTAATAACTTTATTGAAAAGTAAATTGTATAAATAAATGAGAAATAATAATAATTTTATTGAAGTATTCATAACTGTATTGGTTCGGTTTAAAATCCAAATAATTATGGAGTTTCTTAATGCACTCTTTATGTTTTTAAACCACGATGCGAAAATATATAAATCTCTCAGATTTTAAAAGTGTATCTTCAGACGCACCAAATGCTCAGTTAACGTTAAAATATTTCAAAGATGCATCTCTAGAATAATTTGGAGGTTAAATCGCGTTAGACCTTTCTCATTCCTCATTTCTCATATTGCTCAAAACGAATTCAAACTCTCTCAACTTTTTTCTCATCACCAAGTCAAAAATCAATCAACAAAGCTCAAGGGAACTTCAATCAACATCAGAAACATCATCCAACCCTGAAGGAAAATTGAAATTTGTAGTTTTTTTAGTTTTTGAGTTTTGTGTAAATAAGTAAAAATTAATGATTAATGTTAGAAATGAATAGAAATTGCATGTATCATGGTTTAGACATGGTGTATTACACGTTTGTTGGCTGAAAGTGATTATCAAGTCATTTTTTTTGGATTGCATGGGGTACATTGATGCCATTGACGGAGCTCTGAGATGCAGATTCTAGAGATGCATCTCCGGAATTTTCTTAGTATTTTTTTTCTTGCTTATGATGTTGTTTGTCTGCACTAATTGTCTGTTTTACTTTAACTTACAAGCATAATGGCTGATAGACATGATAGACTGAGGCACTGAAGGGTTGCACAACACGCATCAGTGCGGTGAGAGAATAGTTAGTAGGTTTCGGAGGCTCCTAGTCCCTCTGACCATGCATAATCATTTATTTCGGGGGCTCGTGTTTCTCTGTATGCTACTTGATTTTCTTCTTCACGTAGGAGACGTGATTCACCTACTGACACATCACTCCTTCCATCCTTTCGCAGGCGCCAGGTTTCCCCTATTCAGGCGCCTGAGGTACCCGATTCACCAGTACCACCTCTTATTATAGATGTTTCTGAGTCTGTGTCACCTCTTACTACTGATGTTGTTGATACAATGCTACCTCCAGAGGGTGAGGTTATTGCGGATGCTGAGCCAGAGGCATTTGGAGGAGGCTCTGTAGATTTATCATTACTGCCTCTGTACCCAGACCATACTGCCAGACATATCTGGGACAGAGAGGTATCATTAGTTGGATTCATTCTTTTTTATTTACGTTATTTTAAATGACAAATTTCTGACATTGATTTTTATTTTTTTTAGGAGCGTGATCCGCAAAAGTTTATTAACCACATGCGCAAGATTACTGGCTTGCCTCAGTCGAATGAGGATTAGTTTTAGGCACTTATGTCCTTATTTGGCCTGAAGGACTTGTGCATGACCAGTTATACTACGGTGAACCACGGGATGTTTAATGCACTCGTGGAGAGATGAAACTCGGAGACCTCGTCATTTCATCTCCCGCATGGTGAAATGTCTATCACACTCGACAATGTCTCGTGTTTGCTACATCTTCCGATCAAGGGGAGAATTCTAGATCATTAGAGGATTACCAAAGACGAGGCACTCGAGATAATGGTAAACTATCTGGGGGATGATCCAGGGAAGGCGAATGAGAAGTTGGATAAAACCAGGGGTGCTCATGCTAGGTTTGAATAACTGAAATAAGATATATATATATATGACTGAGATCGTGAGAGCACAACAGGCAACAGATAATGATGAGCATGTGGCATTCCATATATCACATGCTATGAGAGCATACCTGTTATATTTGGTTGGCACTGCAATTTTTGTGGACAAGAGTGTCACTTATACAAATGTCGTCTACCTATGGTACTTCGAGGATTTTGATCGGATCCATGAGTACAACCGGGGGACCGCTTGTTTGGGTTACCTGTGCTCGAGGTTGAGAGAGGGTTGTATGTGGAAGATGAAGCGGGTCACAAGCAGTATCACACTACTGACACTACTACGAAAAACTCATTTAACAACGGTTGGGAATGACATATAATGACGTGGACGAAGGCATTGTTATGTAGATTGTCGTTGTAAGTTCGCTGTTTCTACAAAGGTCTGGAAACCGTTGTTGAAAGGCAGGACGCGCGCCATATATCACAACGGTTATGATAATAAACTATTGTGATACATACACTTAGGTACTGGGTTCGAAACCCATCAGCAGCATATTATGTAAAACATAAATTACCTATGATCTCGGTTACAATAGATAATCGTTGTTGTAAGTACCCTGAGTTTATTATATTAAATGTAGATTGCTTGTTTTCCAAACACCTCACTAAAGAAATATACATGGAATCAATTTGATGAAGAAGTCTATAATCTGTAAATTAAATTGTTCTTGAAAACCAACTTAAACAAACCAATATTTTCTGATTGCATTCGTCTCATCATGCATTTCACGTTGTTTTACATATATATTGTGGTTTATTGATCTGACTCCTTCGATATATTGCTATCTTCGATTATAGTTAAATTTCCATAAGAACAAGACATTGGATAATCTACTTCATCATCATCACTTATCATCATAATTTTTATAATCGTAAGTTTTACGATTATAAGTGTTGATGGAAAGGCAGATTAACTAATAATTTGTTGTTAATGAAATTGAACTATAATGGAAGATGTAGATGCATTTAAGGAGCCAGATCATTATACCATAATATATATATATATATATTAAACATCGTGAGATGAACGATGAAAGGGATGCAATTGGAAAACATTGATGCATATAAGTTAGTTTTCAAATACAAATTAATTTGCAGATTATTAGTATCTATGTCAAATTAAATGAATGTATTTTAAGTGAGGGTTAGTAAAATAAACAATCTACATAGAATATAATAAACTCAAACAACATTCTATACCAGATCCAGATATTATAAACTCATATAACACGCTTGCTACCACTAGCATCATCACCCTGTATCATCCCCTTAACCTGTAAGGAAACACAGCAAACTTCAAAAATAAGCATCCTCGGTTGAAAACAAACCCTAAAACCATAATCCAGTGAAGAGTAAAGAGAGGAACAGGAATAACGCACCTTTTAATGAAACTAATCGCGGAACAGGAATCAATTATGATGTTCAACTAGTTTGGGAATCAATGAAGAATAAATATAAGGAGGAAGAAGCTTACACAAAAGCTTCATACTTCTTATATTTCTTTTCATTGTTTCTAAAACTAGATGTAGTTTGCTTACACTATTGTTTCTTCATTTACTAACATCTTTTTCGTGAAGCTATGAAAAAAAAATATAAAGTGGATGAAGTTTCCATCATAGCTTCATGCTTCTTATACATTTTTCCATAGCTACACAAACATTATAAAGTTTCCAAAGTATGGTCTTTGTTAAGGTAGTGAAAACGAATCTGAAAAAATGAGAACAATCAACAAAAACAACATGCAACAAACGAGATAATGGGAAATATCTAACAATAGATGGAAGAAGAAGAATATCTTAATGTATGAAGCACAAGATTCATGGCTAATGGTGAAAAAAAAGAGAAAAAATGGGTTCTAGGGTTTCACTTTGAAGGCAACGGCGCTACTGTCAATAAGTGAAAGTTATTTCGCTTATATATGGGTAAACTATTTCACAACGGTTAACAATACCAACCATATAGATAGGTATTTATTTATTATAAACATATCACTACGGTTAACCAGAATAACCGTAGTGATAACCCTTTATTTATGAATTTTAAAATAAATAAAAAAGAAAAGGCGCGCCTTAACGTTAATAATGTAATTCACAATGCATCTGCAGTTTAAACATCACCAATGTAATTCAAACCCTAATTCAACTATTACATTTTATAACAAAGTAAACATTAAACATAAAGGAGACAAGAAAACATAACATCTTGAGATTTCCAGAAAATATCTCTGATTTCAGTTTGTTCTTCAAACTCTTGTTCTTTTTCTTTAAATCCTCATACATAACCTTCAAATAGCCCACAGCTTCTAACTCTGACTTCATAATGCTCTCATATTCATTTTCATCTCTTTCTCCCACGTCTTCATCCCATATGAACAAATTACATGTTTCATCGTTCCTCCAAAATGGACATCTCCAAAAAATCCTTCCTTTATTGTTTCGCTTCTTGCATTGATACGAAACCATACGACCATCACAACCACAAAAATTTCCAGATCGAGATTTTACAGAGGAAGAAGACATAGAAACACTTTTGGTTAATTTTGTCTTCAAATGCGACATTGCAACACCTTAAAGTATAACACTTTCTTGTTGTTGTTGTTGTTTTCTTCCCGACAATGGTGATGGCGTTGGTGTTAGGTTTGTTTCGTCTTGTTTCTTTTTTCAGTGGATAAATTGATATATACTTGGTGTTTAAAATACATAAAAAGAAGCTTCAGTTTGTAACAACGGTTTTAAGAAATAACCGTAGTGATATCCTTATTATTTTTTAGTTAAATATAAATAAAACTAAAAAAGGGTGCATTTACGTCAAAGGAATAAACTATTTAAGGGCGATGAGGTTCGAACCCATGAAAGCTTGATTGTATCACCACGGTGTTCACAACAACCGTTATTATACCCTTGAAATTTCTAATTAAAATAATTCGTGCGCATCCAGTACGCACTATAACAACGGTGTATAGGATGTCGTTGTAAACCTGGCGTTGTTGTTTGGGCATTTTGAGGTAGTGTGACAGTAATAATTATTGGTCTTTCAATGTTTCTTTGTCATTTTCATTTCATTTTTGCAAAGTTATTACTAATGTTTCTTCACCCTTTTTATTTCAGGCTTGGATCCTCTAGTACTTCCCACGCATCTCCGGCTGGGCGAGTGTGCCGACTTACTCTGAGGATATACCTTGTGTTACTGCTTTTTCCCCGTTCAGAGGGAACCAGGTGACTGAGCCTTTCAGAGTGTATCTTGACTGTTTGATTACCAAGGACATGCACTTCAATAGCTATGTTGATCACCGTGAGACCTGATGAGATAATGTTATACTTAGGATGGTTGGCTTGCGGATCGTGTCTCACTGCTCCTCATCTGCCTGAGTGTGTCATGCGGCAGTTCGAATACACTCAAATGATTCCTAGACACCCTATTGTCTATGTTCCTCCTACTTTGACACGTAGACAGATAGATGACATATTTGATGATTATGAGAGTCATCTGGTATCGAAGGAGGCACATAGTATAATAGCTAAGAACAACTAGAGCTACGTCAAAGGGTATATCAGATGGTTTCTCAAGGTGTCACATTTATACTTGGTTCATGGTGCTCTAGGAGATCCACCGAGGTCATCTCATCAGGAGATACCATAGGAGGGGCATGCATAGTTAGATCATGTTAACAATGTTTTGCTTATATGTTGTCGCATAGTAGAGATTATGCATGTAGACATTGACACAAGTATCTTCCCTCGTGAGTCTGATGTGAGGCAGGTCCTAGATGCCATCATGACGGAGGCACATGGGGCATTGATGTATCAGAGATAGCGCCAGAGGACAGGGAGATTGATGACTAAAAAGGAAAAGGAGGCACATGATATGTAGTCATACATACACAATAGTGCATTAGTATATATTAGTAGTATTATGGATTCTATTTTATTTTTGACATCATGCTACTTTATCATTGTTCTCGAATTTTTTCACATTTATTGGTCTTTTATTTATATATGACATTTTTTGACCATCTGGATTTATGTATGTCATTTTTCGCATTTCCATTGTATGATTTAAACCTGCATCTGAATACACGTAAACAAAACATAACATGAAAAGTTTTGTTCTGATACGTTACAGAGATGTACTTCGTAAAATTAATGGAGATGCATCTCTGGTACACTATATGTGTATAATGGCTTCTGATGCATAATATGTATTTCAAATTGTTACGGAGATGCATCTCTAAAATATTTCAACGTTCAATCAGAATTTGGTGCGTCCGGAGATGCATATCCGGAATTTGGGGACATTTATCTATTTTTGCGTGGTGCCTAAGAAACATAAAAGGTGCATTAATAAATTCCCAACAATCAAGGTCCAATTCATCTTAAATCCACTTCACTTGATCCAATATATAAAATTCAATTTACACGCAAAACAAAGTACATTCTCCCGTCTCCATTTTTACTATACTCATCTTAAATCTTGAACTGACTTGGGTGCTGAAGTGATAACCTTGTAGATTCACCATGTGTTATCATATTGGAGATTAGCACCTTTAGTTCCTGATATTCGGTTCACCAACTGCATCCAATTTTGGTTCCTAAATAAAACAGTAGCGTCGTCTGTAGGAATCGACTTGTGATTCTCGCGTTTTCCATAATTTTCACATTCGCTCTTCAATTCGCCAGTTCATAACCTTTGTGTGTTACGAAATCAAGAGCGATCATAATCGAAGGCAGAGATTGTAACACCACATTTGAATTATCTAATTTTATAGAATGATTTAATTGCATTGAATGTATTTTGAATGGTTGAGGTAGTAAGGGGGTATTGGGTATGGGGTGGTGTTTCTAGAATATTAGAATTTTAAGTAAGAGGTGTGGTAGTAATTAACGAGAAGAATGGGGTGTTAGACACAATGAGATTAATAGTATTACTATTAGATTTAATTTAATTAATTGAGTAGTAATAATAAATAAGTGAATATCTATTTAAAATAACAATAATAATATAGATATAGTGTTGCTTTTATTATTATTTTATTGGATAGTTGACCTAATTATATGATTTGTAAAATTAATTATATATATGTGTGTGTGTGTGCGCGCGCGTGCGTGTGTGTGTGTGTGTGTGTGTTAAGTCTCAGTTTTTATGATTGACATCAATTTTGGTAAAACATGTTCTTCAGCAAGATGTTGGACAATTTGTCCTGATGCCATGTCACTTGTCTTGACATGTTGACTAACATTTTTATAGGACGTTACTATTGCTTATGTCGCCGCTATTAATGTGTGTGACTTCTGTTGTATGTGTTTCTAATGTATGTGACTTCTGTTGTTTGTGTTTCTGATGTGTGTGGCTTATGATGTATCTGTTTCAAATGTGTACTGTAACACCCTTCTAAGTTCTAACCCCACAAAAATTTCGCGATAAAACTAATAATTTGATCAGAGTAATTCACCAAAAAGGGTGCCACATTTTCTTCATAAAACGACAGTAAACATACTCCTGCTCCGTAACACGGGTTTTCAAAACATTTATCATAATCATTTATGTGATAACATCAACAATTAAATTCGGACATCGCAGCGGAATCATAATCTCCAAACAACTTCATTTATATCATCAAAACATCAAGACCCTTTTTAGTCAGTGTCAAAATCGTCATAAAATACAATCGGCTTATAGAGAACTCATAAAATAATTCTAAAAAGACAACATAGTATTCAATTAAACGTTCCCGACCCGATGTTACATATCATAGCAAGACATCATCTAAACCAACGGAACTAGAAAGACTCAAACGCTAAGTCTTCTTGTGTTTACGAGCTAATCTTGATCACCTGCAAGTTACCCACCATAGAGGTAACATTTCCAAGCAGGCAGGGTGAGTATTTACAATTCATTATAAAAGATATAAAGAAAAGAATACTAATAGGGCAGCAGCAACAACATCATGATATCCTCAATAAAACACACATAGTAATCAACAATCAAGCCATACACATGCAATGCCACTTAGAATGAAATGCAACTTCCTCGGAAACATGCATGTGGTACCAATTCAATCATGTGATGGACACTAGGCCATCAACCCTCCATAAGGGAGCACAACATAATCATCATGTAATGGACACTGGCCATCAACCCTCCATAAGGGAGCACAACATAATCACTCCAATCCGCACAATGGGATTGAAGCCAACAACAACAGACCGAAGTCCCAACATAGTATGCCATGAATGCCATGATGCAACAACATCTACATAATCAACAAATTCCTCAAATTGCATCCGCATTCATGTAATCATTAATCATAATCATCATAAAGCATATATACATCAAATATGCACATCATCGACTCCTTCATCATCATAACATCATAACCATCATAATATAACATCACAACTTTATTTTCAACATCAAAACATCATAATGCATCTATCACCATAATAATTCCAACACAATTCTCTTACCCCATGTATACATTTAACACGCACATCATTAAACAATCATCGTAGATCACATCAACATATAACAACAACTTCACAACAACTCCATAGCATCACTAAGATAGTCATTCAAGTAGAACATCACAACATATCATACATACAAGACATTTGCTTACATTTCACAAAAACGACATAACTCGACACGTTCAAAAGACATGTCCACGCGTCGAATAGCTGGAATTCTGGTACTAAAAATATTTTTAAGATAAATTACGTTAACTCAGCTTTCCAACGATCTGAACCACAGATCAATCGGGTGCTCACAACTCAAGTTATGAATTTTTAAATTTTTTTCAACAAACACAGACACTGACATCTTACACTGACACCATAAAGCCTCATTAGAACCTAGTTAATTTTAATTCCAGGACTTGAAATCATTTTTACAAGAAAGTACACTGTATTAGCTTTCCACAGGTTCAAACGGTGAGTCAAACGGACACCCGAGGCTCAAGATACGAATTTTTGAAGTTCTTAAACAAATTTGTCCCAGGGTAATCGGTTACTGCATTAGGGTAAATCGGTTACTCTGTTACATAATCACTTTTCTGCTGTATTTTTGTGCGAAAAATCACTTATTTAACCCATCCCAACATCCCCAAACATCATTTATCACAGAACTCGGATTTCTATATCAGTATACAACAATACACATTCATTAGAAACTCTTATAACACTAAAAATCACAATTCAACCAAGCAATTTACACAATTTGAGCATTTTTATTATCACCGACACGTAACTCCAACTTCTCACCGGAAACACCAAACAATCAACAAACACATAGATAAAAATCCAACAATTTATCTACCCTCATACATACATCATTCTAAATCAAAACATACATCCTAAATTCATCACTTTCTATCTATTTCATCAAGAATTCATCATAAACCCAAAACCCCATAAAACCCCAACCTATCTCTATTCAGATTTTTACATCAATCATAATGAAAGTTATACTCCCCATACCTTGTAATTGATTTTTTTCGGAATTCTTTCTCTTGAGTTCTGCAACAATCCCTCAAGAGCCCTAGCTTTCTCCCTCTTTTTCCTCAGAGCACTTCTCACAAAAGTTATGATCAATCAGAATAACTTCTCACTTCTATTTTCTTATTAAGTCCAAATACCCCTGATAATGGTTCCCCAATTATATCCTCACTTATCCTTTACAAAAGACCACCTTGCCCTTATTATTACTCATCTTATTTAAAATAATAATAATAATCTAAATAATGTCATCTATATTATGATTATTATTATAACTCCACATATAATATGATTAAATTATTTAAATCTAAATAACTCTAATTATATCAACTTCTCACTAATACTCACAACACACATCAATAATACCACCCAATGCGTCATATAATTCACAATCATTCACCATAATCATAAATAATTAATTAAATAATTAAATATGAATTTTGGGGTGTTACATGTAAACTTGGATAGTTCATGTTTGTCTGTCTGGTGATTTGGGTTTTTCTCTTAAGAGGGAGCATTGGTTATGTCTGACAAGGGGAGTTTTGAACTTGTATGTTGTGTAACTGCAATGTATCTTTGATATATTTTTGTAGCTTGTGTTTTTTTGTTTGTGGTTTTATTCCTCTCTCCAAGTTTATTGTGCAAAAGATTGTTTTAGCCAAACTTTGCTAAAGGGGGAGATTGTTAGATCCATGGTTTTAGGATTGACAACATTTTTGCTAAAACATGGTTCACAACAAGTTGTTGTGTGAAATGTTCTAACATGCTAGTCAGTTCACATTAAAGGCAGATGATGTGACATGTTCTACCAGAACATCAGTAAAGACTGTTTTATTCTTGACATACTTGATTTGATTTTGTGAGATTTCGTTTGGATATATCTCACTTATTTTCGCAGGTCAAGAAGATTTAATCTGGAAGATGCAAGGAATGCGATACTCCAAGAACCTTCTTCTTTCGTAGTTTAATTTGGAAAAAGGGTTTGATAAATGATTGAATCAGATTTGAAAATGATATTTGGTGTTGGACCAAGGGTTTGCGAAAAGGTGAGGATCAATCCTATCCCCTAAGGGTGCTCCTAGTAACAAAACCACAATCGAAGGAAGGTGCAAGTGTGTACATTAGGTTGATAGCGATGCTAAAAAGCAATAGACTTACAAGGGTGTTTTGAAAAATGGCTCGACATTGAATCGAGAATTAGTTTGAAAATAGTTTAATCTATGTTAGTCCCTAGGGGTGCTCCTAGTAAACAAAACTACAATCAAAGAAAAGCGAGTAAAGTGCATACATCGAAAAGGGAGGAAGCGGGGTACATGTAAAGTACACGGGATTGCGAGAAATAAATTGGGTCATTGTAAGGTAGCCCAAGAGGAATCCATGTGACTGTAAGGTGTCCTAAACTAAGCAATGAACAAGAGTTCAAACAAAAACTCCTCTGCTAGTGTTTCTGTACAAGGTCTACACGCCAATGCTCGGGATAGTAACCACAGTCCATCAATTGAAAGTTTTTTTAGGGTTTTGATAGTTTTATCATGTTATTGTGTTTTTTGAATAAGATGAACAAGATAAGATGGCAAGATGAATATGAACAATGATAATATGAACAATAATAATATGAACAATAATATGATCAAGGATATATAAACAGTGATATACTGACAGAAAGATAAAGCAAGATAATTATGAGCGAAAATTAAAGTCAGTTGTTAGTTGTTAATCGTTGATTGTCATTGATCGGATGATCACTTCTTGAATCGGGTCCATTGTAGCTCTAAGCAATTGTAGCATTATCTATGAAGAAAAGCATGCTATAGGAGACCGCTCTATAACAATGTTTGTGCTAAAACACGATAGAGAAATAATATGTAGATCATTCTCAAAGAATCGTGCCACACGAAAAGAAAAATGGAACGGTCTCGTCTTAATCACAAACTTTGATCGATTAATCGAAGGCAACCTATCACAATCCTAAAGTATAGAAAATGATCTAAAGGATCAATCCCTACAGATTTGAAATAATGAAAGTTAAACAACCTCAACAATCGACATTCACGATATCCAAGACTTCATCGACCAAAATCGAAGTGAAAATAAAATTGAAAAGCAAAAAAAGAATAAAAAATATGGGAATGATAAATTATGGAATCAAAAGGTAACATAATAGATTCAAACTAAAATTACAAAATATTATTAAAATAAAAGTTAGAAAGAGAGTTCCTTAAAAACTTAAGAAAAAGAATAAAAATAAGAAAAAAACTTAAAAGAGGGGAGGGGGTGCTTAAGACAAAAGGGTGGTATGAAATCAAATGAGGATCATATGGGCTCACAAGCCCATCACCTCTTCACCAAAACATGGCAAGGATGAAAAAAAGAAAAGAGAGAATGTGGTGTGTGCTTAGAATATCACGGGCATGTGAGCCCAAAACCACAACATATGAAGGCACGATATTGTAACAACAAAATCAGATTCCCCTAAAAAATCAATAGGTTTTAACATTCTTTTCTATTTTTTAAAAACAAAATAAGGTATGTTGAACCCAACAAGAGCACACTATGAAAACATAAGATTCATCATCACTTCTTTTGAAAGAAAAACAAAATAGAAAAAAAAAACACGATGAAGAAAAAGGCTACGAGAAATTCAAGAAAGAAAAACGGAATAACACCAACACATATCATTTCATTTCAACCTTTCCTCTCGCGAAGTAAAACCTCTTTGAATCATTTATGTCCTTTGCTCGATTTCGTTTCGATTATGTTTGTTTAATTTTGGGTCTCGTTTGATTTCGTTCCTCTCACTATTCTTCTTCCTTTTTCTGATCTGGGTTGGTCTGAAACCGATTTTGGGTTGTTGTTGTTAATGAATGGTGGAAGGGTTGAAGTAAGGAGGTTTGTGGGTTTTGAAGAAGATGAAGGTTAGGTATTTAGGGAATATATTGGGTTGATGGAAGTTTGTTTTGTGAAAATGAAAATTTTAGATAGGTTCTGATTTGAGAAAAAAATGAGCAGGGTAGAATTGTCTTTCGAGCTTTTTTTTTATTGAATGAAGAGGAATGTCTGTTTATAAGAGCAAGTGAGGTTGAGGATTGATTTGGAAATAATTGTGATGCAGATTGGGACGAAAATACTGATGTTGTTATGCGTAGGATGTTCGTTTCAGGTTGTGTGTACAGGTTGTGTGAATGAAATGGTTTTGTCGCGTTGTGGAAATCGGTGGGGTCGATTGTGTAACAATTTTGTGAGGTCATAAGGAAATTGTAGAATGGCTGAAAGTTGTGGTGATACAGGTTTCGTTATGTGAATCATGGTTTTGAAAGGACCATTTTGATGACTTTTGGTTATATAATGATGCTTGGGATTGTAGGTTGTGGTAGTATGTTGTAGGACGTTGCGTAGTAGTACATGGTGCATTGTGGCTTGTTTTAATAAATTCATTGTGTGCTTTATTCTGGTGCAGGTTTGATGGTTGGAAGGCTTGGTATTTTGGTTGCGGTGCGTGGAGTTCGTGATAGCTTTAATATGTGGAAGCATGGCAAATGTATCATGTGGAAAAATGGCTTGGTAAGATAGGTGTGGCACGGTTTGGAAAGTATAGACTGATACATTGTATGGTGTTTTGTGTGGGGTATATTGGTGTGTGGATCAATTGTAAAATGACAATTTATTTTTGTTGTAATGGTTTTTTTTGCAACTTGTGTGTAAAATTTTGTAATATGGACTATATAGAAAAATGGAATTTGGCACAATTTATTGAATTTACTTCTTGCACCCTTTGATTTTGAAATTGTCGCACATGCTTGCAATTGATTCCAAAGCATCACACTTGAGCCAGCTTCTTACATAATCTTGAATTTCTTCTGCCAGTTAAAACACGTTGAAGCAAAATGTCCAATGTTATGACCCAAATGAATATGCCTTGGAATAGCCTTGAGAAGTGAGACCAAAAATGAATTAATCCTGAACATGAAGACACTTGAATACTGAAAAACCAAATCCTTCATTATGAATCGAATAAGCAAGAAAGTGCCTTGAAATCAGAAGATTTAGATTTGAGATATAGACTTCAATACACTATACAAAACCCTAACTAAGAAATGAACTGGATCTTGATAATCTTCAACCATAAAGCACTATGACCTTGATACAGTCTTGATAACCTGACCCATACACAAATGGCTTGAATTGGCACAAACTCTAATTAAAACTTCATACACACACCACTCAAATCATGTAGACTTTGATCATGAAGCATTCTCTTGCTCGACCTCAGTCCATACATGCACACGTCCCTGACTTGGTACCCTCAAACAAACAACATATTTTTGGATTTTTGAATGATGGTTAGTGGATGGAAGTACAAATGAAGGTAATGTATAAGTATGACAAATTTGGGGCATGACCAATGCCCCTATCTAATTGGCTTAAACCTAGCAAGATGAATTGCTACGGCGTGCATTCTTTTGAGGTAGATGTCGATTAGATATGAAGAAGACTCCGAATTTGTCTGAAATGAAAGAAAAATGCTTGGGAAGTTGAATACCAGATCGATGTCGACCCTCGAGTGGACACTCAATAACTTGCAAAGGTCGTTATCACCAAAAGGATGATAACTGAAAGTTGTGACACCAAAAAGATGACAGGCCTATCACCAAAAGGATGATAATGAACACAGCTAAGATTTTTGACACCAAAAGGATGACATGCTTATCGCCAAAAGGATGATAGAGAACACACACGACTCAATGACCCTTCACCAAAAGGATGAAAATAAGGTCAAAACTTGCTATTATCAAAAGGATAATAGTAAGCATACACACGGAGACCCTCTACCAAAAGGATGAAAGTGGGGTCAAACATTGCTATTACCAAAAGGATGATAGTAAGTACATAATGGTATCAGATGTTGTCATTCACCAAAAAGATGATACACACACCAAAGATCCACGAATTTTCGACACCAAAAGGATGACAGATCTATCACCAAAAAGATGGCAAAGAATACACGACTTCGACACCAAAAGGATGACAGATCTATCACCAAAAGGATGATAATAAACACACGAATCGAATTTTTGACACCAAAAGGATGACGAATCTATCACCAAAAGGATGATAGAAAACACGCGACTCCGAAACCAAAAGGATGACGAATCTATCACCAAAAGGATGATAATAAACACACGACTCAAATTTTCGACACCAAAAGGATGACAGATCTATCACCAAAAGGATGACAAAGAACACGACTTTGTCACCAAAAGGATGACAAATCTATCACCAAAAGGATGATAGTAAACACACACTGAGATTTCTGACACCAAAAAGGATGATAGTGAACACATACAACTCCGACACCAAAAGGATGACAAACTTATCACCGAAGGGATGATAGTGGACTCACGATGATTTATGACACCAAAAGGATGACAGATCTATCACCGAAAGGATGATAGAGAAAACACAACTTGGATTTATGACACCAAAAGGATGACGGATCTACCACCAAAAGGATGATAGTACACACACGATGACCCTACTCCAAAAGGATGAAAGTGAGGTCAACAAGGATTGCTATTACCAAAAGGATAATAGTAAGTACATAACGATATTAGAGATTGTCATTCACCTAAAGGATGATACACAAACCAAAGATTCACGGATCGTCGACACCAAAAGGATGACGGTAAGATCAGACAACACAAATCGCTACCACCAAAAGGATGATAGAAATTTCCCAATTTTGAGAATTACCAACACCAAAAGGATGAAGGTTAGGTTGAATCAACGGGGATGGCTATCACCAAAAGGGTGATAGTAAGGTTATTGACAAAAGGTCAAGTTATTAGATGTATGATGAGTAAGACTTGTTTGGAGACATCAACAAAATGTTGAAGCATAAAAGTCACTGAGGAACATCCTCTTTATCAACAAAAGGTTAAAAGGAACCAACTCACTGGGGAACACCCAAGAGGAAGGTAGAAATTTGTTCAGAGAAAACTGTTGATTGGCCTGAAGATAGCAACTTCATCAACAAAAGGTTGAAACAACTCCATGAGGAACACCCATAGATTTAGAGAAAATGCCCCTGGATGGGCTGGGTAACAACTTCAATAATAAAAGGTTGAGGAAAATAACTCAATAGGGAACGCCCACTATCTCGCTTGGATATCACAACTTCATCAACAAAAGGTTGAGATAACTCCATGAGGAACGGCCACTGACTTGAAGAACATGCCCATGGCTGGGCTGAAGATCGTCTTGGAATCTCGGCTTCATTAACAAAAGGTTGAAACAACTCTGTGAGGAACACCCACAGACTTGAAAAATATGCCCCTGGCTGAGCTGAAGATCGTCTTGGAATCTCAAGATTGATCATGGATCTTGACTTATGCATGTACGCATGCTTGATTTTGTAATGATGTTTCATAACAAATGGAAATGCAATGCAAATACTGACGCACTGAGATGCAAGTGCTAGGGAAGTATACAATTTGGTTATGTATGCATATGGTGCACATGATGCTTATGATGACGAATGTGATGCATGCAGATGCGTGATTTGATATATTTTGTAAAGGTGCCAGCATGGTGGACTTTTGGTAGTTGCCAATGCAGATTGAACTTTGGGTGGTGGAAGGGTTTGATTTCCTCGACATATGATCTTCGAAGATGCCATGATTGAAGTAGACGAAGATGCTTTCGATGCCCCAAGTGTGATTACTTAATGTAAGCCATGTGTTCATTTTGAGAGAACCACTACTTTGTGCCTAATGATCAGGATGACCTGAAAATGAGCGTAGCGATGTAATTAGCTCAAGAAGATCGTGCTTTTGATTTGCACTCGATGATTGTTAATGTCTGGCAGGATCTGCTTGACCAACTTGAAAGTATAGAGATGATTTGACTCTGTAACTAGTCTTGCCCCAGTCTGTAGGGTCTTTTGAAAGAAATCTCCTTGAACGGAAGCTCCTGAGAGTTACCATAACATGATTTGCCTCAACGTCTGAATGTGGTAATGGTCTGGCGCTGATTAACTAGTTCTTGAAATATTCTGATCTTTGGAAGCTGAGCTTTGATGTACTCTGATATGGATTGACCCTGATTGAGCTCTTGAAGGATGTGTCCCAGATTGCGGGTTTTGAGGTAGTCTTGATTCGGGTCGACACCACTGAAAGTTCAAGTTCCTTCCTGATTGCCCCTTGTTGGAATGTCCTTGATGTCAAGCACTGATTTGCGGTTAAACTTGCTCATTCACAAATGATAATCTTAATGAAATACTCATGCAAGTTTTGAAAAATTCGTTTATTGGAGTGATGTGATAGTGTGAGACGAATGAACCATTAGTCCAGATGTTGTACTGATTTAGCTAGTGCGTGAAAGATATAGTGAGGAAGAATGACACCAATGCTGAAGACTAGCAAATTCATGGGGAGTCAGTTTACGCAACCTTACAATAGTATGCTTTCAGAATAAACCTCGCCTCAATTAAGTCTTTCGAGGGTTGTAACGTGGTCTGGTTCACGGTTTATGAAATAAAGGATATAAGGCTCAAATCTTAGTTTGTACCCACCCCTTGTTCATGATGATCTCCAGTCTTACTCTCAGTTAATTCTACACACGTTTGTCTTCCAAAAGGGTTGACGATGCAAGGATGAAAATTTAAGGTTTGCTCGAAATAACAGTCACCTTATTTTGTTTTTGATGGATGTCAGTGACCCATTGGTTTTGACATGGTGGTCACTGGATCTTATTTTGTTTTTGCTGAGGATTTGAGGACCTCTTTTGATTTTGCTTTTGATCCCTAAATTTTGCATGGACTGATATTGCTTTTCGAGTCCATCGGGATTGCCTCGATTTTTACCTAAGTCTTTTTTTGAGGTGTTCGACTTAGCAGGCTTTTCATTTTGATTTTGATTTTGATTTTTGATCGATTTTGTTGGAGGATTATAACTATAAAGTCCTTGGTTATGAAGAACAACCGACACGTCTTTTGGATTTTGCTTTGTGATTTGAGTGCGTAATCAGATTAAATGAAGACTACGCTGCCCCAGGTTAAGCGTAAGGGTTTAAAGATCCGAAGGAAACTCCTACTTCTAGACTCGAAGTGGTTTACTAGGGATAAACTCCTTGTATCTCCAGTGTTTGGGGGTTTGAAACAATGCTTGTACATCATCGGCAAGATTTTGTCCAAAAGCATACAATTTGCAATTATGGGTATTTTGTTTTCATCATCCTCTCTCCAATCTTTGCTAAAGCAACAGTTTGATAGAGAGAGTGAAGTGGAGAAATATGTGTTTGTGCATTGCATTAAATGGAAAAAATGAGTGAATACGACATAACTAATTCAGGACATGCATAATCACTAGATTTAATAAAACCAAATACAAACGACAATGTTTAAAGCAAACAATACTTTAACAAACAAGAATAAAATACAAGAATGCAAATGATGGGATGGCAAGATGACTGCCTTCTTCGGGGAAATGATCTTTCTTTCTCGACTTGATGCTTGAACTAGCTTGTTCAGAGTTGGAGACTATTTTGATTGTCTTCGGCAACCCCTTTAATAACATTCACTGATGGTTCTGCTTGTACATATGGCGGTATGGTCTTGTTGAATACGATTCATCATTCATCTGGTATTGGCTCGAGTTGCGTACTGGTGTCGAGGAACCAACTTGATTTACTGGAGATGAAGGAAGGTGAAATGAGTCTCTGCTTTTGGAATGAAATGCAAGATGCATAATTGATGCAGTGCAATGCAATGTGATTACATGTATGGATGCAATGCAAGATGCAAGAATCCAGGATCACATGTTCGATCAATTCTGAGGTTGGTCAAAGTAACTGGTAGATAACCAATATCTTTGATCAAAGGAGCCCTACATATAGGCTTTATGAGGAAAGTTCTAAGTTCTTTACCCATAAACCCACTTATGGGATAGTTTCTATGTTGATGGATAAGGCTCCCAAGGTTATGGACATCAATCGCATCAACGTCATGCAACAGGCTAGCTGCATTATGACAATAGTGACAAAAAGGTCTCTCCTGAGCGGGGTCATCATGCTAGCCACACAAGGATTAAGTCCTTGGAGTCTAACACTACACGACAACCAATACAGAAACTGGTTCTAAGAGTGGTTCCCAGAGTCACGAACCCTTCATGAATCAAGTTGTACGATAGGCTAGATGCGTTAAAATAAGATCTACGAAAAGGTCTCCTTTAGGGGAGCTTTCATGCTAGGCACACAAGGAGCGAGTCCTTGGGGACTAACACTACTCAACTTCCAGATCTAAACTAGGTGTTCCCTCTTCTTTTTCCAAAGCTCAGGTGTAGAGCTTTACTCATGATATCATCCCAAGATCCAACAGACAAGCATGATAATGAGCATATAAAAAAGAAAGAAATAAGAGAACAAAGACATAAATGATAAGAGAAAACGAGAAGAAAATAAACAAACAAAGCTAATGCTCCTCACAAATCTCACTAAGTTAGGCTTGACTCTCTCTTGCATGGAGTAATGATGGTCCCAGCAGAGTCGCCAACTGTCGCACCTCAAAAAATATGACACGACCTTCGCGCAAAAGGTGCGGAAGAATTGGTTCAGAAAGAGTCGCCAAGAAGGAATAGGAAAATATCGAGAAAACCTTTAAGATATAAGAACATGGTCATCACAACCAAGTTCTAGGTTCGGGAGTCGAATACGCGGAGGGAAGGTACTAGCACCCTCTACGTCTGTTGTACTCAACGGGAACCTCTTAGTTTGATTTGTGAGAAATGTTGGCTAAGTTTGTTTGTTTTCTTCAAAGCTAGTAATACAAAAAGGTAGAGAAAAGAGTTTCAATTGCTAAAGGGGAATTGGTGGTTTTTGATTAGGGTGCTCGCCAAGGATTAGTGCCCTTGTGCCTAAGTATCTTCATTCAGACGAGAATGAAGAATCAGAGCATCCGTAGTTCGGACTATGGGAAAAGGTTTGAATGAGAAAAAGAAAAGGTAGAAAAACGAAAGACAGATGGATAAAAATAAAAAGGTAGCGAAAGGTGAAATGAAAAAGGTAGCGAAAGGTGAAAAAAGAAAAAGGTAGCTCGCCAAGGATTTGGGCCCTTGTGCCTACGAATCTTCATTCGGACGAGAATGAAGAATCAGAGCATTCGTAGTTCGTGGAACTACGATTTGTTGGGTTTAGAAACGAAAGATTGAATGACAAACAACCCAAGGGGCGTGCCTCGAGAGCAGTCAATCAAGAATTCAAGGAATGCGAGACTCCAAGAATTCAGTTCTTTCATGAGTTGATTAGAAAGGTTTTGAGAAAGGTTGAATGTTTTAGAAACAAAAGATTGAATGACAAACAACCTAAGGGGTGTGCCTCGAGCGCAGTCACTTAAGAATCCAAGGAATGCGAGACTCCAAGAATTTAGTTCTTTCGTGTTTGGTTAAGAAAAAGTTTGATTAACGGTTAAGTGTTTTAAAGTCAAAAGATCGAATGAAAGACAACTTAAAGCATACGCCTCAAGAGCCATTCATTCGAAGATGCAAGGAATGCGAGACTCCAAGAACCTTCTTCTTTCGTAGTTTGATTTGGAAAAAGGGTTTGATAAATGATTGAATCAGATTTGAAAATGATACTTGGTATAGGACCAGGGGTTTGCGAAAGAGGTGAGGATTGATCCTAGTCCCAGGGTGCTCCTAGTAACGAAACCACAATCGAAGGAAGGTGCAAGTGTGTGCATTAGGTTGATGGCAATGCTAAAAAGCAATTGATTTACAAGGGTGTTTTGAAAAGTGGCTCGACATTGAATCGAGAATTAGTTTGAAAATGGTTTAGTCTATGCTAGTCCCAAGGGGTGCTCCTAGTAAACAAAACCACAATCAAAGAAAAACGAGTAAAGTGCACACATTAAAAAGGGAGCGGGGTACATTTAAAGTACACGGGATTGCGAGAAATAAATGGGGTCATTTTTAGGTAGCCCAATAGGAAGTCGTGTGTGTGCAAGGTGTCCTAAGCTAAGCAATGAACAAGAGTTCAGACAAAAACTCCTCTGCTAGGGTTTCTGTACAAGGTCTACACTCCAATGCTCAAGATAGTAACCACAGTCCACCAATTGAAAGTTTTTTTAGGGTTTTGATAGTCTTATCACGTTTTTGTGTTTTTTGAATAAGATGAACAAGATAAGATGACAAGATAAATATGAACAATAATAATATGAACAATAATAATATGAATAGTAATATGATCAAGGATATATAGGCAGTGATATATTGACAGAAAGATAAGGCAGGATAATAATGAGCAGAAATTAAAGTCAGTTGTTAGTTGTTAATCGTTGATTGTCATTGATCGAATGATCACTTCTTGAATCGGGTCCAATGTAGTGCTAAGAAATCATAGCATGATTTATGAAGAAGATCATTGAATAGGAGGCCGCTTTATAACAATGTTTGTGCTAAAACACCATAGAGAAATTATATATAGATCATTCTCAAAGAATCATGCCACACGAAAAGAAAAGTGGAACGGTCTCGTCTTAATCACAAACTTTTATCGATTAATCAAAGGTAACCTATCACAATCCTAAAGTATAGAAAATGATCTAAAGGATTAATCCCTACAAATTTGAAATAATGAAGGTTAAACAACCTCAACAATCGACATTCACGATATCCAAGACTTCATCGACCAAAATCAAAGTGAAAATAAAATTGAAAAGTAAAAATAGAATAAACAAAATGGGAATGATAAATTATGGAACCAAAAGGTAACATAATAGATTCAAACTAAAACTACGAAATATTATTAAAATAAAAGTTAGAAAGAGAGTTCCATAAAAACTTAAGAAAAAGAATAAAAATAAGAAAAAAAATTAAAAGAGGGGAATGGGTGCTTAAGACAAAAGGTTGGTATGAAATCAAATGACGATCATATGGGCTCACAAGCCCATCACCTATTCACCAAAACCTGGCACGGATGAAAAAAAGAAAAAGAGAAGGTGTTGTGTGCTTAGAACATCACGGGCCTATGAGCCCAAAACCACAACATATGAAGGTACGACATTGTAACAACAAAATCAGATTCCCCTAAAAAATCAACATGTTTCAACATTCTTTTCTATTTTTAAAACAAAACAAGGTATGTTGAATACAACAAGAGCACACTATGAAAGCATCAGATTCATCATCGTTTCTTTTGAAAGAAAAACAAAACATGATGAAGAAAAAGGCTATGAGAAATTCGAAAAAAAAAGGAACAACACCGACACATATCATTTCGTTTCAACCTTTCTTCTCGCGAAGTAAAACCTCTTTGAATCGTTTCCGTCCTTTGCTCGATTTCGTTTCGGTCATGTTTGTTTAGTTTTGGGTCTCGTTTGATTTCGTCTGTCTCACTTTTCTTCTTCCTTTTTCTGATCTGGGTTGGTCTGAGACCAATTTTGGGTTGTTGTTGTTAATGAATGGTGGAAGGGTTGAAGTAAGGAGGTTTGTGGGTTTTGAAGAAGATGAAGGTTAGGTATTTAGGGAAGATGTTGGGTTGACAGAGGTTTGTTTTGTGAAAATGAAAGTTTGAGGTAGGTTCTGATTTGAGAAAAAAAATGAGTAGGGTATAATTGTCTTTTGAGCTTCTTTTCATTGAATAAAGAGGAATGCCTATTTATAAGAGCAAGTGAGGTTGATGATTGATTTGGAAATAATTGTGATGCAGATTGGGATGAAAATGCTGATGTTGTTATGCGTAGCATGTGCGTTTCAGGTTGTGTGAATTATTGGTGTGAATAAAATGGTTTTGTCGCGTTGTAGAAATTGGTGGGGTCGCTTGTGTAACGGTTTTGTGAGGTCATAAGGAAATTGTGGAATGGCTGCAAGTTGTGGTGATACAGGTTTCGTTACGTGAATCATGGTTTTGCAAGGACCATTTTGATGACTTTTGGTTATATAGTGATGGTTGAGATTGCAGGTTGTGGTAGTATGTTGCAGGATGTTGAGTAGTAGTACATGATGCGTTGTGGCTTGTTTTAATAAATTCATTGTGTGTTTTGTTTTGGTGCAGGTTTGATGGTTGGAAGACTTGATATTTTGGTTGCGGTGCGTGGAGTTCGTGATAACTCTAATATGTGGAAGCATGACAAATGTATCATGTGGAAAAATGGCTTGGTAAGATAGGTGTGACACGGTTTGGAAAGTATGGACTGATACATTGTATGGTGTTTTGTGTGGGGTATATTGGTGTGTGGATTAATTGTAAAATGACAGTTTATTTTTGTTGTAATGTTTTTTTTGCAACTTATGTGTAAAATTTTGTAATATGGACTATATAGAAAAATGAACTTGGGCACAATTTATTGAATTTACTTCTTGCACCCTTTGATTTTGAAATTGTCGCACATGCTTGCAATTGATTCCAAAGCATCACACTTGAACCAACTTCTTACATAAGCTTGAATTTCTTCTGCCACTTAAAACACGTTGAAGCAAAATGCCCAATGTTATGACCCAAATGAATATGCCTGTGAATAACCTTGAGAAGTGAGACAAAAAATGAATTAATCCTAAACATGAAGACACTTGAATATTGATAAACCAAATCCTTCATTATGAACCGAATAAGCAAGAAAGTGCCTCGAAATCAGAAGATTTAGATTTGAGATACAGACTTCAATACACTATACAAAACTCTAACTAAGAAATGAACTGGACCCTGATAATCTTCAACCATAAAGTACTATGACCTTGATACATACTTGATAACTTGGCCCATACACAGATGACTTGAATTGACACAAACCCTAATTGAAACTTCAGACACACACCACTCAAATCATGCAGACACTGACCTTGATCATGAAACATTTTCTTGCTTGACCTCAATCCATACTGCACACATCATTGACTTGGTACCCTCAAATGAGCAACATATTTTTGAATTTTTGAATGATGGTTAATGGATGAAAGTACAAATGAAGATAATGTATAAGTATGACAAATTTGAGACATGACAAATCTGTCTTTTAATTTTCCTATCTGTTGGGTGTAAGAAGTTGATTTTTATTTTAGAGTATTTTTTTTTATATTTATTTCTTTTATGTATACTTGTGTAACCTTTAAATCTCTAAAGTTCCTATGAGATCATATTTAAACTTGTGTTTCTTTTTGTGTTTTTTGTCCATTCATTTCAGTATTTTTCTTCACGTGTATATCTAACTTACCATTTATTACATGTTAGAATTTATCACCATCCTTTTTATATGGAAGAAATAATAAAGAAATTAACAATAGAGTTTTTAAAATAAGTGAAAAAATAAACGGTCTATAATCATCAAAATTTTAATAACATTTTAATTAATTTTTACAAACATTTAACAATTTTCTTAAATTAGAAAAGGAAAAATAAATTCAGTCCCTTTTCTTAATTATTTTTGTAGAGGCTAAATAGTCATATTGATAACTAAATAAGAGATTATTAGATAGTAGTATATAAAAATAAAGGAAATAATTTTCATACACTGATAGTGTAAAACTCTTTTACACAGTCAACCAATGAAAATATAACGTTTTGTCATGTTATATAATATTTTTAAAATTTACATGCTAATTTGACGAAATTTATGATCGTGATTGATTGACAGTGGAAATGCTTCAACTAATTTTTTCAAAAATAAAATGGAAAATTATGATAATGAGAATCTCATAAAAGGAAAAAGTTATAACAAATTTATGTATTATCCATTAAACTTGAATAATTATCACACTTCAAAAAACACACTAAGTCTCTTTTTCTTCGATCTCAATTATTTCTTTCTTCTCCCTCCAAAATCGCGTGGATCTCTACAAAATTCTCCTCTCCAATCATCTTCTCTCTCTCTCCTTCTATCGATTCCACATCCATCCTCAGATCACTACCACCGTATGCATATTATATATTCCCAATCGATTTTTTCTTCTTAACATCAGAAAGATCTAGGGTTCCGTGCTAAATCTGCAGCTCCGAATCTGAATATCTCCACAGCATTTGTATTCTTCCATTTCGATTACGCTGTTTCGATTTGAATGCATTGAAATTCACTCGTTCCGGTGTTGGAAAAAGGAAACAAATCAAATTCAGGATTTGTTTTGAGTTCTGTGCTTTTTTGGGATTTGGTTTTTGAATGAGAGATACGATAACGAAACTGGTTTAGATGAGTATGGAGGTGGTTACTGATGTGGCGTCATTGGACGTTGAATTGTTGCAGCTTCCCGAGTTTTCCACTTTGGCTCTCAAAAGTAATCTCAATTTTGTGGAGAAGCTATTCGAACAGTGGTTGTCGCTTCCCGAAAGTAATCGATTGGTAATGCTATATTCTGTTTTGAAATTCGCACATTGCTATGTTGTGTTATTATTATATTCGTTAGATTTTTTCGCTTGAATTGTATGCATGTCTGTGCATGAAGAATGGATTGATCTGAAATTGCTTATGGGGATGAAAAGGGGTGAGATAGTAATTGTGGTTATTGAGCAATGATTGTTTAGATAATGAAGGTTTCTGAGAAAGGTGTATCATTTTTACATTAAAGTTTAACTAATTGACATGATAGTAATGGGAGTGATAAGATAATCTCGTGGTTTAGGCGAGGGATATATGGATGGGGTGGTAAGGATGTCATGGTTGAATTCTTTCCAATAACATGTATTATTATTATTATTTTTTTTTGATAGAATAATAATATCAACAGGGATTGCTGTTGCCACTTCAGGTCAAAATTTGGTAATTGGATACCAGAGGTTTTTATAGCATCCGACAAACTTACTTTATGAGAATTATGACTTTGATGCGTGTCTGCTTTTTATTTTCGGCATATTAAGTAGTAGTCGGTTTCATCTGTTATAGTTTTTACTTTTTTGAGGATTGCCGCTGCCAATTCTTGTAAATCCTGTCTACTCCCGAGTCATGTAAATTAATGAGCTCCCGGTGATACTTGAAATGTAATGTTTTACAACGCCATACCATTTATTTTTTTGGTTTCCTTAAATGTTAAAGTTGTTCTTCTGCCTTTTTGCACTGCACTCTTCTTGGATGCTCTAAAAAATATTACGTATGTATTTGGGATCCTGTTTTAATGTTTCTTTTGTTAAATGTGTAGGTAACATCATTGCTCAATGAAGCTAAGTCAGGTGCTCCTTTGAATGTTCCCGGGAGTTGCTCTAGCCCAAATGCTGCAAGTAATTCTTTGCCTTCCATGTTTCCTGCTGGCACTGCTCCACCTCTTTCGCCAAGAAGTTCATCTGGTTCCCCTCGCATTGTGAAACAGAGAGCTGGCCCTTCTAATTTGGGTTCTCCTTTGAAAGTTGTCAGTGAGCCAATTAAAGAAGTGATACCTCAGGTTCAACATATCTGATATACTTTTTTTTACATATAGTAAAATTTATTAGAAAAAGGGTAGGGAAAGCTAAACGATAATGAGATATCCTCCAAAACCAATGAATCTAAGTTGAAAGGCATCCAATACCCGCCAACACTCGATGAACTTGTCCCAAATAATTTATATAATATTTTTAAGGACTACTGTCCAGTTCTCTTGGTGCTTTATTCGGTGGCACTTTTCTCTCATACATGTGTCTGTCCCCTCCCCCGTCTCTCTATTCCTGTTATGTTATGTTAGGTTATGCTTACAACATCAATGTTTGCCTACTTGCAGTTTTTCTTTCAACACGGACGTCCACCTCCTAATGATCTAAAAGAACAATGCATCTTTAGAACCGATCAATTATTCCATGATCACTTGGATGGACTGCAGGTGCATGGTGAGATATCACACATATAACTAGCTTATAGCCTGAAGAGCCAGTTTGTTGCAATTAGGGATAGTTGATTTTAAATAAGTTTCATATTATAGTTTCCTAAATAATCAAGAAAAAATATTCTAAATAAGTTTAGAATCACGCATTTTCCCTCTTTAAGTTGAGTAAAAATAACTGATTTTAAATGTTGCTGAAGTAAAAAAGTGATGATTTGTATAAAATTCACTTTCTAATGTAATAAAGCGTTGTAACAGCTGGTTCTGAGAATTGTTTACTTGTTTCCTTGGCATGTCAGAATTCAAATCAATTACTAAAGAAGTATGCAAGCTGCCATCATTTTTTTCCACTGTACTTTTCAAAAAAATTGACAACGGAGCTGGTGTTGTGACAAGGTGAGTGCTTTATTTTTGTGGACACAACTTTTATATCTTTTGTGTCATGGATGGTGATTCTTGTTTGGGCTGTTGCACTTCTAAGTTTCCAGATGCTGGAGTAGCATCTCAATTTTTTGAATCATTCAGAAAGACTTTTTTACAACTAAGCTCCCAAGTCCTGATTATTGCAGTATTTATTTTTGTAAAAGGATGATTTTGGACTTTCACCACTGATTCAAATGGAAACTCGTGCCTTTGCTTGGCTTCTTATCTACGCTATCTATTTCATCTAGTTCGTTATATTTGTTTGTTTTTAAAAATCTCAAAGTACAAACAGCGCTGTGTTTGAATGAGTTACCAGCATCATGATTTTTGTGGATTAATGAATTCTCCAATACTACAAATATCATCTTAATTATAACCCTACAAGCTCTTCAACGTTTCATTATCTTTAATGCTGATTGATTGCATTGTCAGAAGTGAGTTGAGTTTTCGTACAAACCTATATTTTAGTTTCTAAATATTCGTTAATAATGAGTATTTTTTATTCCTTGTACTAATGTGTATGATAAACTTTTGGCTCTGAATTGTCCAAGGCAAAAATGAAAGAATGACCAAAAACTAAAAGGAGTGACCAAGGTGAAGGGAAGAAGCAGCTCACAAATGCCAGCCTTAAGTAGGAATTGGTATATTTATTAGAAAGAAAAAGGGATCAACTCTCCAATTCATAGTTTTGAAAACCGGACCACCTGGTTTGACTTGTGGAATTTGAAACCAATCATGTATCTGTTCCGTGTAACCCTAGAAACTGTCTGGTTTAAGAACCCTAGAAACTACAACATGAAAGTTGTGACGTGAAATTCCCGTACCATGTCTGTGTTCAGCAGTTCATGGGCGAAAGCACTGTCACTGATGATGCTTCAGCCCATTTGTGAGTATCGTGGACCGGTGGTTTGGCATGGGAAGCTTACCCGAGAGACCCAAGACCATAAACTTGGTTATTGTTTATCATTCACCCTCACCCCCACTATGAAAGAATCTAAGTCTCGTGGACTCATAGCTGCAATGGGTTGGTCACACCAGTTGAGATCTCAACTTCTATAACTGTCAGCTTCCCCATCTTCATTCATGACATTCGAAATATTTTCCCTTTAATTTTGCCTCCATTTGGTTTTTCAGATTATGACATTCGAAACTCACCTTCTTTTCTCTATTCTTCCACATTTGTTCCTCCCACGTGTGGCCCACTGGGGCAGCTTTCAGTTCTGCCTTCACATCCCATGTGTGAACACAGACACCTGACACGTCAACACCAGTAAAAAAAATGTAGGAAAAAATTAATTGAACGTGATTACATGTGTTGGTGTCAGACACCGGATACACCTTCCATCGGAAGTGTCGGTGCTACAGAGCCTGTGATAACTTGGGGACAATTTTTAGACTTCTATTTTTGTACTTTGTACAACTGTTGTGTCTTGTCTGCTACATGATGATGAAGTTCTTTCTGCACTGTATTCAATGCCTCTCCTACATCACCGTGGTTCTATTTCTTTATTTAGACATTCATCTTTCCTTTTTATTTTGTTACACAGGTTGAAATCACTTGAGAGTTTCCTTCACAAAACTCCACCAAGTTGCACTTGGACTGAGCCAAACCAAAAACGGGTACCAAGTGAGAGCACAATCTCTTAGTAGCTTCACAGTATCCGATAGCCTCTCTTCTTTACCCGTTCTTCCTAAATATTGCTTCTTGAGTTCTCTTCTAAAACTTGCTAGCTACTTCTATTCTCCAAAAAAGTCAGAAATGGCATCCTTCATTCTTGTTGACTCTGACAAACTTCTGAATTTGTTGGTACACGTGACTCATCGCTCCAAGATTGTAGCTTCGATACCAATTGATAGAAATTGGTATTTTTAGTAAAAATAATTAGGGATCAACTTCCAATTATAAAAATATTGCACAACTTCTAGGGTCTGCATATTTCATGCCAAACTCAACTCTTTCAAATGACAAGATAGCTTCTCTCTTCTCCTTATTCTCTTGTTTATATACATCACACTAACCCTCTGACCTGCTAAACCTAATTAACTAACTAAAGGGGTTACTTGTTAAAGTAATTATGCGTTGATTTGTTGAGAGTGCCTGTTGTTGTGCTTGGCACCAGACTAGAATTCTCCTTGATGAATTGCAATCTTAGTTGGGCTGTATGTTATGTTTCTAGTCATCACACTGGATATTTTGCTGGTTGAATTGTTGTGAAATCTTATATTATAGCAAAAACAATGTAAACACAGTTTATTTGATTCTCTTCTCTCTGTTGGTGTAGGAAGCTTTTTGTTGAATAGTCTTGTGCCTTGTACCAAATTTTATTTCTTAGTATTTCCTTATACTCAAATCAGTAATTTAATGTTCCGGCAGGGAAGCATTTATTGATTATTGGATTAATGGCAATATGTTGACAATGGATTTAGCTACTCAAATATTCATAATTTTAAAGCAACCGCAGCTGAATTACCTAACTCAGGTTTTTTACCCTGCTTATTTATTCTATTTCGTTTGTTTTTCATTTAATTACCTTCTACCCTATAAAAAGTGCTCTAGCCCTAGTCAATTTATCAAAACATGTCATTCATTCAGGCCCACATATATCCATCTCTTACATTAGAACATTATTGTACTACATTTCAGGATGATTTTAAACCTGTCCTGCGTGAGCTTTTAGCAAGTCATCCAGGTCTGGAGTTCCTGCAGAGCACTCCCGAGTTTCAAGAAAGATATGGTTTGTGATTTTTGATTGGTGTAAACAAGTTTAGATTCTTGCAATACTTAGTTCCTTAAAAACTTTGTTTTCCTTGAGGAGTTTTCGTTTCACTTTTACTAATCATCAATTTTCTTAATAGACACTAGCGTCCAGACGGGCACGCCCGTGCCCGTCTGTCCGCTTTCTATAATTCGCGGGTGGGTAAAAATATTAATGGTATTTTTTTAATGTTTATTTTTTATTTTAGTTTAAATTATATTTAAAATTAAAAAAAAGAATAAAATAAGTGTGCAAACCGCCATATAACGGTTATTAAATGAGAAGTTGGGATTTAAAATAAAAACTGAAAAGGGCATAATTGGAACAAAAATAGGCTACACCAAAATCAAGTTTTCCCTTTATATATGTTATAGATACCTGGTATGTAGTCCCGTTGTGACGGTAAATTAAGGAAAGCATTTAAGAAAGTTAGAATAACTGAGTAAGATTGTATAAATATGGAACACAGATATTGCCTAAAGAAGAAATGAGACAATTAGTTACCAATACATTTTTCTCTCAAATTTTGTTTGGCATCTTATGTCAGCGATTCCAAATGCAACCAAAGTAACATTGGATTTGGAGGCACATTTCATTTATCTAGTTCTCATTGTGGACAAAAATAATCTTCACTTTGGGGTTCCTATTTTATTTCCTAAAGCCTAAAACAATGCATAATTTTGAATAGTGAGATTTTGAACTCAACTGTGATTTATCAGTCATTTCTTTTTCCAATTTCCAAATACTTGAATTTAGTGAAAGGCTCTGAGACATTTAGAGGAATCGTATAGGAATCTGCTTAACTACTACCCAACCAACTCGCATGACATATATGCACATGAATAGAGTATATATGTGTATCCTATTCCAAGATAATAATTATTGTTTATTCCACTTCCTATGACATAATCTATCCAAATATAAAGGAGTTTAATAGTTAATACATTGATTATCATTTGCTTATTTCAAACATTCTCATTCTAATATTATTCAATAAAAACTCTAACTAATATCAGATACAAGCAAAAGTAACTAGCTGTTTCCCAATCGTAAGTGGCAGGCAGCATTGGCTGCAGCTGTTTAGATTGCTAGTTATTTGTGTTAAAATCTCATTTTCAAGCTGTCTTTTTGAACGACACATTTGCTTTTTTCCCATATCTGTAATCCTCTTTTGTGCCATATCCGTATTTTGTTCATCTTTACAAGTTAAAATGATTCCAACTTGTGTATTTCCATCTATACCAGTCTCACGAATATGTTGTCATCATTATCTGAGGTTCTGCATCATGTGTTTGCTATTGCATGACAAAGTTTTTCTAATGATGCCCATCTGAAGCTAATTTTGCCTTGTATGTTTGTTTCATATTTCATTGACATAATACTAGCGCAACCAGTTTATAAAGAAATGCCTTGCAGCGAAGGAATACATCATATTTCTTTTCTCACTTTTTAAGCATTTTCCGTTTTTAAGTTAATTTTTCAATGAATTATTAGCCAATAATATAAACTATGCGATGAATTACCATTTATATATTTTTTGTATTTAGTTTCTATTTACTACTTTCGCTGATAATTGAGATTATAATGTATATTGCACATATTTTTATGCATTGAAAACTTTTCATGTGTCTCAGTTTAGGGAAATTCCTAATCAGAGTCAACTGTTGAAATGAAATCTATGCAAAGTCTCGTATCTGGTGATTTTTTTTTATAAACTGTGTTTACTTGGTGCAATAATCTTAAATTGTTTATCCAATGGCCCAGCTGAAACTGTGGTATACAGAATCTATTATTACATTAATAAAACCGGAAATGGTCGTATGACTCTGAGGGAGCTTAGGCGTGGAAACATAATTGATGCAATGCAACATGCTGATGAAGAGGAAGACATCAACAAGGTTTTGAGGTAGATATACTATCATTTGTATTAACCTCACACATAATGACCCTGTCCTTTTCATCCAAAATGTATTATTATCAAAGTGCATTGATCGGTTTTACTTTACCTGTTAATGTCTGCAGGTACTTCTCTTATGAGCATTTTTATGTTATATACTGCAAGTTTTGGGAGCTGGATACAGATCATGATTTCTTGATAGACAAAGAGAATCTTATCAGATATGGTAACCATGCGCTTACCTATCGAATAGTTGACAGAATATTTTCTCAGGTTTGTGTGAATCACATGTTTCTTCTGTCTTGAGCCACATACCCTACACCCCTTCTATTTTTAAATACAAAAAGTGTTTGGTCCACTGTCCATCCGTTTTTTGTTTTTGATTTTATGTTTTATCATATTATTTATTTAAGATTCGGATTTTGACTTGCTTCAATAATATATCAGGTCCCAAGAAAGTTTACCAGTAAGGTTGAGGGAAAGATGGGATATGAAGACTTTGTTTACTTCATACTGTCAGAGGAGGACAAATCATCTGAACCAAGTCTTGAGTATTGGTATTCATTTCCTTCATTATTCATTTCATCTGTCAGTTTCTTTTTTCAAAAGTAGTTATCAGTTTCTTTTTTCAAAAGTAGTTATCAGTTTCTTTTTTCAAAAGTAGTTATCAGTCTAGTTGATGTGCAGTTGCAACGTCTAGTTGATGTGCAGTTGCAAATGCAAGGACAGTTTGATGTAAAATTATGCGTGTTTATATTTTTCTTTATAAGAAACATTCAGTGTTACATTAATCAGTACATTTAAAATTTATAAGCTTACCTCTCCTCCAGTGTTATCAAATTGCGGCGCCATGGCCACTATGGCGGATATACATGGCGGTTTTTGGGTTTGCCACAATGGTAAATATCGACCGATATTGCCGGTTTTTCCGCCATAATCCGCTATAACGGTGCCGCAAAGCATCCGGTATGGCGGGATTTTGGCTCTCCGCCGTGGACTGCCGTCCTCCATCGACAACACTGCTCTCCTCTGCAAATTTCTATCCCCTCTATTATTAGAGGGGAGCCAAAATATCAACAGGGATTTTACTTCCCTCCATTCCCCCCAACCAAACTCTTTGTAGGTGTTAAATAAAATGCTCCTCATTTTCACTTCCCTCTTCATTTTCAAAATTCACTACCAAGCTTCCAATATAATTGACTTTGTGGGTGCTTTGCTCCTAAGTTTTTTAAATCATCAATGTATAATCTGATTTGAACTTGTCTCAATTGTCTCCATTAGGTTCAAGTGCATAGATTTAGATGGAAACGGGATTCTGACAAGGAATGAACTGCAATTTTTTTATGAGGAGCAACTGCATCGGATGGAGTGCATGGCCCAAGAGCCTGTGCTTTTTGAGGATATATTATGTCAAATAATTGACATGATTGGACCTGAGGTTTGCCTCTTCAGCTTTGATTGGTTGTTCTATCGTATGGCATATTCCAAACGTACTTTACTTACATCGTTTCTGATATATTATATGACATTTTCCAATTTCAAATTGAAATGTTTTGTTCGGCAGGATGAGAGTTATGTAAATCTGCGTGACCTGAAAGGAAGTAAACTTTCAGGAAGTGTTTTCAACATTCTGTTCAATCTCAACAAGTTCATGGCCTTTGAAACCCGCGACCCATTTTTGATTCGTCAGGTGCATAAAAAATTTGCTAAGAATTATTTGGCATTATTAAGTAATGGTTGATCATCATTGGTGACTTTTGTGGTAATTGGTACACATGTCTTGTTTAAATAGGAACGTGAGAATCCAACATTGACCGAATGGGATCGATTTGCTCATAGAGAATATATTAGGCTTTCAATGGAAGAAGACGTAGAAGATGCCTCTAATGGAAGTGCAGAAGTTTGGGATGAATCACTAGAAGCTCCCTTTTGAAATAATTTAAGTAAGTGCTTTTGAAATGCGACTAATCTTGTGAGTATGATACAAGATCAGAAGTTCTATTTGTGTTGTACATCACACTTGAATACAGAAAGTTGTGTTCTTTGTTCACCATAGTTACCTCGATTAATCTTCAAAAATATTCAGTAATGTGACACCGTATAATATTCTTTTATATTGATCTATATATTTTAATACAGGGATGAAAAAAGATTAGTGCCCCAAAATCTATGGACTGGCCTTTGTTCAGATACTGGACACAGTATCAGCTTTTGAGTTGGATCATACCAGCTTTGCTTCTAATAGTGAGAAATTTCAAGCTTCATTATGGAATGTGTTATTGATGAGCAGACTCCAAGAATATTCAGATTTGCTGGTAGGGACATAAATTGATCATGGAAGTTTTGTTGCCTTGTACCGATCTCCATGCAAAGCGAGGAGTTTTGCTGAGAAATGATTTGGAAGAATGAGTTATAGACACCATTAAAAATATGTTACTATTATTTAGGGACATCTAAGTTGTTAAGGAACTTAATAAATAGCATGATTTTCTCACGTTTTGCTTCAATGATCAGATCTGAAATTCCTGCTGTCCAATATCTGTCAAAAAGTACACTTGTTTTTCACCTTTGCATTTGATTGTCTTTCAATGATATTTTTTGTTTTGCTAGTAATTGAAATATTTAGAGAATAATGATAGACAAATAAAATGTCACTTCTATTTTATTTAGAGAATAATGCTAGACAAATAAAATGTCACTTGTATTTTTTTGGACAAACAAATTAATCTTTCAAGATTTATGCAGGATTATTTGAACAACTTAGAGCATCTTCAATGTCATTGCCGCTTGACTTATACGGCATTAAGTTTAAACGTAGTTTAAAGGAACAAAAGTCTATTAAAAAAAAAAGAAAAAAAGAAAAGAAAAGATTAATAAGTCAGCATTTTAAACTAATTAAGAGGGGACTCTTCGAAAGTCAATTGATTGGCGTGGGTATTGCTGCACAGGGTTTGATCAGTTGCCCGGCATTTTCTTTTTAGTATAGTATTAATTTATTTTGTCAAAGTCTTCATTTATTTTTGACTAATTGGAAAAATCTGGTTTTAGCGCTAACATTTTGAGGTAGTTGGACGTTTTGGCAACTCCTTCTAGTCAAATTTCAACTTATATAAGTGCATGACCTTATTATACTCACATGTTAATTATGTTGCACAAGAAACCAAATTCAAAGCTTATTTTTAATACACTACTAGTAAAAATATTGTCAATAAATTATAATTATTTTATGAGCAATTTTTGAAGTATATATAATTGAAGTCAGACGTTTTTATTGATATATGATGTTTTTTAAATAAATATTTATACAATTTTTATGATTGATTGATAATGTAATTGTTTTTGAAAAAAAAATCAAATAATAAAACTTAAATTTTTTTTACCCCATCCTATGGGATAGGAAAACACCTTATGGAAAATTCAAATATCCCTTAGATTTCGAACATACATTTTCGGACGCACCTTGCACCTTGTTAAAATTAAAATGTTAACTAATCCGGAGATACATCTCTGAAATATTTTAATATACTATGAATCTCACTCTGAAAATCATTTTACATGTTTATTGTTCTGGAGATGCATCTCCGTTTAGGGTTTACAAAAATGCATTTTTGTACCATATCAGAATAGTGCATAATGTGTTTGTTTTATGGTTACACAAATGAAAGTGATGATTTATAAATGTTTAGAACTCTGTTATGTGATGAGATTTAAACCATACAATCGATATGCAAAAAATGACATATATAAATCCAGATGGTCCAAAAATGACATATAAATAAGGTGAAATGCACAATAAAGTAGAATGAAGTGAAAATAAAATGCAATCCATAATGAATCCAAAGTACAACTACTATATACTACTGCATATGTTGAACTACAGCTCATTTGACTCCTCGTTCTCCTCGGCATCCACTACCCCCTGTCCTCCAACACTGTCTTCGGTACATCAGTGCCTCTTGTGCCTCCGTTATAATGGCATCAAGGACATGTCTCACCTCAGACCCATCAGGGAAGATACCTCTGTCAATGCTTGCTTGCACAATCTCCATTATGCGACGACATCTAAGCAAGACATCATGAGCATGATCTTACTCTGCCTGCTCCTCATTTAGTATCTCCTGATGAGCTGGCCTCAATGATTCTTTTGGAGCAACCTGTACCATATACGGATGTGACACCCTGAAGAACCATCTGATGTACCCGTCGACATAGCTCAGTCGCTCTTAGCTATGGTACTTCATACCTCCTCCGATACTTTATGATTAAGATAATCATCAAACATGACATCCATCTCTCTATGTGTCATAGCAGAAGGAACAAAGATAACATGGTGTTTGGGAATAGTCTGAGTGTAACCGAACTGCCGCTGACGCGCTCTGGCAGATGAGGAAATGAGACGTGATCCGCAAGCCAACCATCCTGAGTATAACATTATATCGTCAAATAGTCGCGTTTCACGGTGATTGATATAGCTATTAAAGTGTATATCCTCGACAACCAAGAGGTCTATATACACTTTGAACGAATCTATCGCCTGGTTCCCTCTGAATGAGGCAAATGCAAAAGCATGTGACATATCCTCAATGTAAGTCGGTACACACGACCAACCGGAGATGCGTGGGAAGCGCTAGAGGACCCAAGTCTGAAAAGTGTTGGAACACACGAATAATCAGTAAGGGAGTTGCAAAAATATAATGAAAATGATACATAAACATTAAAAGGCCAATAAATATTACCGTCAATAGTGTGATGTTACCTGTGACCTACTTCGTCTTCCACCTATAACCTTATGATAACTTCGAGTACAAGTAGACCAAATAAGCAGCTCCTTAGTTGTACTTATGGATTTGATCGAAGTGTCGTAAGTAGACGACATCCATATAACTGGCACTCTTGTCCACAAAAATAGCAGTGCCATCCAAATATAGTAGGTATGCTCTTATAACATTCATTTTATGGAGCCCCACCTGCTGGTCATCGCATCTAGCCTGTTATGCTCTAACGATCTCATATGTGTATACCTTTTTCAAGAATTTAAACCTAGCATGAGCCCCTCTGGTTTTTTAAAACTCCCTCATGGCATCCTCTGGGCCAACTCCTAGATAGTCTACCATCATCTCGAGTGTCTGGTCTTTGTTAATCCTCCCATGAACTTCCCTGGTCGGAAGATGCAGTAAACACGACACATTGTCGAGTGTGATATACATCTCTCCATGCAGGAGATGAAATGACAAGTTCCCGAGTGCCATCTCCCCACGAATGCATTAAGCATCCTGTGATTGACCGTAGTATAACCGATCATGCACAAGTCCTTCATCCCAATTCGGGAAAAAGAAGCATGAAACCACTCCTCATTCGCATGAGGCAAGTCACTAACCTTCTGCCTATGGTTAATAAACTTAAGCGGATCACACTCTTGCAGAAAAATAAATCTATGTCAGAAACTTGTAATATAATAATAAACATAAATTAAAAAAAATGAATCCAACTAATTTTACCTCTCTGTCTCAGATATGTCTGGAAGTATGGTCTGGGTATAAAGGCAGTTGTGACAACTCTACAGGGCCTCCTTCAAATGTCTGAGGTGGAACTGGCTGAGCAGCCTTATCAGCCGGAGGTGACACTAGCTCAACAGCTTCATCAAGCAGAGGTGACACTGGCTCAAAAGCCTCATTAGGCGGAGGTGGCACTGGCTCAAAAGCCTCATCAGCATTAGGTACCTCTGGTACCTGAGGTGGCACTTGTAACGCCTCATACTGCTGTCAAAATTATCGACTGACCCCACAAACCAACACATGTTTTTTTCAGCATGTTTTGTCCTCACTCACACACTTTCTGGGAAACTTCCCAGAAGGCCACCCATCCAAATACTACTCCAAGTCAAGTGCGCTTAACTATAAAGTTCTTATTTGTTTGGCTACCGAAAAGAAGATGCATCTTGTTGGTATAATTAGTACCAATCAATCCTTATATGCATTCATTCAACCATGCAGTCTCAGCTCTGCACAACTTCAGTATCCCTCTCATTCCAATATGAATTTGGCGACCACTCTCTACCCTCTTTGGCCTCGAGGGTTACCTCCACTCTCCGCCGTCTTCGGCCACGGGTGTTACATGCCCACCAGCTTCTACTTGGTTCATCCTTAAACCAAATTGTACTGGAAGAGGTCTGGCTATGATACCATTTGTAACACCCCATACTATTTTCAGGATTACCGACTGCCCTACAAACCAACACGAGTCTTTTCAGCATATTTTGTCCTCACTCACACATTTTTTATGAAACTTTCCAAAAGGTCACTCATCCAAATAATAATCCAAGTCAAGCACACTTAACTATGGAGTTCTTATTTGTTATGCTACTAAAAAGAAGATGCATCTTGTTGGTATAATTAGTACTATTCAATCCTTATAAGCATTCATTCAACTATGCAACCTCATCCCTACTCAACCTCAGGAACCCTCTCTTTTCGATGTGAATTCGGCGACCATTCTCCTATCTCTTCGTCCTCGAGTGTTACATCCACTATCCGTCCTCTTTGGCCCCAAGTGTTACACTATTGGTACATGATGTACCACCGGTGACTCAGATACTTTTAATGCCAGAATAAGTGAAACTTGTCGCTTGTGGGAGGATGGAGGCGGTGATGCGTCAGTAGGTGAAACCCGTCCCTACGGGAAGAAGAAGATGGAGAAGCATGAGCCCCAGATTTAGATGCCTCCGCATGGCTGGAGTGAAAAGGAGCCTCCGAAACCTAACTTTTCTCCCTCCGCATTGATGCATGATGTGCAATCCTCCTGTGCCTCAGTCTGTCATCTCTATCACCCATAATGCCTAAGAGTAAACCAGACAATTAGTATAAGCAACCATACAAGCAAGAAAAGCAAAAAAAGTAGATTGGTAATTTACGGAGATGCATCATTGGTTACTGTGCAATCCAAACGTTGAAAAATTTCAGAGATGCATCTCCATAATTTTGTGCAACTTTTCAACTCTGTTATTGGCGGCAATTCAGACTACTAATCCCCAAAAATAATGGTTTGATTGTTATTTTCAACCAATTAACATGTTTTACGGTATGTATAAACTACCATTCATGCAATTTCTACTCATTTCTGACCTAAATCATCAATTTCTACTCATTTATACAAAAACTCAAAAAACTTTTCATAACATCAAAAACTTAATTTAGAGTTTACTTCAGTGTTGAATGATGTCTCTGATGTACTTGATGTTGATTAAAGAACCTTTGAGCTTGGTTGTTTGATGGAAGAACCTTTGAGAGAGTTTGAGAAAATTTTGTGTTTTTTAGAAATGAGGAATGAGAAGGGTTCTAGCGCGATTTAAACACCAATACCGTCCGGAAATGCATCTCCGAAATAATTTTGAAGATGCATCTCCGGAGTTTTTTTAATGTTAATTCAAAATTCTACTTACCCAAGGTGCGTTCGAAAATGCATCTCTGGAAACTAAGTGCATTTTTGTATTTTCACATGATGGCTTAGTAATATATAGGGTGCATTAAGAAATTCCCTAAAACTTCTCTATATTTTTTATTTTAAAAATAAATCTATTTTGGCAATTTGAAAATTAAGGTTTAAAACAAGCCTATTTAAACCATATAATCTTTTGGGTTGCTCTTTGCACCCTTATGTGTGCTTCAGACACACCTTTTAAAATCATTTCATCAGATCAAATTGACTAGGCACCTTATTATGTCAAAACTTAATGCGGATATCCATCTTCGTATACGAAAAAGTTAAGTCTGAATATGCATCTTCGTAAACGTCATTTATTCAAAAATTAGTGGGTGATATTATGCGTCATACCTTCCATCTTTCTCATTCTTCATTTTTTATAAAAAAAAATTCTCATGATTTCAAGCTTTTAAACTCTCACATCCATTCAAGCTTCTTTTCCTAGGAAAATTTTACCAATGGTATCCCTTTAGAGATTTATATAGGAGACCCATTGGACACCTCCTTACTTCATCTCTATACAGACCATGCTTCTAGGCATGTATAGGAAGGAGATGTATATTTATTTTCTTTTGTAATACATATATTTTCCACTAATTAAATCGACACTGATTGTGATATTTTCTTTTTATAGGAGCGTACGTGTTTGACATCGCTAAACCACAACAGGAAGATATTGGAGTTGGGGCAACACAATGCTAATTGATTTCAGGATGTTACTCGTTATTCTGGTCTTGCCGGTTTATGTCCATTTGCATACATGACCATAAACTATGGCATGCAAATGACTTTTGCAGAGAGATGGCATTTAGAGACATCATCTTTCAACCTTCTTATGAGCGAGATGACATCACCTTGGATGACGTCTCATGCCTTCTACATCTTCCCATAAGAGGAAAATTACTGGGCCACTGAATGATCGGTCGAGATGGCAGTCACTCATTTGGGGGCTAACCTAGCTAAAGCCTTAAAAGAGACAACATACATAAGAGGTTCTCATGTAAGATTTAGTTTTTTGAAAAAAGCTTTATAAAGACCATCTGTAGTGGGCTGAGGATGTTGAAGGTGATGCTTTGCAGGTTGACTACCATCAAACTTGCACATTGAGGTGTTACCTCTTGTTATTGGTTGACACTCATTCTTAGACACAGTTTACGACTGAAGAAAGCAATTAGATGTGACTGCTGAGGCAAAATTGCACCTAGTGTCGTGCCTAATGTGCTTGTAGTGATATATAATAAAAGCATCAGTGATAAACTTTAGAGCAATGACAATGTATGTACTTTTGAGCAGAACCAACTCCAAAATAAAGGAGGAATTGCTTTTAATCAATTTTTTGTTATCTTATTATTACATCAAGAAAGACTATATAGATTTTTTTTTTCTACCCTAGCCCATGGGATCTCCTGACACTTGTCTCAAGATCCTACAAGAATGGTAACTAACTCCCACTAAAAAACAACACATATTTTTACTATCAAAATGTATGAGTAATTCTCACATAGTCATTTTTCAATAATGATGGTTCTCTTCTTTCTCTTTGGGCCTAAGATTTTTACCATCACCTTCCTTAGCAAGCCCATTTCTCTCTCTTAGTCCGAATTAGATTACTAAATTATATTATACTATCTGATTTGATCTAGTAAATAAAATTTGTTAATCCAATTATAAAAATAGATGTGTGCACCGTTGCAACACTGATCTCACTCATACACTCCACTAAGAGTTACGTGTTTCCTAGGAAAGGCAAATATGAAAACAACACAACATCCATCTTTTTCTTCCGTACCTATTTTGGAATGTTAGGTTAAACGTACATGCAACGTGTTGGCTATAAAGTGATTGTCCTAGCCGTGTACCTTACATTGTCCGGCCAGTCATGAAGCACCAATAATTTAAGAAAAGGAAACGATCTTAATCTTTTTAAGGTGTACATTTCTTAATGCTTATATATCTGGATAACTTTTATTGCATATCCTTATCATCGTTTACTGGACCCCAACATCAATAGCTTTTGTTTTACTATGGATCCCACCATGTGTAAAAAGAACCTCTAATAAAGGATTGAGTGAAAATAATAATGGCATGGTGGTGATGGTGAGTAGGAGGAACGCTTAGCGAGTAGTGTACCCCACGAATCCTTAGTGTGTTTATTTGAAAGAAATTTTTGCATATAATTCTTTTTCCAAAGTTGAAATTTAATTTGTCGGAGAGAAATAAGATAAAGCTGAAATCCCATCATGATTATTATTCATATAAAATGAGAAGGCAGGTTGTCTTTTTGTAATCAGTTGTATGTGTAGGTGACTATAAAGTTTAGCTGAGTTACATTATCCAATTAAGTGATGGCATGTATTATAAATAAAATTTGTATGACAATAATTTAGAGTTTGGACGTGGCTCCCTTTACAAACATGTACTTGGATTGCCAAAGACTATTATTTTTGCGATTATTAACGGTGGCGGAACCATAAAAATTAAACTATAATTTATAAATTAAATATTCATATTTAATTGTAGAAAATTTATTTCATATCCCAACAATTATTTTCCTACACTTATAATTCATTTAATTTAGTTTATATTAAGAAAAAAAATAAAAATACAATTTACATTTCAGATGACTTTTGATAAGTTATCTGCAAAATTTAAAACAAAATAAGTTTATGCAACATAAAAAAATTATGGTCTAAAGTGATAAACCGTTGTCTAAAGTCAACACATCTCTTTTAAACCGTTGTCTAAAAATAACAAATCTGAAAATGAGTGGTGCGGAGAGCATAAAATTAAACAAGTTTAGGCAACAAAAGAAAAGAATTTTACAAACTACACAATTTTTAGCCATGATTTTAAATCGTTGCCTAAAGTCTAAAATTTTGAAAAAAAAAATTAAACCACGGGAACATTTTAATTAAGTTATCTGGTAAACAATTTAAAAATGATCGAAACATTTTAATTAAGTTATTCGGTGAGCAATTCAAACACCATTGAAACACTTTAATTAAGATATCATGTACACTAAAAATTAAAAATTTGACTACTTAAACTCTTTTATCAAGTGTTCTGGTACATTAAAAATAAAAAAATTTATTTACCAGAACTCTTTTGACAAGTGTTCCGATACATTAAAAATTAAAAATTTAGCTATCATAACTCTTTTGACAAATGTTTCGGTAAACTAATGCAGGGGTTAAAAAAATTTTAATTTCAAAAAATTTAATAATAAATATAAAGGGTATAATTGGAATATTTTAATAAATATTGGGGTATATAGATAATGGTAATGGTATAGGGTAAATTTTTCCTTATTGTATATAAAATATCTAAATTTCAATAAACACAAAGTTGAACATGGAATGATTAAAATATTTTATAATAATGCTCTACAGTTTTTGAGTAGGTTGAAATCATCAGTAATAGTCTCAGAATTAATATTTCCAACAATTTTTCTTTCAATGTTAACCGTCATGTTATCTCCTAAAAAATTAGCTTCTATTTTACTTCTTAATCTTGTCTAGATAATTTTCATTGTCGAGAAAGATTTTTTAGTAGTGGTTGTAGATACATGGATAATCATGACAAGGCGGAGCAATCTATCAATCAAATAATAAATTTCATTCTTTCTAGTTGCAACCAAAGATGAACATAAGTCTTGAATAGTTTATAAATTGTTCAAACTCTATGCTTGATGAGCTTCAATAATAAAATATCAAAGTTGAAATTGCAAATTAATCCTCGCTTGTTCATTGAAGTCCATAGGATGATATTTTTCAACTAGAGTGCGAATAGTATCAAAGTTAAAAGCCCTATAATTATCCTTATAAGCCAAAGCACAACATAGAGTTAACAAACCAATTGCTTTCTCACTAAATCTGTTATTCAACTCTTGTAATTGTTTGTCAATGGTATTGAAAAATATTTTAACTCTGAAATAAGGCTCAATGGTTACATATTTCTCTTCAAGACGAGATAATCCATATCTTATTGTTGAATGAACATCATCAAGATCAGGAATCTCAACATCATGTTTTTTTCACAAAAAGACTTCACACAAGTAAACAATTTATCGAAACCATCTTCTCTCAATTCTTGAATAAGAGTTTTTGTTGTACAAACCAAATTCATAACATTAACTACATCCTGAGATTGTTGTTGTAAGGTTTGACAAAGCATATTTATGACACCCGTAAATTCTTTCATCAGATGCAATGTGAATATAAAATCAAATGATTTCAAGTAATTGTATGCACTATCCACATCTCCACGTGAAGCATAATTTAATCATTCCTTTGCATTTTTTTAAACAATACAAGTTGCTTCATGCATATTTATCAAGCTAATAATAGAAGAAAAGTGTGATCCCAAACGAGTATCTCCAGGCCATCTCAAAGTACCAATTTGGTTTTCACCTTTACTAGTTACAATCTCACCAATCTCTAACAAATGTTAAATTTCATCTAATTAATAAGCTTTTAACTCATCATGGCGCTTTGTATAAAAATAAACAACATTCACAATAAGATTTAGCTTATCAAAGAATTGATGAATTGATTTAAATTCTCTTGATGCAGTAACCAGGTAAAGTTGCAACCGATGAGCAAAACAATGAACATAATATGAATAAGGACAATCCTTCATAAATAATGCTTATAAACCGTTCCATTCCCCTATCATATTTCTAGCACCATCATACCCTTGACCACGAATGTTAGAGACATCAAGGTTATGTAGAAAAAGTATATCACATACTTTTTGCTTAAGAGTTAAAGATGTAGTTTCACTAACATGTGCAAGGCCAAAATATATTTCCTGTATAAAACCATCTTTATATACAAATCTCAAAACAAGAGACATTTTCTCTTTTTTATATTCATCACAATCTTCATCTACAACTACACAAAATTTAGAATCGTCAATTTCTTCACGAATATGCTTTTTCACCCTACTTGAAAGAATGTGCAAGATCTCTTTTTGAATTTTATGTGAAGTATACTTGCTATTAAATGGAGCATTTTCCATCACAACTTTTGTAAGTTCACCATTGTAACGTGCCAAAAGTTTTATCAATTGAAGAAAGTTACCTTGGTTTAATGATTATTTACTTTCATCATGACCTCTAAAAGCACAAGCTTGAAAAGTTAACCAACAAACTGTGTCAATTGAAGTCTTGAGACGTAGTCGATTCTTCATAATTTCAATCAAACTTTGAGCTTGAATAATGTTCCTAATGTGTCCATCTTAATTCAATAAGTCTTGACAAGCTTTCATAGCATTTTTGTGTAGTGAACAAGGATCATTCCCCTTGTATTTCAGAAAGGCACAATGCTTTCCATTTCTGACTTTCATCCAATCTCTAAAACCTATAGAAATGAAGACATTCGAACCAGGACGTCAACTCATTCTTTTGCTAAAAATATAACATGGTAAGCAATCTCCTGAAGGTGAATATTCTAACTATGAAGGAAAAAGGCTAAACCAAACATGTTGAAATCTTCTTTGATGGTCTTCTTCACCAGGCAATGGATATTGCTCTAAATGCGTTTGATATAGATCCCATTTCAAATAAGCTCTTCATATTTCATCCATTTGATTTAATGGATATTCCCACATTGGAGGACGTTTTCCAGTATCACGTTCTAAATAATTCTCAATATCATTCGGGCAAACACTATTAATATTTTATTCAATTCTTGGATTCTTAAGAACTCTTTCAAGTTCATGCATAGAAGTTGAATTTTCGTTATCTCTTTCTTTCCTCTTGAAAAAAGAATCAGTTTTTCTACTCTTCATTATTTGTTCTGCAAAATCAATTGAAGAAATTAACAAAAAAAAGTACACTTTAATTGCGTATTGTTCAACTTCAACTAAAATTTCAGCACATCACAACACTACAAAATCCAAAAGTTCTTTAAATTCACAATACAACTTACAAAAGAGAAGCAATCTCAAAAATCCCTAAATATACAATTCAATATTACACAATATTCTTTAAATTAACACAATATTATTAATTTGATTGTATTATCAATATGTAAAATGGAAGAAAAAACCTAACGTTCTATTCTATGAGACATATACTATAGGCTGTAAATAAATAAATAAATGGAAGAAAAATCATTTACCCGAAACAATACATAGTTCAAAGAGTGGCAAGCGATGGCCGACAGTGGTGGACCGATGGTGCAACAGTGATTTGAGAGATAGAGAAATGCAGTGGAGTGACCGACGGTGGTGGACCTAACGTTTCTTTTTCTTTTTAAATACTAGAGCACTGTGAGTTGAAATGGGGAATGCTTAAGGTTATAGACTTATGGCATTTTTGTAATTTTCATTTTAAGTAGAAGGAATTTATGTATTTTCACTATATAAAAGAAAAAAATTGGAGTGACTGTGGCCCCCCTGTCCCTTAAGTGGTCCGCCCCTGGTTATTAATAATTATAAAAAATATACATTCACAACTCATAAATTTTAGATTTGAGAGGTGTTTAAGTTAAATGCATCAATTTTTATTAGATGCACATGTAAATAATATAATAAATAATAGATACACTTGTAAATATAAAATGAGTTAATTATATAATAAACACTGATTATATACAATTTATTGTATTAAAATAATTATTTAAATAAAAATTTAGTTGCACAAGTAATATTATTGAAAATGATTGAATTATTAATATAGGTGTATTGTAATATTCCATATACCCTTAAATGTTAAATTGGTTGTTAGTTGAGACCAACTGAGTTTCTATGTACTCTATCTTTTGTCAGTTGGAACAATTTGAGCTCCTATGTGATCTAAATGTTGTCAGTTGGGATCAATAGAGTAACCAGTGGACTCTGAAGAGATCAATCCTTATTAAAAGAGAAGAACCATTATTAATACGTACAAGAGGGGACATTTTGGTAATATTAATAATTTGTCAATTGGTACTGGAATACAAAATAACAATTGAGATATTTTCTATCACTATTTAATATTATATATTATACATTATATAGTATGTGTATATAATTGTGTGGTAGAGAATTAAAAGAAGAAGAAATGTATATGAATAAAAGAGAAAGAAATAAAGTCGATAAGGGAGGAAAAAAGTATCAGAAAAGAAGAAAAGGAAAGAAAACAAGAAAGAAAAAAAAAAGAAAAAAATGTGAGGAAAGAAGAAAGAGGAAGAGGAGAGAAAAGAGAAGGAAAAAGAAAGAAGAGGAAGAATTTGGAAAGAAGAAGAAGAAGCTTGGATCATCATCATCATTTCATCTCATTTTCTTCATCATCTTCATTATTCAAGAGGTGAGTTCCATAGATAGTTAGCTCTGGGAAAAAAAGTATGAAAATATTGCGAAGTTAGGGTTTATGTTATTAAAGTGATCATAAAACTTGAGTATGATGAATACTATGTTTATGTTGTTATTGTGTTTGATTCTATGTTGTTGTTGTTGTTGTTGTTATTTTTGTTGTTGTTGTTGTTGTTGTTGTTGTCTTGCTTCCATGGTTATTGTGTTCTTATGTGATATAATATTGTTGTTGTTCTTGTTCCTATTGTTGTTATTGTTGTTATCTTTGATTACATGTTGCCTTGTGTCATTGGATGCATGAAAATGATGATCGTTGGTATTTTTATCATCTATATGCCTCCAGGTACTATTCTGGTTTGCTACAGTTCGCTATGGTTCGTTAAGTGAAGTCAGGTCAGGGGAAGTCTGCTACTGACTTGTTTCCCTAAGAGTTTTCTCAACAAAGTATGTTCGCTGGAAGTTTGATGGACTTATCTAAGCGAACTTGACTGCATTGAAAAAATGTTTGATTCTTGTTTTACCCGTAACTCGAGAAGTGTAACTCAGAATTAGGCACAGTCGAAAGCGTTGGAAAGATATTTCAATACTTTAATTGATAGTGAGGTATAAACATGGTATTATGCCATTGAGTGATATGATATTGATGAATTGAAGTGAATGTAAATACCTTGTTTCTTGTTTCCGCCATAATTCAAGAATCGAGAATCGAATTGATATGAGACTTGAAGCATTAGAAAGATAATCCATTGGGATATTAAATGGTGATGAGAGACCATGAAATAAACAAGGGAACTTGGTAGAGGATATTAATGATTATATGCCTTAAGTGAACTACTTATGGTTGATTATGTTTGACTTGTTTGTGCATAATAACTTGAATGGCCTAAGAGAATGATGAGTGAGTTATGAAATGGATTTGCCTAGGGTTATTGTGACATGTTATGCTACTGTGTGTGTTTCATGTATAACATTATGATGTGAATGCATTGAATTGGAAAGTATATGTATGTTGTTATATGTTTGTATTGAATGAGCAATAATTGATTAAAACATGTCATAATAAGTGAGGTGAAACCTAGGTTTGTGACTATGTTAATGAACTAGAAAGACAACTTAGGTTATGAAAACGACTTATATGGCGATGCTTGGACGCAAAGGTACCTCGGTATGTACTGTAGACGAGTAGTCTCTAGAATTATAGCTTAGTCACAAACTAATATACTTTATATGGAACATGATTTGTTGTTATGAGAATTGGTGAATGTGATCACCTTGTGATTTTCGAATACAATCATTTTGTGTTTCTATCTAATCACGTAGTCATAAACAACCTCTTGATTGTGTCGTTCCAAGTTGCGATACTTATATAGAGTAAGAATTGGAATGCACGCACCGATACTTCATTTGACCTGGGTTAGAGTCTCTAATGCGTTAGATCCCAAAGTTGGGTGAGTCCCATATGGGTAAAAGGCTCGAAATGGTTTTGGAGTCTCATAGGGAGTGACGATTCTTGAAGTGGATGTTATCACTCAGAATCCAAAGTCCATGCATATGTCGAAGTATGATACAAGGATCCATGACCCGTGTCGATAATCCTATACGTAAAGTTGGCAGGGGAAAGGCACCTTGGTATGGTTTCCGATTAGTGATTGATTGAGTTGATGAACTCAAGAGACATGTTTCCATACAATGCAAAAATCCTCTAGTTGCTTAAGTATTTACCTTTTTGAAGACTTGAGTTAGGAAATCGATTAGAAACCCTACAGAGCCGAGTGAACCCATAAGATAGGGGAACTCACTGAGATTATTATCTCACTCCAATATTGTTATTATTTTTCAGGTATTATTTACAGTTTATATGCAAGAGGAGACGTCTATTGATGTTTCAAAGGATTATGACGATTGTGATCTTCTGCTGTGGACTGGTGTATAATGAAGATATTGTACATATTTCTTAGATTTTATTTTAGGCTTTATTGTATAACATGTGACATAGTTGTATTTAGTTTAGAAATGTGTATATAATGATGTCATCAAGCTCTTATGTTGTGTCAGTACCAAAAATTAACATTTGTATGATATTATTCTAGATATATATTAAACGGATTATTACATGTACTGAGATATAATCTTTATTTCCAAGAGAAAGACAACGACTCTAAATATCAACAAAAATATCTAAAAACAATGATTTCTATTTGAAGCATGTTGCCTTATATTTCACCATTTGATATTTGAATGAATAGATTTCTAAGAGAACACATCATCAATGGTCATGTAAAAATATTCATGAGAGTATAACTCAATATATTACCAAATAAGAAAATAAAATTTACACGATAATATATGTGAATGTCTACCTATTAAATATTATAAAAAACTTCTTTGAAGACAACATTAGTTATAGTAGTCATACTTTATTTATTCTTATCAATATTTTAAGACATTATTTAGTATTGACTCTGGAAATACACACATAAAGTTGCCAATGACTAAATATATCATTTGGTAAGTACAAATCCTTATAGTTTAATGATTGACCTTGAGACTTGTTAGTTGTCATTGCAAATAAAACAATATTTAAAAATTATATATATATATATATATATATATATATATATATATATATATATATATATTCTTAATATTTTTCTCAAAAATTATTTTAGTTTCAATGAAATGAATAGCATGTCTAGTCACAATGAGCCTTATAACATTGCATAAACATTCAAATTGATCCAAATTTTGCAACATTGCATAAACATTCAAATTGACCTAAATTCCGCAACAACATTATAGTTGTGTCAATTTTCAATTTGTTTGAATGGTTAGGTAAGTCATATGGTTTCAAACAATTTAAAAATTTAGGGGTTAAGTGCTCAAATGCATCAAAGTAAATAAACTCATATATGTCAATTGAATCACTACTTAGATTATTTTTTTCTCTTTTAAGAAAATTAATTTGTTAGTATAAACCATATATAGAACTACTAAATATTTACATATTGGAATATAAAAAGTCATTATGCGATGAAGTACATGAAATAAGCTTTGTGATATAATCATTTATATCATCTGCGACCTCATTGGTTGAAGTCAAGATTACCCTACTTTGAAGATAATTAGAACCTTTGTAGTTATTAATTAGATCATGATATATATTTCTAACAAAGGTTTCAATTAGTTCACTAAAATTTGAGATAAAAAATATTCTAGAATGGTAATGTCAACATAATTATCATTTGGCTCTGAAATTGTTTCATCACCAATCTTTAATATCCACTCGAGAAATATTCAGATATCTTCATTGGTGAATGTTGTTGAACCACATTGTAAGAGCATTTTATTTGTAAGCATTATGACTTTGCCATGATCCCAAAAATATTAAATATTTATTGTTGCATGTACAATATCAAATATAATTGGAAGAATTTGTCTGAAATCACTACCATACACAACTATTTTTCCTCTAATTAACTTCTTAGATAAAATTTGTTTTCATTCATAATATCTTTTAAAAAAATCAAGTTTTTTGAAGCAAAACTTGCGTGTCATATGAACTTCATCCCATAGAGTTAGATTTTTTACTTTCAGGAGCTCCACAAGTTCCTATTCTCTGTCTATGCTGCAAATTGAGGTTTCAATGGTAGGAACCAGAATATTAAATTTAGAATGAGATGTCATTTCTTCTAGTAACAATAAATTTGGGACAACAATTAAAAATAAAATCTATTTTTGAACGAAGTGCAGCAGACAACGTGTTCCACATATATTTTTTATCAGTTCTACCATAACCATATAGAAAAATAGACATCCTTGTTGGTTTCGAACCACTTGCATGATTTCATTAAATATATCTCTTTGTTCTTCTAAACCATAATATGGGTGTAGTATAATTAGTAAACATATATAAATTTTTTAATGTCTGGACAAATTAAAAACAACCATAATTTACGTGTAAGGGAGCAAAATAATTCTTGGTATAGGTGATTTTAAGAAATTGGAACATATTTTCTCTAGTATCTCTCCCTTTCCCTACGGTTATCATAAGTTAGATGTACCCCCAGAGACGGATTAAAAGCCATTGAAGGGATGCATATCAGATCCTTCATATGGCCACAAATTTTCTTTCTTCAGACCCAACTTCTTGAAAAGTTTCGAGTACATCACATCATAAGAGGTGCAACCTTCAATCAGTATTCCAAGACATCAAACTGGCCGAACGTGACTTTTATAACAAACAAAAAAATTTCATTATTGGTTCCCACAAAATTTTCACTATCTTGGAAATCGAGTATTGGCCTTTTCTAGCCCTTGGTAAAAATACCTCTGCCATTCTTGTTGATGGAAATTAGTTTTGCAATCTTATGTTTGATCGTTCCTTTGGTCAGTGCATTCGCCCCTCCTTGGTATTTTCGTCAATCTCAAGGCGAGTTTTGATGTACCACTTCAAACGTTTCCTTAAGGCTTCATCCCGAGGGATGACACCCCGACATAACCCAATTCTTTAAAAAAGGTGATTGACTGTTTCTTCCAGTAAAGTTCTTTTTGGGAAAAGTCACATTCTTTGTAGATATATGACCCTTTCCCCCGTTAAAAAGTGGCCTTGGTTCCTAAACTTATGAAATAAACTCATACGTTGGTATTCCGATTCAATATCTACGGCACAAACCTTCGCATGAGCCTCTTTGTTGAGAGGAGTCTCTAAAAAGAACCAATCTTTGAAATGTTCCACGCCATCTGAATACACTTCAAAGTAACAAGTAACTTGCGTTAGTGTAATTAAGCCTTGGCCCTATGCACGATTCGTTATGCTCCGTTGTACCTTGAAAAGATCAAAGAAGAGTGACAAAGATGATTTTCCTCCCCGATAGTTACACCAATATTAGAAGACTTTGATGAAGGCCCAACTCACATGGTTCAATTGTGAGGGGTTGATCATGAGATGGTTCAAAAATTTAACTTTGAGATCATTGAAAGGCAATTAGAGACCTAAAATCGAAAAGGTACACTTATAAAAAGGGATAACACATTCAGTATATTCACTGAAAATCTTATTGTCTTGTAAAGGAACCTGTACACCTAATTCAAAAGAAGGACTTACTTCAAGAAAAACCCTTTCGAGTTTACATTTGCAAGAAACGATAAAAATAGTTGCTGAAATGTTAGGGTCTACCTAAGAAACAAAAGTATCTTTCTTTACTTTTTGAGACATGATGGGAACCACTTCCATTAGTAAAAAATAATGGTATGTTGCGAGAATGCATATGACGAAAGAACAAGGGCAATGAACAACGAAATCGTATAACTATTTTAGGAAATCGTGAGATGTTTCATTGAAAGAAAGGAAATAAGTGCTATCAACGATCCAAATTTCCTTAAAATACACTCAATTACTCTATTTCTCGAAGTTCATCATGATAAAGCAAGAGAAAATACATCTAAATCATGTGTCACATTTAAGGCGCGAATCCCCTTTGACAGTGACGTCGCATTGCAACTTTTCACTACAGTCGAGCAAGGACTGACAGAAGAGGATAAATTTAGCAAAGCACTCACCCTACAGAGTATAGGCAAGGGTTTGTGGGTTAACTGTTCTGGGCCGGTCATAAGGCCAATTAATTGGGCCCATAGAGTAGAACGATCCACCGTGTCACATGTGGAGCATGTATGCTACCCTAATTAAAAATCAAGATGATCTCAATCTAAGATTAATCAGACAGATTTTTCCATATCACGCTAATAGACCAACAAGTAATTCAAATTCAAACTTCATTCATCTCGTTTTACTCTCATATTGACGTGGACACTGGAGTGTTAACCTTGGAGGTCAGTTCCTCTTCCACCGGACAAGAAGCTCAAGTCCACCATTACAATGCACATAAACCAATCACCGATCAATTCTAATTCATGTGCATAACAAAAGATAAGAGAACTTAATTGGTCATTGTTAGAGAAATGGTGGCGAATGATGCTAATAGATAAAAAAAGGGTTGTGGTTTTATTTTTTAAATGCAAAATATGGGATAAGGGATGGTAGAATATTAAGTGGGGGTGAGGAAGGCATCAGAGTGATGAAAGGATTTGCTTAATGTTAGAGACTGGATTGCTTTGAATCATAACAGATGGTTTGAAGATAATATTAGGAGAGTGGTTGAAAATGGGGGTGACATGTTGTTGTGGAAGGGTATATGGTTTTCAAGAGGTTCACTTTGTGGCAAATTTAAGAGATTTGTTGAGTTATCAGAAGAGAACAATATTTATGTTGGTTATGAATATGTTAAAATGGATTATTGACAGTGGTGGTTGGAGTTAACATATGGGTACTTTTTCGAATGGAGGACGAGAAAGTTGAGAAGCCTTGTGCTTTGTTAGATAATCTTGCTTTTGAGGCCAATTGTTTTAGATAAATAGGCATTAAATTTTAATCCCGAAAAAAGTTATTCAATCAAAAGAGTATGTAAACTATTGTAACACATACTCCAGTCCAATCGATTGGTGTTTAATTATTTAAATGGTTAATCGTCTCATGTATTCTTCATATTAAACATGCAGCCGATGAATTTGAAAATAAAGAAATATTAGGTTGTTTTAAACAAAGATGAGATCGATTAAGTATTTTCTATAAAATTAAAATTCTTGTTTAGAATGGTTAAAAAGTTAAGGAAACATATTTTCTCTATAATCATAATTTGTGGTGGTTTAATCCTATGACTTGATGTATTTTTTTTTTATATTTTATCTAGACATATCCTTGATGGTATGGTTGCCGCTAATGAAGTAATTGACTATGCAAAACGAAACAAATCAAGTTGCATGCTATTCAAGATTGATTTTGAAAAGGCTTTTGACTGTGTTGATTGGAACTTTTTGTAGCAAGTGCTTCAAGCTATGGCGTTTAGCTCATCTTGGATGCGTTGGATGTTGGGAGGAGTATTCTATAGTTATATGTCCATACTAATTAATGGCGGAACGACTCGTGATTTCAAGGTTCCTAGGGGCTTGCGACAAGGGGACCCTTTGTCCCCCTTCTTGTTCTCTTTAGTTGCGGAAGAACTTATATCTTTGGTCAGAAAGACTTCTTCGTTGGGCATTTTAAAGGGATTATGTTTCAACGATAACATTTCCGTTAACTTGCTGTAATTTGCCGACGATACTATTTTGGTTTGTGACGGTTCCTTGTCTAACCTTTGGAGTATCAAGGCAGTCCTTCGCAGTTTCGAATTGGTTTCTGGCCTGCAAATCAATTCCCACAAAAGCAAGTCATATAGAGTACATATGAATGGTTCCTTCATGGTGGCAGCTGCAAATTTTTTGGCTTGTAAGAAGGAAACCATCCCTTTCAAATTCCTTGGTCTCACTATTGGTGGAAACTACAGATGCATTTTGTTTTGGCAACTGGTAATCTCTTCCTTCAAGAAACGACTTTCGACTTAGAAAGGGAGATTGCTCTCTATTAGGGGCAGGGTTTCTCTAATCAACTCGGTATTGACGAACTTACCAATTCACTATTTATCCTTCTTCAAAGCACCGACTAAAATCATTTAACAAATTATCTCTATCCAAAGAAAGTTTCTTTGGTCCGGTTGTGTCGAATCCAATGGTATTTCTTGGATAAGCTGGAATTTTTGTTGTAAACCTAAAGAGTTTGGCGGTTTAGGCATCAAATGTAACACCCCGATTTATTTTATTGTTTTTCGTAATTAGAATTATGTGTTGTTGTGTATTTGTGTGTGTAGTTGTGTTTGGGGTTGCCCTTAGTATGGGGTAGTGACCTTAGAATTGTAGGGATTAAGACGCTGGGGGGCGTATGACTAATTAGGTAGAACTTGGTGGTGTGGTGAGAATGGTTATTTGGTTAATATTACTATTTTAAATTATTGAGGGATGTTATTATTATTCTTATTTAATTAGTAAAATACTACTAATAATAATAATATTGAAATAATAATAATAATATTAATAATAAAAGAATAATAGAAAATAGAAAAGGGAATTAGGGGAGAGAAACCATTCCGTACATGTTTTTGGAAAAAGGAGAAAGAGGAGAGCTAGGGCAAAAGGGAAGAGAAAAGCCATCGTTGAGGCCGATGTTTTTGTCCAAGAACTCTAAGGTAAAGGTGGGGTTCTTTAATCTCTAAGGGTTGCATACTATTTGTATGAGGTAAATAAACCTCTAGGATTATCCCTTGTGTATAGTTTGTGTTGATTTGGGGATTGGGGTTTTGTATGTCGGAGGTTATGATAAGAGGAAAAATGCATAAATTTATCGGTTGAATTGTGGCTTATGTATTTCAACTTGGTTGTATGTTAATCTGTGATTATATGTGTGTTTTTGGGGCTGTTTGGGAGTAGAATCGGAGAAGGGTTGGGGTTGAATCGTGCTGAAATCGCAACTGCAGAATTGCGGAATCGCGCACTTCGCTATGCGAATAAAAGTTCGATGGGCGAATGTTAACCCCAGATTCGCTAAAAGAATAAGGTAGCGAACGAAGGAAAAGAAGAGAAATTCTGGAATGTGTGGTGGGGAAGTTCACCCCAGGTTCGCTAGGCGAACTCCAGTTCGTTGAGCGAATGAGGAGCGAATGGGGAGGAGGAAAAGTGAGTCTCTGGTTTTTGTATGGGAGGAGTTGTTCGCTGGCAAGTTTGCTAGGTGAACTCCTAGCGAACGAGAGTTTGCTGAGCGAACTCGTAGCGAGCGTAATGGTGTTGTTTGCTGCTGTTACAAATAAAATTTTATTAAACTTCAAAATTTCATAACTTTTAATCCTTATGTCCGTTTCAGTCGCCGTTCGAATCGTTGGAAAGTTGGTTCCGTATACTTTTTAATAAAATTAATGTCAATACCAGAATTCCATTTATTCACTGTAATAGTCAGGTTTTCGTGCATGTGTTAGGTGTTGTACGTTGAAATGATGAAATTGGTTGTGTGAATGCGCGTTGTAGCTGTGGATTGTATTCGTTGCATGTTTTGGCAGGTATATGTTGCATGTTGGATAGTTGTGGTGTGATGTATTGGTGTATTATTTAATCATATATATTTTGTTGTTGTTGTATGTTGTCGTTGTATGCATGCCATGTAGCATAAGTAGTGTGATGAGTCGTGTGCCCATGTGGGGTGTGAGCGTCTCATCCGGATTCTTTGAGAGAGAATCGTGTTGATGTTGCCGTTGTTGTTGAGGTGATCGTGTGCCCATGTGGGGTGTGAGCGATCGCAGTTGTCGTGTGCCCATGTGGGGTGTGAGCGACTTATATGGAAATTCTGACAGGATTTATGATCATGAAAAAGGGATCGAATTGATACCACATGCATTAAGTCAAGTCGTGGGTCTCATTGCATTGCATTGTGTTGTGTTGTAGAATATATGATTGTCTGCTTGTGTGGGAAATTATATTTATGTTGATGCTGTGATGATAGGGTGAACTGTATATGGATTATGTTCTTTCGTACTTATCTTACGCATTTCTTATGTTGATTTGAGAATCTCACCCCTTTTGTTTGAATGTTACCTCTATGTGGGCAACGTGCAGATAATCAAGATTAGTGCGGAGTTGGAGTTAGTGAAGACGGAGTCTTCTCTTTTATTTTGTTGTGTCGGCGTCTGCTCTGATGTGTAACACTGGGGATTCAGAATGCTTGTCGTTATTTGTTTTATTATTTGTTGCCACTCTATTAATTTGATGATGATTGTATGGTATTAAACCTGTTATATTTTCGTTGAATTTTAGCTGCCGTGGTGTAGATTAATTAAGTATGTTTTATTTGTGATATTTATGTGTTACATATCGTATTCGTGAGCAGGTGTTTGTTGAATGTAGCATCCTAAATGGTTGTATGTTTTATTTTACTCTGAAATTCTATTATTAATTGTCTCGGGGGTTTAGGGTGTTATATAGTGGTATCAGAGCAGGTAGGTCTGTCCGGCCAAGTTGTAGAGTCGTTGTCGCGTGACAGTTGATTATTGTCGATGTCGTTTCCTTAACCATTGTGTTCTGTTATTGGTGTGTACCAGATTTAGAATGGCTGGAAGGAACGATGCTACTATTGCTGCTGCTTTGCAGGCTGTTGCTCAGGTAGTACAGAACCCGCCTCATGCCAGTGAGAACGATGAGTTTCGGAAGAATAGGCCACCTACCTTTAAGGGAAGATATGATCCGGATGAGGCACAGGCTTGGCTCAAGGAGATCGAGAGAATATTTTGGGTTATGGAATGTCCTGAAGCACAGAAGGTGCGGTTAGGTACTCACATGCTGGCTGAGGAGGCTGATGATTGATGGGTTAGAACTCGTCAACTGTTGGGAACAACAGGAGAGGAAATCACTTGGGCTGTGTTCAGTAGGGAGTTCTTGAGGAAATATTTTCCTGAAGATGTCAGAGGAAAGAAAGAGATCGAGTTTCTAGAACTGAAGCAGGGTAACATGACGGTTACGGAGTATGCTGCCAAATTCTCAGATTTGGCTAAGTTTTACCCTCACTACAATGCGGCAACTGCTGAGTTCTCAAAGTGTGTCAAGTTTGAGAATGGATTGAGGCCTGAGATCAAACAGGCAATTGGTTATCAGTGGATTAGAAGATTTCCAGATTTGGTGGATTGTTGTAGGATCTTTGAAGAAGATAGTAAGGCTCGATCGGCTCACTATAAAGGGTTGGCCGAGAGGAGGGGAAAACAACCGATGAGCCGTGGGAAGCCTTATGCAGCTCCAGATGAGAAAGGTAAACAGAAACACGATGATGGCAAGAAGCCAAGTGGGGGAGGTGCCCCTGCTCCTCTTAAGTATTACAGGTATGGTGAGCTAGGTCATCGTGTCCGCGAGTGCACGAGCGATGTGAAGAAATGCTTCAAGTGTTGACAGGCAGGACATTTGATTGTTGACTGCAAAGTTAATGTGGTGACTTGTTACAACTGTGGAGAACAGAGCCATATTAGTACTCGTTGCCAGAAACCAAAGCAAGCTTCGACTATAGGAAAGGTATTCGCTCTGACAGGGACTCACACTTCCAGTGACGACAAACTGATCAGAGGTACATGTTATATTAATAATACACATTTGATTGCTATTATTGATACTGGTGCTACTTACTCTTTTATTGCTGCTGATTGTGTGAGAAGGCTAGGCCTTGTTGTTTCTCCTATGAAGGGAGAGATTGGTTGTCGAAACTCCTGCAAAGGGATTAGTGACCACTTCCCTAGTCTGTTTGAATTGTCCACTATTAATCTTTGATAAGGACTTTGGTGTGGATCTAATTTGCTTACCGTTGGGAGGTCTCAATGTGATATTGGGTATGAACTAGTTGGAGTTCAATCATGTTCATATTAACTGTTTCAACAAGTCGGTGCGATTTTTTGCTCCTGAAGGAGGGGAAGAATATGATTTTCTATCTGCTAGAGAGTTGAGAAAGCTCTTGGAAGAAGAAGCTCAAGTGCTTGCATTGTTTGAATCTTTGTCAGTGGAGAGTGAGTCGGTGATTAATGAATTGCAAGTAGTGCGTGAATTCCCAGAAGTGTTTCCGGATGATATTATTGATGTACCGCCAGAGAGAGAAGTGGATTTTGCTATTGATCTTGTCCCTGGTACCAGACCTATTTCTATGGCACCATACAGGATGTCGGCATCAGAATTAGCAGAGCTGAAGAAGCAACTGGAAGAGTTGTTAGAAAAGAAATTTGTGAGACCAAGTGTATCGCCTTGGGGAGCTCCAGTGTTGTTGGTGAAGAAAAAGGATGGCAGTATGAGGTTATGTATCGACTACAGACAACTGAATAAAGTGACGATTAAGAACATGTATCCATTCCAAGAATAGATGACTTGATGGATCAGTTAGTCGGTGCCCGTGTGTTTAGCAAGATTGACTTAAGGTCGGGTTATCATCAGATACAGGTAAAGGATGAAGATATTCAGAAGACGACCTTCAGAACTTGATATGGACATTATGAGTATGTGGTGATACCGTTCAGAGTTACTAATGCACCTAGTGTATTCATGGAGTATATGAATCGAATTTTTCATGCTTACTTGGACCAATTTATGGTTGTCTTTATTAAAGACATTCTAATATATTCTAAGTCAGAAGAGGAACATGCTGAGCATTTGCGGATCGTGCTGCAAGTGTTAAAAGAAAAGAAGCTCTATGCTAAGTTGTCTAAGTGTGAATTCTCGTTGAGAGAGGTAAGTTTTCTTGGGCATGTTATTTCAGGTGATGGTATTGCTGTGGATCCATCCAAAGTGGATGCAGTTCTACAGTGGGGGCTCCAAAGTCGGTAACTGAGATTAGAAGTTTTTTGGGCTTGGCGGGTTATTACCGTAGGTTTATTGAAGGCTTTTCGAAGTTGGCACTTCCGTTAAATCAGTTGAAGTGCAAGGGTAAAGTGTTTGTGTGGTATGTCCACTGTGAGAAGAGTTTCGTCGAGCTGAAGAAGAGATTGACTACAACTCCAATTTTAATTTTACCCGAACCGAATGAACCGTTTGTGGTGTATTGCGATGCTTCCTTGATGGGTTTAGGAGGTGTGTTAATGCAGGATGGTAAGGTTGTGGCTTATGCTTCACGATAGTTAAGGATCCACGAGAGGAATTATCCAACTCATGAATTAGAATTAGCTGTGGTAGTATTCGTATTGAAGATTTGGAGGCACTATCTTTATGGTTCCAAATTTGAAGTGTATAGCGATCATAAGAGCTTAAGGTATCTGTTTGATCAGAAGGAATTGAATATGAGACAGAGAAGGTGGTTGGAATTCTTAAGGGATTATGATTTTGGCTTGAACTATCATCCCGATAAAGCTAATGTCGTGGTTGATGCATTGAGTCGGAAGACGTTGCATATGTCTGCTATGATGGTTAAAGAATTGGAATTGATTGAACAGTTCAGAGATATGAGTCTAGTTTGCGAGCAGACCCTGCATAGTATGATGTTGGGCATGCTGAAGGTCAACAATGAATTTCTTAATAGTATCCGAGAAGGTCAGAAGTTGGATGTGAAACTGGTGGAGTTGATGATTGGAAATGAACAGGCGGAAGGTAACGAATTCAGAGTGGATGAACAAGGTGTGTTGAGATTCCGTGGTAAGATTTGTATTCCTGATGATCCTGAGTTGAAAAGAATGATTCTAGAAGAAAGTCACAGGAGTAGTTTGAGTGTCCATCCAGGAGCTACGAAGATGTATCAAGACTTGAAGAAGATATTTTGGTAGCCTGGATTGAAACGTGATGTGGCGAAGTTTGTGTATGCTTGTTTGACTTGTCAGAAGTCGAAGGTGGAACATCAGAAACCTGCTGGTTTGATGCAACCGTTAGATATTCCAGAATGGAAGTGAGACAACATTTCGATGGATTTTGTGACCGGGTTGCCTAATACGCCGAGGGGACATGATTCCATTTGGGTAGTGGTGGATATACTGCCGAAATTGGCAAATTTCATTTCGATCAATATCAGTTTTCCTTTGCAGAGGCTGGTAGAGATTTATATTCAAGTGGTTGTGAAGTTGCATGGAGTTCTGTTGAGTATTGTGTCGGATAGAGATCCAAGGTTCACTTCCAGATTTTGGGGGAGTTTACAAGAAGCCTTAGGATTGAAACTGAGGTTGAGTACAACTTATCACCTGCAGACGGATGGGCAGACAGAGAGGACTATATAATCCTTGGAAGATTTGTTGAGGGCTTGTGTTCTTAATCAGGGTGGTGCTTGGGATAGCCATTTACCGTTGATTGAGTTCACTTATAATAATTGTTATCATTCCAGTATTAGAATGGCACCTTTTGAAGCTTTGTATGGTCGGAGGTGTCAGACACCTTTTTGTTGGAATGAATCTGGTGAGAGTGTAGTACTTGGACCTGAGATTGTTCAGCAGACTACTGAAAAGGTGAAGCTGATTCGGGAGGAGATGAAAGCTTCGCAGAGTAGGTAGAAGAGCTACCATGATAAAAGGAGGAAAGATCTTGAGTTTCAAGAAGGAGACCATGTGTTTTTGAGAGTCACTCCGGTGACCGGTGTTGGACGTGCGCTGAAGTCGAAGAAGCTTACTCCCCGGTTTATTGGTCCATATCAGATTTCTGCAAGAGTTAGACCTGTTGCCTACAGAGTGGCGTTGCCACCTAATTTATAGAATTTGCATGATGTGTTCCATGTGTCAGAGCTTCGGAAGTATGTTCCGGATCCGTCGCATGTGATTCCGATGGATAATGTGGAAGTAAGGGATAACCTTACGGTTGAGGCCTTACCAATATGGATTGAAGACCGCGAGGTAACGTAATTGAGGGGGTAAAGAGATCACCCTTGTGAAGGTAGTGTGGGGAGGCGCTGCCGGTGGAAATATGACTTGGGAGTTAGAAAGCAGGATGCGAGAGTCGTATCTGGAGTTATTCGTATGAGGTAAATTTTCGAGGACGAAAATATTCTAAGTGGGGGAGAGTTGTAACACCCCGATTTATTTTATTGTTTTCCGTAATTGGAATTATGTATTGTTGTGTATTTGTGTGTGTAGTTGTGTTTGGGGTTGCCCTTAGTATGGGGTAGTGACCTTAGAATTGTAGGGATTAAGACGTTGGGGGGTGTATGACCAATTAGGTAGAACTTGGTGGTGTGGTGAGAATGGTTATTTGGTTAATATTACAATTTTAAATTATTGAGGGATGTTATTATTATTATTTAATTAGTAAAATACTAATAATAATATTGAAATAATAATAATAATATTAATAATAAAAGAATAATAGAAAATAGGAAAGGGAATTAGGGGAGAGAAACCCTTCAGTACGTGTTTTTGTAAAAAGGAGAAAGAGGAGAGTTAGGGAAAAAGGGAAGAGAAAAACCATCGTTGAGGCTGAGGTTTTTGTCCAAGAACTCTAAGGTAAGGGTGGGGTTCTTTAATCTCTAAGGGTTGCATAATATTTGTATAAGGGTAGATAAACCTCTAGGATTATCCCTTGTGTATGGTTTGTGTTAATTTGGGGATTGGGGTTTTGTATGTCGGAGGTTATGATAAGAGGAAAAATGCATAAATTTATCGGTTGAATTGTGGCTTATGTATTTCGACTTGGTTGTATGTTAATCTGTGATTATATGTGTGTTTTTGGGGCTGTTTGGGAGTAGAATCGAAGAAGGGTTGGGGTTGAATCGTGCTGAATGCACAACTGCAGAATTGCAGAATTGCGCATTTCGCAATGCGAATAAAAGTTCGCTGGGCGAATGTTCGCCTCAGATTCGCTAAGCGAATAAGGTAGCGAACGAATGGAAAGAAAAGAAATTCTGGAATGTGTGGTGGGGAAGTTCCCCCCAGGTTCGCTAGGCGAACTTCTGGCGAACTCCAGTTTGTTGTGCGAATGAGGAGCGAATGAGGAGAAGAAAAACGAGTCTCTGGTTTTTGTATGGGAGGAGTTGTTCGTTGGCAAGTTCGCTAGGCGAACTCCTAGCGAACGAGAGTTCGCTGAGCGAACTCGTAGCGAGTGTGACAGTGTTGTTTGCTGCTGTTACGGACATAATTTTATTAAACTTCAAAAATTCATAACTTTTAATCTGTATGTCCGTTTCAGTCACTGTTCGAATCGTTGGAAACCTGGTTCCATATACTTTTTGATAAAATTAATTTCAATACCAGAATTCTAACTATTCGCTGCAGTAGTCGGGTTTTGGTGCATGTGTTAGGTGTTGTACATTGAAATGGTGAAATTGGTTATGTGAATGCGCGTTGTAGCTATGGATTATATTCGTTGCATGTTTTGGCAGGTATATGCTGTATGTTGGATAGTTTTGGTGTGATGTATTGGCGTATTATTTAGTCATATGCATTTTGTTGTTGTTGTTGTTGTATGTTGTCGTTGTATGCATGCCATGTTGCATAAGTAGTGTGATGAGTCGTGTGCCCATGTGTGGTGTGAACGTCTCATCCGGATTCTTTGAGAGCGAATCGTGTTGATGTTGCTGTTGTTGTTGAGGTGATCGTGTGCCCATGTGGGGTGTGAGCGATCACGGTTGTCGTGTGCCCATGTGGGGTGTGAGCGACTTATATGGAAATTTTGACGGGAATTATGATCATGAAAAAGGGATCAAATTGGTACCACATGCATTGAGTCAAGTCGTGGGTCTCATTGCATTGCATTGTGTTGTGTTGTAGCGCATATGATTGTCTGCTTGTGTGGGAAATTGTATTTGTGCTAATGTTGTGATGATAGGGTGAACTGTATATGGATTATGTTCTTTCGTACTTATCTTATGCATTTCTTATATTGATTTGAGAATCTCACCCCTTCTGTTTGAATGTTACCTCTATGTGGGTAATTTGCAGATAATCAAGATTAGTGCGGAGTTGGAGTTAGTGAAGACAAAGTCTTCTCTTTTATTTCGCTATGTCGGCGTCTGCTCTGATGTGTAACACTGGGGATTCGGAACGTTTGTCGTTATTTGTTTTATTATTTGTTGCCACTCTATTTTTTTGATGATGATTGTGTGGTATTAAACCTGTTATATTTTCATTGAATTTCCGCTGCCGTGGTGAAGATTAATTAAGTATGTTTTATTTATGATATTTATGTGTTACATATCGTATTCATGAGCAGGTGTTTGTTGAATGTAGCATCCTAAATGATTGTATGTTTTATTTTACTCTGATATTCTATTATTAATTGTCTCGGGGGTTTAGGGTGTTACATCAAACATGTTGGGCTTTTCAATAAAGCACTTCTATCCAAATGGCTATGGAGATGCATTAACGATCACAATGCTTTTTGGCGTGGAATTTTGCAAGCTCGCTATGGTAACATCCGCCATATTATTTTACTCAATGATGTTACGAGAAATTCGCGTCTTGAATCCTTATGGTGGAAAGTCTTGTTGCTCATTGCTTACCCATTAAAAATTGGTGGTTTTTTTCGTAACTTACACTGCAGGTTGGGAGACAAAAGCCATACCTCTTTTTGGTCTTCGATTTGTCTCGGCATCAACCAACTGCTGTGGATTTTTCCTGGTTTATTTGCTGCTGGTGCCAACAAACTCGCCTCGGTTGCGGACATTGAAAGGTGGTCTGGAGCTAATTGGACCTGGAACCTTGGTGACACGTTTGGTGCGATATCTGATGTGGAAATTGTATTGAATTTTGAACTTGCAGATCTTATGTCTCTACTGTCCGAAACTAAACCAGCTGCGGGTGTTGTTGATGATTTCGTCTGACCCTAAACACATGACAAACGCTTTTCGGTGCTTTTGTTTTACAACTCCCTGCAGAAAGTCTCTGGTCTATCTATTTTGGAAGAAAAACTCGGGTTATCCCTCTCATTATTATGGCAAGCTATCATTCATTTGAAGGTAAAAATATTTGGATGGAGAGTTTTGTTGGATAGACTAGCTACTCGTTCAAACCTCGCTTATAGAAATATCATTTCAAACCATCATGAATTAGTTTGTGTGTTCTGCTTTCACGCCATTGAAGACTCTCAGCAATTATTCTTTTCCTGCCCGTGAATCAAGCTTATTTGGGAGAGAATTGGATCTTGGTTGGGGATTGTTTGTTCCGCTGAGGCAAATTGCGTTGAGTATCTTCTAGCTTGGTTCCTCCGTTTGTCGTCTTCTTGTTCAAACACGTTTGCTTGCTCGTTTTGGTTCATAACTTGTTGGTGCATTTGGTGGATGCATAATCAAATCATTTTCAACGATGCGGTCGCGGATCCGGTTGCCTTATTCGATAAAATAACTCTCTTTTCATGGCGTTGGTTGGCTTTTGGTTACAAAATTAACAGTAAATATTCTTTTTATGATTGGTTAAAATGCTCGCTAGATTTCTTGTAATCTTATTTTCTATGCATTTTGTTGGATCACCTTTGTGTACTTTTGAATTTTGGCACACCTAATGCCTCATTTATGGATTGCCCTTGCTTATAAAAAAAATTGGTATTCTCTTGATAAGTTTTTGTATTGTGAATTATCATTTTTTTTTAATTAATTTTGTGTTTAAGCTGTCTTTATTAACTTATTTGACATTAAAAAATAAAATAAACAAGTTTCTAAAAAAAATAATATTTTTTTAATAGGTAAAAACCGGACGATAAATTTAGGGAAGAAGAAACGAAACTTTTCAATTTAATGGCTAAATAGAATATCAGGATGGAAACAAATAGTTTAATTATTTAGTCAAAATATTGTTAATTCGGGTGAATTTTGAAGAAAGAAAATACTGTTAATATAAGTTGACTGACTTGGAAATTTCTTTGCTGTGATGTTGGGTTTGAAAGTGTTTATCTTGGTCATTAAGATTTTTTTAGCACTGATAGGGTTAGCTTTTTAAGATTAAAGTAAGGGTGCAATTGTTTTAGCTAGATGCTTTAAAAATGATTTTTGATATCACAGGGAATAATTATTTTTAGACTCTTTAAAAAAAAGTATAAATCACAATTAAAAAATATTTAAATTGAAAACTATACATATTAAAATAATTTTTTATTAATATAGTTGAATAGCATAGATACTATAAATTATATTTTTCTATTTCATATTAAAAATAACTTTTGCAAAAGCAAATTCAAAAACTATTTTTTAATATATTTTTTATTTTATTTTTGAGAATAGAACACATAAGCATCATTGAAACACTAAATTTTTTTATTCTTTTAAAAAACAAAGATTCCTAAAATTAATTATCGAGTATAATAATTTAGTATTTATTTTTAAGATAGGCTAAAATAGTCAAGTTATTTTACATTGAATATATTATAATTTTATTAAAAAATATTTTCAATAATATTTTCATAAATTATACTAATATAACTGAAAATAAACCTTAAAAGAATCTACAAAATATATATATATATATATATATATATATATATATATATATATATATATATATATATATATGAAACATATCATATAAGAATGCCATTTTTATTTGAGGACATGAGAATGAATTTGAACCATTTGATTTTAAAATGAATGGTGGAAATTATGTGTCAGTTTTTTTTCTCTCTCCTCCACCATTTATTTTATTAATGGAGGAGAGAGAAAAACAAAAACCACACATAATCTCCACAATTTATTTTAAAATCTAATGATTCAGATTCATTGTCATGTTCTCACATAAAAATGACAATCTCAAAGAATATGAAATATATATATATATATATATATATATATATATATATATATAGGGCACATCAAGTGAAAGTGATTTTAAAATGAGAGATGAGAGGAATAAACAACAACCATTAGATCAGATTATCAAGAGAGAGTGAAATTAATAGTTACATTAATGAATAAGTTTAATCATTATTGTTTGATTGATCTAATATATATATATATATATATATATATATATATATATATATATATATATATATATATATATATATATATATATATATATATAAGTTATGCTAATGCACACCCATGTAGGTGTGCATTAGCAACATACACCATAGTATATTTTTGTGTGGGCCCCATTAATTTTGGGTGGGTCCCACATTAAAAAGATGAAGAAAATAAAATAAAAAGAAAATAGATGTAGTGTATTTTTGTGTGGAGCCCACCAATTTTGGGTGTATGTTAGCATTTTCATATATATATATATATATGAAAAATGCTAATATACACCCAAAATTGGTGGGCCCCACACAAAAATACACTACATCTATTTTATTTTTATTTTTGTTCTTCATCTTTTTAATGTGAGTTCCACCCAAAATTGGTGGGCCCCACACAAAAATACACTAAGGTATATATTGCTAATGCACATCTACATGATATATATATATATATATATATATATATATATATATATATATATATATATATATATATATATATATATATATATATATATATATTCATCATTCCCGATCCCCTCACACTCTTTATCTTTTTAAAATATATTTTAAACTAACTCTATTTATCTAACAATTTTTTTAAATATTTGTTAGATTTCTATATTTATCTAACAATTTTTTTTAATATTTGTTAGATTCCTATTTTAAAACTACTTATTTACTAAATAATCATATTTCATAAAATATGTTCCAAACATTTAAATTAATTATATTTTTTCTAAAAATATATTTTAAACTTTTTATATTTCTTACCTAATTAGTAAAAATTGGCTAAATAAATTGAATTTTTCAAAAATATATATTAGACGTTATTAGAGGTGTGTGAGGTAACTAAATATGTATATGTTAATTGAGTTAAATGAATGTAAATTATTGATTTAAAATTTAACATCTCATGATATCATTTATTTATATTTATAATTTTAATCTTCTTATTTGATCTTATTTACATAATTAATTCATCTCTTTCAAATTCAAATAGTATTGATTTTCTTCTTATATTATTCGCATTGAAAAATAGATCCACTCAATTTTAATGTTGTGTAATTTATAAATTTTATCAAGTTTTTATATATTTTAAATGACACTCAAGTTTTATTTTTTATTTTTAAATTTTCATAAAAACTCTTATATGATGATATTTAAGTTTTAAGCTAAAATACAGTTTTGATCCTCCTGTTTTTCAAAATTCACAGTTTTGGTCCCCCTGTTTTTTTTTTTAACAGTTTTAGTCCTCCACCCCTCACTGTTCATGTACGGACAAGTTACTGTTCATCACTTTTTTTGGGCCAAAATTAGGGTGGGGGACCAAAACTGTTAAAAAAAAAACAGGGAGACAAAAGCTGTGAATTTTGAAAAATAGGGGGACCAAAACTGTATTTTAGCCAAAGTTTTATAAGTGACATGTTAGTAAAAAATGATGACATCATTAATTTTAAATAAAACTATTAGACTTTAAAATAGAAGAATTAGTTTTGTGAATTATTTAAAATAAAAATATTAAGATTGTGATTAATTTTTTTTTTTATAAATTACTCATTCTTTAGAAATTTAAAGAAACATACTTAAATTAAAAATCAAGTTGAAAACTGCATATAAAAATACTTTCTATATATATTTTTTTGATAATTACCTACACACAAATATCATTAGAACACCAAAAATATTTTAAAATTTTACAAAACAAACCGGTACTAAAATTTATTATCATACAAAATAATTTAGTATGTACTTTCACTATGTTTTATGGAAAAGAAAAACTTATTTATTTTTATGTTTTTATAATATGGATTTAAATTATATAGGTTGATAATAAAAATATTTTACATTATTAGTTGATCATATTCTTCAAAACTTTCAAAATATTTAACTATACTTTAACCAGATTTAAAGTACTATATTTATATTAAACCTTTCCAATATTATATTTAAAAAAAAAAATCACTTCTAGAACATTTCCATATGTTTATTATGGTTTTTTATATAAAAATAAGAGTTTAAGTATGTTCTGATAAAAATAATTTTGGTAAATATTTAAGAAAACGATTTTCATAATGGTCCACAACTACAAAACGAAATAGCTAAGACTTTTTTTAATATTAAGAATAATAATTTATTGAATAATAAATTTATTATATACAATTTTTTATACATAGAAGGACATATATACATTTTTATAGAAATAATTTAGTTTAAAGTAATTCATATTCTATTTTTTTATACCGTGTAAATTTTTATTTGTTTATTTGTTACTACTTCTATTCCTAACTATAAAACTATGTTGATAAAAATACAGGAATTAAAAAAATTAGTTAAAATATTAAATGTATTGACTATTTTGTATAATATTACAGATTTAATTTTAGAAGAAAAAAATAGTTAAGATGCATGTAATTGTATTTATTAAATAGAGCAGAAAAAAATATAATTTAATTAAGAATATTTTAAAAAACATTAATTAATACGTTTTAGAAATTGAAGAGGGTTTTATAAAAATGATAAGAGAAGGAAAAAAACGCAACAGGTTAAGGACGGAGTAGTATTGATTTACTATAATTATATGCTAACTTTTAAACCATTAGAATCAACCAAGTTGCTTTTTATTAGGAAAAAGTTTGTTATTCCTGCTTTTTTGCTGGCTGTCTTTGGTCAAGTATTTTCTGTTTTTTTTCCTATACATTTGCAAAACAAAACGTTAACGGAAAAAACGGAGGCTTCCGTTACAATTTGTTTATTTTGGTTACCGTCAGTTATAACTAACGTGGTACGATTTGAATGGTAGTATCCACCGAAGGAATATCCTTTTTCTAATATGCCAAAGTACATTCCACTTTCACCCTCTCACACTCTTCACACTCTTCACACTTATATTTTTTTTCTATAAATAATACCAACCATAACTCCTAATAACTCATAACTCCAAAATCAAAATCAAAAGAAAAAGTGTTGAAATGTGCGAAACCCTAAAAACCAACTACCAACTCAGCGACGAGATCGGACGTGGGCGTTTCGGCACCATTTACCGGTGCTTCCACCCTAGCTCCGCCGTACCTTACGCCTGCAAAGTCATCGACAAATCTCTCCTCTCCGATTCCACCGATCGTGAGTGTCTCGAGAACGAACCGAAATTCCTCTCTCTCCTTTCGCCTCACCCTAACATCCTTCAAATCTTCGACGTTTTCGAAAACGACGACTTCTTATCCATCGTTTTAGAGCTTTGTCAACCTCTCACTCTCCTCGATCGCATCGTTTCTAATCCTTTCACCGAGCAACAAGCGGCGTCTCTCATCAAAAAGCTTCTCGAGGCCGTTGTTCACTGCCACCGTCTCGGTGTCGCGCACCGTGACATCAAGCCGGATAACATTCTCTTTGATTCTAACGATAATCTCAAATTAGCTGATTTTGGTTCGGCCGAATGGTTCGGCGACGGCAGGACCATGAGCGGTGTTGTTGGAACGCCGTATTACGTGGCGCCGGAGGTTCTTTTAGGAAGAGATTATACAGAGAAAGTTGATGTGTGGAGTGTTGGTGTGGTACTGTACATAATGTTGAGCGGGATTCCTCCTTTTTACGGAGATTCCGCGACTGAAATTTTTGAAGCGGTTATTAGAGCGAATCTGAGGTTTCCGTCTAGAATCTTCCGTTCCGTTTCATCCTCTGCTAAGGATCTGTTGAGAAAAATGATTTGTAGAGATGCTTCCAGAAGATTTTCTGCAGAACAGGCCTTGAGTATGTCTACTTATCAATATTGTTTTTACTTTTTCACTTTATAGTTTTAATACTGATTTGATTATGAATATTGATTATGATTATTGATTTTTTTTTTTGTGATTTTTTTCAGGACACCCTTGGATAGTGAGTGGAGGAGAAACAACTAATCAGAACTGAAAAACGAGATACAAGCTGTAGAAAGTGTGGCTACCGGAGGCAGAGGAAACAGAGCACGTTCGTGTAGATTCCGATGATGTGATTCGAGTAGTTTTTTTGTCTTTTTTTTTTGTTTTGAAAAGATGAGTTTAGTTTTGTTGAGAGTAAATGGAAAAGGGAAAATAAATTTAGAAGGTAGATAGTAGAACTATTAGGAATCGAACTCTTTTTTCTGAGTTTTTAGATCTGGTTTTTGTATAATACTACTACGGTATCCATAGTTTTTCAATGTTTAGTTTTTTTTTTTTTAATATTTTGAATTTTGTTTATTTTATGTGTGAATTTGTTTTTTCAAGTAACAAGGGTGAATCCTTTTAAGGAAACAGAAGAATAAATAATTGAATTATGTGATAAGTGCAATCTTTACCGAAAAAAGGGTTAAATTCATGGAATTTTTCCCTAAATAACCATGTTTGCAAGTATATAATTCCATTCTACCCATGTTTTCACCATTAATACCAATATACCCATGTTTCGAAAAAAAAAAAAAAACATTGAAGGGGGGCGCCAATAGAAATGGCTACCCCATTGAATCCAAAAGGGAGGCGCCATTGGTAATGGCTACCCCCTTGAAATTTAAAGGGAGGCGCCATACCATCTGGAGCCCCCATTTGTGAACGAATTTTTTTTAATATTTTTCAAATAAATTTACATTAATAAATAAATAATTATAATTCACAAATAATATTTAATAATTTTAATAGTATTACTCATTCGAAATATATATTTTTTAATAATTACAAATTACATAGATAAAAGGCGAAACACAGTACACTAATTTTGTCGACGAGGTCGAGGCAAATTTCCGCCCGTACCACATCCTCGTGTACGTACGTGTCTTCGTTCTCTTCGCGGTGGCGGCGGCGGCGACGTCGGGTCCATAGGTGCGGATGTTGTTAATGGGTTTGGCAGCTGAAGAAATAGTAACCATGCAGACGAGTCAATATTAGGCAAGTCGTCCACATTAAAGGTGTTTCCCATGCCTGTATAATTTTGTCGGGGTGGTTGGCTAGATGGGGCGTTGTTTTGGAATCAGGGCAGTTATTCAGCGAAAGCTGCATGACATTTATAAAGGAAGAAACTGATAAAGCGACCTCACATCGAGTTACATCGTTTGACCGTCACGATTACAGCTTCATGGTTGAAGAGACAAAGGATCACAATGAGGGACGACCAATGGGACAATACAGGGTGGAAGTTCATAAATATTGGTGCGACTGCGGAAAGTTTCAAGCGCTCCGTATGCCTTGTTCACATGTCATTGCGGCATGTTCTAGTGCTCGTCATGATCCGTTCTTGCAGCTATCAGAAGTTTACAAGGTCATGAACTTATTCGGTATCTACAGTAACAACTTTCCAGTGGTAGCTAGTGAGGACTATTGGCCAACCTATCATGGGGACACAATTTACCACAACGAAACCATGAGAAGAAACAAAAAGGGTCGCCCCAAAAGCACGCGAATTAGAACTGAAATGGACACTTATGAGAAAATGGAAAGACTGTGTGGAATATGTCGTCTACCCGGGCATACACGGAAAAAATGTCCAAATGTTGGAACAAGTTCTAGATAAATTTACTTTTGTCAATAGAAAGTTGTAACCTTTGAATTTAATATTTATAACAACTACTGGTTACAAGAAACAAACTAAAATACTTCTACAGCAACACTTAATCCATTAATTATATCAAAATTAATACAACATAAACTAAGAAATTACAACAATCAAAACAATATCATCAGTTCCAAACATCATAGACCTAACGTCGTTGTCATTTCTAATTCGTAGCCACTCACGTCGAATATTTCCATCTTCGATCGAGAAGTAAGAAACAAGTCTTTCAATACTTCTAATTTGTTCACCATCTGCAATGTCTCCTTCTAACCATCGATTCAAATTCCTTCGTAGTTGCTCTAAGCTTTGGATATTCCAAAACAGCATCCTTATCGGCGGCTTCGTTCTTGAAAAAATCACATGACCGTATCTTCTGAGATACATGACTAAATCTGCTAAAATTTTAAGATACAACAACAACTTTGTTGTGAATGAATGTGTAAGAGTGCCATCTACTTATATAGGAGGTGTATCAAATAAAATAATATTTCATCAAAAATTAATATATAATATATTATAAAAAAATTAAATTAATTAAACGGAGGACTCCAAGGGATATGGCGCCCCCCTTTATATTTAAAGGGTGACTCCAAATGGAATGGCGCCCCCCTTTAAATATAAAGGGTGACTCCAAAAGCATTGGCGCCCCCCTACAATTTTACATGGGGGAGCCAAACCTGATGGCGCCCCCCTACAAATACACCTTTTTTTATTTTTGAAACATGGGTACATTGGAAAATTGGAAGAAAACCTGGGTATTTTGAAAAATGTTACACTGAAACATGGTTATATGGGTAAAAATTCCTAAATTCATTGCATATATTTAAAAATATAATATTTTTTTCTTCTAGAAAAGACTAGTGCACACTAATGCTTGTTTGAGTCAAGAGGCATTGTTTTAACAAAACCCACATACGCAAAGCCACCACCCACTTTGCCAAAAGCCACCACCCACTTTGCCAATCAAAATACAATGCCTCTTACAAAGAGAGATAGGCGCTCAGAACTAAAAAACAATACCAATCCCATACTAGAACTATCTGCTGCTAAACAGAAAAGGCAAACTGATGTTATGCAAACAAGGTCTCATGATTAGCCAACAATGCTGCACATCAGCGTCTCCACGCGGAGTAATGCTAATTGACCCAATCAAGTCCATATAAGAAACAACATTGATACTGATTTAATCCTAGTAAAACTTTATAACTGTGCCAAATTTTACATCTCTATGAACTTAAGACAAGCTCTTAGGTTGAAGCATCATATTGTGCAATGTGATAATCCAATAATATTTAAATTTGCGTGTTTGATTTTGCGGTGATGAAAATTGATTTTGAGTCAGTTGATTCTATAAAACTGATTGATTAAAAATGAATTGAAAATAAATTGATTTATGTTTAGATATACTCACGCAAAAGTGACTATTTTGCTCACTTGATCGAGTTGAGCCATCCGAAAGCAATGGGAAGATGTCATACCATCTGCCACGAGCTGTCGAAGCGTTGTACATCAACGCATTGGGTAAAGTTGTATTGACCCCAAATAATCTTAGAAAGGAGAAAAGAAGTCTTCCAAAAGTGATTGGATTTCGTCCTTCTAAAGTGAGATAATATTTTGAAGAAAATCACTAATGGAAGGAAGATTTCGGGACAGGCACAAGAAGAAGTGAGGCCCTCTTTCAGCCTTAAATGCGAGAATGAAGGAGTTAGGGAAATTTGTGGTGGAGAAGAAAAAGATTTTGGGTGAAGTCCAAACATCTTTATCTAGCACCAAATATGTGTTTTTATCAAGTCAATGAGTCCATTAAATTTCCTAATTAAATCATATAGGTGTTATCTCATATTTTCGAAACTGATAATAAACGTAAGATTTCAGGATTGAATCTGACTATGACATGGATTTGAGGTTTTGTTCATAGTTGAAATGGACATTTTCGACTAGAAGACCACAATCTTTTGATGAGAATTTCCTGTCGAAGGGGATTGGGAAAGCTGGTCAAGAGGTCCATGGAAGACCCTGGTCGAGTTAAAAAACTTAGTGAAATTTGGGGAGTTTCTTTCCGTTGACGTGGCTATGATGTTTTTGTCGAAGAATATGAATAAGATCATACAATTATTCTAGAACACATGGAAGCCTGTCAAGGACAAAGGATGCATGAAGACGAAGACATGTCAAGTTTTGCTAAGTCTACCGTTATAGACGGTTATATTAGGACTAATATATAAGTAGTGTTTGATTATAGTTTTAGGGATCCACAATTTTACACATTACACGCTCAAAGTATCCAACTGTGAAAGTGAGAAACAAGTTTTCAATGTATGTACTTGCGTTCCATTTATAAATTTAATCTTTTCCTTTAATTTTTCTTTAGTACCCATTTACTTTACTACATTATCTTTTTAATTCGATCTTCTTGACGTTCATTGTCAAAATCTCTCAAAACATATAATTTTTTTTGCACAAATTCGTTCCGTGATATTTTCGAGTTTAATCCCTTAAGTAAAATTAAACTTGTCTTTGTTTACCAAATTTCACGGAAAACAATATGGCACACCTAGTGGGACACTTTTTTGTGCGAAATTTCGTTTAAAAAGGTCTTCATTCATTAACTTTTCAATGCCATGTGTGTATGAAATTGAGAAGTGGTAAAATAACCAATAAGGAAATTCTTGTTCCAACTAGAAGAAGATACGTTAGAAGGACAAATCCTAGAAATAACAATACTAATAAAGAACGACAACCCGATTCTACGACCGGAGGCACGGTTGCTGAATCTTCAACTAGAGCAAGCGCCTCCAAACAAGTACAGCAATTTTGCCTTTAACTGCGCAAGATAGGGCAATAACTCCCCCGTCAATAGCGTCGAGTATCCCCATATCACCAGGGGTTACACAATCTATGGAAAGTGAATTTAGACCTTATGGCCCAAGTCTAACATTTCCTATGTTTAACCGAGAGCAAACTTATGGTATGCCAACATCGATGATGGTTAGTTTGCACTCGAGTACGTCAACTTTTGCTGATAACGCAACTGTGTTGCCGCTAGTTAATCCTCATTTAGCATCAGGGTATACTATAAGCAATCCTAATCGAAATCTACAGTCACAACTAGGGGCAGGATTCGTCCCTCTGATGATGCCGTCATTAACCACAAATTCTATGATGGTTATGACACAACAAATGTACGAGAGTAACCATGAAATGATTAACATGCTCACCCGACAAATAAGCATTGGGTTTAACCCTCTAATTTAGAATATGAATCATAGTTATCAGCAGTTAGCGACTCAAATGTATCAAATCACTGATTTTTTTGGAGTTCCTTAGGGTCAAACTCGACCCCAGTTGGTGAGGCCAAATCAGAATGTAGGAATAATTAACGAGGAAAACATAGTGAACCAAGGTCGGCAGTTTGTGCCTCAAGTTGTCGAATAAAAGATACTTATGGGCGTCGAACAAAGGAATCCACCAGTCTTGGCTAATAAATATCAAGATGCAGACCAACTAGTCCAGCAGATCCAACAAGAAAATCTAGCAGGACAAAATAACCTTGCAGTCATGGTCGAAAGAATCATGGCATAGAATGGTTTGAACATAGGTCTGCATAGGCCCAATAATACTTCCCCCCTGTTGGAATATGTAATACAGACAAAACTCCCAAGGGGTTGGAAAGTCCCTAAATTCACCAAATTTGCTGGTTATTGTTGAAAAGTATTTCGGGGGGTGTTTTATCGTATCCACAGAGATTGTATGTATATTGCCTCCATTCTATAGTCGAAATCGTTTTAAACTTAGAGTAACAAAGATTTTGGGTGATTTGTAACGGATCATTTGCATAAGAATTTAATAACAACAGTAAAGAAATTGGTTTTAAAGGTTTGGTAAAAGCATACCAAGATTAGGGTCTGATAATCCGTTTCGTACGTATTTACTAGATAAAGAATGTGAACTTGTTAACGATGAATATAATCACATATCCTCTCAACAAGTTTATCTCTAACACTTGTTGTGGGAGTTATCATATTGATCCTTAGATGACCTCTCACTCTAACTATCAATATAATAACATTCAAGATCAATATTTATGAACATTAACTCTCAAAACTATCTCTAGCCTCATAGATTGAAACTTAGGTCAAGTTTTAGAACATATTTCTCAATCATGAGGCTAGAGATAGTTTTGAGAGCTGATGTTCATAAATATTGATCTTGAATGTTATCATATTGATAGTTAGAGTGAGAGATCATATAAGGATCAATATGATAAATCCCACAACAAGTGTTAGAGATAAACTTGTTGAGAGGATATGTGATTATATTCATCGTTAACAAGTTCACATACTTTATCGAGTAAATACGTACGAAACGAGTTATCGGACCCTAATCTTGGCATGATTTTACCAAACCTTTAAAACCAATTTATTTACCGTTGTTATTAAATTCTTATGCAAACGATCTGTTACAAATCACCCAAAATCTTTGTTACTCTAAGTTTAAAACGATTTCGACTATCGAACGGAGACAATATACATACAATCCCCGTGGATACAATAAAATACCCCCCGAAATACTTTTCAACAAAATGGCGCCGTTGTCGGGTATTATTGTTTGATATTGCAAGCATTGCAATAATTGTTAAGTTTTAAGCTTGTATAACTTTTTCTTGTACTTGTTAATTTGTTTGGTTAAGTTGTGCAGACTCTGTTTATGCGAGGAAAGTTACCCGCGTATCAACTTCTTTTCGATCATGAGATTAAGAGAACTACGCGTAAGTTAAATAGCAAAACTAGACGGAGGTGGCAACTTGCTAAAGAAAGACGAGAAAGGGGAGAAAGTCCTGTTTCGACACCAACACCACAGTTAACGCCAACCATGGCAGCACCACCTCCACCACCACCTGCTTCAACACCATGTGTTAACAGTCCAAGGCACACAGCTCAGTTCACACACAATGTCCATGACGGAAGACACTCTGAAATGAAGACTGCCATCCTTGCTCTTTTATACCAGAATCCATTCACCGGTATGGATCACGAGGATCTCTTTACTCATTTGATAAAGTTCTATGAAATTGCGGGTGCGACTGGAGCGCCTGAAGCTAAAGAAGAGTCTTTGTTCAAGAGAATGTTTCCGCATTCCCTAATTGGGAAGGCAAAGGAATGGTACCTTGACCAATCAACTGCTATTATGACGGACTGGAACATGTTAGAAGAGAAGTTCTTGGAACGATTTTTTCCACATAATCGTTTCATGGAAGCGAATACGGCGATAGCGATTTTCTTACAAGGTGGAAATGAATCTCTCAACGAAGCTTAGGAGAGATTCAAATCCATGCTTAGAAAATGCAAAGGGAACGGTTTTGATGAGCTTACGCAAGTGCATATTTTCAGAAATGGTCTCCAAATGGTTCATAAGACCTTGTTGGATGCTACCGCAGGCGGATCTTTAATGACTAAAAGTGTCGGCGAAGCCATTTCTATCATCGACAAGATGGCACTAAACGATCATCAAGGGAATCATAACCGTGGCCAACCGCAAAAGAAACCGGGAGTGCTTGAAATGGGACTAATGATGCTATTCTTGCCCAAAATAAATTCATATCTCAACAAGTGGAGTTGTTAACACAACAAATGTCAAATCTCCCTCAACAGATTAAAGAGATGCAAGATTTACCGAGCAAGAATGTGCAAATAGTCGTTTGTGAGCTATGTAAAGGAGATCACCCCACCGGCTATTGTCCTCTGGAGAATGAAGAAGTAAATTACATGAATAATCAAAATAAAAAACAAGGTTATCAAAGGCAACAACAACCTTATCATAATCAACAATGATACCAACCAAGAGGTATTTATCAAAATCAACAAGGATACCGACAAAATCCTTATCAACAGACACAACCTCAAGGTGGTAGTTCAAAGTTAGAAGAAACTCTCAACCAATTCATTCAAATGTCAATGGCAAACCAAAAGACTAATGAAGCATCAATCAAAAATCTTGAAAACCAAGTTGGGCAACTTGCAAAACAATTGGCCAATCAACAACGGGGGCCATCTTTTTCCGCAAATACTCAAACCAACCCGAAGGAGCTTGCAAAGCCATTGTGACTAGGAGTGGAAGAGAGTTGGGTGAAGGAGAAAAAAATTAGAAAAATTTTGATGTGAGAATTGATGAGATTGTGGAGGAAGAAAAAATTGATGAGGTAGAGGTTGAAAAGAATGATGAGAAAGAAGTTGAAATGAAAGTGAGAAGTTAGTAGAAAATGGTAACCTTGAGAAAGAAAAGATAGAAGAAAATAAGAGAAGAGTCAAAAAGGGGAAGGAGATAGTGAATCCTATTCTTATCCAAAATCTACCTCACCCTCATGTGCCCATCAAGAAAGACAATGCAATACATTACACTCGTTTCATGGATATATTTCGGCAATTGCAAATCAACATTCCGTTTTTCGAAGCGCTTGAGTAAATGCCCAAATATACTAAATTCATGAAAGATATTCTTACAAAGAAGCGAAGATATTCGGAGCCGGAGACAATTATCCTTGATGCAAGTTGTAGTGCAATAATTCAAAGAACTCTACCAAAGAAAGAAGTCGATACGGGGCGTGTTACTTTGCTGGTAACGATTGGTGATGTTTATGTTGGCAAAGGCTTAATTGATTTGGGCTCAAGCATCAAATTAATTCCATTGTCTATTGTGAAGAGGCTTGGGAACATTGAGATGAAAGCAATTCGAATGACATTACAATTGGCCCACAAATCTACTACTCATCCTCATGGATTGGCTCAAGATGTATTGGTTAAGGTGGATAAATTTTTCTTTCCGGTTGACTTTGTTGTAATTGATATGGAGGAAGACGAGGATGCTTCATTGATTCTTGGACGCCCTTTTATGAAGACCGCTCGAATGATGATTGATGTTGACGACGGCCTTATGAAAGTAAGAGTTCAAAATGAAGAGGTATGCTTTAATCTTTTTAAAGCAATGAAGCATTCCAAAGATAAGCATGATAGTTTCCGTATTGATGCAATAGAAGAAGCCATAATGGAAGTCTCAAAGCAAGTTTACATAGAATCTCCCTTGGAAAGAGCTCTTGGTGACTCATTTGAAATACTTACCAATGAGAAAGAAAGGGAACTTGAAGAATGCTTGAAGGAACTTGAATCTTTAAAAGAGTTACAACCATGGGAAAGTGAAATGAAAGTGTTGAAGAAAGAGGTGAATGATGATAAATCTCAAATTGAATTGAAGGCGTTGCCTTCTAATTTGAAGTATGTGTTCCTTGATGACGGTTGTAACAAACTGGTTATCATAGTAACATTTTGACCGACAAAGAGGAAAACCGTTTGATTCAAGTTTTGAAGAAGAATCAACAAGCTATAGGTTGGGTTCTTTCCGATTTGAAAGGAATTAGTTCGGCCTATTGCATGCACAAAATCTTAATGGAAGAGGACTTCAAAGCTATAGCTCAACCTCAGCGCCGTTTAAATCCTACTATGAAGGAAGTGGTGAGAAAGGAAGTTGTTAAGCTATTGGATGCCGGAATGATTTATCCGATATCCGTTAGTCCGTGGGTGAGTCCTGTGCAAGTTGTGCCCAAGAAGGGAGGAATGGCCGTTAAATTAAATGAAAAAAATGAATTGATTCCGACGAGAATTGTAACGGGTTGGAGATTGTGTATCGATTATAGGAGGCTTAATAGCGCTACTAGAAAATATCATTTTCCACTTCCGTTTATGGATCAAATGCTTGAGAGATTGTCGGGTCAAGAATTTTATTGCTTCCTAGATGGCTATTCCGATTATAACCAAATCTCAGTTGATCCGGAAGACCATGAGAAGACGACGTTCACTTGTCCCTTTGGAATTTTTGCTTACCGGAAGATGCCTTTTAGCTTGTGCAATGCACAGGCTACTTTTCAACGGTGTGTACAAGCCATTTTTTCTGACCTTATTGAGAAAACAATGGAAGCGTTCATGGACGACTTCTCCGTGTTCGGAGCGTCTTTTGATCTATGTTTGAAAAATTTGGAGATCGTTCTTGAACGGTGTGTGGAAACAAACTTGGTGCTAAATTGGGAGAATTGCAACTTCATGGTAATGGAGGGGATTGTGCTCAGCCACAAAGTCTCCTCTAAAGGCCTTGAAGTGGACCAAGATAAATTGAAGGGATCGAGAAGTTGCCACCACCAACTAATGTTAAAGGAATCTGGAGTTTTCTAGGCCATTCGGGATTTTACAGGCGGTTCATCAAAGACTTCTCTAAAGTTTCAAGACCTTTGAGCAATCTGCTCAACAAAGATAAGTCTTTCTTCTTTGATGATGAATGTTTAATGCCTTTCAAATTTTAAAAGAAAAACTCATCACCGCACCCATAATCATTGCTCCGAATTGGACTTTAAATTTTGAATTGATGTGTGATGCAAGCGATTATGCTGTTGGTGTGGTGCTTGGTCAAAGGAAGACCAAAATTTTTCATGCCATACATTACGCGAGTAAAGTTTTAAATGAGGCACAAGTGAATTATGCTACCACAGAAAAATAATTACTCGCTATAGTGTATGCTCTCGAGAAATTTCGGTCTTACCTGATTGGTTCAAAAGTTGTAGTCTACACTGACCACTCGGCCATTAAATATCTCCTTACCAAGTTGGATTCAAAGAAAAGGCTAATTCGGTGGATCCTTTTGTTACAAGAATTTGATTTAGAAATTCGTGACAAGAAGGGGTCTGAAAACTTGGTAGTGGATCATTTATCCCGTTTGGTAAATGTAGAAGTAACACACTGAGAAAATGAGGTCCGAGAAGAGTTTCCGGATGAAAAACTGTTTTGGGTACAAGTTAGATCTTGGTTCGCAGATTTTGCTAACCACAAAGCAACCGGATTTATACCGGAGGATCTAACTTTGAACCAAAGAAGGAAATTCTTATCGGATGGCAATTTTTATGTTTGGGATGAACCGTATCTTTTTAAGTTAGGAGGTGATAATTTGTTGAGAAGGTGTGTCACTAGTGATGAAGCTAAAAGTATCCTTTGACATTGTCACAATTTTCCATATGGAGGGCATTACAATGGTTTGAGAACGACAACAAAAGTCCTCCAATCGGGCTTTTATTGGCCAACATTGTTTAAGGATGCCAACCTCCACGCGAAGAGTTGTGACATATGCCAAAGAAGTGGCGGGATTGGAAAATGGGATGAAATGCCCTTACAAACTATTTTGGAAGTAGAAGTTTTCAATTGTTGGGGTATCTATTTTGTTGGACCATTTCCCCCTGAAATTTTGGTATCAGATGTGTGATGTTAAGTGTGATGTCACAACAACACAATCTGCTAAATGAACAAGACAATAAAACAGTCAATCAACACAATGAATTGTTCACCCAGTTCGGTCTAACTACCTACGTCTGGGGGCTACCAAGCCAGGGATGAAATTCACTATTAGTAGTATTAAATTACAGACTCAACAATCCCAGTTGACAATCCACTAACTTAATTACTACCCAATGACACTTCTACCTAAGATACACTTAGATATGAGAAACCACTCACTCCCCCTAAATCACCACAGTGATACAATTCAAAGATTACAAAGTATAGAAGTCACACTTCCAAAACACAACTTGATCTTGCTTAAAAGCTTTGATCAAGAACAATTAACAACTCAAAACAATTACACCAATTCAAACATGAATGGCTTACAAGACACAGACGAAAACACACACTTGACTCTCAGTCTTAAATCTCTTGCTTTCGTATTCTTCAAGTAGGGTTGTGGCTGCTTTATATAGAAACTCAGACTTGGGCTTGGACTCCTTGAAAATCTCTGATTTGATTTGAAATTAAAACAGATTTTATCTTCAAATCTTTTCATATTATTCAGCCCTAAAAATATCAACAAGATCTGCTCCACATATGATTGCATCAGAATATATCTTTACCAAGATCTTCGCCTGCAATCTCTCACTCACTTAAGCAAAAAATCTCACCAACAACAAAAACACGCGCTGCCCTAATAACACAGCAGACTGATGTTCTATCAACTGATGTCTAGACATCATGTTTAACATCAGCACACAAACTTCAACCGTAAGTAACTTACCATAACCAGAATGTTAGTAACTCATGTTAAGACATCATACATGACATCAACATTGTTTTACCAAAATTGTAGCCAATTACAAGAACTAACAATCTCCCCCTTTGGCTAATTTTGGCTAAAACAATCTCAACCAACATCAGAAAAACTTGCAGCGGATAAACACCAAACTTCAAACAACTACTAACATAAACACCAAACTCCAAACCACTACTAACATTCACTACACAACCAGATCAGTAACATCCAACAACTGCACCAAAAACAAACTCAAACAGCATAACAGCTGCACAAACTACAAACTCTTCCTCAAAACTAGAATCACACCAGACAACTAGACAACACCTAGGCTAACTCTCCCCTTTTTTAGCCACAATTGGATAAAAACCTCTTAACCTACCAAGGCAGCAAACACGAAGTTCTGACATCCAATTTGACAAGGTCAAATAAATGGCTTCCCAAGAAAAACAAGTTCCCAAACCAAAGACCACTTTGACTGGTCAGACGATACAAGCAATGACTCTTTATGCAGTATAAAAACCAAGCCTCCTTGCTTCTAACAACATACCACAGATAGAACCATGAGTCAGTCTAACAAAGATGCAGGAAAGAGACACATGCAAGAGGTCAAGAAACCAGATCCACAGAAGTTAAAGAACAAAACACTATCTACAGCTGGGGCAACTTCAGGAGCAACAAGAACAAGAAATACATCAGAGACAACGATGAAAACCATCAAAAAACCTCCAGTGCAACTTCATGCTTCTGATGATGAATGGGATGAAGATTGGAAAACTTTTCTTGATTCAGGGGGTTGGGATAATCTTTAGACCCTTTGTTTGTTGCTTTTGATGTACTAAAATCTAATCTTGTATGCTTTCAACAGTTGAATAAAATTCAGTTTCCTTTAAACTAAACATATGCAATAAAGTTCACAACTGCACCAGACACCTCCCAGCACACTTAATCCTCATATATGCAAATTCCTAATTTGCTTCTTAATTTTTCAAATTGATTTGCGTCTAAGGCCTTTGTAAAAATATCAGCCAATTGCTGTTCAGTAGCAACATGTTCCAAAGCAACTACTTTGTCTTCAACCAAATCTCTTATAAAGTGATGACGTATATCAATATGCTTAGTCCTGCTATGTTGAACTGGGTTTTTAGAGATATTGATAGCACTCAGATTATCACAGTACAATGTCATGACATCTTGCTTGACATTGTATTCTGTTAACATTTGCTTCATCCAAACAAGTTGAGAACAACTACTCCCTGCTGCTATGTACTCAGCTTCAGCAGTAGAAAGAGACACACAATTTTGCTTTTTACTAAACTAAGAGATCATATTAGTCCCTAAGAAGAAACAACCTCCTGAAGTACTTTTTCTATCATCAGCACTCCCTGCCCAATCAGCATCACAATAACCACTTAACTCAGTACCTGATCCATGACTGTAAAGCATGCCATAGTCACTAGTCCCATTCACATACTTCAGAATCCTCTTCACTTGATTCAAGTGACTAACTTTAGGCTCAGATTGATATCTGGCACAAACTCCAACAGCAAAAGAAATATCAGGTCTGCTAGCAGTGAGATACAATAGACTACCAATCATGCTTCTGTATAGACTTTGATCCACACTCACACCATGTTCATCCTTTGACAACTTTAAGTGAGTAGGAGCAGGTGTCCTCTTGTGATTAGCATTTTCCAGACCAAACTTCTTCACAATGTTCTTAGCATACTTGCTCTGAGAGATGAATATGGAGTCTTCCATTTGTCTAACTTGTAGACCCAAAAAATAGCTGAGCTATCCAACAAGACTCATTTCAAACTCAGACTGCATCTGTTTCACAAAATGTTTAACCATTGCATCTGATATCCCATTAAATACTATGTCATCAACATATATTTGAGCTATAATCGGTTTTCCTCCTTCATCTTTGACAAACAAAGTCTTGTCAATCCCTCATTTTCTGTAACCATTCACAGCCAAAAATTCAGTAAGCCTGTCATACCAAGCTCTTGGTGCTTGCTTCAAACCATAGAGAGCTTTCCTAAGTTTGTAAACATGATTAGGAAATGTTGGATCAATAAATCCTTTTGGTTGATCTACATAAACCTCTTCATTTAAGTACCCATTCAAAAAGGCACTCTTAACATCCATCTGAAAAAGCTTGAATTTGAGATTACAAGCCACACCTAAGAGTAATCTGATAGATTCCAGTCTTGCCACAGGAGCAAAGGTTTCATCAAAATCAATTCCTTCAACTTGAGTGTATCCCTGAGCAACCAATCTGGCATTGTTTCTGGTGACCACTCCTTGTTCATCAGATTTGTTCTTGTAAACCCATTTGGTGCCTATCACATTAACTCCATCAGGCCTTGGTACAAGGTCCCACACTTCATTCCTCTTGAATTGTTCCAGCTCTTCATGCATGGCATTAATCCAGAATTCGTCATTCAGTGCTTCTTTGACATTCTTGGGCTCAATTTTGGACACAAAACAAGAATTTGACACAACCTCTCTTGATCTAGTGCTAACCCCTGATTTTGGATCACCTATGATAAGCTCTTTTGGATGGTCCTTTTGCACTCTAATAGATGGTTCTTTATTAGGTTGTTTAGGTTCAACCTCAACATCAACAGGACTGGGAGCAACATTTCTATCTTCAGTTTTTGATGTAACATCTTCAAACGATGTTCCAACATCATCCAGGACATCATCATCTTCCTTCATGTCACTGTCATCAATTACCACATTTATAGACTCCATCATAACCTTGGTTCTGGAGTTGAAAACCCTATAAGCTCTGCTATTTGTAGAGTATCCCAGAAAGATTCCCTCATCACTTTTAGGATCCAATTTTCTCCTTTGTTCACGATCTGAAAAAATATAACATTTACTTCCAAAGACATGAAAGTACTTCACAGTTGGTTTTCTCCCTTTCCACAGTTCATACAATGTAGCTGAAGTGTCTCTTCTCAAAGTAACTCTATTGTGAATATAACAAGCAGTATTCATGGCTTCAGCCCAGAAATGGTAAGGAAGCTTTTTGGCATGAATCATTGCCCTAGCAGATTCTTGGAGAGTTCTGTTCTTCCTTTCAACAACTCCATTTTGTTGAGGGGTAATAGGAGAGGAGAACTCATGACTGATGCCTTCAGCAGAACAGTATTCAGCAAACTTGCTATTTTCAAACTCTCTCACATGATCACTTCTTATTCTGATGACATTGCTCTCCTTTTCTCTTTGGAGTCTTTGACACAAATCTTTAAAAACATCAAACACCTTTGTTTTGTCTTTAATAAAGTTCACCCAAGTATACCTGGAAAAGTCATCTACAACAACATAAGCATATTTCTTCCCACCTAGGCTTTCTACCTGCATAGGTCCCATTAAGTCCATATGGAGCAGTTCTAAGACTTTAGAAGTGGTGTTATGTTGAAGCTTCTGATGAGACATCTTGGTCTGCTTTCCTATTTGACAATCTCCATAAATTCTTCCCTCTTCAATTTTGAGTTTAGGAATTCCTCTGACAACTTATGAGGATATGATTCTCTTCATTCCCTTCAGATGAAGATGTCCCAACTTTTGATGCCAGACTTTAACTTCATCTTCTTTAGCAAAAACACATGTTGAGAGACTTGAGTCTTGTGACACCCATAGATAACAGTTATCCTTAGACCTAGCACCCTTCATGATGACTTCACCTTTCTCATTTGTGACAATGCACTCAGTTTTTGTAAAGTCAACTTTGAGCCCTTGATCACATAGTTGGCTAATACTGATCAAATTTGTTCTCAACCCTTTGACCAGTAGTACATCATCTAGCCTAGGAGCACCAGCACAATTCAGCTTTCCCATACCCTTGATTTCTCCTTTGACACCATCACCAAAAGTTACATGTCCAGAAGAATGTAGCTTAACATCCACCAACAAATTCTTCACTCCTGTCATGTGTCTTAAACACCCACAATCAAAGTACCAGTCTTCTTTAGTAGAAACCCTAAGAGAAGTGTGAGCTATTAAGCTGGCAACTTTTGCTTTTTGAACCCATTGCTTCTTTGGTTTGATGACCTGGTTACCTTTGTGAATGTTTTGTCTGGGAGCCAACTGATGTGCCTTCTGAGGATACCCATGTAGCTTATAACAATAAGCCTTTATGTGTCCAAAACGCCCACAATGATGACATCTCCAACGCCTGAATTTCTTCCTAGAGGGAGTCCTGTCAGGATGTTTAAACATCTGTTTTAACATCACTAGCTTGGAAATAGGAATAACATTATCTGAAGCTGAAGCATTGTTGAATCCCAAACCACTTTTGTCTCCACCAGTTTTTCCAATATTAAGAATATTGTCTAGGACATCGGTTCCATTATTCAACATTCTGACAGATTTTGACATAGATTCCAGTTTAGAGTTTAGCATACTGACTTCTTTTTCAAGCTCAGTCTTTTCAGCCTTTAACTGCACAATGATTCTCTTTTGCTTTTCTCCTTCTAGACAGACTTGTTCACTTCTAATGCACAATTTTCTATAAGAGGCAGCAAGCTCTTCATATGTAACCTCATCATCACTTGAATCATTTTTAGACTCACAAATCCCAATCATTGCTCTAACAAGCTTAGCTGATTCTTCTTCAGGTTCACTATCAGTATCCTCATCAGACCAGGAAATAGATAACCCATTTTTCTGCTTCTTGAGATATGTAGGACATTCTTTTCTGATATGACCATAACCTTCACACTCATAGCATTGAATTCCTTTGTCATCATTGGACTTTTCTCCATCTCTTGATTTCTTCCCCTGATCACCTTACCTATTTGTGTCAGATGTGATGTTCTTGACATTAGGTTTGTAGCTCCTGTCTATCCTTTTTAGAACCTTATTAAATTGTCTTCCCAGCAGAACAATGGCATTTGAAAGCTCCTCCTGAGTTTTAGGACCACACTATTTCCTTTCATTTTTAGACACCAATGCTATGCTTTTGGTCTTCTTTTTAGATTCCTCATTCATCCCTAATTCAAATGTCTGAAGAGAACCAATCAACTCATCTACCCTCATCTTATTGATGTCTTGAGCTTCTTCTATAGCAGTCACCTTCATTTTATATCTCTTGGGAAGGGATCTAAGAATCTTCCTCACCAGCTTCTCTTCAGTCATCCTCTCTCCTAGGACACTAGAAGCATTTGACAGCTCAAGAATGTTCATGTGGAAATCATGGATGGTCTCATCATCCTTCATCTTCAGATTTTCAAACTTTGTTGTCAGAAGTTGAAGTCTTGACATCTTGACTTTGGAGGTTCCTTCATGAGTAGTTTTCAAGACATCCCAAGCTTCCTTAGCCACTTCACAAGTGTTGACCAGCCTAAAGATGTTCTTGTCAATACCATTAAAAATGGCATTCAAAGCCTTAGAATTTCCAAGCGCGGGTTTATCTTCTTCCTTGGTCCACTCTTCCTCAGGTTTCAGCTTTGATGTTCCATCTTTTTCAACAATAACAGGATGTTTCAATTCTTTTAAAATTGCCTTCCAAGCCCTGTTGTCCAAGGACTTCAAGAATGTAACCATACGAGGTTTCCAATAGTCATAATTTGAGCCATCTAGAATAGGGGGTCTATTCACAAATCCACCACACTCCTTGTCCATTGTACCAGAAAGTAACAGAACTAGATCTCACCCAGATGCAGAGCAGGATGCCTGCTCTGATACCAATTGAAATTCTAGTATCAGATGTGTGATGTTAAGTGTGATGTCACAACAACATAATCTGCTAAATGAACAAGACAATAAAATAGTCAATCAACACAATGAATTATTCACCTAGTTCGGTCTAACTACCTACGTCTGGGGGCTACCAAGCCAGGGAGGAAATTCACTATTAGTAGTATTAAATTACAAACTCAATAATCCTAGTTGACAATCCACTAACTTAATCACTACCCAATGACACTTCTACCTAAGATACACTTAGATATGAGAAACCACTCACTCCCCCTAAATCACCACAGTGATACAATTCAAAGATTACAAAGTATAGAAGTCACACTTCCAAAACACAACTTGATCTTGCTTAAAAGCTTTGATCAAGAACAATTAACAACTCAAAACAATTACACCAATTCAAACATGAATGGCTTACAAGACACAGACGAAAACACACACTTGACTCTCAGTCTTAAATCTCTTGCTTTCGTATTCTTCAAGTAGGGTTGTGGCTGCTTTATATAGAAACTCAGACTTGGGCTTGGACTCCTTGAAAATCTCTGATTTGATTTGAAATTAAAACAGATTTTATCTTCAAATCTTTTCATATCATTCAGCCCTAAAAATATCAACAAGATCTGCTCCACATATGATTGCATCAGAATATATCTTTACCAAGATCTTCGCCTGCAATCTCTCACTTACTTAAGCAAAAAATCTCACCAACAACAAAAACACGCGCTGCCCTAATAACACAGTAGACTGATGTTCTGATGTTCTGTCAACTGATGTCCAGACATCATGTTTAACATCAGCACACAAACTTTAACCCTAAGTAACTTGCCATAACCAGAATGTTAGTAACTCATGTTAAGACATCATACATGACATCAACATTATTTTACCAAAATTGTAGCCAATTACAAGAACTATCACCCCCATCTTTTTCAAATGAGTACATTTTGGTTGCGGTTGACTATGTTTCCAAGTGGGTGGAAGTAATTGCGTCACCGAGGGCCGATGGCAAAACGGTGATCAAATTTTTAAAGAAAAATATATTTTCCCGTTCTGGTACCCCTCGTGTGTTGATTAGTGATGGAGGGCCGCACTTTTGCAATACACCGCTCGAAAAGGTTTTAGAGCACTATGGTGTAAAGCATAAGGTTGCAACCCCTTACCACCCGCAAACCAATGGTCAGGCCAAAGTTTCAAATAGGGAGGTAAAAAGGATTCTAAAAAAGACCGTGTCAAGCTCTTGAAAGGATTGGTCACAAAAGTTAGATGAAGCTTTGTGGGTGTATCGTACCGCTTACAAGGCTCCAATAGGTTTAACTTCTTTCCAAATGGTTTATGGCAAAACATGTCATTTACCGGTTGAATTGGAGCACAAAGCTCTTTGGGCATTGAAATTGTTAAACTTTGATCTGAACTTGGCCGACGAGAAAAGAAAGGTTCAATTACACGAGTTGGAAGAAATGAGGAATAATGCGTATCATTCTAGCAAGCTCTATAAAGAGAAAGTAAAGGGTTATCATGACAAGAAGGTTTGTCAGAAAGAATTTTGGGTAGGCCAAATGGTTCTTCTGTTCAATTCCCGTTTGAAGCTTTTTCCGGGAAAATTGAAGTCCAAATGGTCTGGACCTTTTTTGATTAAAGATGTCAACCACTATGATGCTATTGTGATAGAGGATTTGCAGAAGAAGGAAAGTTGGACTGTAAATGGCCAACGACTTAAAATCTATCTCGGAGGAGAAATTGATCGAGAAAATTGTGCAGTGTTTCTAGATGATTATTGAGGTAATCTTGGATCGTCGAGCTCAAACGAAGTTAAACAAAGCGCTAATTAGGAGGCACCCCAACATTGTAAGCATTTCTGTATTTCTTACTGTTTTGATGTATTAAGTTGTTTTGAGTTTGTAGGAAGTGTGGTAGCAGTATGTATAAAAATTTTCAAAATGTTGTCTTGTTCGCTGGAATGTTCGCTTTGCGGTCCTTGGGCGAGTGTTCGCTGGCCAGTTCGCATTGCGAACTCAGCGAGATAGACACAAATTGTCTGCTGCCACATCATTTAAAAAAAGGGGTTTTAAAAACTGTGGGCCAGACACCTGGGCCCATGACCCATCTTTGTTTTCTGAAGTTGTGAGGTAACCCCACCCTCACTTTGCCACTCTCAATGTCTCACAAACACAAATACACTTTGTACTCTCTCAGAGCTCTCTCTGTTTCCTACATCCTCTCACGAATCTTTTTCCAAGTATTCTCACAAGCTCAGGTTTGATTATCTTTCTCTCTTTTAATTATTATTAGAGCATAAGGTCAGGTTAGGTTGATCTTAGAGACCAATTGATTCTAGGGTAGAATGTACAATGCACCTCTGTTTTTAATGTGTTGTTGTGTTGCATATTGATTTTTATCAATCATTAAGAATAGAGGTGGGGTTGTGAAAGATTAACTGATGTTGGAAAAGTAGGCAGAGCTACTAAGTTTTAAAAATCACAGGTTTTCCATTAGTTCGCTTTGTGAACCTGGGGCGAACATTCGCCAGAACTTCGCCTAGCGAATCTGGGGCGAATGTTCGCCAGGGCTTCGCCTTGCAAACTTCTAGGCGAACAGAACAAAATTCTCTAATTTTTTTGCTGTTTCTATTTAGGATTCTGGTTTTCCTGTTTTGTTCCTTTTCTAATGAACTATTTGCTGGCTGGTTGTTGTTTTGTCTGATGGTTTTTACAGATGGCTCCAAAAGTTATTCCGTCGAAAAAAGAAAGACCGAAAGCTCTACACAACTGGTTCCTATCTATTTCGATAATGTGCGTTTCCGAGGGGCAAAGCAGGCTGCCCGTTACTTGACACTTGAGAGAATGACTATCTTACATGAGAAAAGATTCAACTTGAACCCGCAAGGAAGCTACCGGGCGGTAGTTGGACTCCTTGAAAGAAAGAATTGGGGGAAGTTGTTAACTCCTGTAGACAACTATAATGTTGAGATGATCCGGGAATTCTACGCAAATGCGCTCCCGGATGATGGTAAGGAATTTAGGTGGAAGACCTTGGTTTTGGGAACAGAGGTGATGTTTGATCAGGCGACAATAAACACGGTTTTTGGGAACCCGCTGCCTTTGAGAAAGAATGAGATCGATGTCTACCACAGAACCTTGAGATTACATAGATACACAGATAAAATCACTCGAGACTTATTGCGTGAAGGCAAAACTGTTGAGCTGAACTCATCTGGGGTTGCACGCAGGTACCGTCAAAAGGACATGCGTCCTTTGACCCAATTGATTTAATTGTTGGTTCTTACAGTCATAAAGCTAAAGTCACATTCTTCGACTATTACCATACCCCTTGCTCATTTGGTCCATAGCATCATGACTAATGTCCAAATTGATGTGGCCCGGATTATTGCTGATGAGATGCGGGCTGTTATGGAAAGCAGACTTGGTTTGACCTCGCGGAAGAACTGTCCTCTTGTCTTTCCTTGTCTTATTATGGCTCTTTGTGTGCACTCGAAAGTGAATGTGCCCACCCGCCGTTAGGTAACCATCCCGACCGCTATTGATGATAGGTATACGGATAAATTCTGTAAATCGAAGGGGCTGCGAGGTGAGTCTTCAGGTGCTAGTACTGATGCCGGCACAGGTGCAGGTGATGGGTCTAGTGGTTCTGGATCTCAAGGATATTACCTGTATCAGCAAGAGATATGCCAGTACAACTGGGACTGGATGGCGGTTTCTCAGCACGCCATGATGGATTTGCACGATTCTATGCAGGTGTTGCAGCTGCAGATTCGAGAGCCCTCCGTGGATCACTCTATGATGACTAGGGAGCAATTACTAGCTCATGCTGGTTGGCCTGAGGCCAGACCAATTTTTGGAGGGGAAGTAGAGGCAGCCGAGCCTGAGGATGTTGATGTTGATGGGGATGATGATGGTGATGATGATGATAAGGTTGTGGAGGTTTCTGGATCTGAGTCTGGTGAGGAGGAGATTGAGGAGTCTGGTTCTGAGTCCGAGGAGGACTAGTTTTGATGATGTCATTTTGTGCTTCCTTTGATCTTCAAAGTGAAGTTTTCTTATTATTATGTTTTATGTATCAGTTTTATTATTGTACTTCATCCACTATGTGGATTATTTTGGGATAATTGATGTACTTGTACCTTTGTGAGGTACTGATGACTTTTGTTGGTGTTTCTACAGCATGACATTATTGTACTATTATTATTAGTATTTTGTTATTCATTTGAATGGTTCCGTTTTCATTTTTATTTTCGTTTCTCTTTTATTATTGTTGTTAAGAGTTGAATTCTTCAGTTAACGAATGTTTAACTCTTAAATTGTTGGTATGCTTATTATTGTATTATGTTGGTATGCTTGTGGAAATTTAATGTTTCCATTTTTTGGTGTTGAATTGAAAAAATTTTAGGATGGTGATTGTTGTTCATCAAAGAAGATTCTTCCAAGTTTGGATGGCAATGATAGTACTTAAGCATGTAATTGTTGGCAAGGTACATGGTTACTTATTTCTAGGATTTAGAATGTGTTAGAGCTTCTTGTCTTTGTGCAAATGTAATTTTGTTTCTTGTTGCAACTTTGTTGATTGCTTATCTCACTAAGGTCCAAAAACTAAAATGGTAAGAAACCTCCATGGTCTACTATATGCATAGGATTGCTGATGAATTTTGTCTTATACTTTTTCATGCTTTATCTTATGATTTGTGTGATTTTGTGGAAGCATTAGAAATGATCAAGGCATTTGTTGATAATGAGCACAACCATTTCCAAACAGTGATTTACCTGTGAGTAGTGAGTATTCGTTAGCCCTTTGAGCCTAAACAGTTTAGATCTCGTCTTAGTGATGAACTTTGTGTATGTACATAATTTGAAAAAATAAGGTTCATCGTTGAATTTTTGAGAGATTCTAAAAAATTTTCTTCTTGAACCTTGGAACATTGTCTTTATTGATTTCCTTGCCTTAAAAAGCAAGGAGCATTTAGTTAAGGTTTAGTTGAAAATAAGTTGGGGAGAATGAAAAAAAAAGATTGGGAAATTGCTCAAACTATTGAAAAATTTCAAGCAAGCATGAAAAGAAAAAGAAAGTGTGAATATAAATGTGAAAAACAAAGAAAAAGAATGCTTGCTTGAAAGAGAAAAATAGAGACCAAATAATTGTGCATAAGGAAATTTGAGAAGGATTGTGATAAAGGAATGAAAATGGTGAATGAAGTTGAGATGTGTGAATACCTTGTATAGCGAATGTTCTTTTGCATTGGAAATTTCGAATCAATGGCCTTTAGAAATGTCCCTTTATTGTTAACCTGACCAAGCTACAACCTTAAAAGCCCTTAGTGATCTTTTTGCTTCCATGATTTCTTTATTGATCATTTAGATATTGTATGAATTGGTTTGTATTTGCATCATTTGTCAGATAAGCGAAATTGCCCCGCGTTTGTAAGCGCATTTTTCCTTCAATTCTTTTTTTGAAGAGGAGTGTTAGAGTGACATGAGCATGATAGTTTAGTTGTTACTTGAAACATTGTCTGATATTTGTTTAAGAATCAAGTTCTTTTGCATTGTTCGATTCTAGGAATTTGTAATCATTGCTTGTTTGCAATTGTTGTTTATTTGAGCCTTACATCTTTTCTTGGTTGAGTTAAATGCTTGAGCAAATCCTCTTGTTTTCAATGAGAGGCATACTTTGCTTGAGGACAAGCAAAGAGTTAGTTGGGGAGAGTTTGTTAGATGTCAAGCATGCCTTACATTTCTTATTAATACTTGGCATTTTTCAACTCTTTTATGTTGAATTGTTAGATTTTATTCTTGAATTGTTGTTATTCTTCAAACATTATAAAAATACCTTTGGTGTTTGTAACGTGTATGTTATTGTGCATAAAAAGGCACGAAGTTCTCAAAGAAGTAAGACACGAAGAAATGATCCAATTTGCCAAAGAAATGAAGAAACTTCAGTAAGTTCGCTTTGCGAACTTGCCAGCGATTGTTCGCTGGGCGAACATCTGGCGAAGCTCCAGCGAACACTCCATGACTTGGGGCAGTAAGAAAAGGCACTAAAGTTCGCTTTGCGAACTTTCCAGCGAATGTTCGCTGATTCATCGCTCCAGCAAAGGCCTGACAAAGGACACCAAGGATGAGTTAGTAGCTAAAGGGGCCTAAGTTCGCTTTGCGAACTTGTAGGCAAATGTTCTCTTTGCGAATAATTATTTGCATTGTGAACTTATACTGAAACTCAGAGGCGGTTTAACAGATCAGAGGCACCTTAGATGCATATTTAGTAGTTCGCTAGGCGAATGAAAAGTTCGCAGTGCGAACTTGGCAGATTTCAAGTGATGTATAAATACACTTTTTGATATTTCTTGGGATCATAACCTCATTTTCTCACGCCATAACCTAAGTTTCTGACTTTTCTTCATCCAAGAGTGATATTTTACCAAGAGAAGTTGGATTTGCATCCGATCTCGATTATTCGACGCGGATGCTTTTTCATCTCCTCCCGATTCTTGCAAAACAAGCTACCATGAATATGTGTAGCTAAACACATCTTGTGTCAAGATTAGTGGTAGGTAATCAATTATTTTGTATGTATTGATCTTAATGTTTAGTTTGTGAACTTTGTTGATGATTAATATATGGTGAAAAACTTTGTTTGTATGGTTTATATTTTGTTTTGGTTCATGAATGAGAAATATATTCTAAAACTTGACCTAAGTTTCAATCCATCAACAATCATGAGGCTAGAGATAGCTTTGAGAGTTAATGTTCATAAATATTGATCTTGAATGTTATCATATTGATAGTTAGAGTGAGAGATCATCTAAGGATCAATATGATAAATCCCACAACAAGTGTTAGAGATAAACTTGTTGAGAGGATATGTGATTATATTCATCGTTAACAAGTTCACATACTTTATCGAGTAAATACGTACGAAACGGATTATCGGACCCTAATCTTGGCATGCTTTTACCAAATCTTTAAAACCAATTTCTTTACCGTTGTTATTAAATTCTTATGCAAACGATCTGTTACAAATCACCCAAAATCTCTGTTACTTTAATGTTTAAAATGATTTCGACTATAGAACAGCGGCAATATACATAAAATCCCCGTGGATACGATAAAACACCCCCCGAAATACTTTTCAACAGTGACCCTAGTGATTCCACTGTCGAACATACCACTCGATATTTGACTAAAGCAGGGGATATAGCAAACATCGAGAATCTAAGGATGAGATATTTCCTAAATTCTCTCACAAAAAATGCATTCACATGGTTTATAACACTCCCTGTACACTCCATAAATTATTGGACTCAGTTAGAAAGATTATTCCATAAATAATTCTACATGGGGGAATCTAAGATTAGCCTGAAAGAATTGGAAAGTGTGAAGCGAAAGTTCGCTAAATCATTGACGATTCCCTTAACAAGTTTTAACTGTTGGAGGCAAGGTGCTTCACCTAAGTGCCAGAACATGAACTAGTCGAGATGGCCGTGGAGGGCTTAGATTATTCCATTAGGAAGAAATTGGACACTTAATATCTGAGGGATATGGCCCAACTAGCGGATAGAGTTCGACAAATTGAATGTCTAAAGGTATAAAAGGCTAGGGAAAATAGAAACAAAAAAGAAAGGGTAGCTTATATCGACATAGACGAGAATGACCTAGCGTCCGATGTCGAATACAATTATGTCAAGGAGAACGAAGTTAACTTGGCTGAGTTAAAGCCAAGACCCTAATTTACGTGTAAACTCCTTACACCCACGGATAGGAAGAACTCTGTTGAACCAGAAAAAAGTGACAAAATTCCAAAGAAAACTTGCACCTTTGAAGTAACCAAATGCGACAAAATTTTTGACTTGCTGGTTACAGACGGTCAAATTTTGGTGCCACAAGGCGCAAAAATATCGCCATTAGAGCAAAGGAATAAAATAGGGTTTTGTAAATACCAAAATTTTTTGGGTCATAAGACTTCCCAATATTTTCTTTTCACGGATCTTGTCCAGAATTCTTTGAAGGAAGAAACGCTGAAATTTACTGACAAAGAAAAGGCACCAATGAAAATTTGCTAAACCAGTCGAGATCAATATGGTCGAGGTTACTGAAGAGCTCGAGGTCAATATGGTCGAGGTTACTAAAAACCTTGATATGGAAGTTGAAGTGGAAGTTGGCAAGAATAGTGAGGAGAAAATGAATGAATTTTACCCTAGAGTAGAAGAGGAGTTGATTAATTTCCTCAACCATGTGAGTGTACTTTTGGATTTTGAGTGATGTCAAAACTAGGATAGTGTAGCGTTATGTATATTGGACGGTATCTTCTCATTCTAGTTGAGCATCTTAATATTAGAAAATATTGAAATGATTTGGAAAAAGAAGCCTACATCATATATGCATTGAAAACCTGGTTTATGTGAAAAATGCATTGAAAAATAAGTTTTTAGGTGGCCAAAGCATTTTAGGTCGACACATGCGTAAGTAGGTCGACCTATACAATCTTCAACTTTAGTATAGGTCGACACATAGAATCTTAGGTCGGCTCCCATGGATAAATATTAAATCTTGTAGATAATTCCTAGAGGTCGCCTCACTTAGGTCGACACATGGGCGACACGAGGCCTTCATAGGCCGACCTGAGACCTTCATAGGCCGGCCTGAGTACCTTGATTGGCCGACCTATTACTTTGATATGCCGACACATATGATATCCCATCTCAAAATTTTTATCTTTTGCTCCACTAAATTGCATTCCTTTTGCCCATTATTTCCCATACCTATATATACCCATACACGCATCTTTTTCTAGCAAGGTACTAATGTAAAACCTAAACGAACCAGAATTATAATTTTTTCAACATCTTCAACCTTTCTTCTATGCATACACACAATCAAACTACACATAATAGTTTTTTGATTGGGTGACCATCTAGATTAGGGTTGATAATGTCCAATTAGGTTGGTGTAACCGAGAATATTGGGTTAGGATCTTTGTGTGTTTCAAATAAGAAAACCAAGCTAGGGTTTTCCTTCAAGATCATTGGGATTTGAAGGGTTTGGACCAAATCACGCAAACACGAGTTCGACTGAGTGAAGGCCTTGGGACAAGGTGGTTCCTTGCAAGGGAGTAGCATGAGACGGTGAATCATGTTCGAGAATCTTGGGTTCAACAAGTGCGCGTGTTGAATGCGGTATAGGGCAAGCAAGCAAAATTATTTATTTTCAGAAAGAATTCCCTCCGGGATTTATGTCGTGTCCACAGAGATCGGTGCTACTGAACTGCCGTTCGACAATTTAAATGTTAATGAGTTTGGGTTTAGAATTGGTTTAAACATAAAAACAGAAAAGTAAATATTAACACAAGAAAATTCACCCGTCAGAGAGAAAAGACTTATCAAGCATGTATATATTCCACTCGTCACAAACTTAAACTTACCGACCAATTATACTCAACCTACAATACTCCCCAATATCACCCAGCATCGCTCACTACAGTGTCCATCTCTGACACATTGACCTAAGAGACAACCGTGCTACCCTCATCGGCACTCTCGCACTCGACTCAAGACACGGAGGCATTAAGTTTCGACACCCATACGGATTGTTAGCTCTAAATCTATCTCTAGCATCCAGAAACTAACAGATAATCATCCCTAATCAAAGTTTGTGAAGCTTATCTCTAACACGACCCAAACCCCGCGCATAAAGCAAAAATCAGAGACAATCATCGATAAAGATTTGTAAAGCAAGTTTTATACAACACCATGGGCGACAAATATACATGAGTTTACAACAAATACATATACACAACCCAACCATAAAGAAAAACACAAAGAAAAAGAGAAATGAACCAAACATCTCGCGGTTTGTCGGAGCCGGTCGACGTTCAATCCACCCCGGTTCATCCGTGTGCAAGCTCCACAGTTGTTTTCTAAACTAATCTACCAAAGAATGAATTTTAATGGAGTTGGGATCACAAAACCCCAAAACCATCCCTAGAAAAATCTGATTTTCCCTTATTTATAAACTAGAAAAATCGCAGACCGCACTAAGCACGCCTTTAAAAATAGTTAAACCGCCTTAACACCGCACTAAGCACGCTCATACCGCGCTAAGCGGGCTACTTGCTGGAATTTGCTCCATCCAAGGGCTAGGAGCGTGCTAAGCGCGCTCGTAGCATGCTTCAAAAAATACATTTTCTTCCAAATATGCTCCAAGCTTATTGGTTCAAATGGCACATCTTGGAGCTTTTATTTGCTCATTGCTCCAACAATGCTTTATCACCTACAAAATGAATGGAAAACTATCAAATGTTACACAAATGAACCAAAAACACAAATATATACTAACCACGTATTTATACACAAAGTGAGGTTTATTCAAACGATATTTACCAAAAAGTCTTGATAAGTGCAACAAAACTTATATACAAAAATAGCTACAATTTGCACTTATCAACTCTCCCCAAACTTACATAATTGTTTGTCCTCAAACAAAAATCAAACAACTCAAAGAAACAAACGCAATAACCAAAGAATCACGAATCAACAGGTTTTGAAAAACGGAAACAAATGCAATGGTTCAAATGAAAAACAGTACACATAAAGTAAATACTTACCACTAAACTACAACGATGACATAGTCACGAAACAAATGCTAAATACAAAAGTCATGCCAAACATTCTAAAACAACACAAGTTCAAATGTGAATCACACCTAGAAAAAACAATCATTGGTAGATGAAAAACATAAAATAAGGGATTTTTAACTCACACAACAAACTTGCAAACAAAAGACTAAATTATGCAATCATCCAAAAATTATATTGAACATACAAAGGCAAGAATCACAAGGACTTTTCAAGGTTGTAATGTGGTCGGGCAAACAAACAAGGGGAAATTCTTAAAGCTAATCAAAACAAAAACTTGCCTAAACCTAAGGGAGTGATCAACTCACAAAAGTTCAAACACAAAATTTCAACCAAACTTCTTCCAAAATCCCAAGTGTTACACAAAACACAATACTTATTTAGCACAATTATTTGAACTCTTTTCGTTTTCTTCTTTTTTTCTTTCTTTTTCTCTTTCACAAATTTTTCTCTTTTTTCTTTTCTTTTTCAATACTCATAGAATCCAACTAATGAATACACAATCATTCTCTCCCCAACTTGAATTCAACCGCACCATCATGTGAATACTCCCTACTTCCTAAGGCAAGAAAAAAATCCATACAACAACACAAAATTGAGGTCCAAGAAAAAAACAAAATCCATTCAAAAATAAGTGAACTAAATACTCATAGACAAGCATTAAGTTCAAATAGAAACATGGATCAAAAAGCTCAAAGGGGTTACAAATTCTCACACACTCACAAGGTGAATTGACTATTTGGCTTAGGTAGTTGTGCTCAAATTGAAACAAAATGTCTTGATCCTTTTCATGCTTTCAAATAATCAACACAAACAAAAGATTAAGCATAATAAAATCCAGTTAAAACAAGAATATTGGTACTCCGAGCATATATAAACAATGGAAGGCTTCCTCACAAAAAGGGTGGGAACTAAAGTGATTCACATACGAACAAGTATATAAAAGAATGAATGGCATAGAAGTTGTAAAAAGCCTACGTATCATGAATATGCTAAAGTCTAGAAAGTGATAAACACATACCTTGAACGTGTACAAAACTTAACAATATCATTACCATGCATTCGCAAGTTGAAACACTCGAAATCGGAAAATCACCGAATGCGACTTCAAGCTATCGAACCAAAATTTGAGTCCAAACAATCAACAAAAGAATGAGAAAAATTACTAATAATTACTAATATATAAGGCCTTGGTGGAAGTGGGAAGAAGGGGGAACAAAGTGAACAATTAAAAGAATTCACTGGCTCAACACAACAGGGCGCACTAAGCGTGCAGGCCCGCGCTAAGCGCGCTACACCAGAACCAGAAAAACCAGTACAACAACAAGGGTCTGGTGTAGGCCTCTACTTAACACCTACACAACTCAATTACAAAACATACAATATTTACATAAACAAACTTCCTCAAGTTAAACATGACAAGCTTGAGGAAAACAAAACTTAACACCTTAACACGAACTACCATAAACATACTAAAAGAATGGGAGAAAAAAACATTAGAAACTAACAACAATAAAACATGCTTGTTTTACGTCATAAGTTCGACGCCTATTATTTATACACACTTCTCCAAGTTGCCTCTTTATACGGTTAGCGCTCACCGACGATGAAACCTAACCAAACACTTAGCAAACGTGAAGAGAAACAAACATATACACTAAATTTACAAGTATGCAAAACATGTAAAATTCACAAATATGGTAAACATATACAAGTATCAATATAAACAAGTGAAAATAGACAATATATACGATATCTTCAAAACTCAAAAACAAAGAAACTATCGCAATGCGATCCAATAAAAACACCAATCCCCGGCAACGGCGCCATTTTGTTGAATGCGATATAGGGCAAGCAAGCAAAATTATTTATTTTCGGAAAGAATTCCCTCCGGGATTTATGTCGTGTCCACAGAGATCTGTGCTACTGAACTTCCGTTCGACAATTTAAATGTTAATAAGTTTGGGTTTAGAATTGGTTGAAACATAAAAACAGAAAAGTAAATATTAACACAAGAAAATTCATCCGTCAGAGAGAAAAGACTTATCAAGCATGTATATATTCCACTTGTCACAAACTTAAACTTACCGACCAGTTATACTCAACCTACAATACTCCTCAATATCACCCTGCATTGCTCACTACAATGTCAATCTCTGACACACTGACCTGAGAGACAACCGTGCTACCCTCATCGGCACTCTCGCACCCGACTCAAGACACTGAGGCATTAAGTTTCGACACTCATACGGATTGTTAACTCTAAATCTATCTCTAGCATCCAGAAACTAACAGATAATCGTCCCTAATCAAAGTTTGTGAAGTTTATCTCTAACACGACCTAAACTCCACGCATAAAGCTAAAATCAGAGACAATCATCGATAAAGATTTGTAAAGCGAGTTTTATACAACGCCATGGGCGACAAATATACATGAGTTTACAGCAAATAAATATACACAACCCAACCATAAAGAAAAAGAGAAATGAACCAAACATCTCGCGGTTTGTCGGAGCCGGTCGACGATCAATCCACCCCGGTTCATCCGTGTGCAAGCTCCATAGTTGTTTTATAAACTAATCTACCAAAGAATGAAGTTTGATGGAGTTGGGATCACAAAACCCCAAAACCATCCCTAGAAAAATCTGATTTTCCCTTATTTATAAACTGGAAAAATCGCAGACCGTGCTAAGCGCGCAGGACCGCACTAAGCGCACCTTTAAAAATAGTTAAACCGCCTTAACACCACGCTAAACGCGCTCATACCGCGCTAAGCGGGCTACTTGCTGGAATTTGCTTCATCCATGGGCTAGGAGCGCGCTAAGCGCGCTCGTAGCATGCTTAGAAAAATCCATTTTCTTCCAAAGATGCTCCAAGCTTATTGGTTCAAATGGCACATCTTGGAGCTTTTATTTGCTCATTGCTCCAACAATGCTTTATCACCTACAAAATGAATGGAAAATTATCAAATGTTACACAAACGAACAAAAAACACAAATATATACTAACCACGTATTTATACACAAAGTGGGGTTTGTTCAAACGATATTTACCAAAAAGTCTTGATAAGTGCAACAAAACTTATATACAAAAATAGCTACAATTTGCACTTATCAACATGCTAGGGATTAATCCGACCAAGCGAAAACCCTGAAGACGAGGAGGTCTTGCAAGCAAGTAGTCAAGAACAAGTGGATTGCAGCAGCATTGTTGGTGACTTGATCAAACTTTGATCAAGGGTTTGGAGGTGGTAGAATCAACAACAAACCATAGTGTTTGTGGGGTTAGAGTTCGTCATCTCTTGTATAACCATTTTTGCAAAGATAAGGTTAATTGCAAGTATCTCAATTTGATTTCGGATTGAGGGCAGACGTACCCATAGCGAGGGTGATTGGGGATCTGCCTAAACAAATCTTTGTGTCTCTCTCTACCTCTCTATTTCTTTAATTATTGTTCTTGCAAACTATCGAGTTCGTTGTTGTTTCGATTAATTGATTGGAAATTATTTTTTAATTATCTTTTAAAGTGTAGGTGTTGATATAATCATAATCACTTTGATTGTGATTGCCTTTTAATATCAACAAAACAAATTGAATTTCCAATCGTTATCGATCACACACAAAGAGTTCGATAAATTGCCTTTGAGTATTTTAATTAATTTGTGTTCATTAAAAATAAGCTTTATGAATAGCTTTGTATTTAATTGATTCGGGAATTAATTGTTGTTGAATAATTTGTGTTCATTATCATCCTAATTGGTTTACGTTACGTATATCCGAGCTTTTGGATAGTAGGTTCAGTTAGACGATTTGATTCAGGTTGTTTCCGTTGTGCCATAAAACTTTTTAAAACAATTTTTGCCAAAAGTTTTGTTTTTAATTTTGTGATCTATTTACCCCCTCTAAATCGAAGACTATCGTCAAAAAAACCGCTGTAAACTCAAGGATTCCAAAGTAATGTTCCAAGATGCAACATTTTTTGACAAAAAAGCTACTAAGGATTTGGGGAATGTTCGAAATGCTAAGCAGAAAGGGAAGTGTGGGAATAACAGACCCCAACTTTATTTCGACAAAAGGGGAGTGCCCAAAAAAAAGAAACAGCTGAAGTTATCGACTCACCAGAGGAACAAACCAAACACTTATGTCCCAACATCTAAGGCTCTTCAGGGAAAATGGACGCAACCTTTGGGCAAAGAGGGACCTAACCACCAGAAGTGGAAAAGTTTCGAGATAGGCAAAGGTTCATCATTGTTATATCGATAGAAGTTCAAAGTGTCGAAACAGTCCTATGGGCCTAGCAATTACAAAGGGAAAAATCCCATGTGTCAAACCCAATGGAGGAGGTTCTAGAGGAAGAAAAAGTCAGAAAGAGAAACTGCAAAATTAGGTACCAACACACCACAACCTAATCTTGTCACTGACAAGGCCAACAAGCCAGTCGGAAGACAACTATTTTCTCCTACACCATCAAAATCAAAAGGGAAAACACTAAAGGAAGCACCACCTGTAGATGACGATATGGTAACTGATAATTTTGATTGCGGATCAGAACCTGATTTTGAAGTGATTTGTAACTTGGTGTCGGTACAATTAGTCGAGTATGATTGTCCCACAGAAGTTGAGGAATCTGAGGAGTGCAATGAACAAAAAATGGCCAAGCAAAGGCCAATCTATTATTATGTCATGAACAAGGGCTGTATAGAGGAGCAAAATGCTTTCTTTGAAAGACCAGACAAATGCACGAAGAGCCATTTGAAATCATTATTCATAAGGGTTAAAATTGAGAATATTGGAATGAACAAGGTGTTGATTGATAGAGGTACAAAAGCCAACCTGATTCCACATTTTCTTTTGAAAATGATTGGAAAGTACGATACCAATTTAAGACCCAACAACATTATTTTGGCAAATTACAAGGGCAAAACTGGACACATTTTGGGAGTGATTCAAGTTGACTTAATAGTTCGTTCGATAACCAGACCCACTGTTTTCATGGTCATATCCTTCAGGGCCAATTATAACTTACTCATGGGGAGAGAATGAATCCATGGCATCGGAGCAGTGTCGTGTTCACTTCACCAAAGAGTTTAAATATGGAGAAATAATGGGATTGTAGAAAATATAAACGCCTATCAGAGCTATTATTTGGCCGAGGTAAACCAAGTCGATAATATAAATGTCGACAAAAACCTGGAAAATATTTCACCCTGTACTACTGCAGGGTCAGATTATTTGCCTTCGAAAGAGGCATTCTACTCTTTGAAACTTCACTCTACCCATGGATTTATATGGTTTAGAGAAAGCTTGAAGGGATGAGGGAATGTCTGGGATCCCAACAACTAGTTGGGAAGACGAAAGTGAGAGCTATGTCTGAGTCCAATACTTTGGAAAGAGTTTTAGCTTATGTAGCCAAAAATAGACTAAAAGCGGCCTTAGAGACCGAAGTCCGAAACATGACTTTCAAAGCCAATGAAATAGAAATTTATGAATTGGGATCAGGTATCAACTTTGAACCATATCCACAACCCGCGATTGGGGAAAATGACGGTTTAAATGCTCAGAGGCTCAATTGCGTCTATGATGACGAGCTTTTAGGTTTCGAAAAATATCTAATCGTCGCGACTAAAAAGACGCAGGTGCAGGATCCTTTAGAAGAAATCGAACTGGGCGATGGGATGAGTAAAAAGCCGACATATATCAGCACCAATCTCGACCCAAAACTAAAAATCAAAGTAATCAAAATACTTCAGGAGTACAAAGACTGATTTACTTAGGACTATGACAAAATGTCCGGGTGAAGTAGAGATTTGGTGGAGTTGAAGTTGCCAATAAATCAGGGTAAGAAGTCGATCAAGCAAATGCAAGATGGTTTGTGGCAGAAATTCTATCAAAAATTAAAGAGGAGATCGAAAGACTCTTAAGATGTAAATTAATCAAGACGACCTGGTGTGTCGAATGGCTGGAAAACATTGCTCCTATAGTTAAAAAGAAAGGAACACTAAGGGTTTGTATATATTTCCGAGATCTAAACGCCGCGACCCTAAAAGATGAATACCCAATGTTGGTGGCAGAGATGCTGGTTGATTCAGCAGTGGGTTTTGAATATCTTAGTATGTTTGATGGTTATTCTGGTTATAACCAAATTTTCATTGCAGATGAAGATGTGCTGAAGACGGCGTTCAATGTCCGAGAGCCTTGGGCACTTATGAATTGATAATGATGCTTTTCGGCTTAAAGAACGCTGATGAAACTTACTAGAGGGTAATGAACTCGATTTTTCATTATTATATCGAAACCTTCATGCAAGTATATATTGATGATAGTAACTAAGTATGCGTTGGGAAACAGTCATCTAGACCATCTTCGATAATCATTCGAAAAAATGAGAATGTACGGACTAGAAATGAATCCTCTCAAGTGTGTTTTCTGTGTGTAGGCTGGAGATTTCCTCGATTTTGTTGTGCATAAAAGGGGATCAAAATCAACCAGAATAAAACTAAGGCCATTATGGAAACTCGATCTCCTTCAACCAAAAAAGAGCTACGGTCTCTGTTGGGGAAGATCAATTTCTTGAGGAGGTTTTTTGCTAACTTAAGTGGAAAAACACAAGCATTTTCGTTGTTACTTCGGCCGAAGGAATAAGGGCTCGAATGGCAAAAAGAGAATCAAAGGGCTTTTGAAAAGATCAAGGAATACCTGATGCACCCTCCAATCTTGTCTCCTCATTTTAGAGACAGGTGCATGAGATTGTACATTTATGTATCATACTCGACCATAGGGAGCATGTTGACTCAAGAGGATGATATTATAGTTGAACAAGCCATTCATTACCTCAGACGGGTTTGAATGATACAGAGACTAGGTATAGCCTTATAGAAAAGTTATGCATACATTTGTATTTCTCTTGTACAAAATTAAAACATTATATAAAGCCAGTTGATGTTTACGTATCTTCACATTTCAATGTCATTAAACATATATTGTCCAATCTAACTTTTCATAGTCGAATTGGTAAGTGGGCTCTTGCTCTAACAGAATATTCCTTGAATTATGTCCCTTAAAAGGCCATGAAGGGACAAATTGTCGTTGATTTCATCCTTGACCATGCGATAGTCGAGGTGTCTCAAAACTATCTAGAGTCGAAACCTTGGAAGTTATACTTCAACGATTCTAATCATAGGAACAAGACAATTATTGGGATCTTGATAATTTCTCCAAGAGACATTCCAACGAATTTTAAACTCAGGATCAAAAGTTCATGTTCTAATAATGAGGCCGAATACGAGGCTTTACTTGTTGGCCTTGAAATCTTATCAAATTTGGGGGCAAAAAGAGTCGAAATCAAAGGAGACTCTGAGCTAGTCATAAAGCAAATAACAAAGGAGTATAAGTGCATTAAGGAAAACTTACTAATGTACTTCATCGCCACAAATCAATTACTTAAGCGGTTTTTATTTTGTTGACATTCAACATGTGCCAATCTCTAAATGATTGATAATGACCCTCTATAAAAACTTTCCATTTTTGCAACAACAATTGATTATTTGAATTGCCTAATTAATTAGCCTAATTGGTTAGGTCATTTATTTGGTGCATGGATTGTTTCCAAATTTACACAATTTCTTGGCTTATAAATAGAGAGTTTCTCTATTATTTCAAATCACGCAGAAAACATGAAAAACCTTACATTTCATTTCTTGCATACTCTCTCAAAATCCTTCAAACTTTTCACATATATTATAGTCATAGTGCTTTGAGCATGTTCTTGACTTTAGTTAGGAATTTAGTTATTGTAAATTTACCAAAAGTATAATTTTCTCATGAGTAAATAGTTCTTTTTTTTTTGGTTTGGAGATAAACCATTCAAAAAAATCTTGTTTATTTTTGGAAGATTATTATAAATTTCTATTTGGTTTGTGAGCTCCGCCATTATAAAATTTCTATTTTGGTTCATTGAAATCAACCAGTTAAAATCTCCACAATGATTCTTGAACTCAGCCAGTTAAAAGCTTTATCGTTTCAATATTAACCCATTGTAAAATCTCAATTGGCTTTTGAGTTCAGCCTGGTATAAAAGCTCAGTAGGTTTGAGATCATCTCGCTAAAAATCTTGGTTTTATTCGTGACTAGTCCATACAAAATCTTGTTGGTTCGGAGGATAGACAACTTAAAACTTCATCTTGGTTCCATATCAACATGTGTAAAACCTGCATTTTTGTGCCAAGACTAACCACTTCAAACTTATTCATTGTTTGGTTTGGAGACTAACTACTTCAAGCCCTGTTTGTTGTTTGGTTAGAAGTTATCCTAAAAATTTCATTTACTTGTATAAGGGGATTCATGAGCTTAATCTTCTAAAAGCTCTTAAGCAATAGTAGATTCTCTCAAGATCAATTTTTGGAGAGGATTAGATCACTTCATTAGATCGGACCTCTGTAAAAATTTGGTGTCATCTCTCTTCTATTATCTCTTTTATTCTCTCTTTGATTTCCTTACTTTAATTTTTTGCTTCTTACTTATTCAAACAATTTTTATAAAATATTTTTGAACTCGATTTTAAAAAATAATTTTGTTTTAAATCAACTATTTTTAAATATTTACATTTCACTATCCTCTTATATATGAATTATATGTCCAATAAGTGATATCAGAGTTTAAATTTTATTTAAAGATGACTTTCTGTTAGTACGTGAGACACTTTTAGTGAGGAGAGAAATAGAGAGAATAAGGAAATAAAGATTGATATTATTATATGAATGAATAAAACTAAATTAGAAAGTGTCTATTTATATACACCTGAGTGACTTGACTATTAAGTAAAACAACAAACTAAATAACAAATTTTAAACCCAAATTATCTTTGGCCATGGGCCACATAATTCAACTTGGATTATATCTTATATTTTAACATACCCCCTATAATCCAAGTTGTTGAAACACATTAATCATTGTCGATCTGAACTATTCCCAATTTCTTTCTCAATGTTAGGAACCTGTCGATCTTCAATTCTTTGATAAAAATGTCGGCCAATTATGCTTCACTTGAGCAATGACTTACTTCAAGTTCACCTCTATTCACCTTATCCGAAAGAAGTTAAATCTAGCTTCGATGTGCTTACTTCTTCCATGCAAAACTGGATTCTTCGCTAGTGATCGTGCCTAGATCAAAAAGTATGACAGTGGCCCGCAACGTCGTATGGTCTTCAACTCCGGTGGTGATGATATGCCGGGGGGTGTACTGTAACGCCCCAGTTTTTGTATTTTTATTTAATTGAGTCGTTTTTGATTATTTGATTATTATGTTATTTTATTTTCGACTTTTATGAGAAAATATGTCATTTTTCATTGTTATGATATTTTATCGGGTTTTGGGATCGTTTGCGAGATATTTGAGTGTGGGGGTATTTTGGTCATTTTATAATGTTTTTCATTAAGTTAGTAAGAAAAGAAAATAGAAAATAGAAAAGGGAAAGAAATAAAAATAGAGAGAAAGAAAGAAGAAAGAAGGAAAAAGAGAAGAAAAGAGGAGAAGAGAGAAAAATTGGGATAGTGTGGAAAAATCATCAAGATCAAGTTCTAGAGTCGATTTAATCGGGTAAGGGTGCGAAACTCGATTATAGTATGCTTGTATATGATTATGTATGAATGGGTTTGGATGATTCTCTTGCTTTCCATGTTTTTCACTTTTAGGTCGAAAACGATAAAATGAGTAGAATCGATGGTTTAACGGTTGGAAATCGATGTAAAGGTGGTAGTTTGCTTATTGACATGATTAGAATAGGTTCTGATTGAAATATGTTGATTTGGAAATGGTTTGGGTTAGAAAATATCATTTTTGGGTTTTCAACAGCGCTGAAGGATTCTGAGTTTTCGCAGGTTCGCCTAGCGAACCATTCAGCGAAGGGTAGCGAAGGTTCGCTACGGGTATTCGCCTAGCGAAGGCGTGAGCGAAGGTTCGCTAGAGTGTTCGCCTAGCGAAGTTTGGGAGTTTTAAATGTTGGTAGTTGCTGCCTTGGTTCGCCAGGGGGTTCTCCTAGCGAACTTAGTGTCTGTTTTTATCTAACAGTTGGTTCGCTGGAACATTCGCCTAGCGAATGCTCGCGAGGGATGTTCGCCTAGCGAGGCAGCTAGCGAATGCTCGCGAGGGTGATTCGCCCAGCGAACAGTGTTGTTCGTGTAATTTTGTTTTCTGCATAACTTTTGATCTGTGATTCGGTTTGAGGCGTGGTTTTATGCGTTGGAAAGCCATTGAGCTGTACTTTCTTATTATGATGGTTTAGAATTTGTTGGCCGATTTTATTTTGTCGGTAAATGTGAATAGTGTCGAATCTCGACTTTTGTCGTTTTAATGGTGCATAATTGTCATGTATTATGCTATATGTTTGTGCTTTGGATATGTATGCCTTATATGCTGCTGTGAGGATAAGTTGTGGCCGAAAGGCAAGAAATGCTAAGTGTTGTATTTGATGATTTATGCATGATTATGAATGTGTGCATGGATGCAATGTGAGTGTCATGAGTCATTGTATGCCAAGCATCATAATGTGCATTGTGGAAACGTCCTGAGAGACGGTTTGATTCCTGAGGGAATATGCTATACCATCGTGTGCCTCAAAAATATGAGGCGCTGCCTGAGGACTTAAAGCGATGGGTATAGACGATTGTGGGCTCCTTTGGAGACTTAAAGCAATCCTTAACGTCGTGTGCCTCGAAAATATGAGGCGATGCCTGAGGACCTAAAGCGACGGGTGAACATCGTAGGCCTGACGGGGAGTTACTTGAGATTCTCAGTAACGAGCGATGGTTCCAATAGTTCCTGAGTGAACTGATGAGACATGAGACAATGGAAGTCGGTACCGCATGGCATGTGCATAGAGTCGTTGTGTCGGTCTATGTGCATTGCATAAATCATGAATTAATTGTGTGTGAATTTGTGAATGTGATTGATGATTGTATGGTATATGTGTGGTGTGTAATGGTATTCGATGCTTGAGAATTGTGCGGTATTATGTTATATGTGGTTGTGGTGAGAATGTGTTACTTGTACATTTTTGTGTTTATATATATAATTTTATTCAATTATATTATGGTTGTTTTTCTCACCTTTCTGCTGTTTTATAACGCTCTATGAGGCGTTGCAGATTAGAGTTGCTGGATGTATTCTTTTTGTGAAGCATTGCGTCTTCATTATTTTGGTCGGTCGGCTCTGATATGTGACTCCGGGTAGTATAGGGTGGCCGTTTGTGATTGTTTTGTATGTCTGATGATATATTTTGGTTGTATAGTTATAACTTGATGTATGACAGCCAAGTTTATATGTATATATGTATATGTGTTATTCAGATTTTAGATCTTTCCGCTTTAATTCTAATTTCTGAAAAGTGGGTGTAAGGAACGAAGTTTCCTCTGTATGAGTGTTACCCCACGTTGCATATCTAAATGAGCAGGTGTTGCATGTTATGTGTTTGGTTACTTTGATGTGATTCTCCCTTTCTATGCCATGATGTTTCAAATATAGTCTGATCAATTTTCGAATTTTCTTTTTGCCGCTTTAATTGCGTGTTAATTGGGGGTATAGATTGGGGGCGTCACATTAAGTGGTATCAGAGCCAGTCCGTGTCAGTTGTGTCGTTTGTGGCTGTTGTGTCTGGCATATTGGGCGAGTTGTGTGGAGCAAGTTGTTGTTTAACCATAGTTTCTGTATTTGGACGAACAGAATATGGCTGGTCGTAATGATGCTGCTTTGGCTGCTGCGATGGAGGCAATGGTACGAGCTGTGCAGGGTGCACCGAATGCTGCAGGAAATGATGAGTTTAGAAAGAATAAGCCGCCGATCTTTAAAGGGAAACATGATCCGGATGGTGCGCAGTTGTGGTTGAAAGAGATTGAGAGGATTTTCAGGGTGATGGATTGTGATGACGATGATGATAAGGTGAGGCTGGGCACTCATATGTTACACGAAGAGGCTGATGACTGGTGGGTCAGTACTCGTCAGGTGTTGGAAGCTGATGAGGAGGAATAAGAGATCACTTGGGAGGTATTTAGCCGAGAGTTTCTAAGGAAGTATTTTCCGGAGGATGTCCGAGGAAAGAAGGAGATTGAGTTTCTAGAGCTAAAACAAGGTAATATGTCGGTTATTGACTATACTGCTAAGTTTGTGGAGCTTGTGCAGTTTTATCCTCATTATGTGGAAGCGACTGCTGAATTTTCAAAGTGTGTGAAGTATGAAAGTGGCTTGCGTCCTGAGATAAAGCAGGCTATTGGTTATCAGAGGATCCGAAGGTTTGCTGATTTGGTGGAATGCTGTAGGATTTATGATGAAGATAGTAAGGCTCGATCTGCTCACTATAAAAGTGTAAGTGATAGAAAAGGGAAGCAACAGTTCCGTGGTGGTCCGTATGTGTCACCGGCTGATAAAGGTAAACAAAGGGGTAATTTTGATCGAAGTTCAAGTGGAGGAGGTATGTCTAATGCTCCTAGGTGTTTTAAATGTGGTGAATTGGGTCATCGCCAGATGGAATGTAGGAAGAAAGTGGATAAGTGTTCTAATTGTGGTGGTATCGGACATGTTCTAGCTGATTGTAAAAGGAGGAATGTGGTGAAGTGTTACAATTGTGGGGAACCTGATCACATTAGTTCGAAGTGTCCTAATCCGAAGAAAGCCCAGACTAGTGGGAAAGTGTTTTCATTGGCGGGAACTCAGACCTCAAGTGCAGATCGTCTGATAAGAGGTACTTGCTTTATTAATAATACGCCTTTAATTGTTATCATTGATACTGGAGCGACTCATTCGTTTATTTCGTCTGAGTGCGCGGAACGTTTGAATCTTGGGTTGTCTTCGATGGATGGTGAGATGGTTACTGATACTCCAGCGATGGGGTCAGTAACTACTTCTTGGGTGTGTTTGAGTTGTCCTTTGACCATTTATGGTAAAGACTTTGAGATGGATTTGGTGTGTTTACCTTTGGAAGGTTTAGATGTGGTGTTGGGAATGAATTGGTTGCAATTCAATCGGGTGCACATTGATTGTTATCATAAGCTTGTAAGGTTTCCTTCTCTTGAGGAAGATAAAGACTCGAGTTTCTTATCTACCAAAGAGTTGAAGAGACTTTTAGCGGATGAAGCTCAGTTGTTTGGGTTGTTTGCTTCATTGACTGTGGATAGTCAAGTTTCACTTGATGTGTTTCCTGTTGTGTGCGAATTTCCTGAGGTGTTTCCTGATGATATTTCAGATGTACCGCCAGAGAGAGAAGTTGAATTTTCTATAGATCTAGTTCCTGGTACTAGACCTGTTTCTATGGCACCTTATAGAATGTCGGCATCTGAATTGGTGGAGTTGAAAAAGCAGTTAAGTGAGTTGTTGGAAAAGAGGTTCGTGAGGCCAAGTGTTTCTCCTTGGGGTGCTCCAGTTTTGTTAGTGAAAAAGAAGGATGGGAGTATGCGATTATGTATTGAGTTCGTGTCATTTGCACGTTCCCACCTTTTTCGCTCCGATATTCTCTTCCCTTCTCTGCCGCTGCTCAACCGCCGTGCATCGTCGTACGCCGCCTCTTCCACCGCACCGGTCCGCCCTCTACCACCGTTTCAAGTAAGCTTCTAATATTCTTCTTTTCTATTTTGTTTTGCTCTGGTGGTTTCCCGGTGAACTGAAGAAGTTCCGGTAATGCCACGAAGATTCTGGCTAAAACGACAGAACTTTTCTAGGGTTCCGTTTGATTCGACGGAGGCTTGGGATGAATATCCTGGGGACCCGATGAATTCCCCGAGGACAAGTGATGAATGTCCCGGGGAGGTGAGCTGAGAGAGAACCGGGGACCTGAAGAAGGTCCCTGGATGGGATGAAGGTATTGAATAGTTCCTCGTTGCTTCGAGCAGCCCCCGCTCTCATTGCCTTTTCACTTGATCGGCAGTGGAAGGGTGGATTTGGTCGTGGCCAACGAATTCACCTATTTCCTCTGCTTTTCAGGTAATAATAGACGTGAGGCTTGCGAGCATCATCCAGATAGACACCGAACCTGACTTGGCCGAACCCGTGCAGCTTCCCGGGGAGGAGCCCCTGCCTCCGGCCGCCGATTGGGCTGGCGAGGAGCCTTTACGAATTCGCTCGTAATTTGCCCTTGATGACACAGACGCCTTCGCAATCGTCGAGGACGTCGCTGTGGGCGAGCAGCCAAACTGGACGGTCTTTCAGCCTAGGGAACACCACTGTATCTGCTCGAATTACCATGGGTTAAGGTTCCCTATGTACGAGTCCGCGTTTAAGGAGGCCGACATTCGTCTCCCTTTCAACGGCTTTCAGTTGTGGGTGTTCAAACAGTTTCACCTGGCGCCGTCTCAGCTTCACCCCAACGCGCTAGCTTTCATGCGGGCGTTCGAGCTCGTGTACGACTACCATAACATCGGGACCACTCTCTCCCTCTTCTTCCGCATATTCCACCTTCAACGGTCGACTGATTAAGGGCAACACAGCTGGGTCTCCTTCAAGCATCCGAGGAAGTTGTTCAAGGCGTACTCGGATTCCGTTCGAAATTTTAAGGATAGGTTTTATTACATCATGCCCGCGACGCACGAGGTTGTGGGCGCGCTTTATGATATCGTGACCGACGAGGCCGGGGAGGAGAGGTTCGTTTCCAAGTGCCATATGGAGTGGGAGGATGATCACTTCGCGCGTGGCACAGATGCCTACCTTATGAAGCACGGCGAGTTGCCGGAGGAGGACAAAGAGGCGTACGTAAAGCTGGTCGCTTATGTCACCAGCTTCAACCGGGCCGAATGTATAACTAGGGACGGAAAGTTTGTCCTCGACCCGCGGGGAAGGGTTGTGACTGCAACCCGTTACATAAACACCAAGGCTTTCCTTGAGTGCAAGTCCCCCGACGAAGCCAAGAGGTTCTTAGGTAGGAGCCCATTGTTCTACTCGGGCATTCTCCTTATTTTGTTTCCTTGTACTAACTTGTTTCGTGTTTTCCCTTGCAAGTCAAATGTCGAACACCACCGAGCGCATCATGAAGATGGTCGCTGACCGGGCACCCAAACGAACTAAGGGTCGTGTTTGCGAGGTTATTCAAACAGCGGTGCCCCTTGGAAGAACGAGCAGCTCTTCTTCTCCACAGTGCAGTCAGTCTCCCCCTCCAAAGGGCACCCCTGCCAAGAGGACGAGGACTAAGGGACCCATCCTCGTGGATCTCAAGGGCCCTGTCCCAACAGAGAATTTTTTGCTGCCCGCCTGTTACCTTCAGCGGAACTTCTTCGGGGGAAGCCCTCCTGTCGTCGCTGAGTCTGAGGTGAGGGAAGGAAGGAGGCGCTTATCGAGGACCTGGCGGCCATGATGGGAATCTTCGAGACTGCCTTGATCTTGAACGAGGGGACCTCCCCTGCCTCCGAGTTGCAGAAGCTAAAGGATGAATACACTGCCCTCGAGAAGGAGAAGGACAAGGTTGAGGGTGATCTGCAAGAGGCTCAGTCCAAGTGTGAGAACTATGCCAACGTCCTCCACGAGCTGAACGAGGCCAACGCTACACTAAAAGCGACTCAAGAGGAGCGTGACCACCTCCGGACCAGGGTTGCTGAGCTAGAAGCTGCTGCCCGTCCTGCAGAGAATGAGTCTGCCGAAGAGAAAGGTTTCGCCAGCCGCGTGGCTCTCGAGATAGGCTTTAAAAATGTTGTGGCGCAGGTCGAGGCCGAGAATCCAGATGTCCAGCTTGCGCTCGTCAGGATTAATTCGTTCCTTCGTGTGGTCGATGGTAAGTTGGACGTGCCAGAGGAGGAGGATGGAGAGACTATTGGCCGGATCGAGGAAGAGATCGCTGTTTAGTTCTTTTGTTTGCTCGGCCTGTGTGCCATTACTTTTTTGGTCTTTTTGTTTGGCCTGCGTGCCATTTTTGTGATGACTTTTGCCCGGCCTGCGTGCCAAGGGCTTTTTGATATTTTTGTAATATCTGCACAATGGGCCTCTGCCCGCTTAATGCTTTGATTTTCGCTTATTTGTGCGTATAATGTTTGTATGCTTTCGCTTGTTTGTGTGTCTGTGTGATGCTTGTATGCTTTCGCTTGTTTGTGTGTGTGTGATGCTATTGTTTTTGTCTAAGTGTTGGTAATTTGGGACTTTGCTCGACTTTGTTGATCCTCGACCGTGTGGGGGAATTGGTCGAGTGGCCGGAGGTGTATCCCGACCTTCAATGAGGCTAAGAGCTCGATCGAGGTCTTAGCTTCGTGGCGTGAACTTCCCATCGCGAGCTAGGTGTTCTGCCTAATTGGTACGACGACGACGGAGCTCGGTCAAGGGGTCCTCGTCGGATCAAAAGTCCTCGCGCACACACAACGCGGCCCTTGATCATCGTGTTTCATATAGGGGAGTCGCGCTTGTACCCTAGCGCGCCCCCGTAATCACGACGTAGCGGTGTCACGGGCAGTATCAAACTGTAGTATTGCTTAAGTTTCTCAGCGTTCCATGGTCGAGCAAGTTCTTCCCCGTGTAGATTTTCGAGGTAGTAGGCTCCTGTCCCCATTTTCGCGCGGACGCGGTACGGGCCCTCCCAGTTCGCGGCGAGTTTGCCTTCTCGTGAATCTTTCTGGTTCCTTCGTAGGACGAGGGTGCCTACTTGAAAATCACGCTTAATAACTTTGTTGTTATAACGTAGAGTGATTTTCTGCTTAAGTGAGGCTTCCTGGAGGGATACACCCGTCCTTATCTCCTCGACAAAGTCGAGTTCTTCCCTTAGGGCCTTACTGTTCGCGCCCTCATCGAGGGGGGCCTCCGTTCCCCTCGAGGGTTCCTTGATCTCCACGGGGATCATCGCTTCTGTTCCGTAGGTCAGACGGAAGGGGGTCTCCTCGGTCGTGGAATGTGGGGTTTTTCGGTAGGCCCAGAGGACGCCGTGTAGTTCCTCGACCCATCTTTACTTGGCATCGCCTAGTCGGCGTTTCAATCCTCGAAGGAGTACTTTGTTCGCTGCTTTGGCTTGCCGTTCGTTTGAGGGTGTTCGACCGACTTGAAGCTTGGTGATGAAGTCTTGGAAGTTCCTATTGGTGAACTGCGTCCCATTGTCTGTTACAATCGCTTGGGGCACGCCGAATCGGGCGAGGATGTTCTTTTTGTAGAAACGTAGTATGTTATGGGCCGTGATTTTGGCCAACACTTCCGCCTCAATAAACTTCATGAAATAATCTACACCGACGATGAGGTATTTGTTTTGGTATGACCCCACGACGAAGGGCCCGAGGATATCCATTCCCCACCCTGCAAACGGCCACAGAGATGACAATGTTTTGAGCTCGTTTGGGGGGGCAAGGTGCATGTCCCCGTGTCGTTGGCATCGATAACACTTCTTGACGTGCTCCTTGGCGTCTTGTTGCATGGTGGGCCAGTAATACCCAGCTCGAAGCACTTTACGGGCTAAGGATCGCCCGCCGAGGTGTTGGGCATTGATTTTGGAGTATACCGGGGACTTTGGTCTCTTCGACGCACCTGAGGAGGGGGATAGAAAAGCCACGACGGTATAGTTTATCCTCGACTATCGCGTACAAGCACGCTCTTCGTTTAACCACCCCCGCTTCCTTGGGATCGTCGGGTAGCTTGCCCGTGGTAAGGTATTCGTATAGCGGGGTCATCCAGCAACTGCTGTCCCCGATGGCGTTCACGTCTGTCGTAGGAGTGGGTTTGTTGATGCTCGGGCGAGAAAGCACTTCTTGTATGACAGACTTGTTTCCGCCTTTCTTCTTTGTGCTCACTAATTTGGACAAGACATCTGCTCGGGTATTGTGCTCGCACGCGATGTAGGTTACTTCCGTGGAGGTGAAGTTTTTCATCTTTTCCTTCACCAAGGTCAAGTATTCGATGAGACAGTCGTTCTTGGCTTGGTACTCTCCTTGGACTTGAAAGGCTACAAACTGGGAGTCGGTGAAGATTTTGACCTCTTTGGCGCCGAGAACTTCGGCCAACCGTAGCCCGGCGAGGAAAGCCTCGTACTCTGCCTGGTTGTTCATTGTTAGGAAGGACAATTCGAGGGAGACCTTGATTAGGATGCCTTCCTCATTTTCAAGGATAATGCCCGCCCGCTTCCTTTCGTGTTGGATGCCCCGTCGACGTAGATTGTCCATTTTTGGGATCCTCTAGTTGAAGGTTCCGGGACGGTCATTTCTGCCACGAAGTCGGCCAACACCTGAGCTTTCAGGGCTTTCCTTCCCTCATACTGAATGTCGAACTTAGCGAATTCGAGCGACCATCTGAGCATCCTTCCTGCCATGTCTGGTCGGCCGAGAAGCTGCCTTATGGGCTGCTCGGTCCTTACAACGACCGTGTGGGCTAAGAAGTAATGGCGTAGCCTCCTGGCCACGGTGACGAGGTCCAGGGCGACATTCTCAATCTGCTGATACCTGAGCTCGGGGTCTTGGAGGGCCTTGCTTGTGAAGTAAATCGGCTTCTGCCCGTCGGGGGTTTCCCAGATGAGGACAACGCTGACCGCTTCACTCGTGATGGCGAGGTACAGGAACAGCGTCTCCGCGTTCTCTGGTCGCGATAGAACCGGGGGTTGCGACAGGACTTGTTTAAGGTGGAAGAGCGCTTGCTCGTACTCCTCACTCCATTCGAATGTGGCTTTTTGTCGTAGAAGCTTGAAAAATGGGAGTGCGTACTGCGCATATTTGGCGACAAAGCGGGAGAGGGCGGTCAGTATCCCGTTTAATGATTGTATTGACTACTTCGAGTTTAGGGTTGGGATCTCGGAGAAAGCCCTACATTTGTCGGGGTTTGCCTCGATTCCTCGCTCTGTGAGGTAGAAACCGAGGAACTTGCCCGCCCGAACGTCGAAGGTGCATTTGTCGGGATTGAACCTCATACGACATCTCCTCGCCGTGTCGAATACCTTCTTGATATGGGCAGCATGGTCGACTTCTTCTACGGATTTGTCGATCATGTCGTCCATGTAGACATCGAGCATGTCGCCGATCTCTCCTCAGAAGACTTTGTTCATCATCCGTTGGTAGGTTGCGCCGGCGTTCTTCAGGCCGAAGGGCATCACGTTGTAGTAGTAATTGCCCGACTCGGTCATGAAGGCAGTATGCTGCTTGTCGGCCTTATCCATGGGGATTTGGTTGTACCCCGAGTAGGCGTCCATGAAGGACAATATTTTGAAACCTACAAAATTGTCGACCAGCTGGTCGATGTTAGGCAAATGATAAGAGTCTTTCGGGCATGCCCGGTTAAAATCGTATAGTCAACGCACATCCTCCATTTTCCATTACTCTTTTTGACAAGTACAACGTTTGATAGCCAGGTCGTGTACCTGGCCTCCGAAATAAAATTTGCCTCTAGGAGGTCTTTTACAGCTTTTTCAGCAGCCTCCGCCTTTTCGGGAGACTGCCTACGCCTACGTTGAACTATGGCCCTAGCAGCTGGATCCACGTCGACCTAATGGCAGGCCACCTCCGGGTCGAGGCCAGGCATCTCAAAGGCGCTCCACGCGAACAGATCAGCGCTCTCTCGGAGACATTCCTTCAGCTGCTTCTTCGCCAGGTTGGGGAGTCGGATGTCAATCTTTACGCTCTGATTTGGATCGTCTCCAAGGGCTGCTCTGCCTTCCTCCTGCTCGCCAGGGAACCTGCTGTCGAGGTCAACCGCGTTGACGCGTGAGAGTGGCCTCTGTACTGCTTCCGGGGATAGTTTTGCTCCGGTCTTGGGCTTGGTGCCGATGGAACCCAGGCCTTTGGTCGCTGCGTCGAAGCACCTCCTGGCCGCTTCAATGTCCCCGTGCATGGTGACGACCCGGCCCCTGGCCATGTAGTACTTCATCTTCAGATGGACTATCGATGGTACCGCTGTGAGTTCGGCCAGAGTGGTCCTCCCCAGGATGCAGTTGTAGAGGGATGGACATTCGACCACCAAGAAGCGGGTCTTAACTTGTCGGGCCGTATCCTCGCTCCCGAAAGTGACCATCAGTTCAACATAACCCCATGGTCTGGTGGTGGTGTCGTTGAACCCCTGTAGATTCGAGCCCACGTAAGGGGTCAAATGCTTCTCATCAAGATGGAGGGTCTCGAAGAGGTGAGTAAATTGATGTTCACCGAGCTCCCCTGGTCGACCAGGATCCTGCGGACGTCAAAATTGGCCATCTGTACCCGGATTAAGAGGGGAATGGTAGCATTGGGTGCTCCGCCTGGCAGCTCCTCCAGGTAGAAAGTGACGGGGTTCGAATTCCCTCGCACCTTCTCGAGGGTGGTGGTCTTCGCTGAGGTCGCGAATTCCAGTTCGTCGAATTTCTGCTTGATAGACCCGACAGAGACCTTCTCGAAACCTCCGCCTGATATGCCTATTGCCTTGGGGAAGCTCTCCCATGTGTTGCGGGCAGTGACAGGGTCTTCATGGGGGAAGTTCGCCCACATGTTGTGGAAGGCCTCTTGGTTCTCTATTCCCCCGGGGATGAAGAAGTCCTCGGGTCGAGTGACGCTGAGGGCGACTTGCAGGTGGTTTTCCCAGGCGGGAGGCGTCGTCTCCTCGACGCTTTGAGCATCTCGGGCATCTGACCGAGGAGCGTCGTTCCTCTTAGCGTACTGCTTTAGATGCCATTCTTTGATCAGGATTTTAATTGCGTCCTTGAGGTGGACGCAATCTTCTGTGACATGTCCATGGCTCCGGTGGAACCTGCAGTACTTGGACTTGTCTGTGTTTATTTGGGGGGTGTCGGCTTTGGAAAGTGGACACCCCCTTTTTGAAACTCTGAGTTAGCGCACTCGTTGAGAATTCGCTCGCGGGAAGCGTTGAGCGGAGTGTACTCCGTGAATCAGCCAGCTGGTCCCCTCGGTTCACGAGAGTCCCTGGGACGGTTTTTACGTCTCTTCTCTCCCCCACGGCGAGGAGGAGGAGAGCCTTCATCTCTTTGGCTGCGGGGGCCATACCGACGTCTTGAGTCGAGGGCTATTTGGGCAGCTTCCGACTCTTCGAACTCGATGTATGATTGAGCTCGGTGGAGGAGGTATTCCAAGTTGCGGGGTCTATGTATGCCCACATACTTGGCGAACTCGGTCCCGATACAAAGTCCCCTCACGATCAGGAACTTCTTCATGTCGTTGGTCGTGTGGACCTCGACAGCTTCACGGTTGAACCTCTCAATGTAGTCATGAGAGATTCGCTCTTCCCCTTGAAGATGCCTTCCAACGAGGCTATCGTCTTCGGATGTCGGCGAGACGCAGTGAAATGTTTAGAGAAATGCCCCTTCAGTTGCCTCCAGGATGTGATTGATTCAGGTGCGAGACTTTTGTACCAAGTCATAGCGCTTTTCCTAAGAGTGGTTCGGAAGAGCCTGTACTTGATAGCTCCCCCGACATTCCTATAGTCGAGCATGGCTTCAAAGCTCTCGACGTGATCGTCGGGGTCGGTTGTGCCGTCATAGGTCCCCAGCGGTGGAAGCTTCTCCATGCCCACATGGATAGGGGTGTCCATGTTCTCCTTGGAAAAAGGGGTCCTCTCGTCGTCCTCATCACTTCTAACTGGCGATCGTGATGGGGAGCAATGGCCTCGACCAGGTCCATGTCGTCGAGGAGAGTTCCTGGAGTGGTTCTTCGGTCTTTCGCTGTCAGCCTTGTTCCTCTTCTTGGTCAGGGAGCCCATTGGCTCATAGTGAGGAGGGGAGCGATAGCGCTTCTGGGCGACCATGGGCTGAGGTTGCTCTAAGCGTGGGCGATGGCCCTCACGCTGTGGGGAGGGACTGCGAGAGTTTTTCGGGGGAGTCTTTCACGGGGAAGGAGGACGGTCAGGAGACGGTGGGTGAGGATGTCTCCGCGGGGAAGATCGTCGTGGTCGCCCTCTCTCATACGCTTCGATCCTGAGATTCTACTGGGCAATCATTTGGTTGGTCTGGTTGACCAAGGCGAACAGGGCCACCGTTCCTGGATCCACGTCTGGTGGTGGAGCGACTGGCTGGTAGACAACCGGCGGGTTGTCTTGTTGGGTGAAGTCATATGTCGCGTCGTCGGAGAAAGGGGAGGCGATATGCCCGTCCCTTACGTCGCCGTCTTCGACGTGGACGACCACATTATCCTCGCGGTGGTTTTCGCTATCGAGCTGAGTGAAGGCAGAGTTCGGAGCTTTGTTCCCAGATTGGGTGTTGGCCACGGTCGTTAGAAAAGGTAGAAATTGCTTTGGTTTAACGATGAGGAAATCGGGGAAGCAAGGGTTCCCACAGACGGCGCCAGTGATCGTTCCTGGATCAGAAAGTATGATAGTGGCCAGCAACGTCGTATGGTCTTCAACTCCGGTGGTGATGATACTGGGGGGAGGAGGGTGTACCTACAAGATACTCTGATGCCAAAGTCAGGTAACGGGAGTAAGCAAGTAAAGAAAAGCAGGTATGAGAGTAAGAATGAACGTCACTTGACCCTCTCAAGTGAGAGGGTATTTATAGAGTGCCCCCAGTGCGGGGTCAACGGTCTCCTGCACTGGGCTGGATTGCAAGGCCCAATCCAGGTGACTGCCAGGGCTTACATGGCATAAGGAAGACCAGCACGTGGTCTTCGCCCTAGGGTAATGGTCCCGAGATCTCCGAAAGATGCGCAAACCGATTCCTTTGGAGGTGGGAGGTTACAAGACGACGTGTTCTCACGGGGAGAAGTACGTGGAGGTCGAGGAGAGAGGTGCTCTCCTCGACCCCAAGTTTCTGCTCAACAACGTTGCCTAACACGTGGTCGACGAGGGGATGACATGAGCGTGCTCGGCGCTGACAGGAACATGCCCGACGCTGGCTATTTATGGGCCATATTGGGTCGTACCAGTATTGGGCTGGGCCTGCCCGACGGTTGGGCAGGCGTTGGCCTAGTCCGGAACAGCTAGATTTATGATTGACTAGTTGTCGATCTGCAGTACCAGAGGTTTCTTCACTTCGACCTCGATCTCTTCCAACATAGATCTGATCCAAATTGCTTATCACGCATCATAAGATCCTGATATATATTCAGCCTCACATGATGAAAATGCCACCACAAGTTGCTTTTTTGAGCACCACGAGATTAGGGTACCAAATACTTGAAAGAAATATCCATTAGTGCTTCTTTGATCTGCCTTATCTCCACACCAATCAACACCTAAATAACAAGTAACCATATCTTCTTTGCTTTCATAGTCTCGTCAAAATAAAATTCCATAGTTTGTCGATCCTTTTAAGTATCTCAGGATTCTTCTTACATCTGTAATGTGTGACACCCTTGGTTCACTCGTATATCTGCTCACTAATCCAACTGAGAAACATATACCAAGTCGACTGTTGCACACATATCTCAGAGATTCGATAATTTGTTTGAACAAAGTCGCATCGAATTTGTCTTCCTCTCTATGCTTCTCCAACTTCCAATTTGGTTCGATATGCGAATATGCAGGAATCGAATCTTCCATTCTGAATCTCTTGAGTTTCTCCTTGACATACTTTCTTTGATGTAGCATCATACCTTGCTTCAACATTTGAAATTCCATGCCTAAGAAGTATGACAACTTTCCCAGACCTGACATTTCAAATTCCTTCTTCATCAGCTCTTTGAACTTTGACAAGTTCTTCAACCTATTTCCAGTTACTAGCAAGTCATCAACATATAAGCAGATAATTGTTATATCTTGTACCACAAATTAAACATAGACACCATACTCAGATTTGGATTTGACGAATCCCAATTCGACCAAGTATGAGTCGATCTTTTTGTTCTATGCCCTAGGTGTCTGCTTGAGACCATATAGCGCTTTGTGCAACTTGTATACTTCCCTTGCTTCCTCCTGAATCACAAACCCAAGAGGTTGTGTGACATACACCTCTTCATTTAAAGGTCCATTAAACAATGCAGATTTCACATATAAGTGAAATCTTGACCAAACTTGATTACATGCCAAGGCTATCACTAGTCGAATAGTTTCAAATCTTGCGGCAGGTGCAAATACGGCAGAGTAGTCGAGTTCTGCTCTCTGAAGAAATCCTCGAGCTACCGATATCGCCTTATGTCTTGCTATTGACCCATCAGTCATGTGCTTCAACTTGAACACCCTTTTCAATTCGATGGCTTTTGTATGTGCTGGCAATTCGACCAACTCCTATGTTTTGTTTCTTTCGATTGCTTATAACTCTTCGACCATATCAGACTTCCATTGTTTATATTTGAAGGCTTCACTATAGTTGATTGGTTCAACACCTGCAAGTAAAGCAAAATGAACTAGTTCTCCATCTGTTCTGACTTCATCATCACCAACCAATTCATAGTCTTGAAGTCTCTGGCTTGTTCTAGCCATATCCTCTTCGACTTCAACTGTGTCGGGTATGTCAGCAACAACTTCGACATAAACTAGAATATCAACAATATCTTCGACTTCGACATCATTACTTGTTTAGTTGAAATCATAGCTCACCAATGGCTTGTTAATTGGATCACCAGAGTTCCAATCCCATGTCGAGTTCTCATCAATCACAATGTCTCGACTCATCACCATCTTATTGTTCATTGGATTTAATAACCTGTATGCTTCAGTCTTACGATAACCTGTATGCTTCAGTCTTACGATATCCTCCCAGAATCATAGGTTCATTCTTATCATCAAGCTTCCTTATCCTAGCATCAGGAATATGCTAGTGGAAAATAGAGCCAAACACCTTCAGATGACTCATTGATGGCCGTTTTCCACTCCACACTTCTTCAGGAACCTTGTTCTTCAGTTTCTTGGTAGGGCACATGTTCAGAATATAAACAATATTCAAAACAGCTTCACCCCATGTGGATTTTGGCAAATTCTTCTGCTTCAGCATACATCTTGTCATGTCCTATATGGTCATGTTTCTTCTTTCTGCTATATCATTATGTTGAGGAGTATAAGGAGCAGTTATCTCATAATCAATGCCATGTTCTGCATAGAATGCTTCAAATATCTTGTATGTGTATTCGCCACCTCTGTCTATTTGCAGATCTTTGATATTGTTTTCACCCTTGTTTTCGACAAGTATCTTGAATCTCTTAAAGATTTCAAATGCTTCGTCCTTTTGTTTGATCGCATAGATCCAGAGATTTCGGATGTACTCATCGACAAATGAGACGAAATACTTGTTTCCACCAATGGTATGCTCTTCAAAAGGACCATATACATCTGAATGTACAACTTCGAGTATGCAGGATGATCTCATTGGCATAGTCGAAACGAAAGACTTCCTAGACTGCTTTTTGACTAAATAACCTTCACCAAGTTTGTCAGGAATCTCAAGAATTGGTATACTAGTTACCATATCTTGAGTGATCAGTTGATTGAGCGACCTAAAGTTTAGAAGACCAAACCTCAGATGCCACAACCAACTATTCTTGTGGTCGTCAACTATTTTCAGACATTGTACCTTAATCGAACTAATCATGGTCTTAAATGTCCTATTCTTCGACAGTGGAGATTTCAAGACCAAGTTATTCTGGATGTTGAAAAGTTCTAAGGCTCAATCTTTCATAACCACCAAGAACCATTTTTCAACCAGTTGTCAAACACTTAGCAGATTTCACTTCATTCCGTGGACATAGAGTACATCTTTGATCAAGGCTTTTGCTCCATTAATCCTTTGAATAACTATGTTTCCAGTACCTTCTGCTTGCAACGAGCTATTATCATTAAGTTTGACCTTGCTCTTCTTCGACTCGTCAAAATCTTCTAACCATACTTTTCGACGAGTCATGTGATTCGAACAACCTGAGTCGAGGAACCAGATCTTGGATTCGACATGGTCATCTTCAACTGCAGCCATAACCACCATATCATCAGAATCATCTGAATCTTGACGTGCAAAGTTCGTTCCATCGTCCTTGCCTTTTGTCGATTCCTTATTTTTCCTGTACCAATAATGATTGGCCAAGTGACCCCACTTTTCACAGTTATAGCATTGCACACCTTTTTTCTCTACTTTGTCTTTCTGATAGGAATTTCCTTCTCCTCTTTTCGAGGATTTAGAAGTTCTATCATCGATCTTATTCTTGTGAGGAATCGACCAAGACTTCTTACCCTGAGTCTTATCGATTTTGCCTTTGAACTTGTTGGAACCACCATACTTCTTCCACGACTGAGCCTGTAGTGTTTGTATCGAGTCTCAAACTCCTTTCCTTTCAAGAATCCTAATCTCATGCGCCTCCAACGAACCAACGAAATCTTCCCGTTTTAAGGTTTCAAGATTGTTGGATTCTTAAATAGCTACGATAACGTGATCAAAGTGAGAGGTCAACGTACGCATTACCTTCTCAATTATCATCTTATCAATTAGGGTTTCACCACAACCCTTCATGAGATGGACAGGTTTCTGCACCTTCAACACATAGCCTGCAATCTTTTCATCTTCTCCCATCGACAACAGTTTATATTGTCGTCGTAAAGTTTGCAACTTAACAACCTTCTCACTTCCTTCATAGTACTCGACAAGAATATCTCAAGCATCCTTCGCCGATTCAACATGAGCGATTATGTCGAAATTTGATGCATCAATCGCCGATTTGATGTAAAACGCCACCTTACAATCCTTCTTCTTGGCATCCTTGTGAGCGGTTCTCTGTGCGTCGATTGCATCTTCACCAAGCGCAGGAACACCGTTAATAACCACTTCTAGGGTTTCACGAAAGCCAAATAGAGATTGCATTTATTTTCTCCATCGAAGCCAATTCTTATCATTAAGAGTTGGAAAGGAATTTGGTAAATTTTCGTTACCATTCATCTTTTTAGCGATTGATCAACAACCCACGATTCCGCAAACACGATCTTTGACGTGTAATTCTTTAAAACGCGATAAAAAATCTAGTCGGAGCTCTAATATCAATTTGTTAGTGTCAGGCCCGGCCCTGTGCCTGTGCAAACAGTGCCACAGCACAGGGCCTCAAAATATAAGGGGCCTCATAATTTTTTTTTTTAATATACATTAAACTATTAAGCTGTATGTTTCTATATATTAATTTAGTTTAAAGTATATTTTAAGTATTTGAAACAAACCAACGCTATAGGAGTAACTTTGGGGAATGAAAGGTGTGGGTTCTTAAAACCACCTTTTTATTTTATTCTATTATACAAAGATAATATATTTCCTTTCAATATGATTTAAAATATAAAATTAGTATTATTATTTTTAATTAAATTATTATACTTAAATAAATAATTTAATCTTGTCTAACTTATTTAAAAAAGTATTTTTATTAGATTTAATAATTTTTGAAAACCTAATTTAATCTTGTCTAATTTATTATTTATAAAGTTTATAATATTTCTTAGTAACTTATCTTTCATATTATTATATTAACTCTTAATGAAACCTATAAGTATTTTCTAATGAAAAATACTAGTATATTATTAAAATATATATTAGTAGGAGTGAGTCTCAACGTTTGTTTGTACAAGTTCAACTAGATCTTTTACTAATGTCTTAAAATTTTAAAAATCTTATAATTGCAAATTTATTTTTAATATGTGAAATTGTAAACATTAGTGTGAGTTGAAACGTGTTATGATTAATCTAGTGGTAAAAAGTTTATAAATAGATAAATTTTATAAAAAATACAAAAATAATTTTTATGCATGTTAAATTCTAGTCGTTTTTTTTTTAGTTTATAATGTTATTTATAATTTAAAAAAATTTAATTATTATGCACTTTCGGTGTAAAAAATTTTATACGCTTAATTTATTACCATCATCCATTTGTATTATTTTATAGGTGGTTAAAATAAATTTTAAATTTCTCTCAACATTTAACGTTTATGATTAACTAATTGTGTAAAATTCTTTTATATTGTTGGTGTATTTTAATTAAATTCTTTAAAAAATCAATTTTCATCTTGATTTTTATTTTATATTTTATTTTCGAAGCATATTTTTAAGATTTGAACAAGGCCTCCGAATTATTTGGGCCGACTCTGGTTAATGTGTGATACATTTTTAGTGAGAAGAGAAAGAAAATAAAAAAATAAGGATTAATATTATTAAACGAATGAATAAAACTAAATTACAAAATATCTATTTATATACAGTGATTTGACTACTAAATATAATAACGAATTAAATAACAAATTTTAAACTCTAATTAGCTTTGCCTTGAGCTACATAATTTAACGTGAATTATATCTATTATCTCAACACTTCTAACATTGTTATGTTTTTAACCAGAAGACTTTCATAAAGAATTAATAATTTTTTACAATCATCTTCAAAAATATATAAAAAGTATTTAATTATTTTATATTTGATATTCTAATTGAAACGATAAAAAAAATTTATATTCACCTAATTGATAAGTACATTTAGTAAGTGTGAAAGCATAGAGGGGGAAGAAATAGGTGGGTGATTGTGTGTTATTAGGAAGATACGTTCGTGTCTGAACGTGGAGGGTATCGTAGAGAGAAGCGTAGGCAATGATGTCAGCGGAGAAAAAAGACTTGACGGAAAAGAATAGAATAGGTAAATAAAATAGTAGGCCTTCTGCCCTTCTTCTTGGTATGGTGTCGCATGCATCCAATCCATATGTCGATGCCCTTATCAAATTACCATTAACAATAACTTATCGTGGTCCCCATCGTAGTACGAACGTAGTAGGTGCCACTACCATTTATTTATTTCGGGACCACTTTTCACATGTGACCCCCTCGGTCTCAACAAAATAAATCAATATTTTATCTAATAATGTTTAATTTTGTATGGAATTTTTCAAATAAATTAATCTCTTCGGTTTTAATTGAAAATACTCCTTGAAAATATTATCATTAAGATAATTTAACTAATACCACTAATTCATGCCAAAATATAAAAATTAATATAAATATATCGATATAACAGAGTACATTTTTCATACTTAGTATCTATTTTCTTTTAATTTTGTTATTTATTGTGGTCATAATGAATTAAATTACAGTTTTATTTTTTTAATTTTATCTGATTTTTGCAAAATTAATCTTCATATTTTAAATTTAACAATTTTGATTCTTCTCTCACATTTTTTTATAAAAAATTAATTAAATATTCATTTTTAAATTATATTTTTATTTATAAAATTCTATAATAAATTTATAGACAATAATTTGTTATATTTTGTAACAAGCTTGTCATTTAAAAAATAAAAATAACATTAATTTTAAATGTAAAAATACAATATCTAAATTAAAATTATTTAGATTTCAAATAAAAAATTAATTTTATACATTAAATAAAATAAGAGAATTAAAACCGTAATTAGACCTAAAAAAGATAATTAAATAGTGCATTTTTAAAGTCATAACTATTATGCATAAGAAGTGAGATATTGAGTTTCAGTTCTATCTTCTCAATTAAAGTGTTTTTATACGAAATCGTTAGATATTAAATTTGTAATTTTTTAAAATATTTAAATCTTTTAGTATTTGAACACATTTTTTAGAAAAATAATGTAAATATTATTATAAATTAAAAAAAATCTAGGGATATGAATCAAACTTTTAAACAAATAATTAAAAAAGGAAATAAAAACTACTCCTAAATAATGTATTATAAACAATTAATTTATTATTTTTTTTTTTATTTAAAAAATATATTCTCCTTAATTCTTATAATATATCATAACAATATTTGTATTTAAGATTTTTATTGCGAAACGTTGTCGTCATTAAAAGAACGAAGTTAAGAGATAAAGATTGAGTATTTTGAACAAATACAAAAAACCTTAATATGTTTTACGAAAGAGAGAAGACGAATATGAACTGGTTAAAAATGTTTACTATTCACTTTCTCAATAAGGGTTCAAAGATTATATGTGAATACTAATTCTTATTCTTCTTCTTCCTTCTCTCTCTTTCGTAAAACTTAATAGGGTTACTTGTATTTATTCAATATACTCAAACTTATCTCATAACTTTGTTCTGTTATTAACAACATTGTATAACAACAAACTGGTGTGATGAGCGTGAAGAAGAAGATGTCATCAACAAAGTATGAGATTGAGAAATTCACCGGTGAAATGATTAGAGAAGATGGACGCTGCCCTGTCGGAGAAGGAGAAGATAATGATGATCGAAAAAGCCCACGATGTCATTGTATTGAGCCCACCGACAGGTTTCAAAGGAGAAAACTGCAGTTGGTGTGTGGACGAAGCTTGAAGGTTTGTACATGACGAAATCGTTGGTTAATCGTTTCTACTTGAAGCAAGATTTGTATTCATTCAAGATGAGTGAAGACAAAGTCTTGTCTTAGCAGCTGGATATGTTCAACAAGTTGATTCTTGATCTTGAGAATATCGAGGTCAAGATTGATGATGAAGATCAAGTGTTGCTCATGTTGTGTTATTTACCTGTGTGTCACATTTATTTCAAAGAAACTCTCTTGTATGGAAGAAATTTGTTGACCTTTGAAGATGTTCAATCTGGGTTGTACTCTAAGGATTTAAACAAACGAAGGGAGCAAAAACCATATTCTGTTGGTGAAGGTTTGTCCGTTAAGGGAAAATTCTTGAAGAAATATGATATGTTTGAGAAGAAGAAGAAGGGTAAAGTTTTATAGAATTCTTAAGGTGGTAATACTCATACTATTTAAGTGTTATCATTATAAGAATGGGGGCCATACAAGAAAAATATGCCCTGATCAACTGAACAATCACGGTGGAAAGGATAATGGTAATACAACCATTGTGCAAGATGGTTATGAATCATCTAATGTTCTGGTGGTTTTAAGCAGCGACTCTAGCAAGGAGTGGATTATAAATTCAGGGTGTACTTGACACATGACTCCAAACAAAGACGTGTTTAAGGAATTGGGTGATCAAGATGGTGGTTCAATGCTGTTGAGAAACAACAAAGCTAAAAAATTACAGGTATTGAATCTGTGAGATTCAAACTCCATGATGAGTCAATAAGGCTATTGACTGATGTTAGGTATGTACTTTATTTTAAGAGGAATTTGATTTCTGTTGGTGAATTCGAAAAAAAATGATATGTTTTCAAAGGAGAACAAATTATCCTAAGGGTAATGAAGGGTTCAAAGAAAGTCTTGAGAGGCATGAAGAAATAAGGCTTGTATACCATTGCGGCTGAGGTTGTAAGTGGTTCAGCATATGTGGCATCCACGAAACCTATTTCGAAGACTGAGCTATAAAAATAAGGGACTTGGTCATGTCAGTGAAATAGGCCTGGTCGAATTGTCAAAACAAAATATGTTGTGTTGAGACAAGGTCGAAAAACTGGAGTTTTATGAACCTTGTGTATTTGGTAAATCATGTAGAATGAAGTTTAACAAAGGTAAACAAAGAATACATGGATCCCTTGATTATATTCATGTTGATCTTTGGGGGCCTGCAAGGAATCCTTCACACTCACGTGCAAAGTATTTCATATCCATAGTTGATGATTATTCTAGAAAGTTATGGATATTCATCCAGAAGACTAAAGATGAAACTTTTGAAAATTTCAAAAGTTGAAAGATTATGGTCGAAAATCAAACTGACAGGAAGGTCAAGAGGTTGAGGACCGACAATGATCTTAATATTGCAATGAGACTTTCGACAACTATTATGTTACGCCTGGTATTGCAAGGCACAAAACTACTACAGATACTCCTCAACAAAATGATTTGGCTAAGAGGTTAATTGTTGTTATTCACTTGTAATATTTGAATTCTTATTGAAAAAGTGAATAGTATACGAATTTTAACCAATTCGTATTTTTCTTTTTCCTTCTTCTCTCTTTTTTCGTAAAATCTAATATGATTTCTTATGTTTGTTTAAGATATTCAATATTTATCTCTTAACTTTATTTTGTTAACAATATTGTTTCACAACAATTTCAACATAAAGGACTTGATGATGAGTTGCAATATGTCATTGATAGACCAATTGAGTATAAATCAACATAGTGATATATTATGTGATACATGTTAAAGAAAATTACCAATACAAAATTATGAAAAGTAATAATCCAATTTATTATTTTCTTAATATGGTCAAATAAGCTAAAACTGTCGTATATAAAAGTTAGACCGTCAGATGGGACGAATATTTAGTTTCTGAATAAATTAGACGAGATCAATGGTGTTTGTCAAATGTCAATTGTCAAAAGATAGAAAACGTGTAATTCAAAAAAAAAAGAAAAAATAAAAAGAAGAAAATGAAAATGAAACTCCCACGCTTTATTCAAAGTTCAACAGCGGATATCCACAGTACACACTATATGCTTCTAGAAGGTAAAGAAGGACTGCTTATAATATACTCTATCAATGGCATTTTTGTCAAAAAAGAAGAAAAATATGCTAATGGCATAATGCAATTATGCTTGTGGATATGCCGTCGCCTACTATATTCTATACATTAATCTTTTATTCTTTTAGCACTGTATTCAATTTACTAGATCGATTAATTTGGTTTAGTGGCTAGTTCTCACATAAAATAATTTTAAACCATATGACTTTTTTTACCAAATTCAATATCAATTATCATTCGACCAATTAACTATTGATTATTTATTTTTTCAAGTACAATTATAAAGGATTAATAGTCATTTACCCTCCCGCAATATAAGCAAGTTTTGATTTACCCTCCTTTAAAACAATAATTTTGGATTATCTCTCTAAAATTTTGGGGTACCCCCTAAGCGTATAAAAACCTGGGGGGTAAATAAAAAAAATATTTTACAGGGGTAATTTTTTTACCTAAGGGGCAAAAGACTTAAAATTTTAAAATTTCAGGGGGTAATCCAAAAAACTTTTTTTAAAGGGGGTAAATCAAAACTCGTCTATATTACAGGGGATAAATGACTATTAACCCAATTATAAATAAACAATAAAAATAGAGATTAATTCCTTTTTTAAAAATAATAGGTATAAAAATGAGGGGGACATAAAACCGAAACCTCAAACCTATCTAATTCTAAAATTAGTAATCCCAAGCTTGTTCCGACTGAAATCAAGCGCTACATCAGTGTGTATATCTGACCACCACGTAAAATTAGAAACTAAAAAACCTAAGTTAGCTAACTTATCTGCACAATGATTACCTTCCCTGTAAATATGAGTAGTCAAAAAATTGAAATCTCTAATCATAGTCATACAGTGGTCTCATCTGTTCCTTAATTTCCAAGGCACTACAGATGGTTTACTGTAGGCTTTAACAAGCAGCAAAGAATCCGTCTCCAACCACAATTTGTTCCAGTTACGACTAACCGCATATTCCATAGCCAGAATAGCCCCCATGATTTCCGCAGAAAGCGCATTTGGCGGCGGCAAATTACAAGCAAAGCTTCCCAAATGCTCACCTATACAATCCCTAAATATCCCACCACAACCAGCACAAATGGGATCACCAGCTAAAGCCCCGTCAATGTTAACTTTAACCCAACTTGGTTGAGGAGGACACCACAAGACCTCCTTCAAACTTTTAGGAATCGGAGGATGAATAGTAATTGAGAAATTCTTCAAAATCGTAAACTCAATTAAAGAGGAACTAGCAGGGTACCTGCACAAATTACCAGCCAGCAGGGTCGACGATGCAATACTCGAACAGGAGGATTTCCAATGCACCGTAACATTGCGAAATCTAGCATAGTTCCTCGCATGCCAAATAGCATGAACAATGTTCACAATAGCTGCTATATTCACCAATTTACATTGGGCAGAAGAAACTCGATTCATGATCAGAAAACAATCATTAATTAGACAAGTAATCGGAAAATTTCAAACTAGCGAATGTTGCAGCCAGTTCCAAATCTTTGAAGCATATAGACAAGTGAAAAAAATATGATCAAGATCCTCACTCTCTTTAAGACATAGACTATACATTGAAGGCAGTTGAAAACCCCTAATGGCCATTTTCTCATCACTAGGTAATTTAGAAAGACTCAGCCTCCAAAAAACCAAAGAATGGGAAGGTGGAATAAAAGGATTCCAAATTAACCTGCCCCAAAGAGAGACACTACTGTTACCTTGGACAAATTTATAAGCTTCTTTCAAATTAAGTTGCCTGCCATCCGAACGAATCCACATCAGTTTATCATCCTGCATTACATTAGGAATAACATCCACAAAATTGCACTGAAGCGACGGATACAATATTTCGATGTCAGAAGGCAAAACGATTCTGCCTCTAACCAGAAACCGACTCAAATTCTCATTTAAATTCAGCAAAGAGACATCTTGAGATTGCAGCAAAGATACCAGCAGAACCCCGCACTAATTGTCCAACCAAAAATTAATATTGTTTCCGTTGCCAACATTCCAAATCGAATTATCCAACAACTTTTGCAGACAGCTTTTAGAACAATAAAATTCATCTTCGTGAAATTTAACAAGAAAAGAAAATGTGTCATATTATTTATTGACTCGTGAGTAAATTTAATTATATTTTAGGATATAGAATATATGGTTTTCATTTACAACTAGATTAGAGAGTAAATGGGAATATTGGCCAAATTGCCATATCATATACTTTAATGTTAAGTATTCTATTCCATGATAAGTGGATGTGGAAGGAGATTCACTCTCCAGCAAGACTGGATGTTCATCCTCATTTTTTCAATCTAGTTTAGTTTTTTGAATCTACTTTTCGTTTTGGCCTCCAATATTTGTGCACGTTTTCATTGATGTTCGAAAAGTTGTGTTTGTTCGCTAATTAAAATTCTAATTGAAACTAAAATAATACGTGAATGTTATTATCACCACAATCCTATGTTTCCAATGAAGTTTTTTTTTAAATAAATTTAAAATTTTGATTTAAAATAACAATATTTTATTAATTGTTTTAAAGAATATGAATATATGTGCATTTTTATGCAAACAATTTTCACTTTGGTAATTAATATTCGAGTTTAATTATTGATAAAATACTATTTTTAGTCCCTTAAGTATACCTCTGGTTCACTTTGGTCCCTTAATGTTTTTTCGTGCTATTTTGGTCCTTTAATTATTTAAACATATTCACGTTAGTCTTTCCGTTAATGGAACGTTAGTCAAAGTTCAAAAAAAGACTCCAGCTGGTAGTTTGTATGCTGAGGTGGGTAAGTGAAATCCATATGGCATTGGAACAGCTTACGTGTACTACCAAATGTACCAGAAGTGAAATAAAATATGTTGAAGCCATTCATTCTTGTCAAACCACTGGATGAAGAAGAAGAATAAGCGACTGCAAAGACGAAGAAAAACAAGTTGCGAAGACGAAGAACAAGGGTAGACTGAAGACGAAACAACTTTGAAGAAGAAGGATTCCAGGTAAGTATTTGTTCCATAAAGTTTTTAGGGTTTGTTTCGATTTAGGGTTTAGATAAATTTAGGGCTTTCTGTAGATTTAGGTTGAACTAGATATACTTAAGTTGAAACAATCTTATTGAACTGTATTAGGTTTTAATGGAAGAATTTTTGGAGCTTAAAATTCACCACAGTGGTGAATTCGTTGAACCTGAACTTAGTGTGTATGTTGGAGGAACGGTAGTTGAATTGAGAGTGAATGTTGATAGGTGGAGTTTTTTTGAGTTAGTAGGTGTTTTGAAGGACTTAGGTTATAGTGACTTTATAAAGATGTATTACAAGGATCCACAATTTGGGATGATAGCCCTAGTTGATGACAAAGGTGCGTTAGATATTGCAGACCTTTACAGGATGCACTGAAGTGTTGACATTTACATTCAACACATTGTGTCTCAGCCTGATTATTATGATGGACCAGTGGATACACGAGTTGAGAAGCCTGAGATCATTGTAGATGAGGTTCAAGAATTGTTTAATAAGTTGCATGATGAGTTAATTGATAAATTGGATGAGTCTAATGTTGCTGTAGAAGAAGGATAAGCTGAGGTGAATGATACTAATGTTGTTGTGGAGGAAGTAGGTGTTGGGGTGAGTGATACTAATGTTGTTGGGGAGGAAGTAGGTGCTGGGGTGAATGATACTAATGTTGTTATGGAGGAAGTAGGTTTTGGGGTGAGTGATACTAATGTTGTTGGGAAGGAAGTAGGTGTTGGGGAGAAGTTATTATACATTATCAATCTAAAACAATTTATATACTCAGAACATCACCATCATTTATAAGTATTACTTTAAATGGAGTTAAAATAAAGTTAATTCTTTTTAAATAAAATTAGATTTGATTGAAATATCACCGTCAGCCCATTGGAACTAGATTTTTTTATGTGGCAGAAAAGGGCTTGAACGCTCAAGTCATTAAACGAGTAAAAAATAGAGTTTGAATGTGATAACAGGAAATTACATAGACATATTTAAATCGATTGACATGCATTTTAGTGTCATTCTTATTCCTTTTTATGGTGTTATGCTCGTAGTTTATGTTGATTTCAGGTACTTAACAGGTAGGAGCCTATGCGCGAGAAAAAATGGCAAAACGGAATATCAGGAAGAAAAATGGATAAAAATACTGCTGTCACGGACTGCCGATCAACAAGTCAGAGAAGTCAAGCATTGAGAGCCTAACGGTCCAACCGTCGGAGGCCTTACGTCCGTCAGCCTCCTCACCCTGCCTGACGGACAAATCGTCATCTAGCTGACGACCGTCAACATTAGTAGGTAGCACCCAATATTCTGTTTTTTCTGATTTTTCTCCTACTTTGAGTGAAATTCTCCAGCAGTTGCAACACGATTTTAGGAGCAGTTATACCACTTTTTCGACTCTATAAATAGGACTTCATTTTGCTCAGCTTGGTATCCAAGTTTAGAGTTTTATTAGGCAGAAATAGTCACTTTATTAAAGCACTTACACTAAGTAATAAGTGCACATTAAAATTAAGCTTTTGCGGTAAATTTATGTAGGCTTTGATCAATCGTACTTTAATCTTGCCAGCATTATTTTTTCAGAATTTTTACCCAAACTTTTCTGTACCGAATAAAGACTCCGTTTGAAACAATTTATCATTATATTAATTTTCTGTTTTGCTTTCATTACGTTTATATATATATATATATATATATTGTGTCAATTATGTTTAGGATGTGAGGAACGTCGTTCCGACGGAACTTGGGAAATTAATTTGGTGTATAATTTTAATATAAATTTATTTTTTCGGTTTTGATTTTTAGTTTCAAAATAAAAAAGTTTTGCACGAAACCGAAAAACCTCAGGTACTGGTCAACAGCGCGAGAACGTGAGACTCATACTTGATCGTAAAAATTGAATTTAATTTCTAAAAATAACGACATCGCTTTAATGATAAAAAATTGTTTCGAAATTACAACTGGGTGAGCGACAACAAAGTGTTTACGGATTGGAAACATAACACGGGTTGCGCAAAAGTGAGTAGTGTTTTTAAGTTAATATTTTCTTCTGAAAAAATATTTCAAAACTAAAACAAACGCCGAAATTTATCCGAGTCCAGAAGGTACCACGGGAATCACATTTTGGTCTCGTTTTATTCAATTCTTAATCTAGTTATTTTTAATTCCGTTTCAATAAATTTTAGAACAAACAAATGTTATCGATAACCTTAGATTTACAAAGCGATAATAGATCATAGTAGGTTGACATTGGTCTATGTGGGTTCGACACTTTTTATACTATAATTGGCATTTCCGTGCACTTGCAGAATAGCCCTATCAAGTTTTTGGCGCTGTTGCCGGGGACCAACAGTCAATATTCTAATTTCATTGTAGCACCGTATAAACTAAGGCATTCTTTTTTCAACTCCTATAATCCTAGGTAGATGGATCACTCAAATCTTCTCTACAATTACCACTCCCAATATTTTGAGGAACTGCAAGATTCCCATGAATCCAACCTCAAAATATTGATGAAGGATTTCATTGCAACACAAACTCACTCTAGGCTAGAATCTATGGTGGAGCGCTTTGTAGCAACACAAATTCTCTAGAATAAAGAGTTTAGAAAACACAATCTCCACACTAATGAAATCCTTGTGCAGCTAAACATTATGGTCGAGTCCCTCGCGACTCACAACAAGGCGTTGGAGACTCAAATATCCCTGCTTGCACAAACACCTCTAGGACCCTCCCTTGAGAGACACGTGGATGTTGTAACAACTAGTAGTAAAAAATAAATCGAAAATATTAAGGAGAGTGATAGCAAAGTTGAGGAGAGTTATGGTGAGAAAAGAGTAGAGAAAAATCCACCGACACCACCCGAAAGGGAGGTTGTCGAAGAGGTAGAAAAGGAAGCACCTTATGTTGTTACTCCTCCCTATAACCCACTGATTCCTTTCCCATAAAGGTGTTTGGAAGCTAAGGTAGACTCCCAACCCAAAAGGTATGCGGAGGTATTGGAAAATATTCGCACCAATGCACCTTTGTCTGAGGTCCTGCATAAAAAGAGAAAATTAGAGGACCATGAAACTAGGGAAATCATTAGTGTTAAATGGGAAAGGTTAGCCTTTGAGGTGGTGGATGAAAGAACAAAACCCAAACTCGATGATACTCAGGATAAAGTCAGAACCACCACCACAAGTTCAGAAGAATGAACCACCCCACAGAAGAAAGAAAAGAAAAGGTGAGGGATATGTGAGATGGCTTAATAAGTGGCCATGGAAACTGAAATTATTAAAAGTTTGATCGAGGAATCATTCTCGAAAGAACCACCACGAGTGCTTACACTCCTGAGTCGTCCAACTACCGACTTTAAAAGAAGTGTTGTGTGGGAGGCAACCCACGAGTTTTTTGATATATTTGATTTTGTTTGTTTGAAATTGAAGAAAATAAAGAGATCGCTCGCTTGAAGCCTATCAGCTACACGCAAGCGTGAATCCCATGTTTTGTCACACTCTTGCTCTTATTTCCTAACACTGAGGATAATGTCAGATTCAAGTGTAGGGGAGGCATTTATTTCTTTCTTTATTTCCGTTTTCATTATGTTTTATTTCGTTTTCTTAGTTTACTTTTCGTAGTTTATTTTTCTGTCATTTATTATTTTTTTGTAGCGTAGTGTTTCGAGTCATTGCATGTGTTGTCGAGTCATTTATGTGTGGTATCTGTTGTTTATTGAATTTTTTCTTTTCTTGAGCCATACCATTTTTTTTCATACATAGTAAACTTATTTGATTTCAAAAGTATATAGTTTGTGGAGAAAGAAGAGGTTAGATTAAGGAGACTTGGGAAAATCCGACAAAATCGGTATTGTCCTAACACCTCAAGACTTCCAATTATGCAAATTTAGTTTAAATCCCCATTGAAATTTAGTCTTAAGTTCCTAGTTTTTGAAAATCCTCAAAGTAGTTTTATATCCAGTCGGGCACCATCTGCAGTCACTAAGTAGGCAGGTCGACGAATAATAAATGAATGATCAATTTTATAGAAAATAATGAATAAAACCACATTTACTATGTTAGGTAACCTTTACCCGGTTATTCATCCCAAATGAAGTGGTTAGACTCTTTAAAAAGAAAGAAAAAACATCTTTGAAAAATTCAGAAAAAAATAAATAAAAGAAAAGATGTTTGGATCATAATCACTAACAGACCGCCTACCATGTAAGATGAGAGATAAAGGGCCTTAATGTGACTGTCATGAACGAAACAAGATTTTAAGCATATAGGAAATTTATACTTTATCTCAATGGCGCGATTTAACACTGATATGCATAGGAGGGGGGCTTGTGTCCACAAAACGTGGTTTGTGTTGTTACAATATTCTTGTTGTCTCATTAGTACCTATCGAATTGGGCCTATTCAAATGAAACTTCATCAGCCATGTATGAGTAGATTTTGATACTTTGGCTTTCTTTGTAATCATCTTGCTGCATTTTTAATGCCTACATGCTAGCTTAATTGCTTGAGGACAAGCAATTGTTCAAGTGTAAGGGAGTTTGATAACAGGAAATTACATAGACATATTTAAATTGATTGACATGCATTTTAATGTCGTTATTATTCCTTTTTATGGTGTTATGCTGGTAGTTTGTGTTGATTTCAGGTATTTAACAGGTAGGAGCCTATGCGCGAGAAAAAAGTGCAAAACAGAGATATAAGGAAGAAAAATGGATAAAAATACTGCTATCACGGAATATCGATCAACAAGTCACAAGAGTCAAGCATTGAGAGCCTAACGGTCCAACCGTCGGAGGCCTTACTCCGTCATCCTCCTCACCCGCCTGACTGGCGAATCGCCATCTAGCTGACGAGCGTCAGCGTCAGCAGGTAGCACTCAGTCTTCCGTTTTTGCTGATTTTTCTCCCTCTTTGAGTGAAATTCTCCAGCAGTTGCAACACAGTTTTGGAAGAAGTTATACCACTTTTTGGACTCTATAAATAGGACTTCATTTTTCTCAGCTTGGTATCCAAGTTTTTAGAGTTTTATTAGGCAGAAAGAATCACTTTGTAAAAGCACTTACTTGCTCACAATGAGTAATAAGTGCACATTAGAATTAAGCTTTTGCGGTAAATTTCTGTAGGCTTGGATCAATCGCACTTTAATCTTGTTGGAATTGTTTTTCCAAAAATTTTACTCGAAGTTTTCTGTACCAAATAAATGACTCTGCTTGGAACAGGTTATTATTATATTAGTTTTATGTTTTGATTTCATTATTGTTGCGTGTGTATACACACACACACACACACACACATATATATATATATATATATATATATATATATATATATATATATATATATAGTATTTCTATTATAATTTTATAAACAATATGTTGTTTGTGTCAATTATGTCTAGCTAAATCTTTAGAGTCCGGGGTGTGAGGACAGTCGTTCTGACGGGACTCGGTAAATAATTTAGCGTATAATTTTAATATTAATTTATTTTTTTGGTACTTATTTTTAGTTTCAAAATTAAAAAGTTTTGCGCGATAGCGAAAACACTCGAGTACTGGTCAATAGCGCGACAGTGTGAGACACATACTCGATCATAAAAATTGTATTTAATTTCTAAAAAAAGCGACAACGCTTCAGTGATTAATTAGAAATTATTAGTTTTCAAAAATTGTTTTGAAATTGTAACTGGGTGAGCGACAACAAAGCATTTACGGGTTCGAAACATAACACAGGTTGCGCGAGAGTGAGAAGTGTTTTTAAGTTGATATTTTCTTCTGAAAAATATTCAAAACTAAAAAAAATGCCGAAATTTATCTGAGTCCCAAAGGTACACCGAAAATCACATTCCAGTTTCGTTTTGCTCAATTCTTAATCTAGCTATTTTTAATTTCGTTTTAATTAATTTTAGAACAAAAAAAGTCTACTGATAGCCTTAGATTTGAAAAAAAACGATAATAGATCACAATAGGTTGACATTAATCTCTGTGGATTCGACACGTTTTATACTATAACTGACATTCCCATGCACTTGCAGAATGGCCCCATCAGAATGCAAAAGGATTTGAATACATGTGAAGTGATACACTTTCCTCTTTAAATATGGGAAATGGATAATAACTGTATGCATGTGGAACAACGTGGGATGTGATCAACCATTAGATTGATATATGTGATTAACCTTGTATTTGCGCGAGAGATTATATGTGACATGGACGATAAAATGTCTACTTAGTCCATGTTTGGTAACTCGTTACTTCATAATTGAGCCTTCATCTTCTGTGCCTTGCGATCGACCTGAAACAATTTCCCACGAGCATTTGCCTCTGCTTTGTAGAGTAAGAGCTAATGACACACATCATTACCCAGTCAAGGGATCCGCGAACATGGAAGTCTTAGATGAGACATTGCAAATCTCAAGAATAAGTACATTAAATGCCTATCTTGGAAGTCATAACGTAACACTAGGAGTAACTGACACACGTTTATTTGCTTGTTAGTACTAATGTGTCTCTCTCTCTAGAATACTCGAGTTCTTTCATGTCGTTTTTTAGAAAAACTTTACTATTGGTGGTGCAGGGTGGATCATACGGTCCTTAGTGCTTGAATAAATGGATTTTGATGTGTTATTTTCGGTCTTCGGTTTTAGCTCGTCTTGGCCCAAGGACAGATAGAGAATTTCGGTCTTCGGTTTTAGCCGAAGATTATACTTATTTATCGAGTCTATTTGAGGAAGATCTAGAAAGGTATTGGCAAAATTGACTTTCCATAATTGTTGCACGTCACCTATTTTAGTATTCAAGGATGTTGGCTGAGGCGAAGCTTTCTTACCTGATCGTCTTTGACGGGAGAGGGGAAAACTTAAGAAATATGTCAACGATCTTACAATTGAGCAGAATTGATATTGGGAGGAGATCTGAGGTACTTTCAAAATATTCCTGGCTATAGAGGTCGTCGTGGAGTTTTTCAAATATCACGACACTCTGGTGGAAATAGTATAGTTTCTTGTTCAGAAAGTAACTACGAAGAACGAGGTTTTGACTTATGTTCAAGTATCTTTGTCTAAGACAGAAATACTCATAAGAAACATCAACATCAGAGATACTCATAAAGTATCCACCAACAAAAATAAACACACTAAAGTCTAACTCCCGGTGTTACACATCAGAGGAGATGTTGAATCTAAAAATAAAAGGAAGAGCACCCTCTTCCACACACATTCATGCCTCTACTGCGAATTATCTGCACGATGCCCATGTAAAGGCAACATTCAAACAGAAGAGGTGAGATATCACAATTATATAAAGCAGCGATGATAATAAGTAAGCATCATATTATTACATGCATAATCACCCATTCCACCAATCACACTTCCACACAATCCAAACACAACAACACAACAAATATGCAATGCAATGAGACTCGACATCATGACTCAATGCATGTGGTACCAAAATGCGAACTCTCAGGTTCACCGCTCCGATCCCCACCTTAGGATCAGAGCCCACCAAAAATCGATACCATCACCATAAATAACGCTTCACCAATTCCCACTTGGAACCGGCTACTCGCATCCAATCCCCGCCATACGATTGAGGCTCACCAAAAACGAACCACCGTCCAACATCATGAATGCATGCAACATACAATACATGCAACCACAACACCATGCACAATGACCTTCACCTTAGTCAATGTACTACGCCAATACTGGCTACCATGCACCACACACATGTTGTAACATTTCAGTAACACCTATATAACAATATAGCAAGCAACAACAATGCATTTACGAATATGTCACACCATAACATAAACACTACAATGTATTTAACACCATCACAAAACAATTTATTTATTTCCAGGTACTGCAATTAGTTTTTAAAATAAATATCATCAAGTCAGCTTCATAACGCTTCGAATGACACCTGAATCGAACACCTGGAACTCAAGATATGATTTTTTAAAGTTTTACAAAATTTGTTCCCAGTGTAACCGGTTACACCAAATGCAGTAACCGGTTACACCCCTGTAACCATGTCCCTGCTACGCCATTTTCACTCAGTGTAACCGGTTACACCATTTTAGGTAACTAGCTACACCCCCTCAAATTGCCCAAAGAACGTAGTTTTATAGCAGTGTAACCGGTTACACCATTCCTGGTAACCGATTACACTATGAGTGTAATCACTTTTATGCTGCTTATCAGTGCGAAAATAACTTTTTATCCCATCCCAAAACCCCACTTTTCATACAATACATTTATTACATTATTTTACACGAAAATCACTTTTTAAAAAGTATCAAAATCCCAATTCTTTTCATAAAAAGCTCATAACTCAAGTTCCGACTCTGACTCGCAACAACCATCAACAACACACATCTATCATCATGCAATTCCACCAACTAACATGATTCTAACAGCATCGACACATAATTGCATCAAACAATCATCAACATAACATCACCAATACAACTTCATAATTCATCAATCACATTATTCATTCCAACAAACACACAATTGCATCAATGATCATAACATAGAGATATGAGAAAAGCAATTCATGCATAGATATAACCCACCCACAATTATCATCCAAACCCTTATATAATAGGAACTCCACCATTACCTTAGATGATGATCTTGAGACTTTTCTAATGGAAGTTCCCTTCCTATGCCTTAGCTCTCTTCTTCTTTTCTTCTCCCTTTTCACGTTATTCTCTTTTCTCTAGTTTCACGTGTTCTGATAACTTCCCTCTAATCCCCTCTTTTCTTATTTTAATATAATAATAATAATATTATTATTACTAATTCCAACTAATTAAATTAAATATTTATTTAATCATAATATAATAAAAAAATAATGCTTAAAAAAATATTTAATTATTACTACTACTATTTTATTTAAATGGTCCAACTAAATAATAGTGACATAATAAATCTCCCACCACCCCTATGTCTTTACACTATTACTCACACACCTCCAACCCTTAATTTCTATTCTTTAAGGCCACTATTCCACATCAAATGATACCTCTAACACACCAAAACACGACAATTTAATTACAGAAAATTAAATAAAATAATCTGGGGTGTTACAAAAACAATGTCGTTGCAATCACTATAAAAAAGAATGAAGTGGGAGATGATTAGAGTGAGAAATTATATTCTAACCTTAGTTTTTATACATATTTTTTTCTTCATTTCTTTTCTTCAAAGACATTTGTTTCTCATTATATTCCTTGGTCATTTGCACATAGATATGACCATGGAATGTGCAATTGGTTTCAAAGGTTGTAATTAAATTGATGGACTGTATTCCAATTATATTTAAACTGTTTTTGAAAATTTTGTTTTGCTTTCAGGTGCTTGATATCTGAGTCACCAAAAATAAATTTTGAGGAAAATATATATGTTTAAGGTATTCAAAAGAATTTTTATGCTTTAATATCTACATAGAAGTGAAGATGATTTTTTTTCTTGTGGTCTAATGTTTCTAGATTTTAGTTTTTTTTAATATATTCCCTTCGTCCCAAAATATTAGAGTGTGTTTGTTTCAATGATTGGAATTGGATTTCTGTGAATTTTACATTAAAAATGTTACAATCTCATGTTTATTCCAAGTTTTTAAAAAATATTTTCGGATATTTTTCATTCTCAAGAATATTTTTACACGTTAATTTTGTCATAATTATTCTCATGCTTAAAGAGTGGGAATTCAACATTCCCATGGAAATAACATGTAACTAATTGTAACTTTCCACTACTACTCACATTTATTTTTTTATTATTTTTAAATTAAATAAATATTGTAAACATTCCTGGAAATTTTTATTTTTAACCAAACACTTACATGAAAATATTATTCCTAAAAATAATAATCATGGGAATAGGATTCCAAGGAATACTATTTTATAACTTGAAACAAACGCACCCTTAGAGAAAAACAAAAATCGCACTTATTAAGAAAAGTAAAAACATAATAATTAGGATGAAGATATTTTGTGATTTTCGTGAAATAATTGTCTTGGGAAGATGTAAAAACAATTTTAATTGGTGGTTAATTATATAAAAAGAGAGAAATGGAGTAAATTAAATGCAATTTCCATTTAATTCCACCTTGAAAAAGATGAAATTTTTTTTTTTTTTTAATATTTTGGGATAAGAAAAATACATTTTTTGTTTAATATTTTGGGATAGAGAGAGTATTTATTATGAAAAATACGAAGATAGATTTTTGTATGTATGTATGGCATTTACTTAGTGTTATGGTTAATATATGTAAATTTAATAGTAATGTGTTAGTGAGAAAAATATGTATTTGTCTATTTAATGAGAACTCAAAGAAGATTAGGGTATACTTCCTCCCCCCGTTCCATATTATAAGAAAAATTTATTTTTTAGATACATTGAATAATTAATGTATCTGGTCTTTATATAGACCAGATACATTAATTATTCAATAAATCTAAAAAGTAAAATTTACTTATAATATGGGACATAGGGAGTACTTTAAAATTAGAGTGAGTGTTAATGTCATTTTAGTTGAATTTAGAAGATGTGAATGTAATTTTTTCTTATATTGTGTAAGTTCTGTGGTTTTTGAATTGACAACATTTTGGTCAAACATGCTGTCAGCAAGATGTTAAGCCAAATGTTCTGCTATGAAAGTTAGACATCATGTTCAGCATGAGGTTGTGACATGTACCGGGACATGTAATACCAAAAACTTAGGCCATGGCTGTTTTGATATTTTTAGTGTGAGTTTTGAGTGTGTTTTAATTCATACTTTGCGTTATCCAAGGAGGGATATTGTGAGAACTTCTGTTTTGACAGATTGTGTTGGTTTTCGTAAAAAGGATCTTTGAACCTTATTAGGAAACTTTGTATTTTGTTCCTATTATTGTGCAAGAAATTATGCTAATGATTGAAAATTGATTCCCGGTGATTTGCGTTATATTTTGAAGTCGAAGCCCACGAGGACTGGAGGCTATTTAAAGAGAAGACCTAATCTTGAACATGTGTGGAATTTGAAGAATAAGGATTAGCCATGCATTCGAGTCTCTTTAGGGTTTAGTGTGTTTTTATTTGTATGTCACTCTTGTATCAGTTTTGATGTATTGAGTTGACTGATTGTTTATTGATAATTGTCCACTCATAAGCTTTTAAGTAAGAGTGTATTGTTCTTAGTTGAAACTTTTAAGCAAAACTAAGTATTGTACTTGGAAGGGTTTGTACTTCTAATTTTGATTTTTTGTTGAATTGTCACTGGTTTGTGATTGATAGGAAGTGAGAGAGGGGGTCTTATATCTAGAGGGTGTCTAGGTAGAAGTTGCACAAGGTAGTGATTAGGCAAGAAGTTGTAAACGAGGGAGTTTAGCTTTAAGTTAATACTATCAAAGTGAATTTCCTTCTTGGCTTGGTAGCTCCCAAATGTAGGTGATTTGCACCGAACTGGGTTAACAACTACTGGTGTTATTTTATCTTTTTGCCATTTAAATTTTTGCATATTTGCTTGTGTGATTAAACTAACTTGATCCCAGAGTTGTGACATTTGTCTCGACATTTGGTATCTGCGAGCCAGAATTACAATTGGCATTAGAGCAGGTCACCCTATTCTATTTTTGGGTGAGCTCCAGGGGTTTTTGTTTCTTTTCTGGCACTATGGACAAGGAAGAAGGGGGGAATGTGAATTGGCCACCCATCTTGGGTAGAACCAACTATGACTATTGGAAGGCACGCATGGTTGCTTTCTTAAAATCCATGAATAACAAAACTTGGAAAGCTGTCATCAAGAGCTGAGAACATCCTTTAGTTAAAGATAAAGATGGGAAGGAATCTTTGAAACCCTAATAAGACTAGACCAAGGAAGAAGATGAGGCTGCTCTTGGAAACTCCAAAGCCTTGAATGCCTTATTTAATGGAGTTGACAAGAACATGTTTAGGTTGATCAACACTTGTGCTGTGGCTAAGGATGCTTGGGAAATTCTCAAGACAACTCATGAAAGCACATCTAAGGTAAAAATGTCTAGACTTCAGCTACTCACTACCAAATTTGAAAATCTAAAAATGTGGGAAGATGAAAGTATTCATGACTTTCACATAAATATTCTTGAAATAGCTAATGCCTTTAGTGCCTTGGGAGAAAAGATATCCGAAGAAAAGCCGGTTAGGAATATTCTTAGGTCTCTCCCTAAGAAATTTGACATGAAGGCCACAACCATTGAAGAAGCGCAAAACATCAGCAGTATAAGAGTTGATGAGCTAGTGGGGTCACTTCAAACTTTTGAATTGACCGCGAATGATAGAATTTAAAAGAAGAACAAAAGCCTTGCTTTTGTATCCAATGTTGAAGATAAATAGGGTAAAGTTAAACTGGATAGTGATAAAGGACTGTCAAATACCATTGTTCTACTTTGGAAGCAATTCAATAGAATTCTGAAGAGAATGGACAGAAAGGGAAGACCAGGTGTCAAGGACACCACATCTAACACCAGGATTAAATATGATTCTCAAAAGAATACCAGATCTAAAGAGAAGTCAAATCAAAGTAAAGGGATTCAGTGTTATGAGTGTGAAGGTTTAGGTCACATTAGGCTAGAATGTCCCAACTATCTCAAAAAACAGAAAAAGGGCATGACTGTATCTTGGTCTGATGATGATGAGTCAGAAGAGGAATCTAACATAGAGACTGTCAAACCTGTCACTGCTCTCTCTGGCAGATGGGCAGATGAAGTAGAATCTTGTGATGAAAATGTCATCTATGGAGATTTGGATGTGTCCTATAAGGAAACTTGTGACAGATGTGAAGAAAGACTTAAGACCGAGGCAAATCAGAGAAAGGTCACAGCTGAATTGGAAAATGAGAAAAAGGAACTCCAATGTACCATTTATAAGCTTAAAAATGAGGCAACTCTCTTAAATTCCATGCTTTATGACATGACAGATTCCTCGAGTAAGATGAAAAATAGGGCTGAAATAATAAAAGATACTAGAGATGCAGAAGTTCATTATCAACCTGATAATACACAAAGAAGAGTGTCTGAAGAAAAGTTCTTTCCTTCTGAAAGGAAGAAGATGGCCACAATGTCTAACCACATGTTACAACACTCAAGAAGACATAATGAACCTCCAAATAATTACCAATCTTGTTGGAGATGTCATTAATGTAGAGAGTATAGTCATATAAAGCCTTTCTGTTATAAATTGTATGGAAATAAATTTTTTTTAGCTCATACCAAAGTTAATCAAGTAAGCAAAAAAAGAAGATCTAAAGAGAAAGATGTGAACCTAATAGCTCACACTTCATTGAGGACCTCAACTAGAGAAGATTGGTACCTTGATAGTGGATGCTCTATGATAAAAAGGTTGTTCTAATGAAAGGTATAAGGTCTAAAGACAATTGTTATCTGTGGAACCTTAAATAAATGCTTACTCTTCCACATGTTCTGTAACAAATGAGGGTGAAGTGAAGCTATGGCACCAGAAACTTGGACATCTTCATCTCAGCAGAATGAGGGAAATCATATCTGAAAGACCCATTAGAGTAATACCAGAACACAAGGTCAAAGATGGGAAAGTCTAAGGTGAGTGTAAGGATAAGAAGCAATCCATGATGTCATCTCCAATGTTACAACATCCGACTACTTCCAATGTAGTGGAACTTCTTCACATGGGCTTAATAGGACCAATGCAGGTAGATAGCTTGGATGGAAAGAAATATGTCTATATAATTATTGATGATTTCTCATGGTTTACATGGGTGAACTTTCTTAAAGATAAATCTGACACTTTTGAAGTCTTTAAAGATTTGTGTAAAAATGTTCAAAAGGAGAAAAATAGTATGATTGTCAAGGTTAGAAACTATCATGACAAGGACTTTGAGAATTCAAAATTCTCTGAATTTTGTGTTTCTAAAAACATCAGTTATGAGTTTTCTTCTTCCATCTCTTCTCGGAAAGATGGAACTATTGAGCTAAAGACAAGGTCCATACAAGGATCATCTAGAGTCATGCTTCATGCTAATAAACCTCCATGTCACTTTTGGGCTGAAGCTATAAATACTGCATGTGATATTCATAATAGGGTCACCTTAAGGGAAGGTTATTCAGTTACTCTCTATGAGCTATGGAAAGGAAAAAGACCTACACTCAAATACTTTCATATTTTTGGAAGTAAATGTTATGTCTTAGATAACAAAGATCAAAAGAGTGAGATGGATCCCATAAGTAATGAAGGAATATTTATGGGTTACTCATCAAGCAGCAGAGCTTATAGAGTCTTTAACTCCAAAACTGGAATGATAATGGAATCTATCAGTGTGGTGATTGATGATTCAGTTACCGAATAAAGGATGGATGTTGAGGACAATGTTGGAATATCCTTTGTGCAGACTAGTGAGGGAGGAAAAGAGGAAAGTTGTAATTTCACTGGCATTAAGTTAGATAACTCTCAAGTTACTACAGGTCTCTATGAATGGGACATCACTGAATCTACAAAGGTAATATCAAACTCATGTCTTGTATCCAAATCTGAATCAAGGATGAGTCATATAGTTTAAGAGAAGAAGATCTTGAAATGCATCATTGGAACAAGGGATTGTGGTATGCATTACTCTTACAACACAAATGATATGCTGGAAGAACTATGCAAGGTAGAATGGGTTAGTGGTATGTATGGCTGTTTATCTCCAACAAACAGTCAGATTGCCTACATCAATAAGAAGCAAGTATGTGCTTCTTGGTGGACTGTTGTAGCTGAAGGAGGTGAAACCAAAAGAGTTTGCCTTCAACTAGTGTGGATAAGACAGATGTTAAAGAAATATAATGTTCTGACATTACATTATAAGGATCTAAATGTTATCAGTTATTTCATTCAACATGGCTGGAACAAGAACTCTGACAGGTATAATCAACTAATCAGGAATCTTGATGAAGGAAAGGTTGTTATTTTGGAGCATGTGGACACTAAGGATCAACTGACTGTTATGTTTACTAAAGCCTTATATGCAAATGTTCTTAAGAACATAAGATGTGAGGTAAGAACTAGCACTATTGAGGAGTTATAGTAATTACAGATATGGAGGAATGCAACAAATACTGCATCTTTCCTCTATTTTCTGATGCTTGGTAGGCCTAAGCAAGTTACTGTGCAAGGTGAAAAAACTGGTGTGAAGAAGACAAGCTCTAAGGATGTGGATAGGAGATCCATTATCACTCTTTCTAAAACATGTGGCAGCAAAAAGGAGTGTAGAGGGATCTTTGATAGAGGCAAGAGGTGGAATATCATCTAAAAATGATCTGAATGTGTGTTTCCATCTGTGATTATGCTTTATACATTTTTGTGTTTCTATTATAGATGTTTTTTCCATTGCAATTGTGTGCTTCCATTTATGTTTGTTTACATTTACTCTTTTCTTTTTGTCAATTTTTTGGCTAAAAAGGGAGAGTAAAGTGTTAATATGGTTGTTGTTTTCTGATGTTGGATCAGATGTCATGACTTCATGTCATGTTCATACAACTGCTTAGGAAGAGTAGTTTTTCATTGTTGTTGCTTGTTTGTATGCAACTATTTAGGGGAGCTTGATAGTCTGTCATGCTTGTTGTTGCTACTGATGTGGAACCATATGTTCTTACATCATTCTATTTGCTATGTCTGGGAGAATTCAATTTTTCTCTGCTGTAAGTTGTGGTCTTCAGGGGGAGTGAGCTTGTGTTTGGTGCTTTTGAAATATGGTTCTATTGTATGCGCTTAGAGATTTCACGTGTGTTTTTCTTGTGATTTAGGTTTTCCCCTTGAGGGGGAGTATTGGTTATGTATGACAGGGGGAGCTTTGTGTCTGTCTGTTCTGTAGCTGCAAAGTTGCAGTTTGTACAAAGCTTACATGTTCTCATGTAGCTTGTGTTGTTCTAGTTGATCTGTGATGTCATACTAGATGTCCTGACATTGTGCTGTCTAGTGTGCTCTATTGCCTTGATAGTGTTATGTTTATGGCTAAGGTTCTTACTGACTGGTGTTTCTATTTTGATTCTGCTGTGTGTGCCTCTGATGTGTGCTAGGGTTGTTTTATCCAAAATTTGCCAAAGGGGAGATTGTAAGTTCTGTGGTTTTTCGATTGGCAACATTTTGGTAAAACATGTTGTCAGCAAGATTTTAAGCCAGATGTTCTGCTATGAGAGTCAGACATCATATTCAGCATGAGGTTGTGACATGTGCCATGACATGTTATACCAGAAAGTTAGGGCATGACTGTTTTGGTATTTTTAGTGTGAGTTTTGAGTGTGTTTTAATTCACATGTTTGTGTTATCCTAGGAGGGATATTGTGGGAACTTCTGTTTTGACAGATTGTGTTTGTTTTCGTAAAAGGATCTTTGAACCTTTTTAGGAAATTTTCTATGTTGTTCCTATTATTGTGCAGGAAATTATGCTAATGGTTCAAAGCTGATTCCTGGTGATTTGCGTTTTAATTTGAAGCCCAAGCCTATGAGGACTTAAGGCTATTTAAAGAGAAGACCTAATCTTGAACATGTGTGGAATTTTAAGAATAAGGATTAGCCGTGCATTTGAGTCTCTTTAGGGTTTAGTGTGTTTTTCTTTGTATGTCACTCTTGTATCATTTTTGAATGATTGAGTTGATTGATTGTTAATTGTTAATTGTCCACTCATAAGCTTTTAAGCAAGAGTGTGTTGTTCTTAGTTGAAGCTTTTAAGCAAAACTAAGTATTATACTTTGAAGCGTTGGTACTTTTAATTTTGAGTTATTGTTGAATTGTCACTGGTTTGTGACTGATAGGAAGTGAGTGGGGTATCTCATATCTAGAGGGTGTATATGTAGAAGTTGCATAAGGTAGTGATTAGGCGAGAAGTTGTAAACATGGGAGTTTAGCTTTGAACTAATATTATCATAGTGAATTTCTTTCCTGGCTTGGTAGCCCCCAGATGTAGGAGAGTTGCACCCAACTAGGTTAACAAATACTGGGTTATTTTATCTTTCTGCCATTTAAGTTTTTTCATATTTACTTGTGTGATCAAACTGTCTTAATCCTAGAGTTGTGACATCTGTCTCGACATCTGGTATCTGCGTGCTAGAATTTCATATTATTACATTCTACGATCTAACTATTATCCTAAATGGGTTATAACGTCTTTAAGAAACACGCGAAACATAGTTATATTTCCTTTAAAAGTGTTTATAATAATAACATAGCAACTTTAGATTTCTTTTGTTCAAAAATCATAAATAATTGATGATTAAGTGAAATAAGACTCAAGTGTGATGTTGCAATCTTCTGATACGGAGGAGTAGGGTGGATTTGCAAAATTAATAATCCTACATTAAAGTCAGTGAATGAGTGAGAGACGCATATGACTTGGCATGTAAAGAACTTTATGCATGTATAGTGATTATAAACGCTCTGAATCATCTGACGTAGAATGCAGATGACCCTTTCGATTAGATTTGATGGCGGAGAATCGTTTAAAGACAATGGTTGGGTGTTAACATCTTAACTGCATAACCACTTTATCTTTGAAAATATAACATTCATGTCTATTTTTTGGGCCTTGTTGTAAATAAGCTTCCTAAATTTTTGGCCTAATATCAGGGCGAAACAAGAGCTATATTTTTTGGGGATTACTACTCCCAACCTTAGTGGTGGAGAAGCACCCTATTGAAATCTAAAAATATCCTCTTAATTCCAGAAGTACATGTCTAGATGCGACCATTTCACACTAAAGCATGTTCTAATTGAGACACACTCATATTTTCTAAAAAATTAGACCATTAGTGTATCTCCAGGAAAACCCCTTCAACAATTATTTATTTATTTAATAACTTAGTGACAAATACACAAGTGTGGCTCTGTATTTTTCAAGCGGTAATTTGAAGAAAAAACCACCTTGCATGTATTTTTCAACTTAGTGGTTATTCCAGAAGTGCATTTCCAGAAATGTGGAGCGGGAAATTTTATAAATTTTATAAATCATTACCTTGCTTGTTTACTTCACTCATGATCAAAAACACCGCTTCATCTTCAAATTATACCAAAACTTCCTTCCACACTCAATCAGCTTTTCTACTTTAAAATAATATTTGTGTGTTTTTTCACATCAAAATGAGTAAAAGAAGCTAAACTTTAAGGTAATTTACATGTATTTCCTTCATCATTTCTTCATCACACTTTCAGATTTTTGTTAAATGTCATCCAGAACTATATTTCTGGATTAGTTCAGAGTTGAAATTGTCCAACTTTTGAATATTTTCTGTTATGACTGGCCTTACATATGTTACACTTTAATGTTGTCTCCAAAGCTATTGTGTCTACGGATGCAAAATTGGTTGATGTTAAGGTAGATGTTGGCAAACAATTTACAAATGAACATGAGTATATTGTTCGTGATCATATGTTGCAATGGATCCACATGGAGGCCTTTAAATTGAGGTTCGACATTGTAATTGGAAGGTTAGATAATGGTTCTGATAAAAGACATGCATTTGTGACACTAAGATGCGAAAGAAGTAGCAAGTACACAAATTTTATCCGGACGTTGAAATGGGATAACACTAGAATGAGGAAATGTAAGTGTCCTTTTAAGTTGTGTGGATATCTTATAGCAACTAATACTTGGAGATTTAATGTGATTTGTGGTATACATATTCATCACATGTGTCGCAATCTAACTGGTCATCCCATTGCATGTTGCCTTAAGGATGAAGAGAAGAAAATTATTTTTGACATAACATTGAACATGGTGCAGCCCAGAAATATACTTGCAACTTTGAAACGGAAAAGACCTCAAAATATCTCAATCAAGCAAGTATACAATGTTCGTTCCCAAAGCAACAAGGTGATAAAAGGGGATATAACCAGAATGCAACAATTGTTAAAGCTTTTCGATGATAACAATTAGGTATCTAGATACAAACTGTCGAGGATGGAGAAATCATTCAAGATATATTTTGGAGTCATCTCAATTCTATAAAGTTGTTCAACACATTTCCCACTATACTCATTGATTCAACATATAAGACCATCAAGTATAGACTTTCACTATTGGAAATTGTTAGTGTTACTTCTACTGAAAATACTTTTTCGATTGGGTTTGCATTTTTGGAAAGTGAAAAAGAGAACAATGTTACTTGGGCTTAAGAAGTGTGTCTGACTATGTTGAAGGACCAACAGAACACCCTAAAATTCGTTGTCACTAATCGCGATACCACACTGGTGAATTTGGTTGCAAAGTTATTTCCTACATCATATGCTTTACTTTGTTGGTATCACATAACAAAGAGTGTGAGAAGTAGACTTAAGTCTGCACTAGGGACCAAACAAATAAATGGTGAAGATGGGAAAATGGTTAAAGCGAGTGTGATGTTAGAAAGCATAATTGATGTTTGAAATGTTATAATATTTTTTTCTACGAAAGAGTTATATGTTGATTCTGTTATACATTTCAGGAAGGTGCGTGAGAAATATCTTGATTTCTTGAAATATGTTGATGGTATAATTCTAGACATGTGAAGCAGAAGATTGTTTGGGCTTAGACCGATCATGTTATGTACTTTGAAAATACAACAACTAACTGAGTTGAATCTGTCCATACTACATTGAAAATTCGTTGTAAAAATATTAAAGGTGATTTTTGTAGAGATTAGGACCATGTGAACCAAATGTAACAGATTTTGTGTGAACAATTATAGGTGAATTTGGAAGTACATTTCTGGACACATCCTAATTTTAAAAAAAAATGCTAATAGAGGTTTTTTCGGAAATGCATTTTCGGACTCACTTCATATTTAAAAATACTAACAAGGTTTTATTCAAAAATTCATTTTCGTATACACCCTAACTTATTCTAACTCACACTGTTAGGTGAAGTACATTTCACTGTTATGAAATTAAAGGTCTGATTGAGATTGATGCGAAGATTACGAGATCGATTGAAGATATTCTAAAAATATTAAAATGTCATCAACCATCCTTTGATAATGAAATGTAATGTTAGATTTACGTTAATGATTATCTATATAACGTTATGTTTTTAATATATGTCATAACAATGATTGACTTTAATTTATATTAGTTTTCTGTATTCCTAAAAGTACAATTCTAAATTTTTCAGTTATTTTGATGTATTAAAAATTATATTTCCGTATTTGAGAAATATTTTAAGTTTTTTTTTATAAAGGTATAAAATAATCTCAAAAAAATTATAAATTCATTTTAAGCTTAAATGCAGTTTTGGTTTCCCTACAATAAATTTTTAACTTATTAGTCCCCTTTAAAAAAAACCAGGTATTTGGTCCCATGTTTTAAATATTTTTAGGATTCTTTTGGTCTCCTCTCAGATTTGGCTATGTGGCAGCCTCATTTATGATGTAGCAGAGGCTGTGTTGACCAATTTTAAAAATTGTATTGCCACATCATTTAAAATCAATTTTAATTAATTAATATAATTGAAAATAATTTAAAATAATTATTTTATTTATAAAATAAAATCTCAAACTCATTATTCCCTTTTTCAATCGTGTTCTTCCCCTTTACACCCAGAAAACCCTAACTATCCAAGTTCCCAAATTTTTTATCACACCACTCGTAGATCCAAATGTCTATTAATTCCCCCTTCCTAAATTATATGAAATTGAACCCGCACATATATGATGTTTAAACTGAAACAACACCAAAATTGTTCGTCTGCGGTGGTGCTGAGCTTTTCATGGCGGTTATAGAGGAGACTTGAAATGGATGGCCAGAGAAGGTTGACGAGAGTGAGTTGGGTTTTTGGAGAAGTTTGATGAAGGTGTTTTAGCGAATCTGAGTGATAGTTGTTTAAATGCTTGAAAGGTTGTAGGTGAGGTGAGGTTACGATGGAAACGAAAATGGAGAGTGGTGGGGTATTTGAATGATGGTATTTTTGTTCCTCCTCTTTGCAATTGTGAAGTTTCTATGCAATTTTGACAGGATTGTTACTTGGACAAAATTAGACAAGAGATGTACAGAATAATTATATTGCATTGGATGTAGATCTTTAACCATATATTCTGTAATTAAGGTTAAAAAAAGGTTTGATGTGAAGAAATTGTTCTAAACTGTCATTGTTAAGGTTAAATAAGGTTCAGAATTGTTCTAAAAGAATTAGTTTGAGTTTGAGATTTTATTTTATAAAAGTTTTATTTTAAATGCTTTTCAATTATATTAATTAATTAAAACTAGTTTTAAATGATGTGGCAATACAATTTTTAAAATTGGTCAACACAACCTCTGCCACATTATAAATGAGGTTGCCACATAGCCAAATATGAGAGGGGACCAAAAAAATTCCAAAAAAATTCAAAACAGTAGACCAAATACTTGGTTTTTTTAAAATGGGAACTAATAAATTAGAAAATTTATTGTTGGGACCAAAACTACATTTAAGCCATCATTTTAATAATCATTAACCTTGAGATCATACTATAAATAACTAAAACTATTGTTAAATTCAAAGCATAAACAATTTTACTTTTTGTATATGTTAAAAAATTATTTTTAGCAATTAGTTACTCAAAGATAATTTTGATCTAAAATATCAAAATATAAAATTGTAAAAATCAATTTTACATTAGTGCACCCAAATAAAAATTCATTTTATATTTAAAGCATTCTTAGCAAGTTGTTGTGGAAATGGAATAAAGTGCGAGTGAGATTGAGCAAATAAGTGATAGCGATTAATATATGATAAGGTGTGTATAGTGCGGAATATATAGTACTTATCACTTGATATGAGAGTGTTCTGTTGCAGGCGGGGCCAGGGCCATGTGCTCATGTTTAGTTTTAGAAATTGAACTAACCACATGCCGAGGGTTGACTGTCAGGTATGACACGTGATTCCTTTAATGGTTGTTTGAAAAGACAGACTTTTAAAATGAAACTATTTAAAAATAAATAAAAATTGAATACGGTACTTAAATATAATAATTTTACAAAATTGTACTCGATTATACTTACATATACTTTATTTTTTTTACAATGAGTATCTCAACGGATCATTTCATATATATTAAAAAAAATAATACTCTTTCATTTTAAATTATAAGAAATTAAAAAATTTAATTACTCTCTCTGTCCCAAATTATAAATCACTTTGCCAAAAAAATTTGTCTCAAATTATAAGTCACATTGCATTCCTAATACTTCATCTGTCTCAAATTATAAAACGTTTTGGACATTTCACACGAATTAAGAAGCTTAATTATTACTTTATGGAAAAGATAAATTATATATGACTTTACAATAATGTCCGTCATAATTACACAGAAGAGAAATTAAAAGAGTTGAAAGAATAACTAATAATAAATATTTGAGGGTATATTAGAGAAAATGTCATTAATATTACATTGGAAATGTAAGATGACTTATAATTTGAGATAAATGTTTTTGGCAAAGTGATTTATAATTTGGAACAGAGAAAGTACACTATTAGTGACACTTTCCCCAAATATACCCTCAATATTTATTATTATTTATTCTTTCAACTCTTTTAATTTCTCTTTCCTGTCTAATTATGAAGAATATCACTGTAAAGTCATATATAATTTGTCTTTCCTATAAAATAATAATTAAGTTTTTTAATTCGTGTGAAATATCCAAAATGTCTTATAATTTGGGACAAATGGATTACTCCCTCCGTTTTAAAATGATTGTCGTTTTAGGACAAATTTTTTGTTTCAAAATAACTGTCGTTCTCACTTTCCAATGTAGTAATAATTGCTATTTTTTCAAATGTGTCATATAATTATTACTCTATACACTATTTCCAACACATTAATAAGACTAATTTAATAAAAGTGCAATATCTTATGACAATATCATTGCATTCTTTAATCTGTATGCAAAAATCTTAAACGACTGTCATTTTGAAATGGAGGGTGTATTATTTTATGGGAAAACAAATTATGTATGACTGTACAGTAATGCTCCTCATAATTACACATGAGAAATAAATTAAAAAAAGTTGAAAGAATAAATAATAATAAATATTTGAGGATATATTTGAGAAAATATCATTAATATTACATTGAAAATATAAAGTGATTTATAATTTGGGATAAATTTTTTTACAAAATGATATATAATTTGGGACAGAGAGAGTAAATGAAAGAGATAAAATAATATTTTTACTAAAGTATTTCTTATCAAACATTGAAAAATGATGAAAGTAATATTAATTAAATGATAGAATTAAAAAATGTGTATTAGAAATTGAAATAGATAATTTATTTTAAGACTCTTTTTAATTTCAAATGGCTCACTCATTATGGGACGGAGGGGGTAAACAATATTTATTAGGAATAAAAGTGATGAAAGTTAAATTAAAAATTGTTGTTATCCTCTTAAATATTTCAAATTTTATTTTTAACCTCTTAAAATATATTTTTAAAGAATTTTTTTCTAATTTTTTTCCGCACTTTTGATCACTCTTGTAACTTAACGACGATTTTATAATTAAACAATTGAATTAGTGATGATTTATTATTTAACAACTGAATTAATAATTATTTTAACGACAATTTTAGTATTAGTAATTAAAAATGTGGAAGAAAAATTTTAAAGAGACAATTTAAAAAAAAAATATTTTAAAGAACTAAAAATAAAATTTGGATATTTAAAAGAACCATATACATATTTAATCCAAAAATTAATTAATGTTACATTAAAAAAAACTCTTATTTTAAAATAAATTTCTCTTATTTTAGGACAAAGAAGTATACTTTCTCTCATTTATAAAAAAAACATTATTTTAGCAGTTTTTAAAAAAATATTAGTTGTGACTTGTGATCATTTTAATAATAAAATTAATACTATTTATTATGACATATTTATTAATTATAATTAATTGAATAATTAAATAGAATGAAAATTAATTATAAATATAATTAATGGTTGAATAGTCAAATTAATATGTGTTAATAGAATTAAATAATTATAGAATATTTATCTAATATTCAATCTTTAACGCTAATATTTATTTATATTTAATTATTAATGTAAATAATTTATTGATATTAACTGATAGAAAGTAATTTATATTTAATAAATTAGATATTCTTATTAGTATTTTAATATAATTAATTAATATTATTCTAGAAGTTTCTTAGTCCTTAAGATTATGCCACTTGGATGTCTATGATATATTTAGAATTTTATATATTAAGGTGTAATGTGTTATTTGGGGATCAATCAAAGAATTGAAAATTGTCTCTTTTATTTTATTTAGTTTGTTTATCTTTTATTTTCTAGCAAATTAGATTTTTCTTCCTATCAATTGGTGCTTTCATTCTTGAACTTCAATCCTTCCATGGCATATTCTTACTACACTCATCCATTTTACCCCACTTTCACTCACTCATACTATTCCACTACAACAATCAATTTTGCTACACCATCCATAAACCCATATCCTGCAAGTTCCTATTCACAACCTGAAACACCTCAAAAAATATTTGATTGAAACCCATGAGATCTCAACCAAATATAGAGAAGAGTTGAAGGAACAAATTCAAAATTTGAGTTATTATCTCAAAACTTCATCACAAGAGTTTTCTGATTCACAACAGAAATTGAAAGAAAAATATATGTCCAAACATAATACAGAAAAACAGACAGAAGAAAAAAGGAAAATGGAAAATTTTGATTCACACAAAAATTTTCCGGCAAATTTTCCGACATCTCCTCCGCGCCGATTTCAAAGACGTTCTCGGTGTCAGATCTATCAAAAAATATGCTACCGAAATCACGAGATCCACAACCGGAACCACCACTACCAAAACAAACGGATTTGTTGTTTCCGGCAACACTTCCGGTCAAACCACCTCCGGCCAAACCACCAAATCTAAAACTATTACCAGTAAAATTATTGGATATGGAATGTCCACCGGAAACACCACAAAACTTGCAACAGCCGCCAGAGAAATTAACAAGTTTGCAATGATCACCGGCGGAGCCACCACCATTATTAGACAACTTCCATTTTTTAATTATTTTACTTAGTATTATTACAAAACGACAAAGAAAAAGCAGAAAAAAAAAAGAAAAAAAAAAGATGAAAGGAGAAGCAGAAAGTGAAAGAGACACGTAGAAGAAAGAAAAAAAAAACAGAAAAAAAAAAAACAACGAAGAAAGAAGAAGAAGCAAGGGAAGAGAAAGAAGGAGAAAGAAAGAGAAAAGAAAGAGTGGAAAAATAAAAAGAAAAAAAGAAAAAAAAAGGTGAAAAGAAAAATTGTTACAACATGCAGCAAAATTTTTGTACCTCCTGCACCAAATTGTGCGTTTCCCAATTTTTTCCTGCAGGTGTGGGGTCCACACAAAAATTCTGGCGACATGCATACCTCCACTCCTCTGTACTACCTCAACCTCTCTTTTAAAAAAAAAATTGAGTTAATTTGAGACCTTGATATTATTTTACAACCTTGAGGACAAGGTTGATTTTGAAGGGGTAAGTAGTGATAGAAAGTAATTTATATTTAATAAATTAGATATTCTTATTAGTATTTTAATATAATTAATTAGTATTATTCTAGAAGTTTCTTAGTCCTTAAGATTAGTTTGTTTATTTGGGGATCAATCAAAGAAATGAAAATTGTCTCTTTTATTTTATTTAGTTTGTTTATCTTTTATTTTCTAGCAAATTAGGTTTATCTTCCTATCATTAAAGAATTAAAAAAATATATGAGATTTGTTAACGTAAAACCACTTGTGAGAATACTACTTTTATGTGAGAATGGTAGGAATAATTAATAGCCCTTAGATTTAAAAATAAATGGTTGAGATATGCGTCACTTTCATCATTTATATCATATTCAATTAAATAATGATAGAGATACACATGTTCATTAAATGAATATTTTAATCTCAACCGTTTATTTTTAAATCTAAGGGCTAATAATTTTTCCTACCATTCTCACGTAAAAGTAGTATTCTCACTATATATATATATATATATCTGGACTGGACAGGCACATGGCCCCCAGTAGGGCAAGGCCCAACCCAGTCTACCTCTTGGTAAGGCCTAATAACGAGTTTCAGCCAATATAGCCGTTGGGCACGATATGGTCTTTAGAAAGAATATAGTCGTTGGTGACATCCTCCTCACGCGCATGACGGTTCACGCGACCAACTGCCCCTCCGGAGTTCACGGGGACAGTTGGACCAGGTCAGAAGGTCACACGCTGGACCTTCCACCTGGCAGTCTCCCATTGGTCGACCAGATATTTCGGCCACATGCGAGACCTTGGTCCCGCGCTGGGAATTTTTCTATAAATACCCTCTCACTTGAGAGGGCCAGGCTTGATCAATATCCAATATTCACTACTCATACCTAAACGCTTTGTACTTGCTTTTTCTCTAGCCCAAATACTTACTTTGGCATCAGAGTACCTTGCAGGTACACCCCCTCTCCTACAACCATTATCGCTGCCCTACATGGAAGGCCACGAAGATCCATTCTGATCGCCCCAGATCAGTGGCACCGTCTGTGGAAACCATCGCTTCCCCGTCTTTTTGAACCAAGATCCCTCATCTTTTCTACCTAAAGACCAAAACTTACTTTCTAAAATTTCCTCGATCATCATGGCCTATAACCGAAACGATGATGCCCATCAAGATTCTATTGTCGCTGTCACATTAGATAACGTCGACAACCACCACTCAGGAGCTGCGGTCCATGAGACCGACCACAGGGACAAAAAGACTGCATCTCCTTCCTCCGACGACGTCAAGCCACACATAGAAAGGGAGCTATGACCTGGTATAAGAGTATTCCCCGAGGCTCAGTCACCTCGTGGAAGGACCTGAAGAACCAGTTCGTCCGACACTTCACTGCTTTCAGACGTCATCCCAAGTCGGAAGCCACTCTCGAAGGCATTATTCAGGGCAAGGATGAGCCCCTGCATGCCTATATTGAGAGATTCAACAAGGAAGCTGTAGAGGTCCACACTATAGACCACATGAAGAAATACCTCCTCAAGAATGGGCTGAGGCCGAAAAGTGAGTTCCACAAAGCAGTGGGCATCAAAACACCTCGTACCTTGGTCGAACTCCTCCGTAAGGCCCAAGCTTATATACAATACGAGGAAAAAGAAGCCGCCTACAAGACCCGGGATTCAAGAGATCAGGAGAATTTCAGGGTAGCAAAAAAGGACGACTCAGAGGCTCCCCAACGCGACAAGGAGAGATGACGAGACGATCTTCCTCTCGAGCATAAGGGACCTGCTAGTCGGTTCACAGAGTACACCTTGCTGACAGCTCCCCGCGAGCATATTCTATCCGAATGTATTAACACGGAGTTTAAGCAAGGGGGTGTCCGCTTCCCCAGACCAACAACGTCAAAGGGCAACATGGACAAGAGCAAATACTGTCGCTTCCATCACAGTCACAGCCACGTGACCGAAGATTGCGTTCATCTAAAGGACGCCATCGAGATCCTCATCAAGGTGGGTCACTTGAAACAATACACGAAGAAGGGAGAAGCTTCTCGACGAGAGACCTCTGAGTCTAAGAAGGAAACAGATACTTCGCCATCTAGTCCTCCCCCGCAAGTTTCCATGTCTGTCACGCGGCTAGAGGACTTCTTCGTCCTTGACTACCTCGAGGATCCTCCCCAGTTTGCCACACATAGGTCTTGGGAGACCTTCCCCACTCTGATGGTCATCTCCTATGGCGGATACAATGAGCTCATTGTAGGGTTGGTCAAAAGGAAGTTCGATCAGCTGATCGATTACAGCTCTGACCGACTGTCCATGCTCGAAAAGTTTCGAGGACATTCTCAGCCCATCACGTTCTATCGTGAAGAACTACCTGGAGGATCCCCGAACTCACACATCCCTCTGCTCATCAGGGCCAGACTGGCTAGCACAGACGTCCGACGAATCCTGGTCGACCAAGGCAATTCGGTGGACATTATGTACACCTGTTTATTCCGCGCCTTAAAGCTCGACCAGAAGAATTTGTCTCCGTACGTGGGATCAGATCTGCAAGCGTTCAATGGGGCTACCGCCAGACCTTAGTGGTACGTGGAACTCTCAGTCACATTCGAGGAGAAGCAGGCCTCCAAGACGATCAAAACATAATCCCTGGTCATCGAATGTCCATCGTTGTACCAGTGTATCTTGGGGACACCAACCCTCGTGGACCTGATCGTCATTCCTTCACCAGTTCATCTCGAAATAAAATATTACACGGAGAATGGCCACGTCGAGACTTTGCATGGAGATATGGAGGCTGCGAGGAGATGCTTTGAAGCAGTTACTAGAGGGCAAATCTTGATTGGTGCATCACCAAAAGTCGTCAAACGAGCAAGGGACAAAGATTTTCCCAGCGAAGAGAGCCAGCCCGTCAAAAAGCCATCTCTTCTAGTGCACATCATTGACCTCGACAGCCGAATCTTTGAAGAAGATGAGGAGGACAACAATGAAGACACTCCAATAATGACAGACAGCTCCCCTGCATCAACCATCATGCGTCCTATACCAGATGGGGTATTCGAAGTGATCACCTTCGGGGATAACCCAAACAGAGGAGTCAAGATAGGCGCAGGAAAGTCCGAAAAGGTAAAAGAGCAGCTGAAGACATGCCTGAGAGACAATGCAGACTTATTTGCTTGGAGTGTCGCAGACATGCCCGACCTCGACCTTAAAACTGCCCGCCATCAACTCACCGGCGACCCAGCAACTCGAGCGGTAGCGTAGCATAGACTCAAATAGTCTGACGAAAAGGCACTGGCTGCCAAAAAACTTGTAAAAGACTTCTTAGAGGCGAAATTTATCTCGGAGGCCAGGTATACAACCTGGCTGTCCAATATTGTACTAGTCAAAAAACATAATGGAAAGAGGAGGATGTGCATTGATTACACTGATCTCAATTGGGCTTACCCGAAAGACGTTTATCCTTTGCCTATCTTTGATAAGTTAGTAGATAATTCCGCAGGCTTCAAACTCTTGTCCTTCATGGACGCCTACTCGGGATACAACCAAATTCCCATGGCCAAAAAAGACAAGAGATATACCGCCTTCAGGACCTCGTCGGGGAACTATTACTACAACGTAATGCCCTTCGGTCTAAAAAACGTTGGGGCCAAGTACCAGAGCATGATGAACAAAGTCTTCTGATTAGAATTCGGAGACATGCTCGAAGTATATATGGACGACATGATCATGAAATCCCAAGAGGAATCCGATCATACGATTCACTTTGCAGAAGGTCTTCGACCAAGCGAGGAAATGCAAAATGCATTTTAACCCAGAAAAATGTACCTTCGGCATGCAGGCAGGGAAGCTCCTCGGCTTCTACCTCACCGAGAGGGGGATCAAGGCCAACTCTGACAAATGTGAAGCGTTTGCTGAATTCCCCACGCCAAGGTCGAAGAAATCCATATAATCCCTCAACGGGATGCTCGCCTCATTATCTCGCTTTGTGGCCAAGTCTGCCCAATACGCTCTGCCCTTCTTCAAGCTTCTACGAAAAGAGGCCACATTCGAATGGACAGAGGAATGCGAGCAGGCTCTGCTCCACCTCAAGCGAGCTTTGTCTGAACCACCAGTTCTGCCACGACCAGACAGCAGGGAGACGTTGTACTTGTACCTCTCTGTCACTAACGAGGCCATTAGTGCCGCCCTCATTCGAGAAACCCTAGATGGGAAGAAGCCAATATATTTCACCAGCAAGGCCTTTCAAGGGCCAGAGCTCAGATACCAGTAGATTGAGAAAGTTACCCTAGTCCTCATCAACACTGCGAGGAGATTAAGGCACTACTTCCTGGCCCACACGATAGTGTTGTGGATAGACCAGCCAATAAGACAGCTGCTTAGCCGGTCAGACATAACCGACAGAATGCTCAAATGGTCTTTGGAGCTGTCAGAGTTTGACATCCATTACGAGAGTAGGAAGGCCCTCAAGGCACAAGTCCTGGCCGATTTGGCAGAAATGACGCCTCCAGCACCCCCGTCAAGTGGAGCACACAAATGGACCATCTTCGTCGATGGAGCTTCCAGATCCACAGGTAGTGGTGCAGGGATCCTCCTCGAGAATGAAGAAGCAATCCTAATCAAAGTATCATTAGTCCTGTCCTTCCCCACCTCGAACAATCAAGTCGAGTACGAGGCATTCCTCCTAGGCTTACGGTTGGCCGAGGACCAAGGCGCTAAGGAAGTGAAGATCTTTACAGATTCCCAACTCGTGGCATCCCAAGTACGAGGAGGGTATCAGGCCAAAAATGATCATCTCGTCAAATACCTGTCAAAATTGGCCAGCACCAGAAAGAAAGGTGGCAATAAGTCTGTCATACAAGAGATACTTCCCCTCCCAATCATCAAAAAGTCATCGGGGCTGCTCAACGTCCACGCCATTGGCGACATCAGCTGTTGGATGACCCCGGTATACAACTACCTCACGACGAGGGAATTGCCCGAGGACAGCAAAGAGGCCAGCACAACCAAGTGAAGGGCCTGCTCGTACGTCCTGGTTGATGACAAGATCTCCCGACGAGGATTCTCCATCCCCCTCCTAAAATGTGTTGAGGATGACAAGGTCCCCGACGTTCTCCAGGAAATTCTTGACGGGATCAATGCGCAACACTTGGGAGAAAGATCCTTGGAATGAAAGGTGATCGGAAAATAGCAAGTGTACTATTTTAACCAATGTAGTAATAATAGGGATTTTATCCCCAGTATTGATCTCAAGGACTGCAAAGGAAATACAAGCTCTATCCTAATTCACTTGAACAATAAGTAATTGGGGGTTTTAAAAATGGTTGATTCGATTATCAATATTTTCAAGAAAAATACGAAAATATGGTAAAGATTAATTCAGATATGACAGGTATGCTAGGGGTAGTGTGTGATTCATTTATGTAATAATTCTGAACAAACTATGCACTAACATAAATCAGTCAATTGATTACCAATCCTTATTGAGAAAACCACTAATCAATCAATCTCCTATCTATGTCCATAGATAATCTATTGTTGGAATTAAGCATTAAAAGATTAAGAAATTTATGGTTATACTATGGTATCCCTAGTCCTAGGTGATAACCACTAGAATATATTCTCTAACAAAACAAGCATAATGGCGGTCCAACCTTATTATGATAAAAACATCATACTCTGTTTGTCCGACAGAGCACACATTAGAAACAAGTAAGAGAATAAATCAATTAAACGAAAAACAAACTGTTATTGCATAGAAGAATTCATAATCATTACAAGTTCGAATCAGGGACACCCCCTAGCATTTGGGGGTTTAGCTACTCATACGGATACTATAAAATTGAGATAAGAATATGAGCATTATAAAAAGATTGGATGGACGTTGATCTTCAATCTTGGTAAATCATGAAAATCGTCATCTTCTCCCACACTTCGTGATTCTCAAACTCTCAATTTTTATCGTTAAAAGCATAATGAATCCTAATCTCGCCAAACAATGCCTAATATATCCCAAAAAGATCTCTGAAAAGCTGTATTCAAAGCGCACTATTTCCGAAGATCACCCAAAAAGGAAAGATTTGATTTGCCTCGCTTGCCTGCTATGGGCCGTAGCAGGTGCTACGGGTGGACGTAGCAGGCCACAGGTTCTTGCTTTCAAAATGTCATCTTTGGGCGTGTTGCCTGCTACGGGTCGTAGCCAGTGCTACGGGTACCCGTAGCAGCTCATTGCCTCATGTTTCCTTGAATGGTTTTTATGGGCTTGTCTGCTACGGGCCTTAGCAGGTTCTACGGGTGGCCGTAGCAGGCCACTGCTTCATGAATACTTCTCTTCGATTTTTGACGTTTTCCCCCCCGATTTGGCTCGACTATTCCCTTGTACCTGAAAACATACCAATAACGATACCAAGCATAAAATATGGAACACATACTTAAAACGTAAGCAAAAAAACATGAAATACTTGACTAATAATACGGTAAAATAAAACATAGAAACCACTGATCAAACTCCCCCAAATTTGAACTCTTGCTTGACCTCAAGCAGTAAGCTTGCATAAACACATTTTAGATCAAACGGTGCATCATCGAATGAGCACTAATGTCATTAAGATGGGTCGATACTCATACGCGATCCTTTGGTCCGATTGGTTTTTCCTAGTTCTCCCGGTAATCATCCACTCCCAAAGGTATTCCAAGAACACTTACCGCGGTCTCCCACGGACCTAAGTTCCCCTTTTCGGGAACCTCTCCAACTATGCTTTGGGCTTAAGTCTCTTCTTCGATTTTTCTCCCCCTTTTATTCGGATAATCGGATTAAGTTATTCCGACCTTATTTTTCTCACATGTAAAAGATTGATCAAGGCTCACCTTTTTTTTTTCACGCACATTGGCGTTTTAATTGTCCGCTTTGGGACGACAATTGAGACTCAACCTCCGTTAAGCTAAGTAACTGGGTGAGGGTTACCCAACTTATAGGGACAGTTGTCTTTATCGTCATTATTCCTTCATATTATTTTTTTTCTTTCTCTTATTTTTGGTGCCTTCTTTTCTCAATCAACCTTCTACATACAATTTTCCTCAATCATGCCTGACTATCACTATGAATGAATCGGGGGTTACTTCTCGATTCCAAGTACTATGGCACAAATCTACATGTTGGACTCGTTATCTTACTCCAGGAAGCTTAGGGCTCTATATACTCTCTCGACTCCTCAACTTCGCAGTACTCCTAAGAGGGATTTCTACGGTTCTCATTTGGGAAAGACTTCAAAGTGGTTTTCAATAAAACAAAAACATAACACAACGATACAAGAAAAGCTGAAAATAAACTGAAAATAGTAAAATAAATGTAAAATACTCCCCCAAACTTGAACTAAACATTGTCCCCAATGTTATAGCCCAAGTAAGAGTGAGGAGACTCACAGTGGTTCCTACTGCGGCGGTGGTGGAAAATGCAACATGAGTTGTTGCATCATTGCTTGCATCTGATCCATCATCTCCCCTTGTCTCGCCTGTTCTTCTCCTTGTCGCAGCTGCTCTTCACCTTGCCACGCTTGCTCGGCTCTGATCCCTCCCAGCTAAGATCGAACCCATTCCTAGTGGTCCTGACGCATGGAAGAAGAGTTGGGAGCTGGATGGTAGGTGTGTGGAGGTGGGGGCGTAATGTGCTCTTGATCCGTCATATCCTTCTCCATGGTAGTACCTGCAACAAACTCATACTGTTGGCCATCCTCATCATCTGGGATGGCCTTTGCATATAGCCAATTATCTTTGTCAAAAATATTCACCCTCGCGGGGTCTGGCAACTCAATAAGGTACTGGTGGCGGGTTGTCAACCAGTAGGCATCGCCACAAAAGGTGATCATTCCTTGATGGATCAAGGTATCTATTTCGATTTTGTTATTTCCTGTAACCTGAGAATCATTGAAAGCAGCAGGGTTATAGCCAAAGTGATCAGCAATATGGGTTATCAAACTCCCCACGGAAATGCCTCTAGTGGGTGCTCGAGCAACCTTACCTAAATAATTAGCCGCAAACGCAACGACATTCAGAATATCATGATGAATGATACCAGAAATAAAAAAACAACTCCTTTTGAGTGGAGACACCAGTATTGTCGCCTTGGCCAGACCTTTATGCACATAGCGAAAACAGGGATTTTGAATTAAAGAGGCCTTAGCATTGGCCGCACTATACTCCCAACTATCCGTAAGATCCTTCCACAACTGAACAAATGGAAATCCATCAGGGACATCACCGGGCCCGTAAATGGGAAACGGAGTATGCTACCAAGCTCCTCAACCGACATCTCGTGAGGGTGGTCGTAAAGATAGAACTTGAGAGTTCCGTAAAAATATCTTACCTCACCAACCCATTTTTTCCTCAACTTGAAATCTAGAGTACTCAAAAACTCCAAAGTCAGACGCTCATAAGTAGGTGCAGTAAAGTACATAAACTCTAACAAGCCTATGGAATAAAACATTCTATCTACCTCCTCCTTTAAGCCTAAGTTAAGAAGAGTTTGCTCACAAATGTACCTTGTTGGCGTTATTTTTTGGCGAGCTAACGCCGAGTACCTTGTTGCATATTCTTCGTCATCAAAGATGATGTTGTGTGGGTTGGGCGCTCTGGCTCCTCTCTTCCGAGTCCTGGAAGTCTCTGCAACTTGCTTTCCTTTAACGGCCTTGCGTCGGGGAATTTTTGTCCACAGAGAAAAGTGACGAATTTTCAAAGTAGTGATACGGAGAAACTGTACCCGGAATGATGATGAATGAGGGAAATGGGGAAGTTTTCGTGAAGGGAATGTTGTGATTCGAGTGGGTATGAAGTGAAAGGTTGGAGCTTTAGGTTGTTTGTCAATGGAGGTTAAGGTTTTGTGAGAAAGAGAGAGTGAATGGGGAAGATGGAGAATAATGAGAAATTGGTAAAGAAAAAATATGTTATTTTAATTAGTGATGATTGAAAAAGATTTTTGGGAAGATGGAAAGTAAAATATGGGATTGTAATTTGATTGGGTAATTAAGAAGTATATGATTTTGTGGATGTAGGTGAGAGAAATTGACAGAAAAATAAAAAAAATAAAGGAATAAGAAGTCTGATGTCGCTGGACCTGCTACGGGCGGCCGTAGCAGGTTGATGGAGAGGGCTAGAAACGAGAGTTTTTTGGGTCACCTGCTACGGGCGGCCATAGCAGGTCTCTGGTCTAAGTCTTTTTTTCCTTTATTTCGGTTAATCCATCTCGGGTACAGTTTCTCACACAGAAGTATCTTTAGCGTATTTCAACTGTCTTGTATGTTTTTGCTTCCGCACGAAGGAATCCGCTTCAGACCTGACCAATACTGAAACACAAAAAAAAATTGCTTAGCAATAAAAACGTGGGTTGCCTCCTACTTAGCGCTTCATTTAACGTCGCATGGCTCGACGGTCCGTCTTATTATCCTCTAAGACGGGTATTTTCCACTAGGCCTGCTTCTTGTCCTTGGTAATATGGCTTCAATCTCTGCCCATTCACTTTAAAAGTGTCTCCATTCGCCTGATTTTTCAATTCTATCGCACCATGCGGAAACACCTTGTTAACGACAAATGGTCCAGACCATCTCGATTTCAGCTTTCCAGGAAACAACTTTAACTTGGAATTAAACAAAAGAACTAGTTGTCCTTCCCAAAATTCCTTCCTTTGAATCTTTCGATCATGCCATTTTTTGTTTGCTCTTTGTATAACTTGGCATTTTCGTACGCTCTATTCCGAAATTCTTCTAACTTATAGAGTTGAAGGATTCGGGAGTCTCCCGCTTTAGAGAGATCCAAATTAAGGAACTTCGAGGCCCACAAAGCTTCGTGTTCCAGCTTTAGAAGTAAGTGCCAAGATTTTCCATAAACATGTTGGTAAGGAGACATACCTATGGGTGTTTTATATGCAGTTCTGTATGCCCATAATGCATCATCTAACTTGGTTGCCCAATCCTTTTGAGATGCGCTAACCGTCTTCTCTAGGATTTGCTTGAGCTTCCAATTCGAAACCTCTACTTGACCACTAGTCTGAGGATGATAGGGAGTGGCAATTTTATGCTTCACATTATATTTCTTGAGTAACTTTTCCATGATATAATTTAGGAAGTGAGTTCCTTCATCACTTATTAGAGCTCTCGGTACCCCAAACCTCGCAAAGATGTTTTCCTTCAGAAATTTGATAACCACCTTCGCATCATTAGACGGTAGGGTCACAACTTCTAGCCATTTAGATGCATAATCCACCCCCACTAGAATATAATTCTTTCCAAATAATGGTGGGAGTGAGCCCATAAAATCGATGCCCCATACATCAAACAGTTCGACCTCCAACATGGAATTTTAAGGCATCTGATTCCTCTTTGAAATATTTCCTGTTCTCTGACATCTGTCGCACTCCTTGACTATGTCCCGACCATCTTTAAATAATGTAAGCCAGTATAACCCCGACTGAAGGACTTTTGTTGCGGTCCTATCACCACCAAAGTGTCCTCCATAGTCTGAGTCATGGCAAGCTCTAAGAAAATCCCTCTGTTCCTCCTCCAAAACACGCCTTCTAACCAGTCCTCATACACCTCTCTTGTACAAGAATGGATCATCCAATAAGTAGAACCTACAATCATGCAAAGACTTTTCCATCCTGTTAGAGTCAAAATCATCAGGGATAACACCACCTACCAAATAGTTCGCATAGTATGCGAACCATGGAACACCAATAACAGTGAGGATGTATTCATCAATAAACTCATCCTTAATTGGATTTTTATCCTCTGTTTCTTCAATCGGTGACATCCGAGAGAGGTGATCTGCAACAGTATTTTCACACCCTCTCTTGTCACGAATCTCCACATCGAACTCCTGAAGGAGCAAGATCTATCTCAATAGTCTTGGCTTAGAATCCTGCTTAGCAAACAAATACTACAAAGCAGCATGGTCAGTATAAACAATGACTTTAGAACCCAACAGATATTGCCTGAATTTATTGTAGGCATAAACTACTGCTAACAACTCCTTTTTGGTAGTTGCATAATTCATATGCGCAGGGTTCAAAACATGCCTAGCATAGTAAATAACATGTAATAAATTTTCTCTTTGTTGTCCTAAAACTGCCCCCACTGCAATATCGCTCGCATCACACATGATCTCAAATGGTAGAGACCAATCAAGGACAATAACAATTGGTGCCGACACTAATTTATTCTTTAGTGTCTCAAATGCATCGACACACTCTTTATCAAACACAAAAGCCTTATCCTTAACCAAAAAAGTAGTTAGAGGTTTGGCTATCTTAGAAAAGTCTCTTAAGAACATGCGGTAAAAACCCGCATGTCCTAATTCTTATAACTTTTTCATTCACCGGAGGTGGAAGCTTTGATATCACCTTAATTTTTGCTTAGTCCACTTCTATTCCCTTGTGGGAAATTTTGTGACCCAATACTATTCCTTCACGCACAATGAAGTGGCATTTCTCCCAATTGAGAATCAAGTTAGTCTTCTGGCATCTTTATAAAACAGGAGAAAGGTTAGTTAAACAATTATCAAAAGAAGAACCAAAAACAGAAAAATCGTCCATGAACACTTCCATATGCTTTTCAAGCATGTCAGCAAAAATGGATGTCATGTATATTTGGAATGTAGTGGGCGCCTTGCACAGCCCAAATGACATTCTTCTGTAAGCAAAAACACCATAAGGGCATGTGAATGCCGCCTTTTCTTGATCTTCAGTAGCAACTGCTATTTTATTATAACCGGAGTAACCATCAAGAAAATAATAGAAATCGTGATCCGCCAACCTTTCCAACATTTGATCAATGAATGGCAAAGGAAAGTGGTATTTTCTCGTTGCCAGGTTTAACCTCCTGTAGTCAATACACACTCGCCAACCTGTAACCGTCCTTGTAGGAATTAGCTCATTCTTCTCATTCATGATCATGGTGGTTCCCCCTTTCTTATGAACAACATGTACTGGACTAACCCATGAGATATTAGATATAGGGTAGATAAGTCCTGCATCTAACAACTTTACCACTTCTTTTTGAACCACTTCTTTCATGGCGGGGTTAAGTCTTCGTTAGGGTTAGACAACCGGCTTATGATCATCTTCCATGAGAATCTTATGCATGCAAAGCGTATGACTAATACCTTTTAAATCCTCAACTGTCCATCCAATAGCATTTTTGTATTTTTTAGAACTTGGATGAGCTTGTCCTCTTGAGCGCTCTTGAGGCCTGAATTTATGATAGCCAGGCATTTACCTTCAGTGTCGAGGAAGATATATTTGAGATTTTCGGGGAGTTGTTTCAACTCCGTATGTTTTTTAGTCTCCTTATTCTCTTCCGGTAATTGAGGTTGCCCTAGATCTTCTAATCGGTGTGGTCTAGATCCTTTCCACTGAGGTTGTGCTTCTATCATAGCTAACACTTCTGACTCTTTGTTGTCAACTTCGTGATCACTTTTAAAAATGGACAAACTCAATACTCTCTCCAAAGGTAACTGTGGTGCATTCAGGGGATTCTCATGAGAAATCAGTTGATCTATCACCTCTATGGTGTGACTAGTGCCAACATCATCTTTGTATTTCATGGTGTTTCGAATGTTAGACGATGGCTATGGATCTAGAAGGGGGGGTTGAATAGATCCCTTAATTTTTACACGCAAATGGTTTCCAAAATTTGTTTTTAAAAATTGTTTAAACGGAAGCTACCACTGGATAGAATGTCTACAACGAACCTTAAACCAAAAGGATCGGATATGCGCGAATATATCACGGATGAGTACTGATGAGAAAAATTCAGTTTCGAATATTACACTTAAGATACGCAATCAACAAAATATTACTTGGTTGATGTATATTCCAATCCAATGAGGTAAAGTGATAAGCAATTTAAAGACAACAAGTTCGAATTTTGCTTTGAAACAAATTATTAAACACCTAGTGTGCGAAAACACACTAAGTGCAGAATTTCAGTAAAGAGTAATGTACAGCTGCTCCAAGATACAATTCAAGGAATTGTATCAGTTTAACAAAACAATTTATCAGCTCACAATTACTCTACTACAGAAATTTCGATGACTTGCGACTTTACAAATTCGAACGAACTGAATTGTAAAAGAGTTAAGGGAAGAGAGAACAAACGCGATTTGATTAGGCAGTTCCCCAATCGTCCTCGCTTTGGGTACGTCTGCCCCCAAGTCCACAAATGGAATTGAGATATATATATATATATATATATATATATATATATATATATATATATATATATATATATAGTTGTTGCAAATTGTTTATTACAAGAGAAAACAATGAACATCCAAACCCTCGAACGTCTTCGATCGTTGATGCAGAATTTTCTCTTCCCATGATTCAAGACGAATCAAGTGCTCCGACTATGGTTGATCCAATTACCGTCCCACGCTACTAAACCGAAAGAAACCACCGTTCTTCAGTTACCTTCACTCGGTCAATTGCGATCTACCAAGAATTCGAACCCAAACCTCATTTCTACGATCATCTGATTACAGTTACTAAACCGAACAATTGTGCCAATTTCCGGTTACCTTCGCCCAGCCGAATCCCTGTAGAACGAACAGTTTGTGCAAAAACCCCCAAAATCTATTTGATTCTTGGAGGACAAAACCAACTGGTTTTATTCAAGAAACATCTGCCAGGCTCTCAACCCAGAAGATGAAGATTACACTTCCTAAATTCTGAACGTTATCACTTCGATCAATGGGCGACACAAACAAAGATGATTATGTGTGATTGTTTGTTTACACAATGAAGAAGATGAAGATGAAGAGAGAAATGACATATATCTTTCACGTTTCTTGTTGTGAATAAAAAGGATGACCAAAACTATTTATATGAAAAATATGACCAACAAAAAGTAACAGAAAAATAACAGAAAAGAAATTAAGTGAAAAAAATGCAGAATCTGAGGTCATGCGTCGACCTCCAGCTTTCATGTGTCGATGTATAAATGAATAATTTGGTGTCCACAAGTTTGTGCGCTTTCCCGCAAGTTTTGGAGGTTAGCGCATAAAATTTGGGGTTAGCGCATAAACTGAAGGGTCAGCGCATGAAGTGCAAATTTTCAGGAAATTCAATTTTTCTGAGCATTTTTACCAGACCAAGATCAGAGACACATATTAGACACAACTAAAATGATAGTGGACATTTAATTTTGGAGAGGACAAGATCCTATGCATCTAGACATATGAACGATAATGGTTAGACGCTATATGCCCGACACGTGAAGTGATACCGCTTAAATTACAATCTAATATGTTTGTTGACATCATTAAAACAAGGTAGCTAGGAGAATATCCCTCATATACTCCCCCTTTTTGATGATGGCAACACTTTCTTAGGTATCACGAGATATGTAATTTGAGAGTGAACAAAGCTCCCCCTGTCTTTGACATCTGGTTAATAAGATTTCTACTTGTTATTCTTCTCCCCCTTTGACAACATCAAAAAGAAGAAAAGACAGTGGTCAAGATAATGCAGTATAATACGTATTGGATCATCATATATTTGCAACAATCACACATTAACATGCATCCACATATGATACCGCTAATGTAAACTTAGGAATGATTAAATACGAAACAAAAAAAAAATATACAAGCAACACATTCACTCCGGAAGAGTTTAAAGAAACGGAAGCACATGTCAAAATGAAGCAACAAAAAAAAACAAACCAACCACAAAACATAAACGCAAACACAAATGAAGCATAATGCCCTAAGCTCTATGGTCTTCTCCCCTTGAATGGATGACCTCTTCCCCTATAATGGTGACTTGGTGGTGGAAGATCCTCGAGTTAAAGGTTGAGCTCAATCAAGGTGTTGTTGAGGTTACCAAGGCTATTTGCCAAATTCAGATTTTGCTGAGTCAAGTTGGCATCCATCTGATTGGACCAATTCATGGCTGGATTTGCGAAATTGTTGAAGTTGGTGACGTGAGAAGATATTTGGTTAGACAGAATTGTGAACTGTTCCTGCTGAGCCGTGTATCGAGTGTCCTGCAGCGCTTGGAATTCTTGATGTTGCAGAGACAACTCATTCAGCCTCGCTAGAATTTCTTCAGACGACTGCTGATCATGCTGGAATGGTGGAGTTGGAGGAGCAGAAGTTTCCGGTGGCTGCCATTCATAGTCCTCATCATAAGATGGAGGAACGTATGCATCACCAAGCACAGTCCAGCAGTTTTGTTGCCACTGACCCCAGCCCTGATTTTCAGAGGTATCTTCAGGTTGATGGCCCATCCATGCCTCATTGTCCTATTCTTGCATATCCACATTCTCTTGCATAACCACATCTTCCTGTATGACCACATTTTCATCATTAACCGCTTGATTTGCATTTCCAGGAATGCCTTCATCATCACTTGCTTCAAGATGAACCGGTTCATCATGTTCAGGATGGGTGGATCATGGTCGATAGATGAACCTGTTCTCACGTGACTGCCAAAAGTAACCCATCATGGAAAGGGTTTTGGCAAGAAATTGTTGTTCAGCAGTGATATGAATGTGACAAATCAGCGGAATAGGAACATCAAAGTGATTCAAGATGTCTGCAACAACAGACGCATAACCAAGTGCCAGAAATTTGTGGGAGCTGCGAGTAATGAACATCCTATAAGCAAAATAATAGGGCCAGTTAATTTTGATCCTATTCTTGAGAATGTAGATGAGGTGAACCTATGCCTGCTCAACTCTTGAGTATCCTCCTTTCTTAGGACTCAAGATGCGAGCAACAATCCACTGAAGAATACGGTCTTTGAATTTTAGATGGCCGGTAGTGACACTTTTAGGAAATAATTCACTTGCCACAAAATCCACTGAATATGGTTCTCGCAACATTGAGTTCAGAGCAGTTTTAAATTCATAGCCCTCAATAAAGGTTTTATCAGTAACCTTTGGGAGAGTGTCATCAGTGTCCAAGACAAACAATGTAGACTATACATCATTTGTCACTTTAAATTCTGTATTATTCATGGAGAATTTAAATTCAGCCCCACGAAATTTGCCCTTGATCCCACAATAGAATAACCGAGTCAAGTCTTCACTATACTTATCATCACATTCTACAAATTCACTAAAATTTTGAAAATTTATAAGTTCAGAAATCTCAGGAATGTGAAAATCTGGACCCATCAGAGGATAAAACCCATGTTATCTTATAACAGCCCGATTAGAAAACAGTTTCGCAAAAGGAGTAGTTAGCCTTTCAGAAATTAAAGATTCAAATGTTACCCGTTGTGTAGATGATGATGCTCTGGTGGGTGCTGATTGTGAAGATGATCCTCTTGTTCCCCTTCTACTAGGGTTTCTTCTTGAAGCCATTGTTGAAGAAAAGTAGAGAGAGGATGATGACACTTGTTTTTCTCTAAGAGTAAAGAGTAGATATGACAGCCTTTAGAAAACCTTGTAGCAGTAATATAGAAGATTTCCTCTTGGTGGGTTTTGATTTCTAGGGTTTGGATGAGGATTTAGTGGAGAGTAATTGTGATTGATGAGGTTTAATGGAGGAGGATAGGGAGAGATTGACCATAAAGACTAATGAAATGACATGCAAGAATCATAGATTAATGTGTAATGAGAATATGTAGGGAAAAAGACCATCACTAGGTTAGCGCACAAGTCCCAGTAAAGAAGGAAGTCTGAACGGTCAAGTTATGCGTTGACCTGTGAATCTGTGCGTCGGCGCATGATTCTTGAAATTTTTGAAAAATGTTGAACATGTGTTTATGCGCTATCCCGAAAATTCAGTACGTCAGCGCATGAATCTATGCGTCGACGCATGAACGTATAAAAGTGAAATTTTGCAATTTTTTAAGTTTCAACCAGATAAATAGACACATGCACATACAAAACAAAACATCCACATGAATGATAAGTGCTCAAAATGCAATAAACATCAAGATTAGAGTAATTAATATGGCACAAAATATTGATAAACATCTATAAATCGGAACGATATTACCTTGATCGTCATGACGATAAGATCCCTCACATATAGTTAAATATCTCTTTGCATTGTTAGTGAAAAGAATAAACAAGCATATATATATATATATGTGTGTGAAGATCAATACCCTAAAGGATAATTAAGCACGATCCGAGATATTGAGAATGCCAAGTTCCCTACGGATGTGAAAGAAAGGCTCTGTAGCTAATGGTTTTGTGAAAATATCAGCAAGTTGATTCTTAGTGTCAACGTGCTCAAAAATTACATCTCCTTTCTCTACATGATCCCTAAGAAAATGATGGCGTATTTCGATATGCTTGGTGCGTGAATGCAATACGGGGTTCTTAGTTAGATTAATCGCACTAGTGTTATCGCACAAAATTGGAATACGTTCAAGTTTTAAGTTGAAATCAAGTCATTATTGTTTAAGCCATAAGATTTGAGCACAACAACTACCGGCGACAACATATTCCGCCTCAGCTGTTGACAAAGCAACGGAAACCTGTTTCTTGCTGTGCCAACTCACCAAGGAGTTTGCAAAAAAGTGACACGTGCCACTAGTACTTTTCCTATCCAACTTACACCCGGCAAAGTCGGAATCGGAGTAGCCAACTAAGGAACAAACACTACCTTTGGAATACCACAGTCCATACTTTGGAGTACCAGAAAGGTATCGAAGTATGCGCTTAACTGCCTTTAGGTGGGATTCCTTGGGATGTGCGTGATACCTCGCACACATGCATACACTAAACATTATATCGGGACGTGATGCGGTAAGATAAAGAAGAGACCCTATCATACCTCGATACTTCTTTACCTCAACATCCTTACCCTTTTTGTCACGATCAAGATTAGCACTTGTAGGCATAGGAGTATTTATTGCTTTGCAGTTCAGCATATCAAAACGTTTTAGTAACTCAAGACAATATTTCGTTTGACTCACGAATGTGCCCTCTTCAAGTTGTTTGATTTGCAATCCGAGGAAATAGTTGAGCTCCCCCATCATGCTCATTTCAAACTCACCCTGCATCAAACTAGAAAACTCCTTGACCAAGGTCATGTTAGTAGACCCAAATATGATATCGTCAACATAAATTTATACCAAAATTAAGTGTTTTCTTTGACGTTTAATAAAGAGGGTTGTGTCAACCTTTCCTCTTGAATACCCTTGATCTAGTAGAAATTTGCTTAGACGTTCATACCAAGCCCTAGGGGCTTGTTTAAGTCCGTACAAAGCTCGCTTAAGTTTATAGACATGATCAGGATATTTGTGGGATTCAAAACCCGGAGGTTGGGCTACATAAACCTCTTCATTTATGTATCCATTAAGGAACACACTTTTAACATCCATTTGGAATAATTTAAAGTTCTTTGTGCAAGCATAGGCAAGTAGAAGACGTATGGCCTCGAGTCGGGCAACCGGCGCATAAGTTTCCTCATAGTCGATTCCTTCCTCTTGGTTATAGCCTTACGCTACAAGCCTAGCTTTGTTACGCGTTATTACTCCATTTTCATCAAGTTTATTCCTAAACACCCATCGGGTGCCGATTACTCGATCATCTCGCGGAGGGGGGACAAGGTCCCAAACCTCATTTCTCCAGTATTGATTTAGTTCATCTTGCATTGATAGAAACCAATGCTCATCGAGTAACGCATCCTTAGCATTTTTAGGTTCAACTTGGGAAACAAAAGCAGAGTAATAACAAAAGTTATTAAGTTTAGAGCGAGTAGTTACTCCCTTATAGATATCACCAAGAATGTTGTCAATTGGATGGTCTTTTGAAGACTTCCAAGCTGGAGGAAGTTCATCTTTATTATCATGATGATCATCCTCACTTTTCATTGGTTGGTGATCCTTTTCCTCCTTAATACGCACTGCTTCAGGCTGATCAATTCCCTTATCAGTGTCCTTGAGTATGTCTTCAGTAGGTACACCTGCACCATGAAAAGAACTACCTTCTCCGACATTTCTCGGATAAGACTCGTCAAAGGTAACATGAACTGACTCTTCAACTATGCGTAACCTATAATTATTATTCCATATGCTTTACTTGACTGAGAGTATCCAAGAAAAATACCCTCGTCGGCCTTGGCATCAAATTTACCAAGAGACTCTTTCCCATTGTTTAACACAAAGCATTTGCAACCAAATACATGAAGGTGAGATATGTTTGGCTTACGCCCTTTTAAAAGCTCATACGATGTCTTGTTTAGAATAGGCCAGATGAGCACCCTATTCAAAACATAACAAGCCGTACTTATGGCGTCGACCCAAAAGTATTTTGGTAATCCACCATCATTGATCATAGTCCTTCCAAGTTCTTCCAAAACTCTATTTTTACGTTCCACTACCCCATTTTGTTGAGGGGTACATGGTACGAAAAAATTATGATCAATTCCGTTAGAATAAAAAAATGCTTCAAATAAATGATTTTCAAACTCACCCCCATGGTCACTTCTAATTGACCCAATGTTTGTGTTTAACTTGTTTTGAGATAACTTAGCAAATCGTTCAAAGGCCGAAAAAGTATCACTCTTATTTGCTAAGAAAATTGTCCAGCAAAACCTAGAAAAATCATCGACTATAACAAGCCCATAATAGTTACCACCTAGACTTTTAACCCTAGATGGTCCAAAGAGATCCATATGGAGGAGCTCAAGGGGTCTCATAGTTGAAATGATGTTTTTGGATTTGAATGAGATCCTTGTCTGCTTCCCCATTTGGCACGCATCACAAAGGCGATCCTTTGTGAATTTAATTTTGGGTAAACCGGTGACTAGGTCTTTAGAGACAATTTTGTTAAGCAAATCAAAATTGATGTGAGCCAACCGTCTATGCCACAACCATGAATCTTCATTCATAGCGATTAGTCACTTGTCACCAATCAACAATACCTCATTTAAGTCTAGCATATAGACGTCGTTCACCCTCAAGCCCTTAAACACGTTCTTTTTGTCGCAATCTTCAACTATGCAACAATCCTTTGAAAAATATACTTTATAATTTTTGTCACATAGTTGACTAATGCTTAAAAGGTTGTGTCTAAGGCCTTCCACAAGCAGCACATCAGAGATAGTAGTAGATGAGGGGTTACCTACACTACCTTTGCCGAGAATTTGTCCCTTGTTGTTATCTCCGTAGGTGACAAACCCCTTTTTCTTCGCCACAAAGTCGATAAAAAGAGATATGTCTCCGGTCATGTGTCTCGAGCAGCCACTATCCAGAACCCATCTTCTTTCGGTGGTCTCAAGAGTTTGTACCTCTTTTGCTTTGTTGTGGCGTGCCATAAGACAAAAGTTAACGGATTCACTTTCGTCGCTTGAGGAATCATCTTTCTCCGACTCACTATCGCTTTCCCAAGCGATGTATGCTCGTCGAGACTTGTTGGACTTTTTGTTTGAGCGACTCTTGTCATTATCCTTATCTTTGTCTTTCTTTAGAGATGGACAATCCTGCTTGTAATGCCCAGATTTTCCACAGTTGTAGCACGTACCTTTTACCTTACCATTTTTATTTCCTTTGCTTCTAGATTGCTTCCTAAACTTGACTAGATTTCTATCCGAGTGTTGAATATCGTTCTTACAAACATATCTATTGTATCTCTTCACAAATAAGCCCATATCATCACCGGATTCTTCATCTTTGTCATTATTGGTTTCATCATCACTTAGCTCTTGATGTGTGGACTTTGAACAAGAAGCCTTAAGAGCTATCGACTTCTTCTCTGTATCTTTTGCCTTCTCTTTCTTGATACTCTTTTCATGTTTATCCAAGCTAATGAGCACTTGCTCATGCTCACCAAGTTTCCCAAACAGTGTCGTGAGGTCTAGTGTAGCAAGACTATTGGCATCCTTGATAGCGGTGACCTTCGGCTGCCATTCCCTGGTAAGACACCTCAGAATTTTGTTAGTAGAAACCTCATTTGGAATTGGTTTACCAAGAACATGCAGTTTATTGATAATGTGAGTGAAACGTTTTTGCATATCCGCAATGGTTTTCCCTTGCTTCATGTAAAACAAATCAAACTCTTGTGTTAATGTATTAATACGAGCCAACTTAACATCATTAGTGCCTTCGTGGGCTACTTGTAAAGCATCCCACATGGCTTTGGCCATTTCACAATGGGAGACTCGATAATACTCGTCAACTCCCAAGGAGGAGATGATCATATTACGAGCCTTCCAATTATAGTTGTACTTTTTCTCGTCCTCCTCAGTCCATTGAGCTTCGGGTTTAGGAACGACAACGCCTTCTGCGTTAGTCATAGTAATTTGCATGGGACTGTTTAAAATAACATTCCAAACCTTCCGACCATTGGAATTAATATAAACGCGCATACAATCCTTCCAGTAGCTGTAGTTTTCGCCTGTAAAAACTGGAGCTCTATTATAGGCCCCTTTAGGTTCGTTCGCCATGATCCAAGAAGTTTTACCAAAGCACCAGAATTAACCGGAGCTCGTGATACCACTTGTTAGACGATGGCTATGGATCTAGAAGTGGGGTTGAATAGATCCCTTGAGTTTTACACGCAAATGGTTTCCAAAATTTGTTTTTAAAAATTGTTTAAACGGAAGCTACCACTGGATAGAACGTCTACAACGAACCTTCTACCAAAAGGATCGGATATGCGCGAATATATCACAGATGAGTACAGATGAGAAAAATTCAGTTTCGAATATTACACTTAAGATACGCAATCAACAAAATATTACTTGGTTGATGTATATTCCAATCCAATGAGGTAAAGTGATAAGGAATTTAAAGACAACAAGTTCGAATTTTGCTTTGAAACAAATTATCAAACACCTAGTGTGCGAAAACACACTAAGTGCAGAATTTTAGTAAAGAGTAATATACAGCTGCTCCAAGATACAATTCAAGGAATTGTATCAGTTTAACAAAATAATTTATCAGCTCACAATTACTCTACTACAGAAATTTTGATGACTTGCGACTTTACAAATTCGAACGAACTGAATTGTAAAAGAGTTAAGGGAAGAGAGAACAAACGCGATTTGATTAGGCAGTTCCCCAATCGTCCTCGCTTTGGGTACGCCTGCCCCCAACTCCACAAATGGAATTGAGATATATATATATATATATATATATATATATATATATATATATATATATATAGTTGTTGCAAATTGTTTATTACAAGAGAAAACAATGAACATCCAAACCCTCGAACGTCTTCGATCGTTGATGCAGAATTTTCTCTTCCCTTGATTCAAGATGAATCAAGTGCTTCGAATATAGTTGATCCAATTACCGTCCCACGCTACTAAACCGAAAGAAACCACCGTTCTTCAGTTACCTTCACTAGGTCAATTGCGATCTACCAAGAATTCGAACCCAAACCTCCTTTCTACGATCCTCTGATTACAGCTACTAAACCGAACAATTGTGCCAATTTTTGGTTACTTTCGCCCAGCCGAATCCCTGTAGAACGAACAGTTTGTGCAAAAACCCCCAAAATCTATTTGATTCTTGGAGGACAAAACCAACTGGTTTTATTCAAGAAACACTTGCCAAGCTCTCAACCCAGAAGATGAAGATTACACTTCCTAAATTCTGAACGTTATCACTTCGATCAATGGGCGACACAAACAAAGATGATTATGTGTGATTGTTTGTTTACACAATGAAGAAGATGAAGATGAAGAGAGAAATGACATATATCTTTCACGTTTCTTGTTGTGAATAAAAAGGATGACCAAAACTATTTATATGAAAAATATGACCAACAAAAAACAACAGAAAAATAACAGAAAAGAAATTAAGTGAAAAAAATGCAGAATCTGAGGTCATGCGTCGACCTCCAGCTTTCATGCGTCGATGCATAAATCAATAATTTGGTGTCCACAAGTTTGTGCGCTTTCCCGCAAGTTTTGGAGGTTAGCGTATAAAATTTGTGGTTAGCGCATGAACTGAAGGGTCAGCGCATGAAGTGCAAATTTTCAGGAAATTCAATTTTTCTGAGCATTTTTACCAGACCAAGATCAGAGACACATATTAGACACAACTAAAATGATAATGGACATTTATTTTTGGAGAGGACAAGATCCTTTGCATCTAGACATATGAACGATAATGGTTAGACGCTATATACCCGACATGTGAAGTGATACCGCTCAAATTACAATCTAATATGTTTGTTGACATCATTAAAACAAGGTAGCTAGGAGAATATCCCTCACATCAAACATTAATTTTCAATTCCTCATCATAGACTTTCAACGTCATAGTACCCTCCTCTATGTCTATTAAACACCTTCCAGTCTCCAAAAAGGGTCTCCTAAGAATGAGAAGAATCTCCTCATCTTACGACATCTCTAAAATCACAAAATCCACTGGGAACACGAACTTATCAATCTTCACAAGAACATCTTCAACGACACCGTAAGGTTTCTTTATAGAATGGTCAGCAAATTGAAGTGTCATCCTAGTATCTTGCACCATTCCTATCCCCAATTTCTTGTAGATGGATAACAACATGAGACTCACACTTGCTCCTAAATCAATAAGAGCTTTTTTGAATGACCTATCCCCAATGGTGAAAGGGATGGTGACGGAACCTCGATCTTTCTTCTTCGCTGGAATCTTCATACCCTGCAAAATAGCACTACAAGTTTCGGTTAGAATAATAGGATTAGTATCAATGGTGCGCTTCTTCGATATGATGTCCTTCATGAACTTGGCATAAGTGGGCATTTGCTCAAGTGCCTCCAAAATTGGGATTTTGATTTCAAGCTTCTTGAACATCCCTAGAAATTTTTTAAAGTTTTTCTCGTGCTGCCCTTTTTTCTTATTTCTTGTTGGGAATGGGAGCTTCACGACCAGTTTTTGCTCAACAGTTTTCTCGTTCACCACCTGTTTAGGTCCAACCACTTCCTCATCAACAACTTCATTTTCTTTAATCTCCAAATCAACTTCAATCAGTTGGTCTTCATTTTTAGACTTTTCCTCAGGAACTTCAATAGCTTTACCACTTCTGGTAGTCACAACGCTAACATTATGATGATCTCTTAGATTTGTTACAGTAGCACTCGGAAGAGCACCTGGTACTTGAACATTGGTAAGTTGCTATGCTATCTGACTCATCTGTACGTCAAGATTTTTTATGGAAGCAGTGGTGTTCCTTTGATTATTTCTTTTTCCTCTTGGAATTGAGAGCTTTGAGTAGCCATCTTATCAATGGCCAACTCTCAATCTGCCTTCTTTGGTGCTTGTTATTGGTAGGGTTGTTGTGGTTGTTACTGGTATTGTGGCGGTTTCTGAACATTCCCTTGTTGATCCTTCCAAGAGAAGTTGGGATGATTCTTCCATCCCGGATTATAAGTCTGAGAATAGGGATTATTTTGCCTCAGAAACTTAATCTCCTTAATTTGTTGCGCAGTCGAAAAGCAATGTTCAAAAAAGTGCGACCCATTATAAAACTCATAATTAACTGCTTGGACATGTGGAACTTTGGCAACAATTTGAGTGTTCACATTCACCGCTTTCAGTCTTCTTTCTACCTCGACAGTAATCTGATCTTCCATTATTTCCACTTGATCTACCAACTTTAAGTCAATGATTCCTTCTGGCTTACTCATAGTACGGTCATACAGCTCCAAATGCTTATTTGCTGTTATAGCTTCTATAATCTTCTTTATACCAGTGGCTATTGTAAAGTTTGATGAACCACCGACAACTGTATCAATTAGTTATTTGGTCTTCATCCTCAACCCATTCACAAACATCTGCATCTGTTCGGTAGGATCCATATTGTGAGTTGGGCAAGCTACCAATAACCTTTTGAACCTTTTATATGCATCCCCAAGTGATTCTCCCTCCTTCTGTTTAAAATTCACTATGTCGTATCGCTTGCGAATGTACACAGAAGCAAGAAAATACTCATTCAGGAATGTTGTCTCCATTTCTTCCCAAGTAGTTATACTTCCCGCAGGTAGGGAGTAAAACCACTCTTCAGCATCTTCTGCTAAAGTGAATGGAAACATCCTTAGCCTCTTCGCCTCTTCTGAGTACCCTTCGATCTTCAAGGTCGTGCTCATTGTAAGAAACAGTTGCATATGTTTGTTTGCATTTTCATTTATTTTTTCGGTGAACTATCTCTTTTCAATCTGTCTGATCGTAGTCGGGTGCAACTGAAAGTGTGCTACATTGACCGGTTGATTCACTATGGTCAGCCGCCCAGTTGGAGCATTTGTTCCGCCATAGCCACCCAGAAGTGTCTCTGCTGGTTGATTTCCAGCCATGATCAAAATCTCCAGTTGTGTCTCTGTGTCTGTATCGGCTGGTGAGTTAGAATTCTCAGAATTGAAAGAAATTTCTTCCTCTTTTTTTGGTTCTGAAATTACCAGTTCTAAATTTCACGCTGCCAGTCTTTCTCGTTTTGCTTTTTGGAGTCTAGCACGCAACGATCTTTCTGGTTCAACGTCAAAAAGAAATTTAGTTGAGGGCTTTCCTCGCATACACAGATTAGACAATTATCAGTAATAATCCAAAAATTATAAAATAAAAATAAAACTAACATAAATAAACTTTAGTCCAGAGTGACAAAAATTCAACTGAACTAAAATTAAACTTGTATTTTTGGCAGTGCCCGGCAACGGCGCCAAAAACTTGATCGAAAAATAGCAAGTGTACTATTTTAACCGATGTAGTAATAATAGGGGTTTTATCCCCAGTATCGATTTCGAGGACTACGAAGGAAATAAAAGCTCTATCCTAATTCACTTGAACAAAAAGTAATTTGGGGGTTTTAAAAATGGTTGATTCGATTATCAATATTTTAAAGAAAAATAGGAAAATACGGTAAAGATTAATTCAGATATGACAGGTATGCTAGGGGTAATGTGTGATTCATTTATGTAATAATTATGAACAAACTATGCAACAACACAAATCAGTCAATTGATTACCAATTCTTAAGAATGTTACTCATAAGTTCTTATTGAGAAAACCATTAATCAATCAATCTCCTATCCATGTCCATAGATAAGCTATTGTTGGAATTAAGCATTAAAAGATCAAGAACTCTATGGTTATACTATGGTATCCCTAGTCCTAGGTGATAACCACTAGAATATATTCTCTAACAAAACAAGCATACGGGCCGTAGCAGGTGCAACGGGTGGCCGTAGCAGGCCACTGCTTCATGAATACTTCTCTTTGATTTTTGACGTTTTTTCCCCAGTTTTGGCTCGACTATTCCCTTGTACCTGAAAACATACCAATAACGATACCAAGCATAAAATATAGAACACATACTTAAAACATAAGCAAAAAAACATGAAATACTTGACTAACAATACGATAAAATAAAACATAAAAACCACCGATCAAAAGGCCCTCTGGGCAGGGTACTACTGGCCGACCGTGCCGCACGACTCTAAGGAGCATGTCAAAAAATGTGACAGATGTCAGCGCCACGGGGACATGCACTTGGCACCCCCTAACGAGTTGAAGACTTTGTCCTCCCCATGGCCCTTCGCTTGGTGGGGGATGGACATCCTCGAACCCTTCACAATGGGGTCCTATTAAAACAAATTTCTGAGCGTGGCTGTCGATTACTTTACAAAATGGATCAAATTCGAGGCTTTTGCCAAGATCACATCCTTCCACAGACTTCATTTTTACAAAAGAAACATCCTCGCACGATTCGGGGTGCCCCAGGCTCTTGTGAGCGACAACGGGACTCAATTCACGGACAGGGAGTTTCAAGACTTCTTCGCCAAATTAGGCATAAAGCAACACTTCACATCCGTCGAACAAACCCAGACTAACGGGCAAGCAGAGGCCGCGAACAGGGTGATCCTTCGAGGTCTGAAACGAAGGCTAGGCGAAGCCAAAAAGAGATGTGTCGAGGAACTCATAGCGTGCTCTGGGTTTATAGAACAACCCCACACTCAACCACCAGGGAGACTCCCTTCCGACTAGCGTACGAAACTGAGGCAGTAATCCTGGGGGAGATCAGGGAACCCTTCAGGCAAACTGAAGCTCCTCTCGACGAGGAGTTGAACGACGAAGCTCTAAGAGAAGAAATTGAACTGGTCGAAGAGATCCGATCATGGGAAACTCTCCACGAAGCTTCACTAAAACAAAAGATAACTCTACGCCACGACGCTAAAGTCATAAAGCGTGACTTCCAAGTTGGTAGCCTGGTCCTACGCAGAAATCAATAAGATTCACGCGAGGGCAAGTTGGCCGCAAACTGGGAAGGGCCATACAGGGTCAAATCAAAAACAGGCACCGGTGCCTACTACCTCGAACAACTGGACGGAGAACCATTTGCTCGACCATGGAATGCTGAAAAGCTTAAACAATATTGCAATTAAGACCACCAAAGTCAGGACTAACTATCGACAAGCCTCCCTCACTACGGTGAGGCTGCTCGGCCACGGGAGCGTGCCCTGGTGCAAGCACAATCCTTGAAAATACAACGAAGGAAAGTTTCTTCTCACGAGATGAGCAGACTCTGTGCCTAACGGGGATACCTCAATTGAGCTCTATCATTGCCGTACCAGCGTGGTAGGACACCCAGCTCGTGATAGGAATAGTCCAAGCCATGTACGATCAGGACCCGACCGAGATCCTAGTCCCACGAGTGGTGAAACTACTTCGCCTCATCGACGAGTTCTCCAAACTGTCGAGTATCAAAATGAGTAGAGCAAACTCCTACATCTATCGAGCACAATTCGCAAGTATTAACAAATCACAAAATAAGGTGCAAGGCATATAGTGTATAATACAAAAATAGATAAGTACGACCACAAGGCCGGAAAGCTGTCAATATATTACAAACGTGGGCCAAGCCCAATCATTAAGTACAATCAAAATGGCACGCAGGCCAACAAAATACTAAGGTACAAAAACAAAAGCTAAACTTCATCGGGGGGAAGCTCGGGAGGAACCACCTGGTTGTCAATAACTTGGTTGAGAACGCCTATTCCCTCAGTGACCAGCTAGACGTCAAAATTCAAGGCCCTTATCTACTCAACGGCTACGCTAAATCTGAACTCGGCTGCACCCAGGTTATCCGGCTCGAGGATGCAAATTCTCCCGATCAGGTATGCCCGGGTCTTCAGAGCTCTTTCCTCCTCAGTTTCATCTTGGCCGGAAGCCGAGGAACCCTCCAGCCTAGCAACCTTTGCCTTCATCTCGGCATTCTCCCCCTTCGAGTGTTGCATCTCCTCCCTGCTCTGATTCATCTCTTTTAAAAGTTCAACCTTGGCCTCGTAATTGCCCTGGAGGGTCGTCAGTTTGTAGAACATCTCAGCAGTTTCCAGCTCAAGCTCTGTTTCCCTTGCCTTGCCTATCTTAAAATCCGCAACTGGAACTGTCTCCGCGTCCCCGAGGGCCAGCACCGCCTCCAGCACTCTCATCACAGTAGCTGCATCCTGGCACAGGAGTTTCCTCCTCACCTTAGGATCAGCAGACAGAATGGCCGACGCCTCAAGGTCGGAGACAACAACTGAACCCTCCCCATCAAAAATCTTTCCTTGTAGATAACAGGGTGGTAACATAAATTTGCCCCCGATAAAACCGCTCACACCATCAACCGGGGAAGAGCTGATATCGTCCTGCTTCCTCTTCTTCTAAGTGTCCAGGGTAGGAGGATTTGATGTGCTGCCCGGAAAAGAGGTAGAACCGCCGACGAACTTTTCCAGCGTCGCTTACTGCTTAGCCGCATCGACCTTCGGCGTCGGCACCTTCTTGAGATTTTTGGCCGTTGCGGACCTGACCAAGCGCTTACAGATGTTCGACATTTTCCCTACAGAAATAAAAAGGATTAATACATTGTATAAGACATTATCAGTACACGAAAAAGGTTAATTTATACCAAAGAGCTCGAAGGCGACATCCTCATTCTTACATTTGAGGAGGGCCTTGGTATTTATATAGCGGGCCGCCCGAGCAGGCTCCCCATCCTCCCCGAGCAGCACTTTGTTGTCCTTGTCCACTACAAAAGCAAGGATAAAACTCTCCACAAATGTCGTCAACGCTCGAAAGGACTTCTTGTCTTCAGTGCTCACCTGGTCATGCTTAACAAGGAACTGGTCAGTCATATATCTAAAATGAGCAAACACCCATTCTAGTGGATTTTTGATACCGGTCTCATTACTTCCCGACCATCTACCTCCACGGTTTCCATGGTAGCCAGAGATTCCTTAGCCACCTCCGAGACAGGCTTCACGACCAAGAACCTGTATTTAAAGTTTCGGACAAACTTCGAATATGGCCAAAATAACATGCTCTATTATTTAAATGAAACCCAGCTTTGCTTTGGACCAGTCGTGCTCCTCTGAATCTGTAATATGCAGAAAAAGAGCTCCACTGTAGGTCTGATCTTTATATACCAGCACACTAGCTCAAAGGTCCGAATAAACGCCAAAGCATTCAGATGAAGTTGGGGAGGACACAGCTCGAGATGATAGAAAATAGCCCCTTGAAAATCAGTGAACGACAGACAATACCATGCCTCAGTGAAAGCGAATTCTGAAGGTGTGAGAAAGACATGAGAAAGGGGGGGTTTGAATTATGTTTTAACTCTTAATCAATTTTCGCCTCTTTTTGTTATTGCGCTAAGAGTATATCAGAGTTGCGTTGAGAGACTCAGACTTGAGATGCGTCATTCAGATTATGCTATGCATGATTCAGACTTGCAAAGTGGAAGCTTATCAGAGTTGAGTTGTAAGGTTCTGACTTGCTATGCAAGGTTCTGATAATGATACAGAAACATAAATAATAAATCAAAGCATAAGCAAGAGTAAAGAACACACGATATATCCTGGTTCACCTAAGCCATTCTCAAGCAAAACCAGTCCATCCTTCCAAGGTGATTTCGCCTTGAACATAGTGACTTAATCCACTATAATCAACACCGATTACAGGCGCATGGACAACAGCCGGTGACTAACATCCTGCACAACCGCAGCTGTGACTAACCCACAATGAACCGTTCAGGGATCCAAGTTAATGGATATAACAAACATTGACCCAATAGGTTCCGATCTCGCAAGATCTACTATCAGGATTTCACAACTAAACGTTCAGGGATCCGATTCAACAGATATAACGTTTACTGACCATTCTTCCATGATTTTCAATGAGTTCCATTAGTGATCTCACAAGAGTCTGACCCACACTTGGTCTTCTTTAAGATATGACTATCATTGGCCATATTTCAGGATTTCCAAAATGACACCAAGCCATTGTCTTCTCAAGTCTCCGATCACACTGATCACTTGAGGAATCCTAATTCACATAGAATTAGTTGTTCTGGAGATTACATTGATGCTTCTTTAATAAGCAGATAACTCCTAAGTTTAAGTACAAATGAACACACAGTGTTCTAGTAAGATGTGAGCAAGAACTCCTTGCTATCTTTATATTCTACAAAGATGTATGTTGATTTGACAGTTGATGACATCTTGTAGATCTTCTTCATCTTCTTTGTTGAGCAAGCTTCAAGCAACAACTCCTTGCTTCAGATCTTCAATATAGCCCAGATGATGAAGTTGGTTGATGACTTGACTGATTTGCAATGTTGTCTTGTTCATCAATAACTTATGTTCCAATTGATTATTGTTGTGTTGAATGATGATCTTTGAGTTTCAACCACAATGGTCGTGTGTTAATGGTGATAGCTTTAAATGTTTAGTGTAACAACGATAACTGATCATTGTGACTATCATCACATCGACACCTTCAGAAGCGCATACTCCTTTCCCTCAAATAGTCAATTAAATTATAGCCGTTGAAGAGGCGTTGGATGTCTGAAAAGAGTCGTTATGCAATGATAAAAGTTGTACTGCCATATCTTCTTTTTAATATAGAAGAAGTGATGGGATAAATCTATTTAGCACGGTATACAATCATTGCTAATGGTAACATTTGTCTTCAAATCTTCAGAGGCTTCTGATGGTAATTAATTGAAGCATGAGCAGAGACTTTATAATAGGGTCTTCAGCAACTTCAAGTCTTCAGTCTTTAGAACTTGTCCATCAGGAATCTGTCTTCAGAGCTTCAGCACTAGTCTTGAAACCCGTTATCTTTACTGCTTCAAGTATTCAGAATCTTCAGAACCTTGTTCACTCAGAACGCTGTCTTCAGAGTCTTCAGCACTTGATCATTTGAACCATAATCTTCAGAACACTTCAGTCTTTAGAATCTTTCTGCTTTTGGTCTTCAGAGCCTTCAGCCTTCAGAACTTCAAGTCATCAGAATCTTCAACACTTCGATTCTCCACAAGATTATCTCTTCAGAAGCTTTGTTATCTTCAGAATCATAACCACTTTCAGAGTAGCATCCACAACAGCATTGTAATAGAAATATCGACATCCTTGTATCTATCTGATTATGATTAGATACAGAAGCATACTTGCTTCTTGCAACTTGTGTTACACATAGTGACTCGCATATGATAATTTACGCACATCTTGTTGGTGTTTGTTGGATCTGATATCTTCTCTGATTATGATCTGCACACAACACACATTAGAACATAAAATAGTTCTTTCGCAAATACTCATTGTTATCATCAAAACTTAGAGATGACTTACAGAGACAACTCTTGCTCTTACAATCTCCCCCTTTTTAATGATGACAAAACCATGTATTTTGATAGAACATTTTATACAAGGTAATCACCAAACTAATTATATTCAGAGTCCGTAACAATAGCTCCCCCTGAATGTGTTAACCCCAAAATTTTATTTGTGATTATCTAAAACTTTATCTGATCCAAAGACTTACAAAATAACAATTTGAGTTGTCAGAACATAGAATAGAGAATGACTACTTCCCTATTTGTCTTAAGGAGACAAAAGTCTTCAGCATCTGGACTTGTTCATCAGAACCTCTGTCTTCAGATCTTTAGAACTTAGTTCCTTTGGTTGTCGTATCAGAGCTCATAATCTTCAGAGTCTTCTGAAGCAGTTTCTACTTTTCAGCATAATCATTTAAGCACAGAGATAGAACAAATCTCTTCTAATAACTTAGTCATGCTACTTATCAGAATTGAACTTGTATTTTGACGTAATAAACTCCCCCTGAGTTTCAGACTTGATGATCTTCAGATTCTTGATTTGTTCATACCGGTTCTAATCATCATTTAAGATCTTGACTTTTCAGAGTTTGAATAGACAACAGGCCTTCATCTCAGAACCATGTTTCTATCCGAACTCGATGGAGGATCACAGCTTATTTTTGATCAATTGTAGATTTAGTCTGATGCCAAATCATTTTCTTCTGAGTTGAAATCTTGGTTAATCAGAACCTTTTTTTGGATCTTTTATCCAGTTCTTCAGACAGTCTTCGAATTCTGATATACTCAGTTCATCTGAAAAGCATCTTGAAATGTAGACTTTGACTTGACTGCTTTCAGGAAGTTTTCTTCTTCTGATTCTTATGTTCTGAATATCATATTTTAAGACAGCTTACAGCTTCTGAACAAAGTGAAAACAAGAATCATGATAACTTAGACTTTCAGAAAGTTCTCAACTTTTGAACAATACTGGGTAAATCTGATTCTGAACACACGTTCACGAAGTGTACAACTTCGATAATATGAACAACAGTTCATAAGAACTTTAAATAGAGTTCTTTCAATTTAACCCATTCTATGAGAATGCCTAGTGAACTTGTTCAGAGTTCCTCGGTTAAACATTAAACAATCGTTAGTGTTAAAACACATTTTATGTCATAGTTGATGTTTAAGTTTTGAATTCTATCAAAATTATAAAATTATAATTTTTATTTCTCCCCCTTTTTGACATCATCAAAAAGTTAGAGTATGTTAAGCATTTCAGATTGTGTTGATAATAAAGCTTAATGAGAGCAGTGCAGGTATGAGCAAAGGATAGTTCAAAAATAGAACAGAAGGTAACACATACTTCATTAATCATAAATACGAGGTATGAACAACTCAGATACACGAAAACAAAAATTACAAACTGATAACTTAGCCTAATTCTAACAAACAACCATCTTAATTTATGAGAACCATCTGCTATCGAAGGTTTCACAAAATTTTCTATCAAGAGCAGTGTCGGGACCGCCTCTAACTCTACAAATCGTTTGCACGATTCCTGCTCTGAAGAGAACTTCAGATAGAACTCTTCCATAGGGAATAAATGATTTGTTCATAGTTCTTGACATAAGGATTGACTCCTTAAGATGGTCAAAGATTACTTGGGACAAATCTATAGAGGTTGGCTTAAGAAGACACACGATGAGAAGCTTATCATCATGATACAGAAAATCTTTGTTACTATTGCGAGGGTGAAGATTTGTCAAAATGAACTTAAACCATCCTTTTGCAGTAGGCAGAAGTTTTTCTGGATTTGTTGGTTCAAAAATAGAGCCTTTGTCAAACATGTGATGCATTTCAGCATTGGAAGTACATCGAATGGAGTCGTGATGGGTTGTGATACCTCCTTTGGGACAATCAATGGCTTCTACAATGTTTGTAGCGTTGAAGGAAACTGGAAGACCATAGATGTTTGAAGAGATAGACAGGCTATCACTACTGACAGAGGCATTGATCCAAAAGGATTTTAAGATGTTTGTATATATTGAACCTCTTAACATAGACAGGTATCCATTCCAATTTTGAAAATGAATCCCAAGAAGAAAATTTTGACTAGCATCTGCTGGATTTGGTCGTTTTTCATTGATGACCTCTAAATGATCATCGTTGCCATAAAAGGTTCTTGGAGTCATTCTTGGTGTTTTTAGGGTTCTAAGAGGGTTTTAACCAAAAGATAATGAAGAATTATAGGAATGAAATATGACTTTAAATAGACAACTGGAGAGACTAAAGTGAGTGGGTTAATAACTGAGAGTGACTTGAAAAGACCGATTCATTATTACCTAGACATTAGAGTAGGTATGAATAGTGTAAAAGATAAGGACAAGTACAAAGTATAATTATCTTTTAATCCAGGGAAAATCAAAGGATCACGCATACGATTTCTTTATCTACTTTTTGACTGAAGTCAAAGCTTTCAATAAATGCATACTTGTGAGTAGTACTTGATTACTTGCGTGAAGTCACAACAGAGAACATATTGCTTATGAGAGAGTGCACAGATGTAGGGTTGAGCAGATGCGTTGCTATTTTTATTTATTCAATTCATAACTATGCGATGTTAGTAGTTGGTGCACAATTGCTATGATACATATTAATCAACCTTGACGATACGTTACTTTCTATGGTCAGATCAAGTAAGAATACATATTAGAGTATGATAATGATTTTCATGCAATTCTTTTTAAGAATAAAATCCTAAAGTAAAACCATTCATGGTCTTAGATTCAAAGGATAATTCATTCATTATCTTGAAGAGAATACATAGTGCAAGCAACAAAACGGAGAGCCAAAATAGCCACAACCCTATTATATGATCCTTCAGGGATTCCCAGAGAATTCTTCATAATTCATAGGTGAACATTCTACGGTTGCCCCACTGTTTTCTAACCTAGTGATCACATCTTGAATTTCAAGGACACGAGATATGACCCTTCCATATGGAATACTAAAGAAAGACTTATCTTTAGATAAAAGGATTTGTTCTTGCAAGTAATTGAACATGGTTTGAGGGAGGTTTATTCTTCTTCTGTAGACCAAAAGGAAAATAAATTGTCGGTCCGAGTGAGACAGCAATCCTGCTCCTATTTCTCTAGGTCATAAGTTTGTTTCCATGATCCTGTGCCAGACTTTAGCCGAGGGAGTGAGTATGGAGGCACGGTTGGAGGGACCATTTCCACAATGAATTTTGTGAATGAGATCAGTGAAGATATTTATTTCTTTGTAATCTTCAGCGGTATCACTGATTTCATCACACTTGATGGCTTGTGCAATGACAGAGGGATTAATCAATACAGGGATTCCTGAGATGACTGATTGAATGATGTGTTGATTATACACATTTAAAAAGACACCAACATTTGCCCAGAATTCTTTGACTAGGCCGGTGTAAATAAGGCCTGGAAGCATGTTGAGATAACCCTCCCATTTCTGACATCGTAACTCAGACGAAGTTCTTATCATACCGTGTTCTTTTAGAGAACTGTGTTCACAGTAAGTTCATTTAGGAGTTGTAACTCTGAGAATTCACTCTTAGCAGCTTTTGGATGTGAGTTAGAAATTTTGGAGGTGAGGAGATACAAGAGAGAGACACTAACTGAGATGGGCTGGAATGGCGGATAGAGAAGTGAACATGGTGCCTTAAATAGGCGACGAATAGAGTGGGTTAATAAGTGCTTGTGACTCCAAACGATAGGTTCATCATATCCTAGACATTAGACTAGATAGGGTAAAAGACGGATATGAGCACTAAGTCTAACAGTCTCTCAATCTTGGAAAAACCAAGAGATCACGCATAGAATTTTCTAATTAATTCTGAACAGGGGTCAAAGAATTCACAATAAATGCATATGTAAGAGTGGCATTTAAAAACATTAACTAGGAGTGAATAACAGAGAGACACATTGCCTAATTTCAAGAAGATTTGTCTTACATATCTAATAAGTGCACAACCGTAGAGGTAAGCATAAATATTTTTACTATTTTCAACAAGAAAACGAATCCTAGTTTGTCAGTTCATGATCACGCCTGGTTAGTAGATGCGAAGACTTTAAGGCAAACCAAGGTTACACGCATTGGAGATCCTATTACTTTGGTGACACGTATAGATTTTCAGAAATTGAAAAACTAGAGGATTTCCTTCTGTTCAGGGATACATCTAACCTAAGGCATCTTCTGATTACTGTGACTAAACACAAATGTTTTTAAGTAACAATTCCATTTCATCAGATTTTTACAAACTACGTAGAATTTTGAGGAAATTTTCCTTAACTTGATATCACAAATATTGTACTATAGGGTGACCTAGATCAAGTACTTAGCAGGTGTCAGGACTTTCCAATGAGAGAGAGAAAGGCATGAACCAGTTATGAGAATATTGACAGAGTTACATATTTCATACGAAAGATTTGTAGATCATTTTCGGGAGAACTTCTGTTCTTAGGAATATATCATGATTATTCAAGATTCGCAATTATGACGGAGGTACGTTGAGTGCACACATTGTCCAGAGACTTGATCAAAAGATTTTTCTTGGAAAGAGAGAATATTTCAGATCATTAATATCTTTACTTACTAGACAGTTTTTAGTTTGAGCTTCCAGTAACATTTAATCAGTTATTGATAAGGAGAGTCATGCCTGAGAGTCTGAAATCTTTACCGTGGTACTTTATCTGAGTGTTTTCCATTCTGACTCTGAGCTTCTGCTTCCTTCAGAGATTCTGATATTTCATAACATCTTCTGACTCTGTTTCTTCGAACAGATGCAAGGCTTGTTCAGAGACAAGTATCATCAAACATGTGTGTAACACATGACATAGTTTGCATGATAATCTTGTTCTTGCAATGCTGATCTAACTTGTTTAGATTTAGTCCATCAAAAGATTGACAGCATATCTGCTTATGAAAAGAGTGTCAGCTGATTTCTTCATTCTGAACAACATCAGTGACTTAGATCCTTTTTGGCTTTGAGTAGATGACTTCTGTCTTTGCATCTAATCGAGCATCTTCTGATTCCAGAATTTATGCAACATGAGCTTTTGAGAGAAATATCAGATAACATTCTGACCAATTACAGTTAGTTCAACTGAGATAGAGCAGAACTCAATCGTCTATGTTATTTTAACCAAGACTCAGAAATTGTTCTTAATCATATTCCTGATGAATCACTAGATTTCCTCTTTCTGAATGTTCTTCAGTTTTCTGCAGGGCTTCTCAAGAAAACAGTATTCAGTTCTTCGTTGAATCTTTTAACTGCAGACTTCATTTTGAAGTTCAAAATCATAGAACAATAGTCTTTCTTCTTTACATGAAGAAATTCTTAATGAGCTCTAAATGAGAAAGTCAAGGGTGGACTAATCCGTTTCTTGAAAACATCTCAGAAACTCATGAAGAATTAATCTTCAGCAAACAAGATTTCTTGTTTTCTAATGATCTAGTCTTGAGAAAATACATTGTTTATCCAAACGTATTTCTAAGATAAGCATTCAACAGATACTACTACTTATCTGATGAATCTATCTTGTCAGCTGATTCTTAAATCTTCTCCTAAGTTTTAGAGAGGAAGATTCTGTTAATTACAAAACTTCAAGAATCAGTGACTTGCTCCGATAATCCGTTTGATTACAATTTAGTGCCCAGTCATTTTCTAAACTGATACTAAAATTGTAAGTGGATTGAAATCTCAGCCAGAGTATTTCTACACACCATATCTGGATCTTTTTCTGACACTGTTAAGTGTTTGATATCCATCAATAATAGAACCGGAGCTTTGATACTAATTGAAGGTGTGAGAAAGACACAAGAAAAGGGGGGGGGGGGTTGAATTGTGTTTTAACTCTTAATCAATTTTCGCCTTTTTTTGTTATTGCGCTTAGAGTATATCAAAGTTGCATTGAGAGACTCTGACCTAAGATGCGTCATTCAGATTATGCTATGCGTGATTCTGACTTGCAAAGCGGAAGCTTATCAGAATTGAGTTGCAAGGTTCTGATAATGATACAGAAACATAAATAATAAATCAAAGCATAAGCAAGAGTAAAGAACACACGATATATCCTGGTTCACCTGAGCCATTCTCAAGCTAATCCAGTCCACCCTTCCAAGGTGATTTCTCCTTGAACACAAGGACTTAATCCACTATAATCAACACCGATTACAGACGCACGAGCAACATCCAGTGACAAACAACCTGCACAACCGCAGCTGTGACTAACCCACAATGAACCGTTCAGGGATCCAAGTTAATGGATATAACAAACATTGACCCAATAGGTTCCAATCTCGCAAGATCTACTATCAGGATTTCACAGCTAAACGTTCAGGGATCCGATTCAACAGATATAAAGTTTACTGGCCATTATTCCATGATTTTCAATGAGTTCCATCAGTGATCTCACAAGAGTTTGGCCCACACTTGGTCCTCTTTGAGATATGACTATCATTGACCATATTTCAGGATTTCCATAATGACACCAAGCCATTGTCTTCTCAAGTCTCCGATCACACTGATCACTTGAGGAATCCTAATTCACATAGAATTAGTTGTTCTGGAGATTACATTGATACTTCTTTAATAAGCAAATAACTCCTAAGTTTAAGTACAAATAAACACACAGTGTTCTAGAAAGATGTGAGCAACAACTCCTTGCTATCTTTATATTCTACAAAGATGTATGTTGATTTGACAGTTGATGACATCTTGTAGATCTTCTTCATCTTCTTTGTTGAGCAAGCTTCGAGCAACAACTCCTTGCTTCAGATCTTCAATATAGCCCAGATGATAAAGTTGGTTGATGACTTGACTGAGTTGCAATGTTGTCTTGTTCATCAACAGCTTATGTTCCAATTGATTGTTGTTGTGTTGAATGATGATCTTTGAGTTTCAACAATAATGGTCGTGTGTTAATGGTGATAGCTTTAAATGTTTAGTGTAACAATGATAACTGATCGTTGCGACTATCATCACATCGACACCTTCAGAAGCGCATACTCCTTTCCTTTAAATAACCAAGTAAATTATAGCCGTTGAAGAGTCGTTGGCTGTTTGAAAAGAGTCGTTATGCAATGATGAAAGTTGTACTATCATAGCTTCTTTTTACTGTAGAAGAAGTGATGGGATATATCTATTTAGCACGGTGTATAGTCATTGCTAACGGTAACATTTGTCTTCAAATCTTGAGAGGCTTCTGAGGGTAATTAATTGAAGCATGAGTTGAGACTTTATAACAGGGTCTTCAGCAACTTCAAGTCTTCAGTCTTCAGAACTTTTCCATTAGGAATCTGTCTTCAGAGCTTCATCACTTGTCTTGAAACCCGTTATCTTTACTGCTTCAAGTCTTCAGAATCTTCAGAACCTTGTTCACTCAGTACGCTGTCTTCAGAGTCTTCAGTACTTGATCATTTGAACCTTAATCTTCAGAATAATTCAGTCTTCAAAATCTTTATGCACTTGGTCTTCAGAGCCTTCACCCTTCAGAACTTCAAGTCATGAGAATCTTCAGCACTTCGGTTCTCCACAAGATTATCTCTTCAGAAGCTTTGCTATCTTCAGAATCATAACCACTTTCAGAGTAGCATCCACAAGAGCATTGCAACAACAATATCGACATCCTTGGATCTATCTGATTATGATCAAATACAGAAGCATACTTGCTTCTTACAACTTGTGTTACACATAGTAACTCGCATATGATCATTTACGCACATCATGTTGGTGTTTGTTGGATCTTATATCTTCTCTGATTATGATCTGCACACAACACACATTAGAACATAAAATAGTTCATTCACAAATACTCATTATTATCATCAAAGCATAGAGATGACTTGCATAGACAACTATTGCTCTTACAAATTCGTACATGGGAAATCCCATCCCTGGGTACACTGAACATATCTGGTCATCCTCTGAGGGACAAATATATTTCCAGCCTGCGGGTGCATCCTCTGCCCGGTCCTCAAGGTAAAGAAACAAACAGGCCTCTTCTTCAATAAAGGTCGATCTCGTTAGTAATGGCTCTTGGGCAATCCAGCTAAGATCCCCTTCAGCCACCCAGATGTTGGCGTGCTCGACAGGTTGCGCAACCTCCCCGTTAACAGTCCTAGTGTCGGGGATGACTCCCTTATTCCTACCAGCCATTTCACCTGAAAAGTAGAGAAAGCAAAATTGAAATTGACGACATAGATCAAATTCACCCTTCCACCACAAATCAAGTGAAAGGGCGAGGAATAAGTACGAGGATGCCCTCAAGCCCTAGTCGACAATACCGGGACATAACAAAATCCTTTCCCCCAAAGAACGGGGACGAGTCTCCGCGACTCTACAAAAGGATCCCACGAGGACAAGTCTCCTCGATAAATAAAACTTAATCAAACACACGAAAATCAATTCTCGCACCGAGGAGGCCTAATTCCCGACTACAAACATGACATACTTATAACCAGAAACCTACGAAGATCTACACAGTTCTACACATCATGAAAAAACATTCATCCTAGGTTCGTTATGTTCTTCAAGATCTTCATGAATTTTCTAGGAAATTTATGTGTTCATCAACGAACGCATGAACTTCAACCATAGAATCCATGTGTTCATCAATGAATGCATGAACTTTAACCAGAAAGTTCATGCATACCGGGAAATTCAAACTAATTCCCAGAAAATCAAGAGCTATTCTAAGACTAACAAGCAGGGATGAAGAACTTACTTGAAGATCTGAAGGTTGAAGATGAAGATCTGGAGGTAGAAGATGAAGGTTGACGACGGCGAGATAGACTCCAACGAAGAGACAAGTTGCAGAGCAAAAAAGGTTGGGGAGAGAAATTTGCGTGAAGTGTGCAAATGAATCCTCGTTCCCCCTTTTTATAAGCAGTTGCTCGCATGGGGAAGTGCAAAAGACAAGCCATCATAGCCTAGACCCCCTAGGCCTTGACAAAAATCAATTACGCCACCACGTGTCAGAAGGGGATCTTTGTTTGGCATTCTCAATGCTAAACGTTGCATTCCCCAAGGAAAGTCTTCTCCAGCTCTCTGCGGGCATACCCTCCTCGACAGTTCCTGTAGTCACCTCCTCATCAGGGATGCTCGACACGAAAAACGTCTTTCCTACGGGCATATCCTCACTAAGCCTGGTCGACACAAAAACGTCCTTTTCGGAAGCACACCTTGGCGCACTAAGGAACTGTCGGGCTCATAAACCAGTTGTCGACCACGCTTACCATAGACAAGCGAAGGGCATGTCCCTGAATAATTTTATTCGAAAGTAACGACCTTAACAGGCTTCCCCGCGTTGCAACTCTTGCCCCTCGGTCGACCAACAAGGCTAGCTCAAGTCATTACTCTTCCTCAGAGCAAAGACTTGGGGGGCTCCAGTTCTTGACTGGACAGGCACATGGCCCACAGTAGGGCAAGGCCCAACACAGTCCGGCTCTTGGCAAGGCCCAATAACGAGTTTTAGCCAATATAGCCGCTGGGCACGAACTATCTGTTGGGCATGATATGACTGTTCTATAAATATCGTCCGCGCTGTGGTTTTTCTATAAATACCCTCTCACTTGAGAGGGTCAGGTTTGATCAATATCAAATATTCACTACTCATACCTAAACGCTTTGTACTTGCTTTTTCTCTAGCCCAAATACTTACTTTGGCATCAGAGTACCTTGCAGGTACACCCCATTTCCTACAACCATCATCGCTGCCCTACACGGAAGGCCACGAAGATCCATTCTGATCGCCCCAGATCATATATATATATATCACTACGACTTGTAAGAAAAACTGTGAAAAAATGTCAGTATTATTCACAATAGTTTTTAGCACTAACTGTGGTGATAGGTATTTTAATTTTAATATATTTATAAACGTATATGGACAAACCATTTTTTAACAAAAAAAATATTTAAAAAATTGTTGGTTTTGGGATTCAAAGCATGTTACCTTTAATGTATCACCACGGTTGTTATTATGAATCACGATGAAATGTCTTTTAATAAAATAAAAATAAATTAAGGGGAGTTAAGATGTTTTCTTACTATGGTTGCTTAAAAAGTTGTAGTAATATAGTGTTACTAAATGTATATTTTGTTGTAATGATAAAAAAACTTCCATCTTCATTCACTAACAATCTCTCTCAAGTAGTGAAATCTCATCTCAATATATTTGCTTCTCCCATGTGCAATGAGTTTCTTAACAATGTTTCTTAACAATGTTACAACCTCACTCTCTTCACTGCACAGCTCCTTCAACAGATTCATCAACCATACGGCTTGGCAAATACACAATTAAGTTGCAATATACTCGTCTTGACAAGAATAGAGCTCCACTACAGGTTCCTTATTCGAACACCATGAGATTGGTGTTTCTTTGATCATAAGGATGTATCCATTAGCATATTTTATGTCATCTTTATCTACGCACTAGTTAGAATCGGTATATTCGAGAAAACCGCACTTTATGCTCTTGTCCATTATAGGAAACAAAATTTTGCAGCCAATAGAACTTTTGACGTACTTAGAATCCTCTTAATTTATGCCTAGTGAGACACATTCATTCTCTCCATGAATCTACTCATAATTCCAACACTAAATGCCAAATTCGGTCTTGTATTACATAAGTGCCATAAAGATCCAATCAGCTTCTGATACTAAATTGGATTAACATCCTACTTGTGCTCATTCTTTAAGAACTTCAGCCTTATTTTTGCAAGATTAATGGCAATTTTACAATGTTCCATTTGATATTTTTCAAAATTTCAAGAGCATACCTTCTATGTTATGAGACCAAGGTCGTTCATCTTAAATTACTTCATAAGCTCAACTTTGAACTAAAAAATGCAGCCTTAATCGCTCTGTAATCAACAAATCATCCACACTGAGACAAAGAATTATCACCCCTTCATTTGAATCCTTTTTCACATACACACCATGTTCGAATACATATTTGTTGAAGCCTGGCTCTTTTAAGAAATCATATATCCTCTTATTTTAAGCTCTTAGAGCTTGTTTAAATCCATACAAAACCTTCTTCAATCTATAGAACTTTGACTCCTTGTTTTTAACAAAGAAACCATGTTTTTTTCCACATAAACCTCTTCTTCCAACGGTCTATTAAAAAATGCAGTTTTGACGTCTATTTGATAAACAGACTAATTGTTGTTGTTTGTAGTTCTAATAACTAATCAAATGGTCTCAATCCTTGCTACCGGTGTGAATACTTCCTCAAAGTTTATTCATTCCTTTTGCAAAAATCCATTAGCTACCAATCTAGCTTTGTGCTTCACAACCTCCTTTTTGGGATTTGCTTTGACCTTGTACTCCTATTTCACACCTATAGGATTTTTCCTTGAGGAAAATCAACTAGCTACCAAGTATTGTTCTTCTCAATCGATTTCAGCTCCTCCTTCATAACACAATCCATTTTGGATCACTCAAAGCATCCTCTATTTTTAATAGGTACATATTCGACTATGAGTGGAAAATTGACAAGGTCACCATCGTCATTAATTGTGTTATCCGGGAATAGATCACAATCTTAGAGTCTTGCATGAAAACCTCTTTGCCTTCTTGATCTTCTCATATTTTCTTCAATTTGGGCTTCAAATGAAGCTGAATCCGCACTTTCAAACACTGCAGGAACCATTTTTTATTGATGTAACTGATTACACTCTGTTGGTAACCGGTTACAGGTTGTTGTAGTTCCTTAATTTCGTTAAAAATGACGTTCATATTGGTCATGTTTCTTCTATTTGCTGCATCATACAACTTGTAATCACCAGTAAAGTGATACCCTACAAGTATCATCTGTTCTCCTTTGTCATCAAACTAAACACTCTCAAGTGACTCATGTTTGATTTAAATCTAGACCAATATTCAACTGGTGTGAGCTTTTCAAGATTTTTTGTTGGACATCTGTTCAGCAAATAGGTGGTCGTAGAGACGACTTCTCCCCAAAATTCTTTCGACAAGTTCTTTCCCTTTAGCATTCTCCTAACCATGTTCATGATAGAGCATGTTTTTCTTTAGACGACACCGTTTTGATGTGGTGTGTAAGGAGGCCCTACCTCATGTATAATGCCTTCTTGATCGCAAAACTTCCCAAAATCATTTGAGACATATTCGCCTACATCATGGACTTGAACTTCTTAAACACCTAAAGTACCTCATCTTTTCTCTTGATTAGGTATGTCCATAGTTTTCTACTGTGATCATCAATAAAGGTGACTAAATAGTTATTGTCATCGATAGAATCAACATGATCAGTCCACACACATCCGAATACACCACCTTAAGATGATAATCGGTTCAACATTCTATATCTTTGATGAATTTTCCCTTATGTTGCTTTGCTTGCACGCATTATTCACAAATTTAACTCGGTATATTGATCAATGGCAGCTCCATTACCATCTTGTTCATTTGCAAGGCGTTGAGATCTTGAAAATTAAGATGTCTAATCCTATAATCCATATCCACTATTCCCAACTAGCCACTATAGCAAAACACGTATATTGCATAACCTTCAATTCAACCATGAAGGTTCTATTTGGAGCTATGAGAGCTTTTAGAACCAAAACTCTGTTTGTGTCCATAACTCGCAGTGCCTTGTTCTCCATATGAATCTTGTAACACTTTTCAAGTAATTGGTCAATACTAAGAAGGTTACACTTGATTCCAGAAATATACAACACATACTTTATCAATGAATGTTTACCACTCTTTCTCTTGATCGATACGTCACTGATCCCTTATGCTTCTAGAGCGGTATCATCCACAAACTTTACCTTGTCCTTCATGGAATGATTAATTGTAACAAATCAATCTTTTCTTCTCGTCATATGCGTTGAATATCTGGAGTCTAGATATCATTGATCGCTGCAGTGTACAAGTTTTTTCGTAATCACCATTACATTTTCTTCAGCTGGTAATTGGTTACAATATGTAGGCAACCGATGACAACCTTCTTTGACAGTTTGCTGTAACATTTTACAACTGTCTTATAACATGTTACTACTGCTTTCTCCTTTAGTGATCATCACCAATACTGTATTCTCATCATCATACTCATGTCTTGCAAATCTAGCTTCATGTTCTTGATGTTCTTTCTTGTTGGTACTACCTTCACTTGTAAAGTGTTAAAACTTTTGACAACTAAAGCATTGCACATTACTTTTGTCACCTCTCTTTCTTCCTTCTCTTCCTCTAATATTGTCATCTCTAGAGTTGTATGATCCAGCAACTCTATTTCCAATGTTTTCACCCTTTTAGAATGTTGAATTTTTGGAATTTTGAGATTCTCTTCCACCAAAATTCTGAAAGTTCCCTTTACCTTTGATCATGGACCACTTTTCCTTCGCCTTCTTGTCTCTATCAATGAAACAGGTTTGCAAAGCGATCTTCGCCTTTGGCTTATCAACGTTCCTTTCCTCTATTCTTTGTTTATGAGTCTTAAGAGAACTTTGCAACTCTTCTTTGCTCATAGTTGAAATATCCTCGGGCTCTTCAATGGCAATCACTACGTTAGCGAATCGTGACGTTAACGATATCAATATTTTATTAATCACATATTGCTCGATGATTGTCTCTCCACAAGTTTTCACTTAAAAATAACAATTCTTTTGGTTCCTTATTCCAACATTTGACATCAAGATTCTGGTTATTGATTGAACACTTGCACAGGCCTCTCGTTTAGCCTTTTTTGGCGAGTCAAATCAATGTTTTCAACATGTCTCCTCTAATTTGTTTGTCCACTCTCCGTTTTTAGTGGGTGCGGACCTAAACATGGAATACATTGTCGTTTGTCATTTTTAAGCTTTAAGAGTAAAAAATAGATTGAACCTGCTCGTTTAACTTGACATTTTGGTGGATCAAGATAAGTTTTCAATCTGCTCACTCTATTTTACTCGCTCCGCTCGATTTTTTGAATAGATTTAACATAACAGGTCCAATCACAAAAGACAAGTTTGTTTGTCACTCGAGCTGGGATAATATTCCACTCTTGATTAACTAAAATTACACTTGCAATGAATTAACTCATCTTTATTTTCATTTATGTTAATCTCTAAAAGTTTTTGGTTTATATCTTCCTTTTCTTTGTATTCTCTTCTCTTTTTAATAACATCTAAAGAATCCTGCTCTAACTTTAAAAAAGAAAAAGAAAAAAACTTATTAAATTTATATAGTAGTATCAGTTTTTGTAATATATGTAAAATTGCAAAATAAATTTATAGTAAGATAAAAACTAATTAGATGGACCCACATCTACAATGTATGGAAAGACAAGGGAGACCGCACTGTCTCCCACGAGCAACTTGTTAGGATTTCATGATAATTATAACTAATTAACTGTTAACTAAATGTAGTAGGGTCAAATCACAATTAAGATATTTTGACTTTATTTCTTATATTATCACATAAAAAAATTTAAGAAAAATTTATCACTCATACAATTTTCCTTTATAGTTGCCATCTGTCATAATTCAATCGGTAGTTAATAGATGATACGAGGGGAGAATATAATTTTGTTTGTTAAATTAAACCATAAGCACATGCATTAGAAGTATATTGAATAAACTATCATTCAAGATTCCGTGTTACAAGGCATTTTATTAGACTTTAGAACCTGCATGATTTCTAAATTTTTATATTCTTTCTAAATTAATACTATTTTAGAAAATATCATTGTAATGAGTTTCAATGAGAACACACTTATTTCTTATTTTAATTTTAAATATTAAATTGATTAATTTTTATGAAGATGTGACATTATTCTTGCTTTATTTTTTTTACAATGACATTTCTTGCTGAAAACTTGGCTTTTATTTTATGGTTTTTGGGTGTAATCCATTACCAAAATAAAATATACGGCATGATAGTGAACCTAAGAAACTCTATTTTCTAATTTTCATTTAAAAAATAAGCATGACTCATGGAACAGCATCACCTTAGTATTTTTTTTATTCTTAAAAGAAGTAATATTTTACGTGCGGATCTTGGAGGGAAAAATGTGGTTACGCATGTAGTATATAGTATACGGTTGGCCCAAAAAGATTCAACTGTTTTTGATAATAATAATTTTAAATTAGGTTGCTGAGAAAGATTCCAACATGCAGAGATAAAAAATAGGATAGTTGTTAGAGCAATAATTGTAGTAAGGTGGTTGCAAGTGTTAAGCCACTAAATACTCCACATGTCCTAAGGGTCCTACCCATGTGAGATTAATAATTTAGTTATATCTAGTTGTAGATAAAAATGGTGTTTAATAATGGATATTTCAATCCAAACATAATGGATAGAATAGTATTTGAGAGGGCCATGGTTTCATATTAGTAAGTGATTAATATTTGAGGAGAATCTAATAATGGAGAAAGAATATTTATATGAAAATGAATTATATGGGCGGTGGTTGCGGAAGGGAAGTTAGTATCTGACTATCATCACTCTTCTTGTTGTCGTGACATCCAAGTAGACTTGGACAACAAACAGAGTGAAGGACACGTCAATTTTTAAAAATGTCTTAAATAGTGTTTTCGTCTCTGTAAGTAAGCGGGTTTTTGGTTTTCGTCCCTGTAAATTTTTTTTGTTTGGTTTTAGTCTCTATATCTTACTTTTTGCTTGCTGTTTAGTCTCTAAAACCAAAATCCGCAGAAAAATCCGAAGGTTTCCTGCGGGATTTCCTGCAGATTTTGGTTTTAAGGACTAAAACGAACACGAATGTGAAATATAGGGACTAAAACCAAGAAAAATAAATTACAGGGACGAAAACAAAAAACACACTAACTTACAGGGACGAAAACACTATTTACGCCTTTAAAAATTTATTTTGTAGTTTCAATTATTAAATTTATACAGTTCTTAATCCGTAAATGTATTACGTGTATAAAATCTTATGAAACTAAAAAAATTGATGGAAGTTTCCTCTAAATCTCTTGTTTAATCAATACTAAAAAAAAAAAAAACAATTTATCATAATTGGAAAATGAATTTTATCATGGTAACGAAGAGTGTGGTAGTATGTGTGTTTTTTACCTTTTAATTAAGCAAAATGAATTAAACGACATAAGAGGTGCACAACTCGGAAAAACAACCGAAACGACAAATACAAAGGAAAGAACGCCCATAGCGAACTACCCCAAACCCGAAGTCGAGCTGACACACTCCGACCAAGATAAATTACTACCAGGTTTTAGAACAACAATAAACCATTCACACGACAAAAGTTTGATCATCCCCAACCCATCAAAATTAACCAGCGAACCACCATAAAAAAGGATCGAGTTTCTACAAGGCCAAATAATCCAACAAATAGCTAAACTGAAAATCCACCTAAATCCACCCTGAGTCTCGATTTAACAGAAACCTCTAACGCTTGAATACGATCGATAGGAGACATCGGCTCTGTTGGCACATATACTTCAAGCCAATCCCCACTTTCCCAACAACACAAAGGACACGCCAAGTTGTGGTGACCACACAAAATTCCACGTCTCGCCAAATTCATTCTAGTAGGAAGACGATTCAATACTAATCTAAAACCATAAATAAAAAATGTACTCGGAGCTTTTGTCATCCACAATCTCTTTAAAGCCCCTGAGATAGCCCTATCTAAAACTACATTCTAATTAAACATATCCGCAGTCCTATCATAACAATATTTAACCGAAAAACCGGTTGTATTTCTCCACCACATACAACGATTGGGATGCCATCGCACTATGCCAAAAAAGACCTTTAGCAGCACTTTTTTTGGCCTTTAGTAGCGCTTAAAAGCGCTGCCAAAGGTGGTGCTGCTGTAGGTAAAGGCAACGCTTTTTTTCCTTTGAAAAGCGTTGTCTTAGGTCCCCCTTAGGACCCCCTTTAGCAGCGCTTTCGTAGGACCCCCATATAGCAACGCTTTTTCAAAGAAAAACGTTTTCGTAGGACCCCCTTTAGCAGCGCTTTTTCAAGGAAAAACGCTTTCGTAGGGCCGCATTTAGCAGCGCTTTTAAAAGCGTTGTCTTATGTATACGTTATGACCCTCTTTAGACAGCGTTTTTTTTAAAAAGCGCTGTCTTTTATAAAAGTGCTTTTTAAAAGCATTTTTTTAAAAATCAATTATTTTGGAGTGTTTTATTTGCTAAAGCGCTGTCTACTGTGTATTTTTTCCATAAGTCCTCTTTTTTAACACAAACCTATATAATAAACCTGTATAATTCAACACAAACCTTTATTTCAACACATGACCTTTTATACCATTATAGTTCAACACATAGACCTTGTATACCATTATAATTCAACACATAAGCTTTGTATACGATTAAAAGTCAACACATAAACCGTAATAACCATTATATATATTTCAACACAAACCTCATACACCAAAATAACCATTATATATATAACTCAATACAAATCTCATACATCCAAGTAGACATCCAAAATTCTAATAACAACTTCCAAAACTAATTACACCAAACATCCTAAAGATGCACAAATTCTAAACCTTATACACAATTTCCATCACCTATACATCAACTTCCAAAACTATTCAACAATTTCTAAAACTATACAACACCTTCCATAAACCTAACACAAAAAAAAGCAATAATATACCTCATATAATTCTCATTTCAACCATGTATTGAAACCATTTCTCCTTTATTTCTTCCAATTTATCTTTCGTGTAGGTGCCACACTTGAATTCATCAAAGTACTACATAATATAACATAATATGCATGATTTAGTTAAAAGTAATTAATTAGATGAAATATCCGATAATAAGTCTTAAAATAAATCATAACTTATAAATCCATACCATGATTGGAATCTCAATACAAAATAACCACAATCTATACCATTACGTTGCCGAGGACACTACACATAGAAAAAAAGTATGCATATGTATCAGGATATATAGTTTAACTTGTGTTATCAAGTAGCATCACTATTATAATAACAAATGTGAAAATATACCTGCACTCTTATCCATGTAACGTTGTTTGCTTTGCTCTTTAGTACTCGAATTTGTCGTTGTGATCGGAATATTTGTATGGCTCTATCATAATATAAACGAATATTTAGAACAATCTCACATAAATAAATAAATACACACGCGAATATTTAGAACAATCGCATCACTTACGTATCAATCATCTTCTTCATCTCCGGGTATTTTGTTTGATCACCATCTAGCGAATCCAGATAATAAACTATTTCTTTTATCAGCTTAATCGCAAGCAACAACCAGTGTCCACTGTAAAATAAAACAAAAGTTTAGATGGAAATGTTATGCACAACGTAAAAATGCGAAAGATTATAATAAAGAAAGTTAGAATGAAAATTTAACCGATGGCCAGTATTATAGTGTAAAAGATACAACTTCTCTGTATCTTTGTTGGGCATAAATGCATCTACTAAGTGATCTCTGACCATATTTGCAGTTCGATCGATTAGATTTGCGTTGACACAGCTGGGAGACAAGAAAGAGAATCTTTCTGTCAATTGACACGGGAGCATCAATTTTTCATACAAGAACCTGAAATAAAAATATAATCAACATTCGAATATTCATTGAAATGAGTAAATAAATTGATCAATTAATTAAATAAAATCGATGGATTACCTGATGTATGAATTCATAACACCGATGCCTAATTCAGCATGCTGAAAAATCTGATCCAAGTCTTCTTTAGCAATTGTTTCTGAATAGGCAAACCCAAAAATACCTTATTCCAAAGGTATTTCACGGATACCACCTTCCATCAAATCCGTTGTGCCTACAATTGTTTCAAGGCACAACCAAAATCGAGGAATAAAAGCTTTTTTTGGCCTGGCTAATTCTGCCTTCTTGTTCTTGCTCCCTTGTTGCACCTCTTGTGTAGGAATCTGAAAATCATATAAGTCATAAAGTATAAAATCATGAAGCTCTTGAATTCGGATCATAGAATTAACATTTTCAATGCATATATATCAATGTACATCTTTTTTTGATGCAACTGACTCGGTTTGCCGCACAATCCCTTTATCTTTTGATTTGAATTTAGTAGAAGTCTAACAATACCATGTAAATAAAATGTACGTAAAAGTAAGCATAACATAACTTATATGCAAGTAAAACATTTGAAAAATAAAAGGTTAATAATGGTTTCCAACATATCGAGTAATCTATGACAATGAGGTTTGACGGTCATGCAACATACGACTCTATTGCGTCCCCACCAATGTTGCATCTGAAACGTCGTCAGGTATAGGTAGTAACGCATCCTGCTCTAAAACAATATCAATCGAAACCTTCAAAAATCCAGTCGGGAGCGGTCTATGGTGAAGTACGTCTCCCGAAGTGTTATGCATTTTTCCCTTGCCAACCATGCGATATGTCGGTGCCGATAAATATAGCTGACAAGGTGAAATGCCCTAAACCAAAAAAAAATTAATATGAAATTGTTATTGTGCATATATGTCAATATAAAAAAATTGTCCTAATTTAATAAATATAATTACCTCCGGAATTTTTTGTTGAAAATTGATATTATCTTTGTCACTAGTATCTTTAAATTCTGAACCGCGCCTTTCCGACATATATCTTTCTTTATCCTGTTGCTGTTCACGAACTTGAGCTCTCAATTCTTCCAACGTTTCCATCACCTCTCTATTGCTAGGATTTTTTGTCTTTGGACGCTTATACAAGGTGATAAGTGCAAATTGTACCTATTTTTGTATATAAGTTTTGTTGCACTTATCTATACTTTTTGTTAAATATCGTTCGAATAAACCCCACTTTGTATGTAAATGTGTATATTTAGTGTATAATCAAGTTTTAGTGTATTTGTGTACCGTTTGACAGTTTTCTACTCATTTTGTAGGTATTGAGGTGTATTTGGAGCATGAGCAATAAAGTGTTGAAGACACGGCTTCAAACGCGCGATTTTTAGCGACTCATCAACGAATACGGCTCAAAATGAGGATAATAAAAATCACCAATTTGTTTGATATTTATTCATTGTTAGATAGGAAATTGAATAAGCTTTCCAACACTTCGAACCGGGCGAAAAACGGAGTTACGGTTCTCAAGTTATGGCCGAAACATTTTTCAAGGCAGTAGGTTGCACGCTGAGCGCGCTGTTAAGGCGGTTTAACTTTAAAAAGAGTGCGTTGAGCGCCCATAGCGCGCTGAGCGCGGTCTGCGATGATGACAGCAATAAATATGGGGAAAAACACATTTTTAGGGATGGTTTTGGGTATTTTTTGCTCCCAACTCCATCAAACTTCATTTTTCTTGTAGATTAGCCTAGAAAACATCATTGGAGCTTGTATTTGGATGATCCGGAGTCGAATCTCTCGTCGATTGGTGTTGACAAACCAAGAAATATTTGGTTCCTCTTCTCTCTTCTCTTTGTAATTTCTTTGTTGGGTGTTTGTATAGTTACTATGAACTCATGTATCTTTTTTGATCATTATTATATGTAAATCTTGCTTTACAAATCATTATTGATGTCTTCCTTGATCTTTTTGCATTTATGTTTGGATTTGTGTTGTGTTAGAGATAAACATCACAAATCTTGATTAGGGATGGATATATGTTGTCTAGATGCTAGAGATAGATTTAGATGATAATCTTTATGGTATCGGAACTTAAATGTCTGCCGTGTTTCGAGGCGTCGTGCGCGAGAGTGACGACGAGAGTAATACGGTTGTCTCTCAACTCAGTGTGCCAGAGATGGACACTGTTGTGAGTGATGCTGGATGATTTTGATGAGTACTGCAGGTGGAGTATAATTGGTCGGTAAATTTATGTTTGTGACGAGTGGATTATATGTATGCTTGATAAGTTCATCTTGTTGAAGAATGAATTGTTTTTATGTTTTTATTTACTTTTCTGTTTTTACGCTTTAAACCAATTTAAACCCAAACTCATTAACAATTAAATTGTCGAACGACAGTTCAGTAGCACCGATCTCTGTGGACACGATAATTCCCGGAAAAATACTTCCAAATCTTTTTGTTTGTTTGCCCTATTCTGTAACCAACACAAGGCAGATGGAGTGACTCCAAATCCCTTACCCCTCATGCGACCAGAATACTCAGGAATATTTAATACTCGACTCAGTATGCTCCTGCAATCTTGATCATCCGTGAGAGTTAAGGACTGAGATAGAGTCTCCTGAAATTCAATATTAGAGATAAGCATAAATATTTTAGATAAACAAGAACTTTTATTTAATTTAACAAATAATGTTATACTTACACATTGTTCAAAAACTTGTTGAACACCTTCAGTAACAACTCCATCCTTTCCCACACGGACAGCCTTCCACAAAACATGCTCCAGAAGAGATGTTTCTTCACTTTTCTCCTCTTCAAGCTACACATTAAGTCAAGTATTAAGATGAATAATAACACAAAAATATCATAGCAATTATATATACTTACTATTTTTTGTTCCAAGCGTGCATATCCCAAACGCCCTTTCTTGTATGGACACGCGGGTTTTGAGGCTCTTTGACGATTTACATCACTCACAACCTGCATAAACAATTTTAAGTCATATTAGAACACATGTAAAAACTACATAAATATAATACAATGTTCATGATAAATTAAATTAAGATTACGTGGAATTCTTTAGTTCTTTGTTTGGCGACAAAAGTGCTCTATTCTTCGGGTGCAATCAAGTCCGCATACTTCTTCGGACGTTCCGCTTCAACAAAGTTTCCTTGGTCATCCTGAAGAAACTTGTTGGTTAAAAATGCTCAAAACCCTCTAAGTCTTTTTTTGGCTAATTGAAGACAATATTTTTGCCGGTCGTCACCAATGTTAAAAGATCTCTACAAAAAAATTTACATAAAGTGTGTTAGTATAATTAATTTAAAGATATAATCGTCAAAAATAACAAATAACATCACATATAGTACCTGTATCTCACTCCATATTTTATCATTGGCGGGTTTCAACTGTGGATTTCTCCAATTGTTACAAGTAATAGGAACTTGTGAACGGACAGATGCACCAATGTAACTTGTCAAATTGCGCCATTAGGCTCAATTAGTTGACCTGTTTCATTCCAATGAACGTCGTATTTTATTCCCTTGTCTCTAGCACGAATTATTCCTTTCATAATTGTTATTCCTCTTGAAATATCTCCTTCCGCATCATGAATTGATTCTTTTGCATCATTCTTGGAAGTATCATGCGAGTTCTCCTCATTAGTAGCCATTTGACCTGTAATAAAGAAAAAACACATATAAATCCATAATCCATATTCCATAATCCATTCTCAAATATGAAATGATAAATACATAACATGACAAACACATGATAGACATATAAATCCATAATACACAATCCATAATCCATAATCAGTTGAACATAAATACACGATTCATTCTCAAATATGAAATGACAAATACATAACATGACAAACATATGACAAATACATAATCCATAAATATGAAATGACAAACACATGACAAACATATAAATCTATAATCCATAATCCATAATCCATAATCATTCTCAAATATGAAAAATACATGACAGAATATATAATTTTACTATTACCTCTTTATTAACATCTCTTTCTTTTCCAAGTAGGAAGATGATCTACTTGTCTCTTAACAACACGGATGGATGGATTGATCCAAATTCCCTCATTATGATCATTTCTAATATATGATTCACTCGCTCCAACATCCTCATCTTGATCACTTATAATATACGAATCATTATCAATATCAATATCACCTTGATCTCCAATGTTATCATCAATTACTTTGTTAGATAAAAGCACTATAGACCATTTCGTACTTGTCGGATCAGTGACATAGAACACTTGTCTAGCTTGAGAGGCTAGAATAAAAGGCTCATATTTGTAACCCACCCTATTAAGATCCACTTGCAAAAATCCTGACTTATCCATTCGTATGCCACTATTATTTTCAACCCACTTGCAACCAAAGATAGGAATCTGAAACTTCTCATAATCAAAAACTCAAATGCGCTCGATAACCCCAAAATATGACATATTTGCATATTTGGGGTTTAAGTCCTTCACACTTGAAATGTGCATTGATTCAGCTATCAAGGTGACACCACTATTTTGCATTGTACTTTTATCATCTTGTTCTTTGGTATAAAATGTGTATCCATTAATTGCGTATGCGCTATAAGAAAACACATGCAAACTTGGACCATATGCTAAACATCTCAATCTATCTGTTATTGAAGCGGGATCTACATAAAATTTTGAATAAATATGATCCTTAAACCATGGTATGAAACTTCGGTTGTGCTCTCGTACTATCCAATTTTCATTTCTATTCGGATTTAAACCTCGAAGAAAATCCTTGTGCATTTCAACATACGACTCAACCTCATTGTCATTGTGCAAAACATACAAATGCACTTGCTCCCGTTCAGCCCTTGATATAGTCACAATTTTATTTCTAATTAAATTTTTTCCTTCTTTTTTTTCAACAATGTGGTATTTGGGGAGTCCAATGGATTGAACATTGGACAAATATTCAGTACAAAACTCAATCACTTCTTCAACAATATATCGTTCAACAATACAACCCTCTGGTCGACTTTGATTTTTCACATACCCTTTTAATATTTTCATATACCGTTCAACAGGGTACATTTATCTCATATAAGCTGGTCCACACAATTGTGTCTCTTTCACAAGATGAACAACTAGATGTACCATTATGTCAAAAAATGAGGGAGGAAAAAACATTTCAAGCTCACACAATGTAATAACTATTTCTTTTTGCAATGTTGGTAATATCGCAGGATCGATCACCTTACTACAAATTGACCTGAAGAAAAAACACAATTTAGTTATTGTGCTTCTTACTTTTTCTGGCAAAATAGAACGTATACCTATTGGTAGAAAATGTTCCATTATAGCACGGCAATCATGTGTCTTCAAACTCTTTAACTTAAGGTCTTTCATAGACACAAGTCTTCTAATATCTAAAGAGTATCCTTCTGGAACTTTAACATCACTCAGAAACTTACACAATATCTTTTTCTCCGTTCTAGATAGAGTATAAGTAGCAGGTGGTAGATATGTTCGTTTTCCTTTCTTTAACTTCAAACTCTTTAAACTTAAGGTCTTCATAGACACAAGTCTTCAAATATCTGAAGAGTATCCTTCTGGAACTTTAACATCACTCAGAAACTTACACACAATCTTTTTCTCTTTTCTAGATAGAGTATAAGCAGCAGGTGGTAGATATGTTCATTTTCCTTTCTTCATGGGTGATCCGCTGTCGCGCACGGGTCAAAACGAGTTTTAGAAAAATGTAGTAACGGAAAGCGACACTCGGATGTCGTATCGCAAGGATTCTTGTCAGAATTAACCAAGTAAGATTGGGGGGTTTGTTTTTGTTTCAAAAAGCTATGATAAAAAGTGATTAAAAATAAGTGATTAAAAATAAGTGATTAAATAAGTGATTAAAAATAAGAGATTATAAAATAAGCCAATCTGCTGTTCGTTCTCCTACTTATCATTGATCATATAATTACCAAGCCCTAAGTGAATTTCATTCTCTTTCGAACATAGTAACAATAGCAAGTGTGATTAAATTACTATATGATTTATGTTCCTAAATCCGAATTAAGCAAACAGATAACACAAACACAAATTAAGCAAATGCGATTATGATTAACAGAACTTATATCAATCGAATTAATACAATCCTATTCTATAAAATATGCAATTGAATTAAGTAAACAATATGCAACTGAATTAAGCAAATAGGATTATAGATAGAATTGAAAAGATAATTGAAATTACTTGGAAAATATATTAACCTCAAAGTGAACGGAGATACGGTTACCGCATATCAACTCAAAGGGTTTAGTTCTCCATGGAATACGTGAAAGCCAAATAAAAATTCATGAAAAGTACGGTCCGTGAACAGTAACACACTTCCCTAATTATACATGAAACAAGGAAATCGGGTGCAAAAACAAGAAAAAACCGGCCCAAAAACGGTACAAAACTAATTGTTTCTTATGACTGAAACTTCAACGAATTTTTCGAGGCAACTATAGTCCGAATCTGCTTCTGGCTTCCAAAATAATGTTGTAGCTCTTTCTCTTAGCTTTCCAACGAATATTAGAATGCCTCAATCCGATTCATGTAGCTCAAGTTATGAATTTTTTATTGAAAGTTGCTAATGCTGAAAATAACAAACGAAAATCAAATAAGGCTGAAAATAAATTGAATTATAAAAACATCATAAAATAGAAAAATAAACAAACCAAACCATATAAATGCTTAAGTCTAAACAAAAAGGAATGTGCATCAAAATGCACTGATCAAATTTCCCCACACTTGAACTTTTGTACTCCAAGCAAAATTAAGAATTTAAAACAGAAACTTCAAAGCAAAAACCAAACAGAGCATGCAATCTCAAAGGTTCTCTGGATACAATGTGCAAGCAAACTTATAATTCTAAGCTTCAATAATATGACATTAGTGAGTAACTCTTTTGTGACATTCAAAGTATATATGAAAAGCAGATTACCAAAAAGTACATCACAAGCATCAAGATCCTCACAAGATAAGTTGTTTCCACTCAACTCTCAAGTGTTTAGGTTACTGTTTACACTCAAAGCACAAGATGAGAGTTAATACTACCATAAGCTTGAAAAAACTCTAAATCCACACTTGAAATACATGCACACAAAGATCAAAAGGACTTTTGTTCAGGTTGTAACATGGCCAAGGTAAGGGTAGGATAAATCCTAAGGGGTATTAGGCTAAAACTCAAAGGGTCAAAAGAGACTTGAAAGAAATTGCGGGCGTTGAATTACAAAAGATTTATTCACTTCAACAACAACTCTATATCAATTACTTTTTCTTCTTTTTTTTTTCTTTTTTTTTCCGGAAGGGATATGTATTGACACCCTTCTCTATTTTTCATTTTTTTTTTCATTTTTTTTCATTTTTTTTCTATACTTTTTTTTCTGCTAACATCATAACAGCATTACAAGAATAATTCAAAAATAATGTTCAACCCCCCACAACTCCATACAAGACTCTCTCAACCCTTTGAATAGGGTTATTTCATTATTTTTCACTTTTCGGCTTGTAATGAGTTTTAAACAAAAAAGGGATAATAGGCTCAAAGGGGCTTGAAAACAAGGGGTAATATTATCAAGGTTGTCTTTTTGGCTAACTGGCTAAAAATAAAACAAAACAACATGCCTTTATCATTTAAGTGTGCACAAGTAAATAAAAAGCGTCAACGAGAGTCAATTCAAGTTCTAGAGACTAACAAACATGAGTGAAATCACACAAGAAAGAAAGAGATGGATTTTTGATGTTATCCATTATTAGGCTCAAAATCTCACAAGGTTAGTGATCTACCACTAGTGATGTATAATTTAGAGTTTAGTCATACATACATACTAAGAATGCACAAAAAGAATCAATCACGTCACACCACAAGTCTTTCGTCAAGGAACATAGAGAAACTCACAGTTGTAACAAAATAACCAACGAAAAAGCATGCAATTTTAATATGTTTTGTTTTTTTAGAGAAAGAAACAAACAAAAACAAAGAAAACAAAATGAAAACAAATGGTTCCCTCCCCCACACTTAAAACAGACATTGTTCTCAATGGAAGGAACTCAATTATAAAGTAAGAGTGAGAGAAAGGAAAGGGTGTTCCCTGGTCAAATTGCAGTGTAGTTAGGCACTTCCAAAGAAAACTCTTCTATGGTAGCATCTTCAGGCACTGAACTTTCATGGAATAGCTTTAGGCGCTGCCCATTGACCTTGAAAACCTTGTTAGTAACTGCACTTTTAATTTCTACTGCACCATGAGGGAAAACATTAGTAACAACAAAAGGGCCAATCCATTTGGATCGAAGTTTCCCAGCCATAAGCTTAAGGCGGGAGTTAAACAGTAAAACTTGTTGGCCCACAGAGAATTCCTTCCTAGAAATCATTTTATCATAGAAGTGTTTAGTTTTCTCTTTATAAATTCTAGAGTTTTCTTAAGCTTCTAGCCTAAGCTCTTTAAGCTGTTGTAATTGGAGTTTTCTTTCAATACTTGTTTGTTGCATCTCCAAATTACAACTCTTTACCGCCCAATAAGCACGGTGTTCTATCTCAACAGGAAGATGACATGCCTTACCAAGAATAAGTCGATAGGGAGACATCCCTATTGGTGTCTTGAAAGCTGTTCTTTGCGCCCAGAGTGCGTCTTCTAGACGACGGCTCTAATCTTTCCTGTTTTGTTGCACCATTTTCTCTAAAATTTGTTTGATCTCTCTGTTAGAGATCTCAGCTTGCCCATTAGTTTGTGGATGAAAAGCAGTAGAGACTCTATGCACAACTCCATACTTTCGGAGCAAAGCTTCCATGGTGCGGTTACAGAAATGAGTGCCTTGGTCACTAATGATAGCTCGTAGTATTCCAAACCTACAATAGATATTAGATCTCATTAAATCTGCAACAACTCTAGAATCATTAGTCTTAGTGGAGATAGCTTCCACCCACTTTGAAACATAATCAACAGCAAGTAAAATATAGAGAAAACCAAATGATACAGGAAAGGGACCCATGAAGTCAATTCCCCATACATCAAATACCTCACAGAAAAGCATAAGTTGCTGAGGCATTTCACTCTTACGATTGATGGTTGTACCTGCTATCTGGCACTCTTTACAAGTGCGGTAAGTCTTATAAGCATCCTTAAAAACAGTGGGCCAATAGAAACCTGAGTCAAGGACTTTTCTTGCAGTCCTTTGCGGACCAAAGTGTCCCCCTACTTGAGAGGCATGAGAAAAATTCAAAATAGATTCAATCTCATAGTTGGGGACACATCTCCTAATTACTTGATCACTACCAAACTTCCAAAGATATGGATCATCCCAAACATAATATTTGGCATCACTCTTGAGTTTGTGAATCAGTTTCTTTGATGCACCTGCAGGAAAAACACCAGCAACAAGATAATTAACAATATCAGCAAACCAAGGAGTAACCTCATGCAAAAGTAAAAGTTGTTCATCAGGAAAGTCATCCTGAATCAGAAAAGGATCTTCATTCCTCTCTATCCTGCTCAAGTGATCAGCCACCAAGTTCTCAGCTCCACTCTTATCTTTAATCTCCACCTTAAACTCTTGGAGGAATAACATCCACCGTATCAACCTCGGTTTTGCTTCCGGCTTCTTCAACAAGTACTTTAAAGCTGCATGGTCAGTAAAAACAACAACCTTGGAACCTAGCAAATATGATCTGAATTTATCAAGAGCAAAAACAATAGTTAGAAGTTCATTTTCAGTGGTGGTGTAATTAGATTGTGCAGAATCTAAAGTCCTAGAAGCATAATAAATAACATGGGCAGCCTTGTCAACTCTTTGTGCAAGGAGCGCTCCAACAGCATAGCTGGAAGCATCACACATAATCTCAAAAGGGAGGGTTCAGTCAGGGGGCTGAATGATGGGAGCAGATGTAACGCCCCAGTTTTTGTTAGATTTATTTAATCGACTCGATTTAATTATTTTTATTATTATTTTATTTTATTCTTGACTTTTATTTGGCAATATATTATTTTTCATCGTGATTATGTTTTATCGCGTTTTGAGAGCGTTTGCGAGATATTTGAGTGTAGGGGTATTTTGGTCATTTTACTTATTTTGTTTAAGTTAGAAACTTAAAGAGAAAAAAAGAGAGAAAAGAGAAAGAAGGAAAATAGTAAAGAAGGAAAAGAGAAAGGAAAGAAGAAAAAGGGAAAAAACTTGGAGAATAAGGAAACGATCCAACCGACTTTTGAAACCACGATTAATCGGGTAAGGGTGCAAAACTCGATTATCCTATACTTGTATATGATTATGTATGTATGTATTTGTGTGATATTTGGTTGAAATTGGATATAGAACCAAAACTATTAATATGTTGAGATTGTTAGAAATTGATGCAATTTGTGTCTGAAATCATGTTTTAATGTTCCTAATTGCTGAGACATGTTAGATAGATGTTGTTTTGCAATCTATTGGTAATTTGCTATTGTTTAGGTGAGATTTGGGAGAGGAATTGGGTGAATCCGTAGCATGAAATTATGCAGGAAAAATTTTGGGTTTCGCTGCCCATACGCGTATCAGGCTTGGCATTACGCGTATTGGTTTGGGCAATACGCGTATGGCTAGGGGGAAATGGGGAATTACGCGTATGGAACACATTTTTCACGGCCTTCTGCTGATTTGCGTAAGGGTACGCGTAGGTGGCATGGCATTACGCGTAACAAGTGAGGCATTACGCGTATGGAGTTTTAGTGGAATTTTTGGGGAGAAATCAGTCTCTGCCCATACGCGTAGTACTTTGGGCATTACGCGTATGGAATGGGCGAGCGAGCTGGGCAGTACGCGTATGACCAGAGAGGGTGTAGAATTTTTCCCGATTTTGCGTCCGATGCCGTAACTTTTGATCCGTAACTCGGATCAAGGCATTCTTGGTACCGTTAGAAAGCTATTGAAATGTTCTTTCTTATTAAAATGGTTTTGAGATTGTGGCCGATTTAATTATATCGGGAATTTGGAAATGTGTTGCTTTGCCGACTTTTACCGTCTTAACTGTATGTGATTGTTGTGTTATCATGCAATATGCTTCATATATATATATATATATATATATATATATCGTAGGACTTGTGTGATGTTATACGATGTGAATGCATGTGATGAAATGTTGTGATGATGGTTTGTGGCCTAAGGGCAAGAAAATGCATTGTGTTGTGTTTGATTGTATATGCATGATTATGGATGTGTATATGTGTGCATTTGAATGTCATGAGTCATTGTATGCCAAACATTATGATATACATTCTTGTGATGTCGTGTGCCCTAGTGGGTGTGAGCGACAAAACGGTTCCAGAGGGAATCCGCTATAACATCGTGTGCCTTATACAAAGAGGACCTAAAGCGATGATTATAGACGATCGCGTGCCTTATACAAAGAGGACCTAAAGCGATCAGATCGTGTGCCTTATATAAAGAGGACCTAAAGCGATCCATAAACGTCGTGTGCCTTATATAAAAAGGACCTAAAGCGACGGGGAACATCGTTTTCCCGACGGGAATTACACTAAGTAACAAGCGATGATTCCAATAGTTCCTGAGTGAACTAATGATGAGAATGATGGATGGAACGGTACCGCATTGCATTGCATAGAGTCGTTGTGTCGGTCTCTGTGCATTTGCATAAATCATGAATGGATTGATTTTGTGTGGAATTGTGAATGGAATTGATGAGTGATATATATATATATATATATATATATATATATATATATATATATATATATATATATATATATATATATATATATATATATATATATAGAGAGAGAGAGTCGTTGTGTCGGTCTCTGTGCATTTGCATAAATCATGAATGGATTGATTTTGTGTGGAATTGTGAATGGAATTGATGAGTGATATATATATATATATATATATATATATATATATATATATATATATATATATATAATATATATATATATATATATATATATATATATATATATATATATATATATATATATATATATATATATATGTTGGTGATAAATGCATTGAGCAGGATTGATATGTCTTTGTGATGGATGTATGAGATATCAAATGTGTTGTTTTGTATTGGAATTCTGGTGTAAGTCGTGGTGAGAATATTTTACATGTGTATTTTTGTGTTATTATATAATTGTATGCAATTATATTATGATTGTGTTTCTCACCCTTCTGCTGTTTTGAATGCTCTATGAGGCATTGCAGATTAGATGCTGGAGATCTTTTTGTGAAACTTAGGTCTTCATTCTTTTGTCGGTCGGCTCTGATATGTAGCACCGGGTAGTCGGGGAGATCGTTATGTGATTAAGTGTATATGTATATATATCTTTTTGGGTTTGTACATGTATGACTCTGTGTATGACAAACAAACTTTTATTGTATATGTATATGAGATTTCAGTTGCAGATTTTCCGCTTTTATTCTGTATCTGAATTATGGGTGTTAGGAACTGAGTTCCTCTGTTATGTGCTATCTGATTGTTGCATATCTATATGAGCAGGTTGTTGTATTTTGTTTCAATTGATGTAACGCCTCTGTCTATGCCATGAATGTTTTAATTATACTCTGATTATTTGTTATCGCTTTATTTGCTCGGGGGATAGATTAAGGGTGTTACATTAAGTGGTATCAGAGCCAGTTTGTGTCAGTTCGTGTCAGTCCGTGTCGGTCTTTGTGTTTGGGTGAGCTGTTTGTTTGACCATAGTTGCTGTTATTGGATATGAACAGAATATGGCTGGTAGGAATGACGCTGCTCTTGCTGCTGCTATGCAAGCTATGGGTCAGGCTGTGCGGGGTGCACCTAATGCTGGTGGAAATGATGAGTTCAGGAAGAACAAACCGCTTGTCTTCAAAGGGAGACATGATCCTGATGGTGCTCAGATTTGGCTTAAGGAGATTGAAATAATCTTTTGAGTAATGGACTGTGCTGAGGAACATAAGGTGAGACTGGGTACTCACATGTTGCAGGAGGAGGCTGATGATTGGTGGGTTAGTGTGCGTCATGTTTGGGAAGCTGCAGGTGAAGAGGTCACTTGGACTTTGTTTAGCAGGGAGTTTTTGAGGAAGTATTTTCCTGAAGATGTTAGAGGAAAGAAAGAGATAGAGTTCTTGGAGTTGAAACAAGGTAACATGTCTGTTGTGGATTACACTGCTAAGTTTGTGGAGCTTGTTCAGTTTTATCCACATTATGCTGAAGCAACTACAGAGTTTTCCAAATGTACGAAGTTTGAGAATAGGTTGCGTCCTGAGATCAAGCAGGCAATTGGTTATCAAAGGATTAGAAGGTTTTTGGATTTGGTGGATTGTTGTAGAATTTATGAGGAGGATAGCAAAGCTCGTTCTACTCACTATAAGAGTGTGAACGAAAGGAAAGTGAAGCAACCATTTCATGGTGGTCCTTATGTGTCACCAACTGACAAGGGTAAGCAAATGGGTAGTTTTGATAAAAGGCCAAGTGGGGGAGGTATGTCTAATCCTCTGAGATGTTTTAGGTGTGGTGACTTAGGACATCGTCAGTTTGAATGTAGAAAGGATATGAGGAAGTGTTCCATTTGTGGAGGTATAGGACATGTAACAACTGAGTGCAAGAAGAATGTGGTGAAGTGTTTCAACTGTGGGGAAGCTGGTCATATTAGTACGAAGTGTCCGAAACCAAAGTAAGCTCCAGCTGGAGGGAAAGTATTTGCATTGGCAGGAACTCAGACTACTAGTGTAAATCGTCTAATCAGAGGTACTTGTTTTATTAATAGTATGCCTTTAGTTGCTATTATTGGTACCGGAGCGACTCATTCGTTTATTTTGTCTGAGTGCGCGAAGCGTTTGAATCTTTTGTTGTCTTCGATGGGTGGAGAGATGGTTATTGATACTCTAACAATGGGGTCGGTAACTACTTCTTTAGTTTGTTTAAGTTGTCCTTTAACCATTTATGGTAAAGATTTTGAGATGGATTTGGTGTGTCTGCCATTGGAGGGTTTAGACGTGGTTCTGGGAATGAACTGGTTGCAGTTCAATCGAGTGCATATTGATTGTTATCATAAGCTGGTAAGATTTCCTTCTCTTGAAGAAGACGAGGAATCGAGTTTCTTATCTACCAAAGAGTTGAAGAAGCTTTTGGCGGATGAAGCTCAGTTGTTCGGGTTGTTTGCATCATTGACAATGGATAGTCAAGTTACAATTGATGTGTTTCCAGTTGTGTGTGAATTTCCAGAGGTGTTTCCAGAGGATATTTCAGATGTGCCGCCAGAGAGAGAGAGGTGGAGTTTTCTATAGATCTAGTTCCTGGTACTATACCTGTATCTATGGCATCATATCGTATGTCGGCATCTGAGTTGGTTGAGCTGAAGAAGCAGTTGAATGAATTGTTAGAAAAGAGGTTTGTGAGGCCGAGTGTATCGCCTTGGGGTGCTCCAGTTCTTTTGGTGAAGAAGAAAGATGGAAGTATGCGATTGTGTATTGATTATCGCCAGCTGAATAAGGTGACGATTAAGAATAAGTATCCTCTTCCGAGAATTGATGATTTGATGGACCAGTTGGTAGGTGCGTGTGTGTTTAGTAAAATATATTTGAGGTTAGGTTATCATCAGATTAGAGTGAAAGAGGGAGATATTCAGAAGACGGCTTTTAGGACACACTACGGACATTACGAATATTCTGTGATGCCGTTCGGGGTTTCTAATGCGCCGGGTGTGTTTATGGAGTATATGAATCGTATTTTCCATGAGCATTTGGATCGATTTGTTGTTGTGTTTATTGATGACATCTTGATTTATTCCAAGTCCCGGGAGGAACATGCGGAACATTTGCGTGTTGTGTTGCAAATTTTGAAGGAAAAAAGACTTTATGCCAAGTTGTCCAAGTGTGAGTTCTGGTTGTCAGAAGTGAGTTTTCTCGGGCATGTGATTTCAGGTAATGGTATTGCTGTGGATCCATTTAAAGTAGATGCAGTTCTATAATGGGAGGCTCCTAGATCGGTTACTGAAATTAGAAGCTTTTTGGGTTTAGCTGGATATTATCGAAGATTCATTAAAGGTTTTTCCAAGTTAGCACTTCCTTTGACCCAGCTGACTTGTAAAGGTAAAGCGTTCATTTGGGATATTCAGTGTGAGGAAAGTTTTAGTGAGTTGAAGAGAAGATTAACTACAGCTCCGATTTTGATCTTACCGAATCCTACTGAACCATTTGTGGTGTATTGTGATGCGTCTTTGATTGGTTTAGGTGGAGTGTTGATGCAAGAAGGTAAGGTTGTGGCTTATGCTTCGAGGTAATTAAGGATTCATGAGAAGAACTACCCTACTCATAATTTGGAATTAGCGGTTGTGGTGTTTGTATTGAAAATTCGGAGGCATTATCTCTACGGTGCAAGATTCGAAGTCTTTAGTGATCATAAGAGTTTGAAATACTTGTTTGATAAGAAAGAGTTGAATATGAGGCAATGGAGATGGTTGGAATTTTTGAAGGACTACGATTTTCGCTTGAATTGCCATCCTGGTAAAGCTAATGTGGTAGCCAATGCGTTAAGCCGAAAATCTTTGCATATGTCCGCTTTGATGGTTAAAGAGTGGGAACTTTTGGAAGCATTTAGGGATTTGAGTTTGGTGTGTGAATTGACATCTGACAGCGTGAGGCTTGGTATGTTAAAGGTCACTAATGATTTTCTGTTAACCGTTAGCGAGAAACAGAAGTTGGATGTGAAATTTGTTGATTGGATGATAAGGGTGTTTTGAGATTTCGTGGTAGAATTTGTATTCCTGATGATTCGGACTTGTTAAAGATGATTTTAGAGGAAGGACACCGGAGCAGTTTGAGTATACATCCGGGAGCTAATAAGATGTATCAAGATTTGAAGAAGATCTTTTGGTGGTCCAGATTGTAGAGGGATGTGGCTCATTTTGTTTATGCGTGTTTGACGTGTCAGAAGTCGAAGGTAGAACATCAGAAGCCTAGTGGATTATTGCAACCGTTGGATATTCCTGAGTGGAAATGGGACAGCATTTCTATGGATTTTGTGACAGGGTTGCCGAATACACAAAGGGGACATGATGCCATTTGGGTGGTTATGGATAGGCTGACTAAATTGGCGCATTTCATTCTGATTGACATCAGTTTTTCTTTGGAGCGGTTGGCTGAGATTTATATCCGTGTGATTGTGAAGCTACATGGTGTTCCGTTGTGTATTATTTCAGATCGAGATCCGAGGTTTACTTCCAGATTTTGGGAAAGTTTGCAAAAGGCGTTAGGTTCCAAGTTGAGATTGAGTTCTGCTTATCATCCTCAGACGGATGGTCAGACCGAGAGAACTATTCAGTCATTGGAAGATTTGCTGAGAGCTTGTGTTCTTGAGCAAGGTGGTGTTTGGGATAGTCATCTTTCGTTGGTGGAATTCACGTATAACAACAGTTTCCATTCGAGTATTGGAATGGCACCTTTTGAAGTGTTGTATGGAAGGAGATGTCGAACACCTTTGTGTTGGCATGAATCTGGTGAGAGTTCGGTGGTTGGACCGGAGTTAGTGCAACAAACTACGGAAAAGGTGAAACTTATTCGTGAGAAAATGAAGGCTTCTCAGAGTAGGTAGAAAAGTTATCATGATCGAAGGAGGAAATATCTTGAGTTTCAAGAAGGCGATCATGTATTTTTGAGAGTTACACTGGTGACGGGTGTTGGGCGTGCATTGAAGTCGAAGAAGCTTACTTCTCGGTTTATTGGTCCTTACCAGATATCCGCGAGAGTGAGTGCTATGGCTTATCGGGTGGCGTTGCGGCCGAATCTTTCGAATTTGCATGATGTGTTCCAGGTTTCACAGCTTCGGAAGTATGTTTCGGATTCGTTGCATGTGATTCCGATGGATGAGGTTGAGGTAAGGGAGAACCTTACGGTTGAGGCATTACCAGTGAGAATTTTGGATCGCGAGTTGAAGCGGTTAAGAGACAAGGATATTGCGCTTGTGAAAGTAGCGTGGGGAGGCGCTGCTGAGGGCAATTTAACTTGGGAGTTGGAGAGTCGGATGCGGGAGTCGTATCCGGAGTTGTTCGTCTCAAGTAATATTTTCGAGGACGAAAATCTCTAAGTGGGGGAGAGTTGTAACGCCCCAGTTTTTGTTAGATTTATTTAATCGAGTCGATTTAATTATTTTTATTATTATATTATTTTATTCTTGACATTTATTTGGCAATATATTATTTTTCATCGTGATTATGTTTGATCGCGTTTTGAGAGCGTTTGCGAGATATTTGAGTGTAGGGGTATTTTGGTCATTTTACTTATTTTGTTTAAGTTAGAAACTTAAAGAGAAAAAAAGAGAGAAAAGAGAAAGAAGGAAAATAGTAAAGAAGGAAAAGAGAAAGGAAAAAAGTAAAAGGGAAAAAACTTGGAGAGTAAGGAAACGATCCAACCGACTTTTGAAACCACGATTAATCGGGTAAGGGTGCGAAACTCGATTATCCTATACTTGTGTATGATTATGTATGTATGTATTTGTGTGATATTTGGTTGAAATTGGATATAGAACCAAAACTATTAATATGTTGAGATTGTTAGAAATTGATGCAATTTGTGTCTGAAATCATGTTTTAATGTTCCTAATTGCTGAGACATGTTAGATAGATGTTGTTGTGCAATCTATTGGTAATTTGCTATTGTTTAGGTGAGATTTGGGAGAGGAATTGGGTGAATCCGTAGCAGGAAATTATGCAGGAAAAATTTTGGGTTTCGCTGCCCATACGCGTATCAGGCTTGGCATTACGCGTATTGGTTTGGGCAATACGCGTATGGCTAGGGGAAATGGGGCATTACGTGTATGGAACACATTTTTCATGACCTTCTGCTAATTTGCGCAAGGGTACGCGTAGGTGGCATGTCATTACGCGTAACAAGTGAGGCATTACGCGTATGGAGTTTTAGTGGAATTTTTGGGGAGAAATCAGTCTCTGCCCATACGCGTAGCACTTTGGGCATTACGCGTATGGAATGGGCAAGCGAGCTGGGCAGTACGCGTATGACCCAAGGCAATACTCGTATGACCAGAGAGGGTGTAGAATTTTTCCCGATTTTGCGTCCGATGCCGTAACTTTTGATCTGTAACTCGGATCAAGGCATTCTTGGTACCGTTAGAAAGCTATTGAAATGTTATTTCTTATTAAAATGGTTTTGAGATTGTGGCCGATTTAATTATATCGGGAATTTGGAAATGTGTCGCTTTGCCGACTTTTACCGTCTTAACTGTATGTGATTGTTGTGTTATCATGCAATATGCTTCATATATATATATATATATATATATATATATATATATATGTATCGTAGGACTTGTGTGATGTTATACGATGTGAATGCATGTGATGAAATGTTGTGATGATGGTTTGTGGCCTAAGGGCAAGAAAATGCATTGTGTTGTGTTTGATTGTATATGCATGATTATGGATGTGTATATGTGTGCATTTGAATGTCATGAGTCATTGTATGCCAAGCATCATGATATGCATTCTTGTGATGTCGTGTGCCCTAGTGGGTGTGAGCGACGAAACGGTTCCAGAAGGAATCCGCTATAACATCGTGTGCCTTATACAAAGAGGACCTAAAGCGATGATTATAGACGATCGTGTGCCTTATACAAAGAGGACCTAAAGCGATCAGATCGTGTGCCTTATACAAAGAGGACCTAAAGCGATCCATAAACGTTGTGTGCCTTATACAAAGAGGACCTAAAGCGACGGGGAACATCGTTTGCCCGACGGGGAGTTACACTAAGTAACAAGCGATGATTCCAATAGTTCCTGAGTGAACTAATGATGAGAATGATGGATGGAACGGTACCGCATTGCATTGCATAGAGTCGTTGTGTCGATTTCTGTGTATTTGCATAAATCATGAATGGATTGATTTTGTGTGGAATTGTGAATGGAATTGATGAGTGATATATATATATATATATATATATATATATATATATATATATATATATATATATATATGTGTGTGTGTGTGTGTTGGTGATAAATGCATTGAGCAGGATTGATATGTCTTTGTGATGGATGTATGAGATATCAAATGTGTTGTTTTGTATTGGAATTCTGGTGTAAGTCGTAGTGAGAATATTTTACATGTGTATTTTTGTGTTATTATATAATTGTATGCAATTATATTATGATTGTGTTTCTCACCCTTCTGCTGTTTTGAATGCTCTATGAGGCATTGCAGATTAGATGTTGGAGGTCTTTTTGTGAAGCTTAGGTCTTCATTCTTTTGTCGGTCGGCTCTGATATGTAGCACCGGGTAGTCGGGGAGATCGTTATGTGATTAAGTGTATATGTATATATATCTTTTTGGGATTGTACATGTATGACTCTGTGTATGACAACCAAACTTTTATTATATATGTATATGAGATTTCAGTTGCAGATTTTTCGCTTTTATTCTGTATCTGAATTATGGGTGTTAGAAACTGAGTTCCTCTGTTATGTGCTATCTGATTGTTGCATATCTATATGAGCAGGTTGTTGTATTTTGTTTCAATTGATGTGACGCCTTCGTCTATGCCGTGAATGTTTTAATTATACTCTGATTATTTGTTATCGCTTTATTTGCTCGGGGATAGATTGGGGGTGTTACAGCAGAGGTCAATACTTTCTTCAAGACGTCAAATGCCTTTTTGTAATTTTCATCGAAGTTGAAAATGATGTCACTCTTCAACAAGTTTGACAGCGGAAGAGCTATCTTGCTGAAATCCTTAATGAAGCGCCTGTAAAAACCTGTATGACCAAGAAAAGAACGAATCTCGCGAATGCAAGAGAGGTAAAGCAGTGTAGAAATCACATCAATCTTGGCAGGATCTACAGAAATTCCTTTTTCAGAAATAATGTGACCCAAAACAATTCCCTGCTCAACCATAAAATGGCATTTTTCATAATTTAAAACAAGGTCATTTTCGATGCATCTCTCTAAAACCATATTCAAACTGTTCAAACATGCATCAAAAGAAGAACCATAAAAAGTGAAATCATCCATAAACACTTCCATGCAATTTTCAATAAAATCAGAAAAAAATGCTAATCATGCATCGCTGGAAAGTGCCAAGAGCATTGCATAGACCAAAAGGCATTCTCCTGTAAGCAAATGTACCGAAAGGGCACGTGAAAGTGATCTTTTCTTGGTCTTCAGGTGCAATATGAATCTGAAAGTAACCTGAAAAACCGTCAAAAAAACAATAATGTGATTTACCAGCTAGCCGTTCAAGCATTTGGTCAATGAACGACAAAGGAAAGTGATCATTTCTAGTAGCCTAGTTCAATCTCCTGTAATAAATGCAAACTCTCCAGCTATTTTGAACTCTAGTCACTACGCCAAACAAGACCTTAGACAGCTCTTTTTTTGGCCTTAGACAGCGCTTTTAAGCGCTGTATAAACCCGCGCTGCTAAAGGTTTATACAGCGCTTTGGGTAATACCAAAAGCGCTGTCTAAAGGGGGGTATATTTAATGAAAAACGTTGTCTATGGTACCATTAGACAACGCTTTTTGACATTTTTAGTTATATCTTAGACAGCGCTTTTTTTAAAAGCGCTGTCTAATCCCCACCTTTTTGAACTTTTTTAGGTATACCTTAGACAACGCTTTTTGTGAAAGCGCTTTCTAAGCCCCACCTTTTTGAACTTTTTTAGGCATACCTTAGACAGCGCTTTTGGTGAAAGCGCTTTCTAAGCCCCACCTTAGACAGCGCTTTTAGTGTAAAGCGTTGTCTAAGGTATACGAAAATTTTTATATAAATTTTTTTAAACCACAATTTTTACCAGGTTTTTCAACCAGAATTTGACCTGTTTTTCAACCAATTTTTTTCCAGAAAAATACCACAATTTGGAGATTCAAATCAATCCAATTTGGCCTATTTAAATGTACCAATTTACACCAAAATTATATATCCAAAACAATTGGCAATTCAAACCAATATATATATATATATATATATATACACACACACCAATTTATAATTACAAATCATTACATTTTTTCTACAAATGTACATATTACTTATACTAGTACTTTTGCATCCAACCAAAGCATTGCTTCAAATATACATAGGTCCTGAAAGAACACAAAGATTGTAATTCAATTAAAAGAATACATCAACAATGTCTATAGTTAGAAAGTTACACATATTTAAATTCTCATCAATTAAAGTAAGAGTACAATATTATACCTGATAAAACTCCGAGCTCCATAATGTATTGACACCAATCCTCTTTAATTTCATCCAATTGAGAAATTGAGTAATGAGCACACTTGCATTCTTCAAAGTACTACATTATAATATAACATAGTTTGATTTAGTTTTAACTATTTCATTATATGAGAGATATGTGTTAAATATTAAAATAACTCATAAGTTAGAAATACATACATCGGATGGCCACTTCTCTGCTAGGATTAATTGCGACCAACAACCAATGTCCACTATAAGATTAAACAAGTGTTAGATGGAAACTTTCTACACGACGTCAAAATACAAAAAAACTATAATAGATGAATTTAGAATGAAATAATATATAACATTTTATTATTTTACCTCTTTCACTAACATCTCTTTCTTTTCTTGGTTGGAATATGAATTACTTGTTTCTTAGCAATGCGGACGGATGAATGGATCCAAATTCCCTCGTTATGGTCATTTCTGATATATGACTCATTCGCTATAAGATCCTCATCTTGATCATTTCTATTCAACTCATTCCGTCTAATGCATGACTCATTCTCAACATCAATATCACATTGATCTACACCGCTATCATCAACCATTTTGTTAGATAAAAGCACTATAGACCATTTCGTACTCGTCGGGTCAGTGACATAGAACACTTGTTTAGCTTGAGATGCTAGAATAAAAGGCTCATCTTTGTACCCCACCCTATTAAGATCCACTTGCAAAAATCCAGACTTATCCATTCGTATGCCACTACTATTTACCCACTTGCAACCAAAGATTGGAATCTGAAACTTCTCGTAATCAAACACCCAAATGTGCTCAATAACTCCAAAATATGACAGATTTGCATATTTGGGGTTTAAGTCCTTCATACTTGATATGTGCATTGCTTCAGCTAGGACGGTGACACCACTATTTTGCATAGTACTTTTATCATCTTGTTCTTTGGTATAAAATGTGTATCCATTAATTGCGTATGCGCTATGAGAATACACATGCAAACTTGGACCATATGCCAAACATCTCAACCTTTCTGTTACTGAAGCAGGATCTGAAGAGCGCTTCGAATAAATATGATCCTTTAACCATTGTATGAAACTTTGATTGTGCTCTCGTACTATCCAATTTTCATTTCTGTTCTGATTTAACCTTCGGAGTACATCCTTGTGCATCTCAACATATGGCTCAACCTCATTATCATTGTGCAGAACATACAAATGCACTTGATCCCGTTCATCCCTTGATACTGTCACAATTTTATTTCCAATTAATTTTTTACCATCCTTTTTTTCGAAAATATGAGCTTCTGGGAGTCCAATCGATTGAACATTGGACAAATATTCAGTACAAAACTCAACCGCTTCTTCAACAATGTATCGTTCAACAATACACCCCTCTGGTTAACTTCGGGTTTTCACGTACCCTTTTAATATTTTCATATAACGTTCAGCAGGGTACATCCATCTCATATAAGCTGGTCCACACAACTGTGTCTCTTTCACAAGATGAACAACTAGATGTACCATTATGTCAAAAAAAGAGGGAGGAAAATACATTTCAAGCTCACACAAGGTAATAACTATCTCTTTTTGTAGTGTTGGTAAGATATCGGGATCGATTACCTTACTACAAATTGACCTAAATAAAAAACACAAATTAGTTATGGCGCTTCTTACTTTCACTGGCAAAATAGAACGTATACCTATTGGTAGAAAGTGTTCCATTATAACATGGCAGTCGTGTGTCTTTAAACTCTTCAACGTGAGGTCTTTCATAAACACAAGTCTTCTAACATCTGAAGAGTATCCTTCAGGAACTTTAACTTCACTCAGAAACTTACACAATATTTTCTTCTCCTTTCTAGACAGAGTAAAAGCAGCAGGTGGTAGATATGTTCGTCTTCCTTTCTTCACGGGTGCTAATTCAGTTCTAATCCCCATCGCTACCAAGTCTTTTCTTGCTTTAAGGCCATCCTTAGTCTTTCCTTTTATATTGAGTAACGTACCAATAACACTTTCAAATACATTTTTCTCAATATGCATAACATCGAGAAAATGTCTCACGTACAAAGACTTCCAATATGGCAATTCAAAAAATATCGACCTCTTTTTCCACCCACCTTTGACAACCTTATGTGCAAAAGGTTTGCCAAACTGAGTATGCATATCTTTCACCTTTTTAAAAACTTGGTCACCTGACAACATAGGTGGAGCTCAACCTTGTTCGGTGTCTCCATTGAATTCTTGTCTCCACCCACGGTAGTGATGTTTGGCATTTAAGAATCTACGATGGCCGAGAAAGACATTCTTATGACCAAACTCCAATCGCTTCGAATCTGTTTTATCTTCACAAATAGGACACGCTTTTTCACCTTTTATGCTGTACCCTGATAGATTCCCGTAAGCTGGAAAATCATTAATTGTGCCAAACAACATCGCCCTCAAATTGAAACTTTCTTTCCTATATCCATCATAAACCTCCACACCGTTCTCCCACAATATCTTTAAATCTTCGATCAAAGGTGTCAAGTATACGTCTATGTCATTCCCTGGTTGTTTAGGCCCAGAGATTAACATAGATAACATCATGTACTTACGCTTCATGCATAGCCATGGAGGTAGGTTATAAATCATAAGAATCACAGGCCATGTGGTATGTGAGATACTTTGAAGACCATGCGGGTTCATTCCATCAGTAGATAATGCCAAACGAAGGTTTCTTGCTTCTTCTCCAAAGTCAGGATAATCATTATCAATTTTCGACCACTGTGGTGAATCAGCCGGATGTCGCAACTTTCCATCAATAATTCTTTCATCTGCATGCCAAGTCAGGTGTCTTGCATCGGTTTCACTATGAAACATGCGCCTAAATCTCGGAATTATAGGAAAATACCATAAGACCTTGGCTGGTGACAATTTTTTCTTATATCGAGACAAACCGCATTTAGGGCACTCAGTTAACGATGCATATTTGTTTCGAAACAAAACGCAATCGTTTGGACAAGCATGTATCTTATCATAGCTCATGCCAATAGAGCACAACATTTTTTTGGCCTCATAGGTTCGATTGGGAAGAACATTATCCTCCGGTAGCATTTCTCTCAAAAGGGCCAACAACTCTGTGAAACTTTTATCCGACCATCCATTGCCCGCCTTTAAGTTGTACAACTTCAATACCGCAGACAGTCTTGTGAATTTAGTGCAACCTTGATAGAGCGGTTTCTCTGCATCGCTTACCAACCTCTCAAACATTTCGGGACAATCATGAAGATCTTCTTCAACTACTTCTGCAATCTCTTCGACTCGATCACAATCGTATGTTTCCGTGTCTTTGTCATCTGAAGCATAGGTCGTATTACTTTTCCCCTTCGGTTCAACATTCTCGTTAATTTTCTCACCATGATGTATCCAACACTTATAACTTCGATCAATTCCATGCATCAGTAAATGCGATTTCAATCCATCTGCGTCAACCTTACCCACATAACAACAACCCAAGCAAGGACAGTCCATTCGACTGGGGTCTTTAACGTGTTGAACAGCAAACTTAACGAAATCCAATACTCCATTCTCGTACTCTTTGGATAATCGATCGGCATCCATCCATTTTTTATCCATGGTTTTCCTACTTATTAAGGTCAACAAAAACACTATTATATGAGGAATCAAAACATTGAATGAGGAGGAAAGTTATGATAAAACATAGAACATTGAATGAGCTTCTAACAGGGCTTCTAACATAACACAGTATTAAAATAACAAAATAACACTAACAACCTCAAGGATTTACAATATTAAAATAATGAGCAATATTAACACTAACACTAACACTAACCTAAACTAAACTAACACATTATATAGCAATAACAATGTAGAGCAACATTAACACTAATCTAAACTACTCATATTCTATCAAAAGAACATCATGCTATCAAAAGAACTCCAAAACCTAACAGAACAAAACCTAACAGAACATCATTATATCTAAAGAACTCCAAAAATATGGTAACAAGAACAAAACCTAACAGAAAAATATGAAACTCACTTAAAACCTAACATAAAAAGAAAAACTCTTACCGGAATAGTGGAGCACGGTGGAGTACGGTGGAGGATGGACGATAGTCGGACGGACGACGGCGAGAAAGGACGGACGACGGCGGTGAAAGGACGGACGACGACAGTGGTTTCACCTGGTTCGACGTTCTTGTTCGCAGAAAGAGAGGGAAAGAGGGAAAGAATGAAATGAAAAAGTATAGAATACTGATACCGTTTTAATTTTTATTTTAATTAAAAAGACCTTAGACAGCGCTTTGAATGAAAGCGCTGTCTAAGGTGGGCCTTAGAAAGCGCTGTCTCATATGGGCCTTAGACAACGCTTTTGATTTTATATTTTTTTAATTTATAAGACCTTAGACAGCGCTTTCCTCAAAAGCGCTGTCTCAGGTCTTATATTTTTTTTTAATTTATAAGACCTTAGACAACGCTTTTAAGGAAAGCGCTGTCTAATATTTTCCTTTAATTTTTTTTTTAATTTATAAGACCTTAGAAAGCGCTTTCCTCAAAAGCGCTGTCTAAAGTCTTATATTTAGACGCGCTTTTATATTTCTAAGTGAATAGTTTCCGTGTTTTCTAAATTTTTTAACTTATAGCAGCGCTTTTGTAATAAAGCGCTGCCTATGTAGTGCTGCCAAAGGACACTTTTGGCGTAGTGAGTGGGAATAAGTTCATTCTTTTCATTTTTTACCAGTGTGCGTCCAAATTTCTTAGGTACAACCTGCACTGGGCTTACCCATTTATTGTCAGAGATAGGATAAATGATACCTGCTTGCAAGAGTTTGGTTACCTCTTTTTTTACAACATCAAGAATCAAAGGATTAAGCCTCCTTTGGGGCTGCCTTACTGTTTTAGCACCATCCTCAAGTAAAATCCTGTGCATACACATCGATGGGCTAATACCTGGGATGTCAACCAAAGTCCATCCAATCGCCTTCTTATGCTTCCTTAAAACCTATAAAAGCTTATTTTCTTGAACGAAATCAAGGTTAGAAGAAATTATAACCGGGAGTTTTTCATTACTCTCTAAATAAGCATATTTCAGATTTTCAAGAAGTTGTTTCAGCTCGAGGGAAGGTGGTTGCTCAATGGAGGGAATGCTTGGGGCAGCCGGGATGTTAAGAGCATCAGCTGCATAAACAGCTTCATCGACAACAACTTCACCCGTAGTAAACATGTCACCCTGCAAGACATCATCAATCTCAGCACATACAACACAAATGTTAGTGTCAGTACAATCATAACATGAGTAGACATCATCAAAACCAGACAAAGATGGAAAATCAAGTGAAAACAATTCAGAACAAGTGTTATCAACTAATTCAGAGATTAATTCAATATGAAAAATGGAATGCTCCTCCATAGGGTGTTTCATGGCATCGAAAATGTTAAATTTTGCGACAATGTCACCAAATTTCATTGACATGGTTCTATCGTCAACATCAATTTTTGTTTTCGCCGTTTTCATGAACGGTCTGCCTAAAATGATGGGAGCCTTGCTTGACTTAGTTTCTCCTTCCATGTCCAGAATGTAGAAATCTGCAGGAAAAATCAATTCGTTAACTTAAACAAGGACATCTTCCACTACTCCAGCAGGGCGGGCATTGCTCCTGTTCGCCAGTTGAATGATTAAACATGTATGCTGCAAAGGACCAAGACAAAGGTTATTATAAACAGAAGTAGGCATAAAATTAATGCCCGCTCCTAAATCAAGCATGCAATTCTCGAATTTACTATTCTCGATGGTATAAGGAATAAAAAAAGTTCCTGGGTCCTTGCACTTTTGTGGCAAGACCTGAGTGAGGGCTGACACATTTTGCTCGCCTGCAACTTTTTCGGATGAAGGCTTGGGCCGAATAAAAGCAGAAATATTTCTTCCCAATTTAACTCTCTCACTTCCTTTCATCCTCCCCTTGTTTGTACACAAATCTTTCAGAAACTTTGCATACTTAGGAACCTGCTTAATTACATCAAAAAGCGGAATGTTTACCGCAACTTTTCTGAAAACCTCTAAGATCTCTTTCTCTTTGTCTCCCTCTTCAATCCTTTTATTTTTCAAAACTCTATGTGGGAAGGGGACTGGTGGTACATACTCTTTTTATTTTAGTTTTTTTCAGTTTCTACCACAACTAAAGATGTTGAGGAAGGTTCAGATGTTACCTCAATAATTTTTTTATTTTTTTGGGGGGCTGGTTCTGTAACCTTTTCAGATCGCAAGGAAATTGCACTCACATTAGCATTAGGTCCCTTTGGATTCGCAACTGTTTGGGCAGGAAGTTGGTTCGATCCTTGGGTTTGCATGGCATTCATCGAGGTGGCAAGTTGTCCAATCTGTGTCTGCAAGGATTGAATACTAGATTCCGTTCTTTGTTGAAACTAAAGATTGTTAACAATTATTTGCTTGACCAGGTCCTCTAATGAAGGTCCAGAAGGTGCAGAAGTGGTAGCTTGGGGAGTGGCTGCTTGTTGGGTGGGCTGCTGGTTTCCATATCGAAGTTTGGGATAGTTCCTCCAATTGGGATGGTATTTGTTGGTGGACAAGTCAGGGGTATTGTTGTACCTATTCTGATTGTTACCTTGAGTGTAAAGATTTGCTGCATAAGCTTTAGGCAACTCAGTGATCGCTTCATCTTGCAAAATGGGACAAGTATCAGTCGGGTGTTCAGAAGTACAAATACCACACAGGTTTGCTGCTTGAGTCTTACCTACTGCCAATTGTTTCACTAAAGAGGTGAGCTCGTCAATTCTGGTTTCTAAAGCTTTGTTGGAAGAAACGTGAATTTCACTCACACCCTTGGTTTGAACAGAATTGTTTCTGATTATGAACTGTTGGGAGTTAAGAGACATATTTTCAACCAAAGCTTTAGCAGCAGCTGGAGTTTTATCAACGAGGGCTCCACTGCTAGCAGCATCAAGAATGTTTTTATCCATCGGTAGCAAACCTCATAAAAGTACTAAATTAACAACTGCTCGGTGATCTGGTGTTGAGGACAACTAGACGTTAATTTCTTGAATCTTTCCCAATACTCAGCAAGTGACTCGTTGTCTTGTCTAATACCACATATCTCTTTTCGGATTGAAGCATCTCTGGAGGCAGGAAAGTATCTCTCTAAGAACACCCTTTTCAGTGCATTCCAGCTTGTGATGGAATTCGGTTCAAAGTAATATATCCAATCTTTTGGTGTACCTTACAATGAGAATGGAAAAGCTCTGAGTTTGATGTGATCTTCAGTGATTCCTTCAGGCCTCAATGGTGTGGAACATACAACTTGAAACTCTTTCAAATGTTTATGCGGATCCTCACCTGCAAGACCATTAAACTTTGGCAACAAGTGTATCAAACCAGATTTTAATTCAAAAGGTGCATCAGCTTCAGGATACTCAATGCATAAACCATTATAATTTACATCGGGGGAAGCCAACTGCCTTAAATTTCTTTGGTCAGCCATATCAAAAACAATTTCAGAATCCGAATCAAACAAGTTATTAAATTAATCCAAATCAGAATCGGAATCAATTGTGGGTGGTGAACTATTGCTAGCCTGGACTGCTCTACGACGTGCGTGCAAAGTTTTTTCTACCTCAGGATCGAAATTCAAAAGATCAGAACAAGAAGACCTAGTAGCCAGGACTAAAGCACAGCAATGCAGCAACAATTGTGAAAATGCCAACAATGTCCCTAATAGACAAAAACAAACAGAATGAAGGAAAACGATTAAAACAAATTCAGAAAAATATAAAAACACCAAAATTAATCCAATGAAGCAAAATAGGAATTTTGGGAATTTTTTTGGATTTTTTCGAAACTGTGAAAATGGTAAAAAAATTAATTTAAAATAGCAAAAAGAGGAATTTGGCGATTTGAGACCGAAATGTACCAATGTAACTTGTGAACGGACAAGTGCACCAATGTAACTTGTTAACATTGCGCCATTAGGCTCAATTAGTTGACCCGTTTCATTCCAATGAACATCGTATTTTATTCCCTTGTCTGTAGCATGAATTATTCCTTTCATAATTGTTATTCCTCTTGAAATATCTCCTTCCGCATCATGAATTGATTCTTTTGCATCATTCTTGGAAGTATCATGCGAGTTCTCCTCATTAGTAGCCATTTGACCTGTAATAAAGAAAAACACATATAAATCCATATTCCATATTCCATAATCCATTCTAAAATATGAAATGACAAATACATAACATGACAAACACATGACAAACATATAAATCCATAATACACATTCCATAATCCATAATCAGTTGAACATAAATACATGACGCATTCTCAAATATGAAATGACAAATACATAACATGACAAACATATGACAAATACATAATCCATAAATATGAAATGACAAACACACGACAAACATATAAATCTATAATCCATAATCCATAATTCATAATCATTCTCAAATATGAAAAATACATGACAGAATATATAATTTTACTATTACCTCTTTATTAACATCTCTTTCTTTTTCAGGTAGGAAGATGATCTACTTGTCTCTTAACAACACGGATGGATGGATTGATCCAAATTTCCTCATTATGATCATTTTTAATATATGATTCACGCGCTCCAACATTCTCATCTTGATCACTTATAATATACGAATCATTATCAATATCAATATCACCTTGATCTCCAATGTTATCATCAATTACTTTGTTAGATAAAAGCACTATACACCATTTCGTACTTGTCGGATCAGTGACATAGAACACTTGTCTAGCTTGAGAGGCTAGAATAAAAGGCTTATCTTTGTACCCCCACCCTATTAAGATCCACTTGCAAAAATCCTGACTTATCCATTCGTATGCCACTATTATTTTTAACCCACTTGCAACCAAAGATAGGAATCTAAAACTTCTCATAATCAAAAACCCAAATGCGCTCGATAACCCCAAAATATGACATATTTTCATATTTGGGGTTTAAGTCCTTCACACTTGAAATGTGCATTGATTCAGCTACCAAGGTGACACCACTATTTTGCATTGTACTTTTATCATCTTGTTCTTTGGTATAAAATGTGTATCCATTAATTGCGTATGTGCTATAAGAAAACACATGCAAACTTGGACCATATGCTAAACATCTCAACCTTTCTGTTATTGAAGCGGGATCTACATAAAATTTTGAATAAATATGATCCTTAAACTATGGTATGAAACTTCGGTTGTGCTCTCGTATTATCCAATTCTCATTTCTATTCGGATTTAAACCTCGGAGAAAATCCTTGTGCATTTCAACATACGGCTCAACCTCATTGTCATTGTACAGAACATACAAATGCGTTTGCTCCCGTTCAGCCCTTGTTACGGTCATAATTTTATTTCTAATTAAATTTTTTCCTTCTTTTTTTTCAACAATGTGAGATTTGGGGAGTCCAATGGATTGAACATTGGACAAATATTCAGTACAAAACTCAATCGCTTCTTCAATAATGTATCGTTCAAAAATACAACCCTCTGGTCGACTTTGATTTTTCACATACCCTTTTAATATTTTCATATACCGTTCAACAGGGTACATCCATCTCATATAAGCTGGTCCACACAATTGTGTCTCTTTCACAAGATGAGCAACTAGATGTACCATTATGTCAAAAAATGAGGGAGGAAAAAACATTTCAAGCTCACACAATGTAATAACTATTTCTTTTTGCAATGTTGGTAATATCGCAGGATCGATCACCTTACTACAAATTAACCTGTAGAAAAAACACAATTTAGTTATTGTGCTTCTTACTTTTTCTGGAAAAATAGAACGTATACCTATTGGTAGAAAATGTTCCATTATAACATGGCAATCATGTGTCTTCAAACTCTTTAACTTAAGGTCTTTCATATACACAAGTCTTCTAATATCTGAAGAGTATCCTTCTGGAACTTTAACATCACTCAGAAACTTACACAATATCTTTTTCTCCTTTCTAGATAGAGTATAAGCAGCAGGTGGTAGACATGTTCGTTTTCCTTTCTTCATGGGTGATCCGCTGTCGCGCACGGGTCAAAAACGAGTTTTAGAAAAATGTAGTAACGGGAAGTGACACTCGGATGTCGTATCGCAAGGATTCTTGTCAGAATTAACCAAGTAAGATTGGGGGGTTTGTTTTCGTTTCAAAAAGCTATGAGAAAAAGTGATTAAAAATAAGTGATTATAAAATAAGTCAATCTGCTGTTCGTTCTCCTACTTATCATTGATCATATAATTACCAAGCCCTAAGCGGATTTCATTCTCTTTTGACCATAGTAACAATAGCAAGCGTGATTGATTTACTATATGATTTATGTTCCTAAATCTGAATTAAGCAAACAGATAACGCAAACACGAATTAAGCAAACGCGGTTACGATTAACAGAACATACATCAATCGAATTAATACAATCCTATTCTATAAAATATGCAATTAAATTGAGCAAACAATATGCAATTGAATTAAGCAAACAGGATTATAGATAGAATTGAAAAGATAATTGAAATTACTTGGAAAATATATTAACCTCAAAGTGAACGGAGATACGGTTACAACAGATTAACTCAAAGGGTTTAGTTCTCCATGGAATACGTGAAAGCCAAATAAAAATTCGTGAAAAGTAAGATCCGTGAACAGTAACACGCTTCCCTAATTATACATGAAACAATGAAATCGGTTCATAACCCAACTGGGTCAAAAATAAGAAAAAACTGGCCCAAAAACGGTCCAAAACTAATGGGTTAAATATATAACACCCCCCTGTAATGTTAGTGATATTTGCTTTTAGCCCTTGTAATATTTTTTTTTTAAAAACCCCCTCTTAATATCCAGATTCCCTCACTTATGCCCCTGATTGCCACATTGCAACAAAGATTCTTGCCTATTGCTTGCGTGGCAGTCGATGTGGCATTTTTTATTTAATTTTAAATTCCACGTGGATTTTTATATTTATTTTTTTAATTTTTTAATCTTTATTTTTTACTTTTTAAATTTTTTTCGTATTATTATTTTTTAATTATTTTTATTAATATTTTTTATGAAAATATATTAAAATTTCAATTGGGTTTTCCCATAATTTTTTAGACCCAATAGCATTTTCAGATCAACCGATTACTCAAGTTCTATATTGTGGTATGCAAAAGAGGTATATAAACACTTATTTTTCTCTTACACATTTCGATGTGGGACTTCATGAACACACAAGTATTTCATTCTCCAACAAATAAATACCAAACAAAGCTCATGTGTTTGGAGTTCAGTTTGAGGACTACTAAGGGGTGTGACAGGCATTGCAGCTGGGGAGATACAATTTTGTTTCTCCATTTTTGTGAATGAGACCCTCACAAAACACGTGACCCTCTCTTTTTTTCTTGATAACCATACAGACCTCAAGATCTCTCTCTCACATTTCATGGTTCTATCCATTCTTCATGGACACACATAAAAAAATCTCATAAAAAAACCATAAACTCTCACTTCTAACAGCCCCACTATTCATCTTCTCCCACATCCATCTCCATCAAAGTAACAATCATCAAACCATCTCTTCCCCCTCCACGTGACCACCCAACTCTCTCATTCCTCAACTTGGTATCCTCCCCCATGCTAGCAAAACCGTGCAACCATCATACTCACACAAACCGCCGCCATGTAACACAAAAAACACCACCAATGACCATTGCAAAAACCACAAGCACTGATCCATAACTTTCATTGTTTCCACCATACCACCAACAACCACAACAACCATTGTCACTCTCTTTCCAACACCTACACCATACTACAACGTAACAACCTTTTTTCACGAATAACCACCCTGCTACAAAAACATTCCACACAACTCAAACCAAACACACCATCCCTCTACCCACGGTTTCTCGTCCAAAACCACTCAACCCTCTTTCGACACCAACAACAACGAACGTGATTCATACTTCCATCGCCGGAACCCATTAAGAACATGATAAAACCATCTTCCTCAAATCTCTTTAAAAGAAAAATCAGAAAGAAGAACCCGCAAAGCCTCAGATACAACATCACCTCACAATTTAACTACCATGACTCACCATCTTGTTCCCAAAAAATACATCACCCTTCAAACCCTTGGCTAAGTATCGCACCAACCACGTAGTGAAATCCATCATTCATCTCGCCATGAACACCTTACAATCGAGCATCACTAACATTTCACTCACGGAACGATTTTGTAGCGGTGATTCACATTGGGTTTCAACTTGTGCACAATGGTCGGATGAAATGAAACCACCACAACTACTCCGTAGCACAACCAATCGCCACTTCCATCACTGGTTGAGAAGGAAGAATTGATGAATGCTCATGGTGGATATCGTTGCTGGTTCGAGGGAGAGTGAGTTGTAGTTCCAAAGCAAAAGCAGATGCAGCAATATCAAATCTCATGACAAAAGCAGTTGCAGTTTCAAAAGGGTTTTTAGTGAAGAAGTCCCACATCGGTTGGGAAACAAATATTTTAGGGGTTTATATAACTCAAACCCAAAAGAACAAATGTAAAACCTGTTAAGTTAATAATGGGCTTGTGAATGTTTGAGAAGGTCCAATTATAATATTTTGATACTTTGAAAAAATAATTCATAAAAAATATTAATTAATTAAAATAATTTAAGAAAAGAAAACATAAAAAAATAACATAAAAAAATTTAATATTTAAAAAATAAAATAAATTAAATTAAAAAATAAAGAAAGTCTATGTGGCATTTAAAAATAAAATAAAAAATAAAATAAAAATCCAGTTGGACAGCCAAGTCACTAAAAATTGGAATCTTTTCAACACAGGGGGGTATCCGAGGGAATCTGGAAATTGCGAGGGGGGTTTTAAAAAAAAACTTTACCAAGGACTAAAAGTAAAAATCGCTAACATTACAGGGGGTGTTGTATATTTAACCCAATACTAATTGTTTCTTATGACTGAAACTTCAACGAATTTTCCGAGGCAACTATAATCCGAATCAGCTTCTGGCTTCCAAAAAAAAGTTGTAGTTCTTTCTCTTAGCTTTCCAACGAATATTAGAACGCCTCAATCCAATTCCTTTAGCTCCAGTTATGAATTTTTTATTGAAAGCTGCTATTGCTGAAAATAACAAACGAAAATCAAATAAGGCTGAAAATAAATTGAATTATAAAAACATCATAAAATATAAAAATAAACAAACCAAACCATAGAAATGCTTAAGTCTAAACAAAAAGGAATGTGCATCAAAATGCACTGATCAATGGGTCCTAATTCATTTCTTATTCTCATCGCCACCAAGTCCTTTCTTGCTTTAAGGCCATCCTTCGACTTTCCTTGTATATTGAGTAAAGTAGCAATAACACTTTCAAATACATTTTTTTCAATATGCATAACATCAAGAAAATGTCTTACATACAACGACTTCCAATATGGCAATTCAAAAAAAATTGACCTCTTCTTCCACCCACGTTTGCCAAGCGTATGTGCAAAAGGCTTTCCAAACTGAGTAGTCACATCTTTCACCTTTTCAAAAATTTGGTCACCTGTCAATGTAGGTGGAGCTCTACCTTGTTATGGATTTCCATTGAATGCTTTTCTCCATCCACGGTAGTGATGATTAGAATTTAAAAATCTACGATGACTGAGAAAGATATTCTTCTGACAAAATTCCAAACGCATCTAATCTGTGTTTTCTTCACAAATAGGACATGTATATTGACCTTTAATGCTATACCCTGATAGATTTCTGTATGCTGGAAAATCATTAATTGTGCCAAACAACAGCGCCCTCAAATTGAAACTTTCTTTCCTATATCCATCATAAACCTCCACACCGTTCTCCCACAAAATCTTTAAGTCTTCGATTAAAGGTGTCAAGTATACGTCTATGTCATTCCCTGGTTGCTTAGGCCCGGAGATTAACATAGATAACATCATGTACTTACGCTTCATACATAGCCATGGAGGTAGGTTATAAGTCATAATAATCACAGGCCATGTGGTATGTGAGATACTTTGGAGACCATGTGGGTTCATTCCATCACTAGATAATGCCAAGCGAAGGTTTCTTGCTTCTTCTCCAAAATCAAGATAATCATTATCAATTTTCATCCACTGTAGTGAATCTGCCGGGTGCCGAAACTTTCCATCTATAATTCTTTCATCTGCATGCTAAGTCAAGTGTCTTGCATCGGTTTCACTACGAAACATACGTCTAAATCTCTGAATTATAGGAAAATACCATAAGACTTTTGCTGGAGACATTTTTTTCTTATATCGAGAGACACCGCATTTAGGGCACTCATTTGACGATGCATATTCATTCCAAAACAAAATGCAATCATTTGGACAAGCATGTATCTTATCATAACTCATGCCAATAGAGCATAACATTTTTTTGGCCTCATAGGTTCGATTGGGAAGAACATTATCCTTCGGAAGCATATCTTTCATAAGGGCTAATAACTCTGTGAAACTTTTATCTGACCATCCATTGCTCGCCTTTCAGTTGTACAACTTTAATACCGCAGACAATCTTGTGAATTTAGTGCAACCTTTATACAACAATTTCTCTGCATCGCTTACCAACCTCTCAAACATTTTGGGACAATCCTGAAGATCTTCTTCAAGTGCTTCTGCAATCTCTTCGACTCGATCACAATCGTGTGTATCTGTACCATTGTCGTTTGAAGCATAGGTCGTATTATCCCCCAGTTCAACATTCTCGTTACCCTCACCATGTAATATCCAACATGTATAACGTCGATCAATTCCATGCCTCATTAAATGCAATCCTAACTGAACTGCGTCAATCCGATGACCATAACAGCAACCTAAGCAAGGACATGTGATTCGACTGGGGTCTTTGGCGTGTTCAACCGCAAACTTAATGAATTCTGATACCCCAGTCTCGTATTCTTTTGACAGTTGATTGGAAGACATCCATTTTCGATCCATGGTTTTACTAAGTAAGCTAAACAAACGCAAAAGAACAACTAATTATAAGTACCTGTATAGACGTCAGCAACTTCTGGACTTAACCACAAAGTGTAGGATTCTTGAAAACGATCCGAATATCACTCTTCTCAGGTAACCCCTATATCAAATTCACTAAGTTAGTAACTGATGGTGTATACCAAATATAACAAGACAAATTTAGTAGGTCGAACCAATTAGCAAAGTAATCATCTTCAACCTCAACAAAGAATCATCAATTCGTGCATAAATCAATCACCAAGATTATCAATTCCACATTTAAACTCAATAGCAGCTTCAACCTCAACAATTAACAATTAATTTCATCAATATTCATCATCTTTAACCTTAACAATTAACAAAGTAATCACTAAAAATTATCCGTCAACAATGTCATTATCATAAATTAATTCCAAGAATTCATCACTAACATTCAATATCAAATTTACAAAATTAACACCAATTCTCAAAATAAGTTCACCAAATATCACTATTCATCATCTTCAACCTTACTACAACAACAATTTCAAAATCAAATGCTAACAACCACAGCAACAACAATATTATTTGGCCGCGAAACAAGAACAAAATCAAGAAACAAAATCAAATGCTAACAACCACAACAACAACACTATTATTTGGCCACAAAACAAGAACAAAATCAAGAAACATAATCAAATGCTAACAACCACAACAACAACACTATTCTTTGGCCACAAAAAAAGAACAAAATCAAGAAACCAAAACAAATGCTAACAAAAACAAGAAACAAAATGAAAAGGGAAACAAGAAATGGAAATGAAAAATACCTTGCCCAAACGGCCGGAGCAGTGACGGCAGAGGGAGAAGCAACAAACATAGCCGGAACTGTTACAGTGGTGGGAGAAGCAAGTATTCAAGGCGGAGGAACAGTGACGGTGGCGGAAGCGACGCGAAAAATGACGGTGGAGGGAGCAGCGGTTGCGAACAGTGAAAATGGAGAGAGTCGTGAGAGTGAAAGTAGAAATGTTAGGTTTAAACAGTGGAAATGATTAGTTATTGGTGAATTCTGCGTTTTAATTTTTACTAACTAAAGCACCTTTAGCAGGGCTTTTAGAAAGCGCTTTCGTAGGCTGCAGCTTTAGCAGCGCTTTCTGGGAAAAGCGCTTTTTAAGGGGTGTAGTGAATTGGGCCTTTAGCAGCGCTTTCCTAAAACGCTGCTTAAAGTATGGTATACCTTGGCCCTTTAGCAACGCTTTCCTAAAGCGCTGTCTAAGGTATGGCTTATGCAGGACCTTTAGCAGCGCTTTCCTAAAAGCGCTTTCTTAAGGGTTGCCTTAGTTTGGCTTTTAGCAGCGCTTTTTAGAAGCGCTGTCTGAAGTCCACCTTTAGCAGCGCTTTTTTGCGCGTTTTTTTTAAACTTATAGCAGCGCTTTCTTGGAAAAGTGCTGTCTTTGTGGTGCTACTAAAGAACATTTTTGGCGTAGTGTCGATCGAGCTGGACTGGCTGCAGAAGCAGCATCAGATCGGACAGAAGCACAACCTCATGCTGTTGCTGCGAGCCAGCCTGCAATGCGATACACCAGCTCTAACCATCGATCTCCCAAATATCGTTATTCGCAACACACATGTTGTCTGGTTCTGCAACCTGATGAAAAAGATTAAAGACCCTCCAAAGAGGCAATGGCCCCAACCATTTTTCATGCCAAAAATCAATAAACTCTTCATTTTCAAGTTTGCAAACAATAGAATCAATAAACCAATTATTAAGACCCGTCGATGTTCCCACTACACAAATGTCTTTCTACCATAACGAGACCTTCTTTCCCAACGGAGGACAAGGATCACTAAGAATCTTTCTTTTAATATTTCCGTACCTACAAGAAAGAAGGTTTGTCAAAATAGCATTATCGTCATTCAAATTTCTTCATTTCCACTTGCATATGAGAGTGGGGTTAAAGTTTCCACAATGCTTAATACCAAGCACTCCTTCCTTCTTTGATAAACAAATCGTCTCTTTCTCTTTACTAATATGGGCTAATAGAAGTGGTAAAAATACAATAGCGCTTAACATATCACCACAATTGAAAAAAATGATCGTATATAACTATAGGTTCGGTATCCAACGCTAGCATTTTGGGAGATTTCTCAATATTTCACTAAGGTTTTATGTTCTAACTGTAGTGAAATAGTTAGTGCACAACATTTCATCACGAGTTTATTATAACTTATGTGGAATGCTTATTTCAATAACTGTTATCTAAATATATAATCTTTTAATCTGATTTAGAAATGACTAATATGACAAATTAAGTTATATTAGAAAACAACTTACATTAATCAACATTTTTAGAGCTTTCTGCATCCCATAAAAAATTGATCAATATTTTTCGAGCTTTCTGCACCCCATCAGAAATTGATCAATATTTTTCCAGCTATCTGCAACCCAACAGAAATTTATAATAGCATACATCAACAAACACATCAGAAATAGCACAAACATGTATCAACAAAAACAACTACTTACCTCAACAAAAATATCAACATATCTAAACAAAAACATCTATAATAACACAAACAACAACATTTATCAACAAAAGCAACAACATATCTCAACAAAAATATTAACATACCTAAACAAAAATGTATACAATAACAAAAACAATAGCTTACCTTAACAAAACAACAACATACATCAACAAAAACATCTACAATAACACAAGCAACAACATTTATCAACAAAAACAACAACTTACCTTAACAAAATAACAATATACCTCAACAAAAGCATCAACATACATCAACAAAAACAAAAACTACAACTTACCTTAACAAAGGAACAACAGACCTCAACAAAAACATCTACAATAACATAAACAACAACATTTATCAACAAAAACAACAACATACTTGATCGTGAAGGCTGGATCAGATCCTGTAGAAATGGACCGCCAAGTACGTCTGAGGTGCTGGTCGTATGGAGAGGAGAAGGGGGTGTACCTGCAAGGCACTCCGACGCTCAAGTAAGAAAGGGTCTGAGAAAAGGGGCAAGTACAAGTATGTGTTTCAAGGGTGATTATTCGATACCTGACCCTCTCAAGCGAGAGGGTTTATATAGAGCCCCCAGCGCGTGGCCAACGGTCCTATTTTTGGGGCGAAATAACCGTTTTCTCGAAGAATAGGTAACTACCCAAACTAGCCGTTATGTCGGGCAGGGTGCCCGAAACTAGCCGTTATGTCGGGCATAAGCGTAGTGTCTGGCACATGCCCTCAACTGTTCGGGGAGTAGATAAGCCGTACGTAATGGGCAGTATTTTTGGGGAGGAGCAATGCAGTCCCTGCCCCGTTGGAGGGGCATAAAGGTAACTTCTGCCCCTTTGTGGGTTGGACTTACGCAATTTGGGCCGTTCTGGAGCAGAAGTGGATTGGGCCATGTCTAGCTATTGGTCCAGTCCAGAACAGGAGCCCCCCAAGTCGTTGCTCCCGAACATGAGAGTGATGACTTAAGGACAGCTCGTTGCTCCGGGGAGCTAGCGTGAAGTCGTCGTTTGGTGACGAGAAAGGCCGCATCGGGGTGCCCGTGACTGGTGGTGTTCGTGACCCCCATGCTCGAGTTTGTACTGCCCGTTGCACGGGGAGACTGACAGTTGGTTGGAATTGGAAACGTTGGGGCGCCACGTGTGCCTAGAGCCCTGTGCAGCAGTTACTAGGCAATGATGGCTAGTTAATAGCCATCATGACCAACGAGCGCGTGCCACTGCACGTGCCTCTTCGTATAAAAGGGGAAAGTCTGTGTCATTTTGCACTTTTCACTCTCGCTTCTCTTCGCCATCTTCAGAGCGTTTGCCCGTCACCGTCGTCTGCTATTCCGGCCACCGCACCAAGCTTCGAGCGACCACTTTTTGTCTTCCTAAACCAATTAAGTTTCTGATTCTGTGCTTGTTTTTGCTCTTTTCGGTGGTCAATGTTAGATTGCATGCGGTTAAGGCTAGGTTTAGAGGATGATTAGCTTCGTTTTTGGCGGTTATTGGTGGTGGACGGTGGTTATGCCACTCTCCACCTATGATGTGTCGCCAGGCTGTTTTTAGTGAGGAGGGCGGTTCACGGCGTTGTTGCAACGACGACGCATGTGTAACCGTCGTGGTCTTTCATCTTCTGGGTTGGTGATGAATTATCTGGTGGAATACTCCTAGATTCCGGTGGAGCTTTGCGGTTTTCGATGAAGCTTCAAACAGAACCTGGGTATGAGCCCGGGGAAGCTCCTCGCCTGGGGATAATTTCTCTCGAGTGTCTCCTCGCGGGGAGGTTCTAATTTTTCTTTTGATGTTAGGGCTTAGGCCTGGGACGTTGTCCTCAGCCCTTTGCGCGCCCTTTCACTTGACTAGCGGTGGAAGGGTGGATTTGATCTATTGTCAAATTCACTTTTTTCTCTTCTTTTCAGGTGATCGAAATGGCGACGGGGCCAGATGGAGAAATTATCCTGGACTCGTCCGAGGAAGAAGCAAGTTCCTTGGACAACAGTAGTTCGACTACTTCGAGCATCCCCAGTGAGAACGGGGAAGAAGAGGAAATGGAAGGTATGGACGAAGACGTCATCGAGGGTTCCGCAGAGGAGTGGGAGGTGGTCGAACCGGCCGAGCACGGGTACATCTTCGCCATGTACCTAGGGGATGTTCTTATGGAAGTCGAACCAGAGGGGGAGTCGAAGGTGCACTTTCCCTCAGAAGATGACCGGGTCTGCACGGATTTTGGGGACCGCTTTGCTATGTACGAATATGCCTTCAAAGAGCTGGGTTTGAGACTGCCATTCACTGATTTTCAGCAATCAGTGTTTGTGCACTTGAAGTTGGCCCCTACACAGCTGTCGTAACCCAAAATTTGACCTCCCTCTTTTTCCTTTTGTATAAGCATAAGCATTCACATCGCTGGTATACGCATTCGCATTCTTTTCTCCGTGTGTTTCTGGTTGCAGGATATTCAGGTTTTCCAAGCCCGATTAATCATATCCTCACAAGATCATCACGTCATCAAAACAAGCACAAAATGAAGGTTTGCATACCTATTCATCAAGACAAGAGGTGGGAAACCATAACCGGGACTCCAGTATCATTTCCTGAGCAAATTGGGCAAAAATTGCCTGAAGTAACCGATTAACGCATGGTGAGTAACCGGTTAATCAGTGCAATTTTGAAATTCCTGCTGCATTTTTGAGACAGCAGCCAGGCACTCTCCTTAGTCATTGATTCTACAGTGTTTTAGCAGTGTGTGGAATATTCTAGACATCTCTAGACATTGCAAGACATTCCAAGTGCATTTATTCCAATGTTTCACTCTAATTCAAATGCACCATGTTCCTTGTTTTCCAAGCATATCAACCTTTGGATGATGGAGTGCACCTTGGGATTGTTACCGAGTTGGTTCTAACTAACCAAGTTAACCTCCTTGACTCGGTGAGTCAAGTCCAACTAACTCCTAGCCTAGTTCCAAACCCAAAGCTAATTCCAAACCAAATTTCAAACCATCTCACACTCCAAACCGAAAATCTATATAAACTCACCTTCACTCATTTTCAAGGACCTTCACACAAATTCACACTTTCTTCACTCTCAATTCTCTCATTCTCCACTACATTTTTCTGCAACTTCTACATCTTCATCTCAATTCTCATCCCAAAACCTCACCAAAAGCTCTTAATTCTTGAAGGATAATCACTTTTCACATTGAAAGTGATTATTTCTTGAGCTTAACCTCATCATTTGGCATTTCATGGTTGGATTTCTAGAAGCACATCTAATTCTACTCCAATTCAAGAGTTCTACAACATTCAATTTGGTGCAAAGTTGATTTTGATGCATTTTCGCGTTTTTGATCGGTTTCGATACGGTTCGTCTACAAGTTAAAGATTCCTCTGGTTTTCTTTGATTTTCTGCATCAAGAATCCTTTGCAACATTTACCAAGCCAAATCTCCGGCTTGTAGGTTGGTGGATCTAACTAATTTTACTGTTTCGCGCATTTTCGTATCGTTCGCAATGTAGTCGATAATTGTTGTGTGTGATTTGGTTTTGCATTTGTTTGATCCATGATCCTAACATGTTAGTTGATTTTATCACAGTTTATTTGTTGTTTTCAAGTTTAATTTTCGTGCACAAATTTGTATCTAAGCATGTGGTGGTTTGCATAAGTGAATATGTGCTGAGAATCACTTTTGAAAAGCTGTTTTTACTGTTTTTTTTTTCACCACTATTCAGTGGTAACCGGTTAACGTATGGTGGTTAACCGGTTACTCAGTGCAATTTTCACCCAGAACGCTAATTTTCAAGCAAGTAACCGGTTAACGCATGGTGAGTAACCGGTTACCACTGAACAGAATGGCCATTTTCTTGCATTTTCAAGTGTGTTTGCCATGCTTTCTTCATTTTAACTTCCATTGATTATCATGCTTGATTTTATGGATGTTCTAAATGTAATTTCACTTCTGGTTGAAGCAAATTCATGAACTTTCGATGCATATTTTCGATTATTCATTTGTTTCATGTTCTTAGCATTGTATGAACATAGCAATTCTTGCACCATCTTTGTTCACATGATACATGATTTTGTGTGGCATTTTGATGATCATTTGGCACTGTTTTGCTCCTCATTTCAGTTTGCATTCAGTTTATTCTTCATGGATAAACTTAATCTTGTATAACCAATAATTCACTCCTTTTTGCTTTAATGACTTTTCATCCTCTTTGGAAAGTTGTTAGCATGTTTATCCCTTGATTAATTGATCGAAACTTTGTTTCGATTAATCGATCTTCCCTTTTCCTCTCTTTAGGCCTCCTTTAGAGCTTTTTCTCTCGATCGCCTCGTGGAGTTGGAGTTTCGCGCTACGCCTTACAGCGGAGCACTGTACAAATTGACGCCGTTATGCTGTCTGTTTCTCTACACAGGAGCACTGTACAACTGGGAGCTTTTGTGAAGTCCGGTTCAACTTCCGCATTACACCCTGTGTATTAGAGAAGGAATGAGAAGGGAGAATTCCTACTCTCATTCTGACTACTTCAGGTAGGGGACGAATGACCCTGTGCTTGGCTTAGTCACCTCTATCTCCAGGTGGTAGTGTGCTCTCTGTTCCCCAGTCGAGTCGATCCTTGATCACTTTTTGCTCTTTGCAACCTCTTTCAATCCTTGATCACTCTTCTCTCTTTGCGGTCTCTTTCGATCCTCGATCACTCCTATCTCTTTCAATCTCTCCTTTTGATCAATCACCATCCTTCTTGGTTAAGATCATTATTCTTACACTAGCAATCTCTCTTTGTTCCATTACTCCTTTCTTCTTGTAATCAATAATTGCTTTTTGATTCCCCTGAAGAGTCTCGATTCTCCTTCTTTGGTCCAACACAGTTTTTCTGTCACGACCGTTTTTCCCCAGGAGTTCACAACCTTCTCTTGGTTCTTCCCCTTTGTTTGGTTAATCACGGCCGGTCAGTTATAACACCAATTTTGCTCTCTTACTCAGTTAATCACAGTCCTTCTGTTAATACTAAGCACCTCTTGGGTTAATCACATTCTCTTGGTTAATCACCCATTTCTTCAGTTAAACACAGTCCGTCTGTTAAAACACTGAGTTCCTCTTGGGTTAATCACCTATTCTTGGTTAATCACCCTTTTCTTCAGTTAACCACAGTCCCCCTGTTAAAATACTAAAGCCCTTGTTGGAGTTAATCACCTTCGCTTGGTTAATCACTCATTTTTCTCGGTTAATCACAGCTCTCCTGTTAAAACCGAATCCCTTGCAGTTGGCAACCTTTCTTGGTTCGAATACTTGCACCCTTGGGCTAGTAACCTCTTTTGGTTCAATACCCTTCTCCGTTGGTCAAGTACTGTTTGTTCAGTCATTACCAACTCCCCTTTTGGGTTACGACCTTTGATCGGTCCTACACCCGTGCTTCTGGTTAATCACAGTTTTCTCTGTTAAAACCAATGCTTCTCTATTCCCACAGAGTTGTAGTCCTTTCTTTCCTTCGGTTAACCACTGTTTACCAGTTAATATACCGAGGCCCCTTCAGAGTCAAACACCTCCTCTCGGTTCAGCACTCTCTATCTTAGTTTATCACAGTTTGTCTGTTGACACCAGCTTCTTTTCCCCGCCAGGGTCCTACTCTCTTTCTTCGGTTAACCATTGCCAGCCAGTTAATATATCGAGTCTCCTTTTTCTCTTGGTCATGACACCATCCCTTTATTTGAATCCCTAGAGGAGTCCTTTCTGTTCTCCTTGCTCTTACATTCTTGGTTTCGCCACCATTTCTCTTTGTTATCCCCAGCGGAGTTTCTTTCATTTTCGGTTGTGACACCATTCTTTTCCTAGTCTCTTGTGCAATCACTCTTACAGCGGGGTCTTCCCCAGTAGAGTTTTTCCTTTCACTCTTGCTCTTGGTTTCGACACCACCTCTTTCATCTCCTTGTTTCTTTCTTGTTTTGTTTTCCGTTCAGTTCCCCGAACTACGGAAGCTCTGATTCTGCATTCTTTTGGATGTATGATACATAGGCACGAGACACAACGTCTTGGCGAGCACACTTCCACACTTCCACCGTTCCTCCGTCTTCCTCCTTTCTTTCCTTTTCTTCGTCCCCTGGTTCCATGAACTACGACGCTCTGATTTCCTCATTGCACTATGAGGGTACGTAGGCACGAGGACTTCATTCCTCCGCGAGCACCTTATTTCTTTTCTTTCTTTTTCCTCTTTTTTTTCTCTCTTCTTCTTTTAGCTAGAAGCCTTTAGATAGGTAACCCATCCAAGCCTAGAAGCAAGCGAAATGGTTCCCGTCGAGTACGACGGATGCGTTAGGTGCTAGTACCTTCCTTTCGCATAACCGACCCCCCGTTCCCGTTTCTCTTCCCCTTGGGTTTTATCGATATTTTCCTTGTCCTTTGGGACTAAATAAAGTTCGGTGGCGACTCTGTTGTATCTTTGAGTGTGCGATTCACTCAGGTAGAAACCAGCCATCTTCAGCTGGCGACTCTGCTGGGGACTGGTTGACCTCTTGCTGGTCCATCCCTTGAGGGGTCTTGCCTAGTTTTGTTTGCTTTCTCTTGCTTGCTTGGGTGTTTATCTTTCGCGCTTTACTCGCTTTACTTGCTTTAGCTTTATGTTTATTTATCACATTTCTTTACTGCTTTGAATATTCACATGCTGCATATTCTGGATATCTGCTGTTTTCTGCTGTTGTCGGGATGGGTAGATATTATTGGAGAGAAAGGTCCTAACACCGGGCCTAGTATACACATAGGCTAGAACGTGGATAGTCGTGAGGCCTGCGTTTTGCGCGTTGGGATATCACGAGACCCACATCCCAGATCGTGATTCATTTGAGAATACTTTCGTCCTGTGAGAATTCACTACGGTGGGGGATTTTCATCCTGAGTCCTATGGTTTAGGCGACCTTTCTAGGGACCACCTTCTTGTGTCTAGATCACACCTGTGAGGGGATGGGTTTTGCAGGAAAACAGGCCACTTCATACCCTTGTTCTCACAAACGCCAGATTTCTTCACTGACACATCAGATTATGTTGCACTGACATAGATTATATGTAAATATCCGGATTGTTCAGATTTGATTATTCGGGCAGTGTTGGCTTTTTGTTGTTGTGTTGCATATCATTTCATCATGTAAATTAATTTTTGCATGTGCATTTCCAGGTTTTCGAGGGCTTATCTTTTGTTGACATTATCATGGAGATGATTACTGGTCGTCGTGGCATCTTCAGTTACAAGTTTGTGGAGCCTAAGTTGGGTGTTTTGAGAGGTTTGGCATCTTTGTTGGTTGGAGATCACAAAGGGGTTTTCATAGGTACTTATGGTAATCTGTTGATCATCCTCAACACTAAAGTCAACATCACTGCTATTCATATTCTGGTTCAGTTCTACTACCCGCCATATAGGTGCTTCACATTTCAGGATTATCAGCTAGCACCTACACTTGAGGAGTATGCTTATATTTTGGGGGTTGAGACCAAGAAGCGGGTTCCTTATGTTTACACTAGTGGTTGTCCGAAGTTTCATCTTATTGCTGATGCGCTTTGCATTAGTAAGAAAGATGTGGAGGATAATCTCAAGACCAAAGGGAAAGGTATTCGAGGGTTTGCTTCGAAGTTCTTGGTTGACAAGGCCACTACTTTTGCTAAGGATGGAAACTGGAAGGCTTTCAACGTCGTTCTCGCTTTGCTGGTATATGGGATTGTCTTGTTTCCGAACATGGAGGATTTCGTAGATCAGGCTGCCATCAACATTTTTTTGTCCAAGAACCCTGTTCCGACACTTCTTGTTGATACCTACCATTCTATTCATTCTAGGAATGAAAAGAAGAAAGGAACCATTGTCTGTTGTGCTCCTTTGTTGTACCGATGGTTCATGTCTCACCTTCCACAGAAGGGTCCCTTTGTTGAGAATAAGGATAATCTCAAGTGGTCTCAACGAATCATGTCTCTTATCGCTGATGATATTTCTTGGTATTCTCGAGTCTTCGACGACATTCTGATCATTCTTCATTGAGGGAAATTCTCCAATGTGCCTCTCTTGGGTACAAAGGGTGGAATTAACTACAATCCGAGAAGGGATTTCCGACAGTTGGGATACCCTATGGTTGACAAACCTGATCCTGAGGTAGTGGAAGAGTTCATCTTTCATGAAGGAGTTGATGACATGGGTTTGTTGAAGAGGTTTAGTGCCGCTTGGACTCAGACTCATCTCGAAGGAAGAGCCGATTTGGGTAAGAAGAATTGCGTAGCCAAGGAAGCTTACACACTTTGGGTCAAAGAGCGCGTCAAAGAGATTTTGTTGCCATTCTCTCCTGAGCCTTCCATGAATGCCAAGCTTCCTGAACTTGCCATTGTTCCTCCATCTGAGGTCGATCAACTCAAGCTGATTGTTGGAAAGTTGAAGAAGGAGAATGTTGATCTTCGTCTCAACCTTGATAGAGTCACTTCCGAGAAGGATAGCCTACATATTGAGCTCCATCAGAAGCGCGAGCGTATGCTCAAAGAGGTGGAGGTTGAACAGAACAAGCGTAGGAAGGTGGGTGATGCTTTGTAGAGCACCTATGAGGGACTTGCTTCAAAAAAGAGACAACTCGCTGATGCTTATTATCAAGCCTACAAAGAGGAGTTGAGCTACAACATGCAACTTGAAGAGCTTCGAGGGAAGTTATCTGAGTTCAAGACGAAGCGGCAAAGTGAACAAGACCGTGCTAATCAGTTAGCAAAAGACTTTTCCCAATGTCAAGCTAAGCTCGACAAAGTCTTCGGTGAGATTCAGAAGCTGCAAGATCAAGCACATCAGAGTCAATAGCAGATTAGTCAGCTCAACACAGAGAGCACTCATTGGGAGCATCAAATTCATCATCTACAGAACCTCCTGGATCAGAAAGAGGCCTTTCTTCAGGACATGCTTCAGGGACCTAATCATTCTTTTCTGCGCAACCTCATGAAGGATGTGAAGTACTAGAATGAGAGGCATGGTCGTCTAGCCAGATTTACTGAGCATGCATTGGAAGACCTACCAGGGTTGTTGAGGGATGCATACGCTGATGCATTGCCGCACCGGCTCCCTTGGGCAGTTTTTCATTTCTTATCTGTGTGTAGGGTGGTATTTGATAGGATCCGTGCGGATTTTGCTGTAGCCCAAAAGGCAGATATTTGACTTGTATCGACTTGTACTTCTTTCCTCTATTGAATGAATGAATGAAGATTCTTGCTCACTCTATCTTATGCCTTTACTTGTATGCTTTATGATTATTGTCAACAAAGATAAGTTTAAGAATTCCTGGAATTTAAAAATTTTATTTTTTGCATGCATATCATACATTCATCTGCACACATATGCACATCCCTTCATCTGAAACCGTTGCTCACTCTTACCCGCCTTCCTTGTAGCAAGACGACGACTCGACATCGGTATTTTACTCGCTCAAGCAAATCCAGAATCATAGTTGACTTCGAAGCTGAGAACGCTGCGTACAAGGAAACTCTGGCACAATTCCAAGGTCAGATGGATCAGTTCCAGACGAATATGGATGTCATTATGGAGCTCCTTCGTGCTCAGAGGGACGTCGCTGCTGGTGCCACTTTTGTTGCAACTACTACTGATGCAACTGTTGTCACTCCTGTTGTGACTGTTCCTCCTGTTGTTACGGCTACTCTTGTTGTTGTTGTTGTTCCTTCTCCTGCTAGAGTTGAAGTACCAGTTGAGCCTGTGAATCAGCCTGGCGTTTAACCCAGTTTGAACCAGATGCCCGCTGGTTTTCCTTGGGGCATGCCTCCGAATTACACTCCTCATATTGCAAATAATGGTGGTGCCTTCATGCCATATCAGCCTTTTGTTGCGCCCATGACTAATGGGAATGCTGCCGCATATCCGTGGATCATGCCTACTCCAGTCCCGCCTTCAGTGGTGAATGATGATTCTGAGAATCTTCAGGCTCAAACTCATCAAACTGCCGGATTGGTCGACACTAAAACTCCTGATGATGAAGAACATGTGTATAGGGGTCCTCCTATTCATGTTCCGGTTTCGTCTCAAGTTGCTCAAACCGATGTTCCGATTGCTCATCCTGGGATGTTCTACCCTGGGGCCTCTTCCTCAGCTGCTGGGGTACCCCCTCATAATTATCTGTATGGTGTTTTGATGGGTCAGAATGCTGGTCAGATGGTTAATCCGGGTTTGGTGTATCCTTCTCAGTTTGCTACTCCGCAAGTGAATGCTCCTACCGCTTCTCAGCTGCCAAATCCTCAGATTCTTATCAGGCCCACTAATCAGAATAGATCGGTTAACTACAAGTTATTGGAAGACCGTATCAGAGCTATTGAAGGGTTCTCTGCTTTTGGTATAGAAGCCAAAGACTTGTGTCTGGTTCCAAATGTTGTGCTGCCGCAGAAATTCAAGATACCTGATTTGCCAAAGTATAAAGGCTTGAGCTGCCCGCGTAGTCACATTACTATGTACTGCAGGAAGATGGCATCCCATATTGATAATGATGAATTGCTAGTTCATTGTTTTCAAGATAGTTTGTCTAGTGCTTCATTGGATTGGTACATAGGCCTGGAGCGCAGCAAAATCCGTACTTGGAGGGATTTGTCGGAAGCGTTCGTGAGACAATACAAGTATAACCTTGATCTGGCACCTACTAGATTGCAATTGCAGAATCAGTCACAACGCTCAGCTGAAACATTCAAGGAGTATGCACAAAGATGGCGTGAGATGGCATCTCGTGTACGACCGGCTCTCTCTGGCAATGAGTTGGTTGACATCTTTATGGGTACATTGCAAGCATTTTACTATGAGAAAATGGTGGGTAGTTCTTCATAGAGTTTTGCTGATGTTGTGACGATTGGTGAACGGATTGAGAATGGTTTGAAGACTGGAAAGATTCCTGAAACTGCTTCCCAATAGCCGGCCGCTCGAAAATCTCAGAACAGTCATTCCAAGAAAAAGGAAGGTGAAGCCAATGCTGTGACAGCTCAAGTTTCTCCTCAGTATCAAGCTCCCATTGCTCCCTGGCCATACTATCCGTATCCGTACATTGCTGCTGCACAGTATCAACAACCTCAGTATCAGTATCATCCGCAACAACCAGTTCAGAATCAGCAACAGAATCAACAGAACAAAAATCAGTAGAATCAGAACCGTCAGAACAACAACAGTCAAGGAAACCGTAAGCATCTGAATTTTGATAGAATTTCGGTGTCATACACGGAACTGTTTCCTTACTTGGTTCACCAAGGGGCAATTATCCCCAAACAGATTGCGCCCGCAATTCCTCCATTTGGCCCGAAGCATAACCCAAATGCATCATGTGTTTATCATGTTGGATACATAGGACATGCAACAGAGGACTGTTTTGTTTTCAAAACCAAGGTTCAGGAACTCATTGATAAGAAGGTTCTGACTTTTGCTGAGGAAGGGCCCAACGTCCAGAGTAATCCGTTGCTGAATCACGGTGGACCTGCAGTTAACATGATTGAGGATAATTCAATGGCTAAATGTTCCTCTGATAAGAAACAATGTAACTTTGTCAAGTTCCATAGCACGGGTTTCCAGCAGGGTGACATCGTGGCAGCTGCTGATGATGTTGGTCCCAGTAATCAGATTTCAAGCTTTGTGCGCAAATGTCCATCGGGTTTCAAGCTCAACAATTGGACATCTACCGTGATTCCTATGGTTTTCCCATATAACATGTAATGCATTTTTCTTTCTCGTTCCCTCGTCCTCGCCCGAGACGAGTGGATAGCTTGTAAATGGCCTCGCGCTTTTGCAATATTACGTGATCAATAAATAAAAAAATTTTGCATTCAAAATCATGCTCTATTTTCTTTCCTTATTTTACTTTTTCACAAAAAAACAAATGGCAAAAGTTTCTTTTCTTTTTCACTTTTTAAAGAGCTCATTCTAAACATATTCATAAACATGCAGAACTAATAAAAGCATTGATAACAACATGGTAAACATCCATTGTAATTCTGGAATTCCAATTAACCAAGCCAAAGAGGATGGTGAAGAAGATTGTGAATTACCGGCTGAACTGGCAAGGCTCCTTGAGCACGAGCGTAGAGAGATTCAGCCACACAAAGAGCCGGTGGAAGTCGTTAATCTTGGTACTGACGAGGTCAGAAGAGAAGTCAAGGTTTGTGCATCCCTCGCAGAGCATGTACACTCCGAGTTGGTCAAGTTATTGAAAGAGTATGTTGATATCTTCGCCTGGTCCTATCAAGATATGCCTGGGTTGGATACCAACATCGTTGAACATCACTTACCACTCAAGCCCGGATGTTTTCCTGTCAAGCAGAAACTCAGGAAGACTAGACCTGACATGGCACTCAAAATCTGAGAAGAGGTAAAGAAGCAGCTTGATGCGGGGTTCCTAGCCACTTCTGAATATCCTGAATGGATTGCCAATGTTGTCCCGGTTCCCAAGAAGGATGGTAAAGTTAGAATGTGTGTGGATTATCGAGATCTCAATAAGGCGAGTCCGAAGGATGACTTTCCTTTGCCTCATATTGATGTCTTGGTAGACAACACTGCGCAGTTCTCTGTCTTTTCCTTCATGGACGGTTTTTCAGGATATAATCAGATCAAGATGTCCCTAGTTGATATGGAGAATACTACATTTATCACGCCATGGGGTACATATTGCTACAAAGTCATACCATTCGGTCTAAAGAATGCAGGGGCAACATACCAGCGTGTTATGACAACCCTCTTTCATGATATGATTCATAAAGAGATTGAGGTTTACGTGGACGATATGATTGCCAAGTCTAAAACTGAAGATGATCACTTGGTTCATCTGAAGAAGCTGTTTGACAGACTCCGGAAGTTTAGACTGCGGTTGAATCCTGCGAAGTGCACCTTTGGAGTTCGATATGGTAAACTGTTGGGCTTTATTGTAAGTCAGAAGGGCATTGAAGTCGATCCTGATAAGGTTCGGGCAATTCAGAACATGCCGCCTCCCAAAACAGAAAAAGAAGTCCGTGGCTTTCTGGGCAGACTCAATTACATTTCAAGATTCATTTCTCATTTGACGGCTACCTGTGAACCAATGTTAAAATTGCTAAGGAAAAATCAATCAGTTGAATGGAATAATGATTGTCAGGAAGCATTTGACAAAATCAAACAATACTTGCAAGAGCCACCGATCTTAGTACCGTCGGTTCCTGGTAGGCTATTAATTATGTATCTCACCGTTCTCGATGAATCAATGGGATATGTATTGGGTCAACATGACGACACTGGCAGAAAAGAACATGCAATTTACTATCTGAGCAAGAAGTTCACTGATTGTGAGACTAGATACTCACTCTTGGAGAAAACTTGTTGTTCTCTGGTCTGGGCTGCTCGACGCCTACGACAATACTTAATTTGCCATACTACTTTATTGATATCCAAAATGGATCCGATAAAGTACATATTTGAGAAGCCTGCTGTCTCTGGAAGGATTGCTCGGTGGCAGATGTTGTTAACTGAGTATAATATCCAGCATGTTACCCAGAAAGCAATAAAAGGGAGCGTCTTGTCTGACTACCTTGCTCATCAACCTGTAGAGGGTTATCAACAAATGAAGTTTGACTTTCCCGATGAGGATGTTCTATTTATCAGAGATTATGAGACTCCAGATCCTGATGTAGGACCCGAACCAGGGGCGCGATGGACGCTCGTGTTCGATGGTGCCTCTAATTCTAAAGGTCTTTGAATCGGGGCTACCCTCATCTCTCCAATGGGTTTTCACATTCCCTCCATTACTAGATTATGCTTTGCATGCACCAACAATATGGCTGAATACGAAGTATGTATCTACGGTATTGAAGCGGCTATTGACATGAGAATTAAGATTCTTGAGGTCTATGGAGATTCTGCCTTGGTCATCGGTCAAGTCAGAGGGAATTTTGTGACTCTGGATTCCAAGCTGGTTCCGTACCAACAACACATAGCAAAGTTGAATCCTTACTTTGATGAGATCACTTTTCATCATATTCCCAGAGAGGAAAATCAACTAGCTGATGCTCTTGCCACTTTAGCATCCATGTTCAAGGTCAAGTGGAAGAATGAAACTCCTCATATCCGCATTGATCACTTGAATGAACCAGCACACTGTTTAACAATCGAGGATGAGTCTGATGACAAGACTTGGTTCTACGACATCAAAAGATATCTGGAAAACAGGAATATCCCGAGGGTATCACTATCACTGACAAGAAGGCTCTTAGACGGCTTTGCGCCAAATTCTTCTTAAGTGGTGGTATACTGTACAAGAGGAATTATGATTCCGTGTTGCTCAGATGCGTGGATAGACACGAAGCACACACGATCATAAGGTCCATACATGAGGGCTGCGAGGGTGTACATGCTAAAGGTCCCGCTATGGCCAAGAAGATCCTTCGGGCTGGGTATTACTGGACAACGATGGAGGTAGATTGTTACAACTTTTCCAAAAGATGTCACAAGTGCCAAATCTACGGAGACAAGATCCATGTGCCTCCAACTCCATTGAATGTTTTGACTTCACCTTGGCCATTCTCCATGTGGGGTATAGATATGATTGAAATGATCGAGCCGAAGGCTTCCAACGGTCGTCGATTCATTCTAGTTGCTATCGACTACTTCACCAAATGGGTTGAAGTTGCTTCTTATGCAAACGTTACACGACAAGTGGTTGCTATATTTATCAAGAAAGAGATAATCTGTCGCTATGGCATTCCTAGCAACATTATCACGGACAATGCAAGCAACCTGAACAACAATATGATGAAGGAGTTGTGTTAAGAATTTAAGATCGAGCACCAAAACTCTTCACCATATCGGCCCAAGATGAATGGCGCCGTTGAAGCAGCAAACAAAAACATCAAGAGGATTGTCCAGAAAATGGTCAAGACTTATAAGGATTGGCATGAAATGCTTCCCTTTGCACTGCATGGCTACAGAAATTCAGTTCGCACTTCCACTAGGGCAACTCCGTACTCACTTGTGTATGGTATGGAGGCAGTTTTACCCATTGAAGTCGAAATTCCTTCGCTCAGAGTCATCATGGAAGCAGGTCTTGATGAAGCTGAATGGGTTCAATCCAGATACGACCAGCTGAATCTCATCGAAGAGAAGCGCCTTACAGCCGTTTGTCATGGTCAATTGTATCAGAAACGCCTCAAGCGAGCTTTTGACAAGAAAGTTCTTCCTCGAACATTCTGTGAAGGCGAACTCATGCTTAAGAGATATTCACCTGTTCACTCGGATCCACGAGGCAAATGGACTCCCAATTACGAAGGACCTTTTGTTGTCAAGAAAGCCTTCTCAGGCGGAGCCCTGATCCTCACCACAATGGATGGGGAGGAGTTGCCATCGCCCGTGAGCTCCGATACAGTCAAAAAATATTATGCCTGAAAAAAATGGATAAGAGTCCGCTAGATTGACATCCGCAAGGACAATCTAGGCGAAAATGGACGTCCCGATGGACCAAAAAAAAGAAATGTCCATGCAAAAGTTAGGGACAATGAAAAAAAAACAATAATAGCCCGCTAAGTTGAAAACCCGAAAGGGCGACTTAGGCAAAAATGGGCATCCCGGTGGACGAAAAAAAATGTGAAAACATGTCCAGGCAAAATTTAGGGATAAAGGCATTGACTGTGAACACTTGAGCCTCTTCTCCTCACGGCTATACCTCAGACGGTAACAGAACATTCCAATCATCATCGACTGGTGCAAGGCGTTGGAACCTAGACTTACTATGAATGGTGGCCAATGTTGTAATCAATGTAAAGCATGATTTCCCTTTGCCATTTACATTTGTTTTTCAATTTTATTGCAAACTTCCTCATCAAGGATTTTGCATCCTTGTACACACTTTATGTACAAAATTTTTTGGCTAAAATACAGTTTTGGTCCCCCTGTTTGTCAAAATTTACGGTTTTGGTCCCCCTATTTTTTTTTTAACAGTTTTGGTCCCCCACCCCTCACTGTTCATGGATTGTTCATGTACGGACGTGTACTGTTCATGTACGGACGGATACTGTTCATGTACGGACCAGTTACTGTTCATCATATTTTTGGGCCAAAATTGGAGTGGGGGACCAAAACTGTTAAAAAAAAATAGGGGGACCAAAACCGTGAATTTTGACAAACAGGGGGACCAAAACTGTATTTTAGCCAAAATTTTTACATTCAATAAAATGCATTCTTTGTTATCTCAATTTGTTTTCATTCTAGTATTTTGTTTACAAAATAAACAATTATTTGTGATCACATAATACTAAAAAACGTTGAGAACAATAAAAATCTAAATTCACCGAGAAAGCATTATGCATCGCATGTGTTACTGGTAACTCCTGCAGGATAATCGGTAATATCCATTGGTAAGCCTAACGCCTGGCCGGCAATGGGATGCATCTATGAAGAAGTTATTGTCTCCTCAGCAGTTCCTCAGCAGAGTCATCATTCTCCCCAGCAGGTTGCCAAGGTGTCCCCCGGCAAAGACGCTTTGCTCGCTCTTCCCCAGTAAGGGTTGTGCGTCTTCTCCAATGATTAGGAACTATCTGTCACCAGCAGCAGTGGTTTCTCCTCAGCTGAGTCAACATGATTTGGGAATCTTTTTTCCCCACGCAGTGCCAGTCTTGGTAGAAAGGATTGACTTGGTTCTTTCATCCCCAACAGGGACAACCATGGTGATTTAGAAACCTGAGATGTCCTCAGTTTCATTCCTCGGCAGGATCATCATCCTTTGTGAACTATTTTCTCCAGCAGAGATTGTCTTTATTTGCGGGTCCTCTCCTCGACCGAGGGTGTCGAAGTCGTTTTGCTACGATTTCTACCTAATCACTTCTCACTGTGCCTCATCTTGAGCCTTTGCATTACATGATATCAAGCATCATGTAGAAACGCATACATAACATATGCATCAATCATACTCCCTCTCTTTTTTGCCTGACTTATTTCCCAGCAGAATTTTAGCAAACTTTGCACTCATCTATTCAAACACTTTCAACTCTTCTTTTGTCGCCGTCGGCCAAATTCTCGAGCTACTCTTTTATTTAATCCCCTTTTACCTCGAATCATCGAAAAGCTGGCGCGATTCGTACATTCAGGTCCAAGAGGATTAAATAGGGGTAGCTGTCGTAACCCAAAATTTGACCTCCCTCTTTTGCCTTTTGCATAAGCATAAGCATTCGCATCACTGGCATACGCATTCGCATTCTTTTCTCCGTGTGTTTCTGGTTGCAGGATATTCAGGTTTTCCAAGCCCGATTAATCATATCCTCACAAGATCATCACATCATCAAAACAAGCACAAAATGAAGGTTTACATACCTATTCATCAAGACAAGAGGTGGGAAACCACAACCGGGACTCCAGTATCATTTCCTGAGCAATCTGGGAAAAAATTGGCTTAAGTAACCGGTTAACGCATGGTGAGTAACCGGTTACTCAGTGCAATTTTGAAATTCCTGCTACATTTTTGAGACAGCAGCCATGCACTCTCTTTGGCCATTGATTCTACAGTGTTCTAGCAGTGTGTGGAATATTCTAGACATCTCTAGACATTGCAAGACATTCCAAGTGCATTTATTCCAATGTTTCACTCTAATTCAAGTGCACCATGTTCCTTGTTTTCCAAGCATATCAACCTTTGGATGATGGAGTGCACCTTGAGATTGTTACCGAGTTGGTTCTAACTAACCGAGTTAACCGCCTTGATTCGGTGAGTCAAGTCCAACTAACTCCTAGCCTAGTTCCAAACCCAAAGCTAATTCCAAACCAAATTTCAAACCATCTCACACTCCAAACCTAAAATCTATATAAACTCACCTTCACTCATTTTCAAGGACCTTCACACAAATTCACACTTTCTTCACTCTCAATTCTCTCATTCTCCACTGCATTTTTCTGCAACTTCTACATCTTCATCTCAATTCTCATCCCAAAACCTCACCAAAAGCTCTTAATTCTTGAAGGATAATCACTTTTCACATTGAAAGTGATTATTTCTTGAGCTTAACCTCATCATTTGGCATTTCTTGGTTGGATTTCTGGAAGCACATCTAATTCTACTCCAATTCAAGAGTTCTACAACATTCAATTTGGTGCAAAGTTGATTTTGATGCATTTTTGCGTTTTTGATCAGTTTCGATACGGTTCGACTACAAGTTGAAGATTCCTCTGGTTTTCTTTGATTTTCTGCATCAAGAATCCTTTGCAACATTTACCAAGCCAAATCTCCGGCTTAAAGGTTGGTGGATCTAACTAATTTTACTGTTTCGCACATTTTCGTATCGTTCGCAATGTAGTCGATAATTGTTGTGTGTGATTTGGTTTTGCATTTGTTTGATCCATGATCCTAACGTGTTAGTTGATTCTATCACAGTTTATTTGTTGTTTTCAAGTTTAATTTTCGTGCACAAATTTGTATCTAAGCATGTGGTGGTTTGCATAAGTGAATATGTGCTGAGAATCACTTTTGAAAAGTTGTTTTTACTGTTTTTTTCACCACTGTTCAGTGATAACCGGTTAACGTATGGTGGTTAACCGGTTACTCAGTGCAATTTTCACCCAGAACGCTAATTTTCAAGCAAGTAACCGGTTAACGCATGGTGAGTAACCGGTTACCACTGAACAGAATGGCCATTTTCTTGCATTTTCAAGTGTGTTTGCCATGCTTTCTTCGTTTTAACTTCCATTGATTATCATGCTTGATTTTATGGATGTTCTAAATGTAATTTCACTTCTGGTTAAAGCAAATTCATGAACTTTCGATGGACATTTTCGATTATTCATTTGTTTCATGTTCTTAGCATTGTATGAACATAGCAATTCTTGCACCAGCTTTGTTCACATGATACATGATTTTGTGGGGCATTTTGATGATCATTTGGCACTGTTTTTCTCCTTCCATTTCAGTTTGCATTAAGTTTATTCTTCATGGATAAACTTAATCTTGTATAACCAATAATTCACTCCTTTTTGCTTTAATGACTTTTCATCCTCTTTGGAAAGTTGTTAGCATGTTTATCCCTTGATTAATTGATCGAAACTTTGTTTCGATTAATCGATCTTCCCTTTTCCTCTCTTTAGGCCTCCTTTAGAGCTTTTTCTCTCGATCGCCTCGTGGAGTTGGAGTTTCGCACTACGCCTTACATCAGAGCACTGTACAAATTGACGCCGTTATGCTGTCTATTTCTCTACACAAGAGCACTGTACAACTGGGAGCTTTTGTGAAGTCCGGTTCAACTTCCGCATTACACCCTGTGTATTAGAGAAGGAATGAGAAGGGAGAATTCCTACTCTCATTCTGACTACTTCAGGTAGGGGACGAATGACCCTGTGCTTGGCTTAGTCACCTCTATCTCCAGGTGGTAGTGTGCTCTCTGTTCCCCAGTCGAGTCGATCCTTGATCACTCTTTGCTCTTTGCAACCTCTTTCGATCCTTGATCACTCTTCTCTCTTTGCGATCTCTTTCGATCCTCGATCACTCCTATCTCTTTCAATCTCTCCTTTTGATCAATCACCATCCTTCTTGGTTAAGATCATTATTCTTGCGCTAGCAATCTCTCTTTGTTCCATTACTCCTTTCTTCTTGTAATCAATAATTGCTTTTTGATTCCCCTGAAGAGTCTCAATTCTCCTTCTTTGGTCCAACACAGTTTTTCTGTCACGACCGTTTTTCCCCAGGAGTTCGCAACCTTCTCTTGGTTCTTCTCCTTTGTTTGGTTAATCACGGCCGGTCAGTTATAACACCAATTTTGCTCTCTTACTCAGTTAATCACAGTCCTTCTGTTAATACTGAGCACCTCTTGGGTTAATCACATTCTCTTGGTTAATCACCCATTTCTTCAGTTAAACACAGTCCGTCTGTTAAAACACTGAGTTCCTCTTGGGTTAATCACCTATTCTTGGTTAATCACCCTTTTCTTCATTTAACCACAGTCCCCCTGTTAAAATACTAAAGCCCTTGTTGGAGTTAATCACCTTCGCTTGGTTAATCACTCATTTTTCTCGGTTAATCACAGCTCTCCAGTTAAAACCGAATCCCTTGCAGTTGGCAACCTTTCTTGGTTCAAATACTTGCACCCTTGGGCTAGTAACCTCTTTTGGTTCAATACCCTTCTCCGTTAGTCAAGTACTGTTTGTTCAGTCATTACCAATACCCCTTTTGGGTTACGACCTTTGATCGGTCCTACACCCGTGCTTCTGGTTAATCACAGTTTTCTCTGTTAAAACCAATGCTTCTCTATTCCCACAGAGTTGCAGTCCTTTATTTCCTTCGGTTAACCACTGTTTACAGTTAACATACCGAGGCCCCTTCAGAGTCAAACACCTCCTCTCGGTTCAACACTCTCTATCTTGGTTTATCACAGTCTGTCTATTGACACCAGCTTCTTTTCCCCGCCAGGGTCCTACTCTCTTTCTTCGATTAACCACTGCCAGCCAGTTAATATACCGAGTCTCCTTTTTCTCTTGGTCATGACACCATCCCTTTATTCGGATCCCTAGAGGAGTCCTTTCTGTTCTACTTGCTCTTACTTTCTTGGTTTTGCCACCATTTCTCTTTGTTATCCCCAGCGGAGTTTCTTTCATTTTTGGTTGTGACACCATTCTTTTCCTAGTCTCTTGTGCAATCACTCTTACAATGGGGTCTTCCCCAGTAGAGTTTTTCCTTTCACTCTTGCTCTTGGTTTCGACACCACCTCTTTCATCTCCTTGCTTCTTTCTTGTTTTGTTTTCCGTTTAGTTCCCCGAACTACGGAAGCTCTGATTCTGCATTCTTTTGGATGTATGATGCGTAGGCACGAGACGCAACGTCTTGGCGAGCACATTTCCACACTTCCACTGTTCCTCCGTCTTCCTCCTTTCTTTCCTTTTCTTTGTCCCCTGGTTCCATGAACTACGACGCTCTGATTTCCTCATTGCACTATGAGGGTACGTAGGCACGAGGACTTCGTTCCTCCGCAAGCACCTTCTTTCTTTTCTTTCTTTTTCCTATTTCTTCTCTCTCTCTCCTTCTTTTAGCTAGAAGCCTTTAGATAGGTAACCCATCCAAGCCTAGAAGCAAGCGAAATGGTTCCCATCGAGTACAACGGATGCGTTAGGTGCTAGCACCTTCCTTTCGCATAACCGACTCCTCGTTCTTGTTTCTCTTCCCCTTGGGTTTTATCAATATTTTCCCTGTCCTTTGGGACTAAATAAAGCTCGGTGGCAAATCTGTTGTATCTTTGAGTGTGCGATTCACTCAGGTAGAAACCAGCCATCTTCAGCAGCTGCACCCGAACTGCTTGGTCTTCATACGGGCGTTCGAACTGACCTGTGATTTCTTGAAGATTGGGGATACTCTTCCCTTGTTCTTCACAGTCTTCCACCTTCAACGGCAGCTGTCGGGGAGGAAGTACAATTGGGTCTTGTTAAAACAGCCTCGCAAGCTGTTTAAGCCTTTCTCTGAGTCGATACGGACGTTTAAGGAGAGGTACTACGTCATTGAGCCCGTATCGGAAGCTGCCCAGGACAACACTTATCTATGGGAGATTGAGGTCGACGAGGAGGGAAACGAGATGCGCGACGAGTCTGGGAAGTTCATCGGGGAGAGAGTATTCAAGTTCCCCATCCACTGGGGACCTGGCCATTTCACCAAGAAGCCTGGCGATTATGTTCTTCAGCCAAACGAGTTAGACGGGCAGGATTCCGTTGCGTACGAAATGCTTGTGAAGTATGTTAACTCCTTCCTGCTCGCTGAATGCTGGACGAAGAAGGGTGACCCAATCTTCGAGGAGGACGGTAGTCAGAGGGTTGAATATCGCTTTATTAATACCAAGGTACTCCTGGAGTGCAAGACTCCTGCGGAAGCCCAGAAGCTGCTCGGTAGTCTTAGTTATTTTGATTTGCCCGAACTATTTTCTTTTCTTGTATCTAACATGCTCGTATTCTGTTTGTGCAGGTGACATGTCTCAGGCTCATGAGAGGGTGGTGAAGAATGCTCTTGCGAGGAACAAGGCCGGAACGGTTCCTCTGAAGTCTTGATTTGCTAATGCACATGCTCCCACTCCTGTTCAGTCCGCTGCAAGGACCTCTTCTCACACTCATGCTCCTCGGGGATCTCCCCTGCCTTTGACCCCACGAACCAAGCGACCGAGGGCCAACGACGTCGTGGATCTCAGTCGGGCTCCATAGAAACGGAGGTTCGAGCATCCTCTTTGCATACTTGATAGAAGATACTTCGAGGGTAACTCCATGATCGTGTCGCGAGCAGAATCTCTTCGGCTGGAAAGCATGGACCGTCCGAGCAAGAGGGCGTTGGTGGCCCAAGATGCTTCTGCACTAGTCAGAGTTCTAGAAATGGCGGCCATATATGCTGAAGGGGACTCTACAACTGAGTCTGAGCTCAAGGCTGCTCGGGCTACCGTGGCATCTCTCACGGAAGAGGTGAAGAGTGCTGAAGATGCCCGGAAAAAGGCTGACGAGGAGGTTGCCAAGCTGAAGAAGGAGAATTTTGTGCTGGCGGAGGAGAAGAAGGCGGCTGAGGAGCTGGTCCAGCAGCTGAGGGCAGTCAATTCCCCGGGCGAAGACGAACTCGAGGATGTGAAGGAGCTGAAGACAAGGTCTGAGCTAGTTGCTCGTATGTTGGCGGCCGAGGACGATATTATCGTCATTGCGGACGAATCCTTCAAGAACGTCGTGTCTCAACTGCGAGTGGTGAACCCCAGACTTGACATTTCTGCTGAGGGTACCCATTATCTGGCGCATGTTGAGGATAGCCGGATTGTTATGCCCGACGCCCTTCTTGAAGAGAACGCCGAGGATCGGCCCGCGGAGAACCAGGAGCCTCAGCCCGAGCCTGCCGACCAGATGGATGAGTGAGGGATTTTTGTTGTTGTAATTTTTCCGGCCTGCGTGCCGTGTATATTGTTGTAACCTATTTTGGGGGCATGGCCCCCTGTTTATGTAATACATTACAATCATGGTCCTAGTGGCCATTTACCATACTTAAATTATGTGTCCGGTCCTGGTGGTCGGTTCTGTTATTTGCATGGTTTACTTGCTTTTATTTACTGCTAAGTGTTGTACACATGCTTGTTGTGAATGTATGTCTGCCCGTGATAGGGAGTGTTTGATTTATGTGAAGTTTTAGGGGATTGCTCGTTGTAGGTGTGTTCTGCAGTGAGGGGTACTGGTCGAACGGCCGAGGAATATCCTGGCGGGTGTGCGGAGCTCAGGTCGCGTTTGAGGTCTGAGTTAGCAGCGTGAATGTCCCATCGCGAGCTGGGGTTCTGCCAGTCATGGTACTTTGACGACGATGATGCTCGATTGAGGACCGTTGTCGAGCAGATACTCGGCCCGTTACTGAGCGGGGTTCTGCTTTATTGGTATGTGACGCTTGTACCTAGGCACGTACAATGGTCGTTAGTCGATGGTCGTTGTCGTGACGAGTCAAATCGAGAGTTAGGGCCCTAGCTATAGTATTGTTTTAGCTTTTCGGAGTTCCATGGTCGAGCAAGTTCTTCCCCATTGAGATGTTCTAGATAATAGGCCTCATTCTCTATTTTTGCTCGGACACGATAGGGTCCTTCCCAGTTGGCGGCTAGTTTGCCCTCGCGAGAATCTTTATGGTTTCTCCTTAGAACAAGGCTTTCCACGTCGAACTCTCATCGTATCACCTTGGCGTTGTGCCTGATGGTAATTTTCTGCTTTAGTGAGGCTTCGCGGAGGGCTGCCCCAGTTCAGATTTCCTCGACGAGGTCGAATTGTTCTCTTAATGATTCGTCGTTCATCTCGTCGTCTAGGGGCGACTCTGTCCGCCTGGAGGGTACGTGAACTTCGACGGGGATTACAGCCTCGGTCCCGTATGCTAGACGAAAAGGTGTTTCCCCAGTTGTAGAGTGTGGAGTTGTGCGGTATGCCCATAACACGCTGTGCAACTCCTCGACCCAAGCCTTCTTTGTTTCGTCGAGCCTTCGTTTGAGGCCTCGAAGGATGACCCGGTTAGCTACTTCAGCCTGCCCATTTGTTTGAGGGTGCTTGACGGACGCGAAGTATTGCTTCGTGCCTATTTGGGCAACGAAGTCTTGGAACTTCTTGTCCGTGAATTGTGTCCCATTGTCCGCTACTATCACTTAAGGGATGCCGAAACGTGCAAGGATGTTTCGTTTGTAGAAGCGTAGTATATTGTGGACAGTTATTTTGTCCAGAGCCTCTGCTTTTATCCATTTTGTGAAGTAATCTACGCACACTATTAGGTATTTGTTCTGATTTGATCCTACCACGAAGGGTCCTAGGATGTCTAGGCCCCACCAGGCAAATGGCCACGGGGAGGACATAGCCTTGAGCTCGTTAGGTGGAGCCAGGTGCATGTCCCCGTGCCGTTGGCATCTATCGCATTTCTTCACGTGTTCTTTGGCGTCGTGCTGCATGGTCGGCCAATAATATCCTGCTCGAAGGGCCTTTCGAGCAAGAGACCTTCCACCGAGATGTTGGGCATTGATTCCTTCATGGATTTCACGCAAGATGTGAGCGACCATTTCTTCCTCGGCGCATTTGAGCAGCGGGATGGAAAATCCTCGCCGGTAGAGTTTATCTTCGACCAGGATATACGAGCGGGCTCTTCTCCTGACCACGCTGGCCTCCTTGGGGTCGGACGGAAGTTCGTCCTTAGCGAGATAATTGTAAACGGGGGTCATCCAGCAGTTGCTGTCGCCGATCATTTGTACTTCAATTGTCGAGGAAGCTTTATCGATGCTTGGTCGAGGGAGTACTTCCTGTATGACGGACTTGTTTCCGCCTTTCTTCTTTGTGCTAGCTAGTTTGGACAGAACGTCTGCCCGGACATTGTGTTCGCTTGGAACATGTCTTACCTCCACCGCTGCGAACTTCGTCATCTTTTTCTTGACCAGGGCTAAGTATTCGGTCAAGTGGTCGTTTTTGGCTTGATATTCTCCTCGGACTTGAAGGGCCACGAGTTGTGAATCTGTGCAGATTACGACTTCTTCAGCGCCTAGGTCCTCGGCTAGGCGCAATCCAACGAGGAAGGCTTCGTACTCAGCCTGGTTGTTAGAGGTTGGGAAGGACAGGGTGAGTGATACTTCAACGATGATTCCTTCGTTGCTCTCCAGTATGATGTCTGCGCCGCTCCCTGCCGAGCTGGAGGCACCGTCCACAAAAATGGTCCATTTGTGCGCTTCGCTCGCGGGAGGATCTGTGAATGTCATTTCTGCGACGAAGTTGGCCAGAGCCTGGGCTTTGAGGGCTTTCTTGCCTTCATACTGGATGTCAAATTCGGATACTTCAAGTGACCATTTGAGCATTCGACCGGCCATGTCTGGTCGTCCCAGGAGCTCATTTATGGGTTGATCTGTTCGAACCACGATCGTGTGGGCCAGGAAGTAGTGTCTCAATCTTCTGGCTGCGTTGATGAGGGCCAGAGCCACTTTATCTATCTGTTGGTACCTTAACTCTGGTCCTTGCAGTGCTTTGCTCGTGAAATATATAGGCTTCTGTCCGTCAGAAGTCTCGCGGATGAGAGCGGGGCTCACTGCTTCGGTTGCTACGACGAGGTATAGGTACAAAGTTTCGCCATTGTCTGGGCGAGAGAGGACTGGTGGCTGTTTCAGATGGAGAAGAGCCTTGTCACATTCCTCGGTCCATTCGAACGCTGCCTCCTTACAGAGGAGTTTGAAGAACGGTAGGGCATGCTGGGCAGATTTGGCCACGAAACGAGACAGTGACGCGAGCATCCCGTTGAGGGACTGGATGGATTTCTTTGACTTGGGCGTTGGAAACTCGGAGAATGCTCGGCACTTATCAGGATTGGCCTCGATTCCCCGCTCTATTAAATAGAAGTCGAGGAACTTTCCTGCTCGGACACCGAACGTGCACTTCTCTGGGTTGAAACGCATTTTGTATTTTCTGGCCTGTTCGAAGACCTTCCTTAAGTGGGCGGTGTGATTGGTTTCCTCGTGGGATTTTACGATCATGTCGTCCATATAGACTTCGAGCATGTCGCCTATTTCTCCCCGGAAGACTTTGTTCATCATTCTTTGATAGGTCGCTCCGGTGTTCTTCAGGCCGAAGGGCATTACGTTGTAGTAATAATTGCCTGATTCGGTCATGAAGGCCATGTATTTTTTGTCGGCCATCGCCATTGGAATTTGATTATAGCCTGAGTAGGCGTCCATGAATGATAGAAGTTTAAAACCGGCAGAATTATCAACAAGTTTATCAATATTGGGGAGGGGATAAGCATCCTTTGGGCATGCCTTATTAAGATCGGTGTAGTCAATACACATTCGCCATTTGCCATTAGATTTTTTCACAAGTACAACGTTGGACAGCCAAGTGGTGTACTTGGCCTCCGAAATAAATTTGGCCTCGAGGTGGTCCTTTACAGTTTTTTCTGCAGCCTCCGTTTTCTCCGGAGACTGCTTTCTCCTACGTTGTGCTACGACCTTGACGGCCGGGTCAATTGTCAGTTGGTGGCAGGCGACGAACGGGTCCAAGCCGGGCATCTCGGCGGCACTCCAAGCAAAGTGGTCGGCGTTCTCACGGAGGCATGCTTTGAGCTGCTTCCTCGCGATGTCGGGCAGGTCTGCTCTAATCTTCACTACCCGCTGAGGGTCGCCGCCGAACAGAACAAGCTCGAAGTTGCCATCTGGGATTGGGTGTATCGGATGGGAGCTGCTGCTGGACGAGTCGGTTGAAGCTGCTCGGTCCTCCTGTTGGTCCTCCTCGGTGAAGCGGCTGTCGAGGTCGATGGAATCGACCTGAGGCAGAGGCTTGGCTTCCTCGGAGCTACTGGGCAAGGCTGGCTTGCTTGATACCTTTGGCTTGGATGCAATGGCGTTGAGCCCCTTTGTGGCTGCTTCGAAACACCGTCGTGCAGCTTCTATGTCGTCGTGGAGGGTGGCGACCATCCCTTTTGAAGTGTAATACTTCATCTTGAGTTGGACTGTTGAAGGCACAGCTACCAACTCGGCCAGAGTTGGCCTTCCGAATATGCACTGGTAAAGCGACGGGCAGTCGATTACCAGAAATTGTACCTTAACGGATCTGGTCGTCTCAGCTGATCCGAAGGTTACGATCAGTTCGACGTATCCCCATGGCTTGGTCACTGACCCGTTGAATCCCTGTAAATCAGACCCCGCATAAGGGGTAAGGTGTGATTCGTCCAGCTGAAGTGTTGAAAATCGCTGGGAATACATAATGTCGACCGAGCTGCCCTGGTCGACGAGGATTCTGCGAACGTCGAAGTTCGTCATTCGGGCTCTGACGAGCAAAGGTATGCTCGAGTTTGGAGACCCCTCGAGGAGCTCTTCCCGATAGAAGGAGATGGGGATAGAGCCCTTTTGGGGCTGATCGAGCGTGGTCACCTTATTAGAGCTTGTGTTGATCAGATGCTCAAACTTTCGTTTCATGGAGCCCACCGTGACTTTGTTGAAGCCCCCCAGAGATAACCATGGCGGAGGGAAATGTCTCCCACGAGGTGTAGGCCGCGAAATAAGCAGGGGTATTGAGCTCGTACGGGATGTAGAAGTCCTCTGGTCGCGATATGGACATCGCGACCTGGATTTTGGCTTCTTCCAAGGAGGGTACCTCTTCCTCTATTTTCTTGGACTCCTGGGCGTCCTGCCGGGGAGTGTCCTTCTTCTTTGCGAACTGTTTCAGGTGGTCGTCCCTGATCAGTATCTCGATAGCATCCTTCAAATGGATGCAGTCTTCAGTAGTGTGGCCGTGACCCTTGTGGAAACGGTAGTACTTCAATTTATCGACGTTGGGTTTGGCCGGCAGTTGTTTGGGGAAGCGGACCCCTGCCTGCTTGAATTCTCAATTCGCATACTCGGACAGTATCTTCTCCCTGGAGACGGTCAGGGGGGTATAGTCGTGGAATCGCCTGGAGGGCCCCTTGCTGTCGCGGGAGTCCCGAGGACAGTCCTCGCGCCTCCTTTCGCCTCGACGAGATGTTGAGGCTTCCTTGCCTCTGGAGGCCCGAGCTTTCTCCTAATGGCGTGATGCTCGTACGTTGTTGGCCACAACCTTCTCTTCGTACTGAATGTGCGATTGGGCTTTGAGGAGGAGGGCATCTAGGTTCCTCGGCGGTGCGAGGCCGACGGCTTTAGAAAACTTGGAGCCCGGGCAGAGTCCTTGCTCAAGCTTAAACTTTTTCATCTCGTCCGTTGTAGGGACCTGTACTGCTTTTTTGTTGAACCTCTCGATATGTGCGCGAAGAGGTTCGTCCTTTCCTTGGATTATGGCTCTGAGGGAGGCCTCAGTCTTAGGGTGACGGCGAGAAGCTGTGAAATGCCGTGAGAACATTCTGACTAGTTTCCTCCATGAGGTAATGGACTCTTCGAGCAGCTGCTTGTACCATTTCATCGCCCCTTTTCGGAGCGTGGTCAGAAATAGCCGGCATTTGATGGCGCCTGTTACGCCTCGGTAGTCTAATAGTGCATCGATGTTATTGATGTGCTCGTCGGGGTCAGTAGTCCCGTCGTATGTGCCCAGTAACGGGGGCTTCTCTAGGCCCTTAGGGAGACGGGTAGCTAAGATTTCCTGGGACAATGGGCCACGAGGCTCATCGTCGCTGCTGGAGCTGGTGAATGACGAGGACCGAAGGGTACGCTCGCGGTGTCGGTTCCTTCGGGGAGAAGGTGAGCGGTTCCTTTGGGGAGAAGGTGAACGGGCCCGACCTTTAGGCTTGGCCGGGGGTGACTGCTCGTTCCTTCGAGTCCTCTTGTGGCCGAGAGAGTGCTGGTTACGCGGGGAAACCTGGTCACGCTTCCGGATGGCGCGAGGGTCGGGTTCTTGGCGCAGTCTTCGGTCGACCTCTCTCCGGGGCTGCGGGCTCCTTGATCGTCGCTGGTTCCTCGGAGGAGGAGGGGATCTTGGACGGTTGGACTCTTCTAACGCCCTGATCCTTTCGTTCTGCTGCAGGATCAGGGTGTTGGTTTTGTTGATCGCCTCCAGGAGGGCCGCCACAGCCGGGTCGGTGTTGGACGGAACAGGAATGGGCTAGATGTCTAGCGACGGCTGATCGTTGTTGCGATCAGTAGGGGTAGGGGAAGGAGAAGTTTTGGCCCCGTCCCTCAGAAAATGGGCATCTCGAAGAAGAGATGATGGGCCGTCAACGTCAGTCCTGCTGATGGAGAGGACAGCGGTTTGGAGAGCACCTTTGGCGTGATCTTGAGAGGCCATAATGATGATCTTTGAAATTTGCTTTGATCTTTGGTTTCTGGGGAAAGAAAGATGGGGAGAGCAATGTTTCCCACAGACGGCGCTACTGATTGTGAAGGCTGGATCAGATCCTGTAGAAATGGGCCGCCAAGTACGTCTGAGGTGCTGGTCGTATGGAGAGGAGGAGGGGGTGTACCTGTAAGGCACTCTGACGCTCAAGTAAGAAAGGGTCAGAGAAAAGGGGCAAGTACAAGTATGTGTTTCAAGGGTGATTATTCGATACCTGACCCTCTCAAGCGAGAGGGTTTATATAGAGCCCCCAGCGCGTGGCCAACGGTCCTATTTTCGGGGCGAAATAACAGTTTTCCCGAAGAATAGGTAACTACCCAAACTAGCCGTTATGTCGGGCAGGTGCCCGAAACTAGCCGTTATGTCGGGCATAAGCGTAGTTTCGGGCACATGCCCTCAACTGTTCGGGGAGCAGATAAGTCGTGCGTAACGGGTAGCATTTCCGGGGAGGAGCAATGCAGTTCCTGCCCGGTTGGAGGGGCAGAAAGGTAACTTCTGCCCCTTTGTAGGTTGGACTTAGGCAATTTGGGCTGTTCTGGAGCAGAAGTGGATTGGGCCATGTCTAGCCATTGGTCCAGTCCAGAACAATACCTTAACAAAACAACAACATACTTAAAAAAAACATCAATATACATCAACAAAAACATCAACATACATCAACAAAAATAACAACGTACCTTAACAAAGCAACAACATACCTCTACAAAACATCAACATATCTAAACAAAAGCATATACAATTACACAAACAACAACATTTATCAACAAAAACAATATACAGCCTCAACAAAAACAACGAAATAACTAAACAAAAATCAACAACATACAACCTATAAGGGTTTACCGTCTCAACAACAAGTAAAACAAAAAACCATAGAGAACAAATATTTTGAACAGCAACAGCATAACTCACAACATAAATGGTGGAAATGTCTCATGCACCTAAAATGAGAAAAGGAAGTCAAAGAAATGAGTTTCATGTTTCTATCTTGCATGTTTCGTGACACTTTTCCTTGATACATACGAGTTGGAAATGATATGATGGAGTTTTGTGAAGAAATGGTGCGTAAACGTTAATGGAGATTGGGATAAAGCGTGAGAGAGATGTTAGTGTTTTGCATTAAGATTTATGGTTGTTTTGTACAAAAATGAGAAAAGTTTTACTTATATATAGGTAATACTTTTCATTACGATTGATAGTACCAACTGTGATGAAATGTCAATACTTTTTACAACGATTTCATCTATAAACTGTGGTAAAAAGTAGTTTAATTTTAAATTAAATATAAAAATTAAGGGGATTCTCCCTATATGTAACAAAAAATGTTAAATTGCTGGTGTTGAGATTCGAAGTGTGTCACTCTTTAACCTATCACCATAGTTGTTATTTTGGACCGAGACACGGTGAAAAGAATTTTAATAATTAAAAATGAATAAAGGCGCCTAAAGATGAGTTATTGCTTTGATGGAATAAATGCATGAGGTAAGATGTTACGAAATGTATATTTTGTAATAGTGAATAGAGAAAAAGATATGAATTATTCAAATTTTGCTTGTACTTGTATATATGAATTTTTTTAACTGAAGAGGATTACAATTAGGGGTGAGAATAGTGTTGTAACAAGAAACACAATTGCACACACCTTGTTATATGAAGAGAGATAGGTAGATAGATAGATAGATAGATAAATAGATGGCATATATATATATATATATATATATATATATATATATATATATATATATATATGTATATATATATATATATATATATAATTGAAAAAAAAAAGAATTGTCTCTTTGAATTGAACCCAAAGAAGGGTAGATCTACAATATTGCACACTAATCACAACTAATCAATCAACAATAAAAACAAACTCTCTTAACTTTTATTCAGATACCGCAAATTGGTATCCGACTACCATGTTATGGTATTCGACTACCAAGAAACTTGAATTACAAGTTTCACAACACACCTCCTTAAGTCAAGTTTTCTAATGCCTTCAATCTCATTAATATCTTCAATGTATAGAATGTCACATTTGTTACACCTTTGATTTGTGGATCAGCCACTTGATCTTTATTTTTGCAATGTTCCAACTTCAATCTTCTTTTATTTACTTGCTCCTTCAAGTAATGAAATGTCATCTCTATTTGCTTACTTCTCCCATGAGCTATGGAATTTTTAGCAAGGTTTATTGTAGATACATTGTCAATCTTCTATATCACTTAATCACATTTCTCATTGTACATCTCTTGCATCAAGATCACTAACCACACAGCTTGACAAGCTTACAAGGATGTTGCAATATACTCAATTTCACATGATGACAGGGATACCACAGACTCTTTCCTTGAGCATCAAGAGATTGGTGCTCCTCTTTATGGAAAAATGTATTTTATAGTTAATTTCCTGTCAACTTTGTCACCACACAAATTAGAACCAGTGTATCATAGAAATTTGCAGTTTTTCCCTTGTCAATTGTTGGAAATAGGATGCCACAATCCATTGATCCTTTGATGTACCTAAGGATCTTTTTGGATGCATCTAAGTGAGTTACTTTGGGATTCTCCATAAACCAACTCACCATTCCCACATTATATGCCAAGTATGGTCTTGTGTTGCACAAGTATCTCATTCATCCAATGAGTCTTCTATATTGTGTTGGATCAACCTTTTTATCCTCTTTTTCTTTTGACAAATGCAACCTTGGTTCTGCAAGTGTCGTGGCAGGATCAGAATGTTCCATTTCAAACTTCTTCAAAATTTCAAGTGCATGCCTCCTTTGATGCATAAGAAACCTTTTTCTTGTCTTCTGAAATTCAATTCCAATGAAGTATTTGATGTGGCCAATATATATCATTTCAAACTCCTTCGTCAAATTACTCTTAAACCCTTTAATGCAATCCTCATTACTTCTTATGATCAGAAGGTCATTAACATAAAGATATAAAATGATAACCCATTTTGATTGCATCTTTCTTGAACCACATTCCATGTTCATATACACATTTGTTGAAGCCTGACTCCTTTAGAAATCCATCAATCCTCTTGTTTCAAGCCCTAGGTTCCTTCTTGATGTCAAAGAAGGATTTTCTTAATTTGTAGACTTTTGATTCTTAATCCTTGACGACAAAACCAAGATGTTGTGCTACACACACTTTTTTTTTCTAATGGACCATTCAAGAATGATGAGTTGACAACCATTTGATAGATGAACCAATTATTGTTGTTTGCAGTTGTAATAACCAGTCTAATGGTCTCAATCCTTGCCATATATACATATACTTCCTCAAATTCTATGCTTCCTTTTTGCAAAAATCCCTTTGCCACTAATCTATCCATGTGCTTGATCACTTCACCTTTGGGATTTGTCTTGACTTTGAATATCCACCTCGCATTAATTGCACTCTTCATGTGACCTATAAGGCCTCACTTCAGCTGGACATTCCCAAATATGCAGGTGCCTAATGTTGGGCTTTTTCCCAGTCCATAGCTCATAAAGGGTGTTAGCTAATCCTTTACTAGGTACTCTATTAAGAATATATATTATGGTCTTTAATGCCTCTCCCCAAAATGACTCTAGAAGAGAAGAATGGCTGATTATACTCCTCATCATATCCTTAAGATCCTCGTTTCTTCATTCTGCAACTCCATTAATGTTCGGTTATCCAGGCATTATGTATTATGGAACAACTCCACACTCATCGAAGAAAAGCACGAAGTTCTTTAGACGTTGCTCCCCTGATCCATCAGACCGACCATATTATTTACCACCAAGGTCGGACTTGACAAGTTTTATTTACTTTCCAAGTTAAAGTTCGAACACGTCTAAAGATTGAGATTTCTCATGAATGAAATATCGGTAGCCATACCTTGAGTAATTTTATATAAACGTAATAAAATATTGTTGTCCACTCTAAAAACCTCTAGGGAAAGAACCACATATATTGGTATGAATTACTTATAAGACATTATTTGCTCTTTCAGCATGGAAATCACTCTTGTTTGTCTGCTTACACTTAATACATTGAGTGTAGACTTGAAAGTATGACAAATAAAAGGATTCAAGAATACCTTCCGACAAAATCCTTTGAATTCTCTATTTAGAGATATTTCCTAATTATTTATGTCATAAAGTGGCAAAATTATCATTTAATTTTTGTTTCGTAACATGTGACTATATTTGCATTGTTTTGTTATAAAAACATTCAATATCATGCATATAAAGATTATCATTTAAAGAACCGGAAACAACAACATTTTAATCATATGAGAGACTAAATTTATTATTTTTAAACAAACAAGCATAACCTGATTTATCCAAAATATAAATAGAAATTAAATTTCGTCTTAAAAAGGGTGCAAAAAAAGTCTCAAGCAAATTGATGGCACTTTTTCATTACCTAAAATTTGTGAGTAATTTAGATGGAATCGAAGGAATAACGAACAAAAGTCAAGTCAAAAATGTGAAAGAATAGAACAAAGTTGCAAAAGTGTGAAGAAAAAGGATATTGTGAAATTTTGATGAAAAAAGAACAAAAAAGCTAATTTTCCTTTGGATTTCACGCGGCCACGATGTTGAGATTTTGGGCACGATGATGTCACATCACAGTCGTGATATCTCACAATGGGGGCTTGATGCTGCGCCACTCTAACATGCAGGAATTGCTATAAATTGTGCATTTTTGCTACTTTTTTAGGGTCCGAATTTGGAGAGAGAAAGTGACAGCTTGGAGTTCTAAAGCAAGGATTTTGAGGGTTTTGGAAGTCATTAAAGACATTTATCTTCCTTGAATGTACTCTTCACCTAAAGTCATGGTAATTGTTACTTGCCTATGAGTAGCTAGATTCCTTAGATTAGGTCTTTTGAGATAAACCTACATGTACCTTGTTGAATCATATGGTTGTTTGAAATTAATTGAATTCTTTTATGTAATTGTCATTATTTAATTGTTCTTGATTTTAATGCTTTTTGTGTATTGAGGAATGCATAAATCGATATCAAATGAATAGAGATTATTAACCATAAGTCTACCAATCCAATCTAGGGCAACTATTCAACTTTGTAATTAACTAGGAATAGGTAATTAAAACTTGTGGCTTTTTAATTAAAGCATTTAGTCCGTCTTGTTTAAATCTGAATTTGCGTAAGGAATTTGGGAATTATTGTGTAAATTAGTGAGTTATACGCTAAGAAATTGGTTATAGTGACCTTGTTAATTCGTCATAGAAATTTAACATATCAGTAATTCAGTTAATACACATGTCATCAACGGGTATAAGTAGGGGAATCGAAATAAAGATCTAATCACCTTTAATCATTGAATTTTATTCCATAAAGTTTCTTGTTCTTATTTCTTATCAACTCGGTACTGAAAACCCCCTTTGTATTTACTTTAATTTGCACTATTATTACCTTGTTAAAATTTGTGATCCTTGTGGAGATGAATTTAATTTATTACTTCGACGAGACTAGTACACTTGTCATACTTGTCCATCAAGTTTTTAGCGTTGTTGCCGGGGATTGTTGATAATTTCAAGAAGGCATATTAGTGCGACGTTTTTAATTTTACATTTTTATTTTGTTAGTAATTTTATTTTTAATTTTCTTATTTTAATTTAATAATTTTGATTTTATTTTTATTTTTAATCTTGTTCTATCTTGTGTGGTGTGGTGCTACTAAGGTATTATTTGTTTGTTTATGCAAGGTTCGGATTCGAAGTTGATACAAATTAACCTGCAAATAAAAAGAATAGTGTACGCGATTCTTAAAGCAAAATGAGAAGAGATACAAGTCATCAAAGAACCTAAATAATAAATAGAAGAGATGGCAGCTTCAGTGAGACAAATGTTAGAAGATTATTACAAGATAACCGATGTCTGACAGATATCACTAGGATTTCAATCAGCTAAGCTTATAACTTTTGATATTAAAAATTCAATAATTTGGGGTTTAAAGGATAACTTGTTCAATGGACAAGCAATCCTAGGGAGCATCTTGCTAAATTTTATGAGACATGCTTAATGTGCAAGCCATGTGGTGATATAATAAACTATGGGGTAAAATTACATTTGTTTGGTTTTTCTTTGATATGTAGCACGAAGGATTAGCTGCAATGCATCCCAAATGGCACTATTCATACCTAGAAAGAACTGGAAGACAATTTCTAGAGAGGTATTAATCAAATGCTCAATTTGTGGAGAGATAAGCTGCAATTTCCAACTTTGCGCAGAAAGAGTTTGAGTCATTATCTGATGCATGGGAAAGATTCAATTTGTTACTCCGTAATTGTCTGAATCATAATATGAGTCTTATAGAACAGTTGACACACTTCATTGATGGGTTAAGAACATAAACAAGAATACATCTCGATGTCACTGCTGGAGGTACATTGAGAGTAACGCTTGATGAAGAGTTGAATACGTTGATTGAAAATATGTGCTAAAATAAGTATCACTCAAGTGAATGAGCAATGAAACTAAAGGGTATTCATGCAGTTGATTCAAACACAACACTAGCAGCTCAAATAAAAGCACATTCTAAACAGTTAGCTATAGCACAACAAGCCCGAGCAAATGTTAGCCAAATTCAGACACTCTGTTGTGGTTTTTGTATATAAGGGCATGCAAATGATAATTGTACAATAAAGGTTGAGAGTCCTAAAGTTCAGTATGCTAATTTTTAGAAGAACAATATGTATTCCAACACTTACAATCCGGGTTGGAAAGATTATCTGAACTTCAAGTAAAGCAACAATCAGGCCTTAAATGCTAATCAAGGAGTTTAATAGGTTCCACAAGCGCCTCAACGCAAACCATCACTTTTAGAGGAAACCTTTGCAAACTTCATGAATGCAATACAATCAAGGTTCTAGTTTATTGTATGCAGAAGAAAAAATTAAAAGAAGAGTTCAAGCCTATAGTAATAAAGAAAGTCTTAAAATTACTTGAAGCAGGTATGATCTATCTGATTTTTTATAGTTCTTGGGTGAGCCCAGTGCATGTATTCCATAAGAAAGGAGGTATCGCCATCATTCAAAATGGAAAGAATGAGTTAATTCTGACTCGAACTGTTAGTGGGTGGCAAATGTGTGTTGATTATAGGAGGATGAACTAAGCAACAAGAAAATGTCCTTTTTCATTACCTTTTATGGATCAGATGTTAGAGAGATTAGGAAGTCAAGCTTATTATAATTTCTTAGATGGATATTCAGGATACAATCAAATTGCTATAGATCCCGCATACCAGAAAAAGATCGCTTTCACATGACCCTTTGAAGTATTTGCTTATGGAAGAATGCCATTTGGCTTATGCAACCCGCTACCTTTCAATGGTGCATGTTTTTTTATCTTTTCGGATATGATCGAATCGTCTATTGAGGTATTTATGGATTATTTTTTTGTTTTTGTTAATAATTTTGTTAATCGTCTTTCCAACCTCAATGTTGTTATTGAGAGATGCACTGATACGGACCATTGTTTTTAATTGGGAAAAATGTCATATTATGGTAATTGGAGGTATCATTTTGGAGCATAAAATCTCAGCGAAAGGAATAGAGGTGGATCAAGGAAAATTTGAGTTGATTGAAAAATTACCCCCTCCAATGAATGTAAAAGAAGTGAGAATTTTCCTTGAATATGTCGGTTTTTACTGAAGATTTATAAAAGACATCTCCAAGATTGCAAAACCTATTTGCAATTTGATAGTCAAGGAATATAAATTTGTATTTTATGATGATTTTCTTGAATCCTTTTCTATTATAAAAGAAAATATTGTAATTGCACCAATAATCGTTGCGCCAAATTAGGAATTGCCCTTTGAAATAATGTGTGATGCAAGCGATTATGTGATAGGCACAGTTCTTGGTCAACGCCACAAGAAATGTTTCCATGCGATTTACCATACCAGTAAAGTTTTGAATGAAAATAAGGTGAATTATACCACCACTAAAAAATAATTACTAGCATGAGTATTCGCCTTGGAAAAATTTTGGCATATCTAATTGGTTCGAAAGTGGTTGTTTTTACAGATCATGCAACGGTGAAATACCTTTTCAACAAAGGAGATTCTGAGATGAGACTACTCTGATTGATATTATTGCTACAGGAGTTCGAATTAGAAATAAGAGATAAAAAAAAGGTGTTGAAAATGTTGTAGAAGATTACATGTCCAGGTTGGAGAATTGAGAAGTCAGTAAGAAAGAAAAGAGCATCAATGAAGAGTTTCCGGATGAACACTTAATGGCCATTAACAAGCGAGCGACCTTGGTTTTTTGATATGGTCAATTATAGAGCCACAAAAAGTGTTCTGGAAGACTATACTTGGCAGGAGAAAAAACACTTCTATAAAGAGACTAACCATTATTTGTGGGGTGAGCCTTATCTGTTTAAAGTTAGTGCTAACGGTTTAATATGCAAGTGTGTTGTAGGTAAAGAAGCTATAGGTATTATGTGGCAATGCCATAGCTCAGCTTATGGAGGCCACCATAGTGGTAAAAGAACAACATCAAAGGTAATCCAAAGTGGCTTCTGGTGGTTAACACTATTCAAGGATTGTAATTCATATGTGCAAGAATGTCTCGAATTCTAGAAAGCATGTAACATTTCAAAGCGAGATAAGATGCCTCTTAAAGGTATAATCGAGGTTGAACCCTTTGACTTTTGGGGAATAAACTTTATGGTTTTGTTTCCTCCATCCAACTCTAATGTTTAAATTCTTGCTTGTATTGATTATGTCACCAAATGGGTTGAAGCAATAACTTGTGTTGCTAATGTTGCTCAACTCGTCTCTAATTTTTTGAAAAATATTTTTTTTGCTAATTCGGAGTCCCTAGAGTGTTAATCAGTAATGTGGGGGACACACTAATGTAACAAATACTTTGAAAGTTTGTTGTCTAAATATAATGTGAAGCATAAATTATCCACACCATATTACCCGTAAACTTGTGGACAAGTAGAAGTTTCAAATAGGCAGCATAAACAGCTTCTAAAAAAGGCGGTTGCTACATTCAAGAAAGATTGGTCGAAGAAGCTAGATGATTCTTTATGGGATTATAGAACACCATTTAATACTCATCTTTGATTGTCACCATATATGTTAGTTTATAGAAAGGCTTGTCATTTACCAGTCGATCTAGAACATACAACATATTAGGCAGTTAAGAAATAGATAGAATCAGGTCAAATGAAAACCTTCAAGTTTTTGACCTAATTTTTAACCTAATTTTTATCTATATATACCACATGTTTTCTAAATTTTTTATCTTCCACAATATGTTTTATGTTCTAGCTCGACTGGTAAATGACAAGTCTTTCCATAAACCAACATATATGGTGACAATCAAAGATGAGTATACACACTACATCTTTTGTGATTCTGATTTAATTTAATTTACACAACAAAGATTACTTTTGCAACTTGTTGTTTCAACCAACTCAACCAAAATCACTAGGCATTTTAAATTTAATAAATTAAAAGGGAAGGTCTTAAAATTCACATAAACATTACTTGTAAAAGTAATGCCAAAATTATATATTTATTAGTCGCTTAATAATCAAATGACTATTAAATTGTCTTAATTGTGTAGGAAAATAATCTACAGGATTTAAATTAGGAAATTAAACACATAATATTGTATATGTTATGCAAAGACTAGAAAAATAAAGCAGTAATACTCAAAGGTATGAGGGAAAAAACTACTTAATAAAAAAAATAAACACATTTAATTTTGCTCAAATATACATAGTTATGATATTTTCAAAATAAAAGAGATTTTTGATGTGCGTACATAATTGCGAAGAGTGGTATTGATCTTGTGGAAGGATTTAGATCCTTTGTTGAAAGTCTTATCTGTTGGAAATATCAGCTTATGCATGATATTTTGGGAATGACAGTTCCCCCGCTTAGTTGTGGTTTAGTTTGTGTTTTTCTTGGGATTAGATCCTTCATTTTTTTTAAATAAAATAAAAGAGATTTTAACACATAATTAAACAAATAAAATAAAACAACTCTTGTTTTATTACATTTCTTAAGTTACGGCATTGTTATCGCATAACTATGTAAACAAAAGAAAGTATAGAAAAAATTTGTATATATATACTCCTTCTGTTTCATATAATAAGCAAATTTTACTTTTTAGATACATTGAATAATTAATGTATTTGATCCATATATAGATCAGATACATTAATTATTCAATGTATATAAAAAGTAAAATTTGCTTATAATATGGAACGGAGAGTATATATATATATATATATATATATATATATATATATATATATATATATATATATATATATATATATATATATATATATATATATATACGGTATAACAAATAATATTTTTTATGACGAAACTTTCAACTCGAACAATAGTAAACTGAGGTATAAAATCAATGCGCGCTATTTTTTATTAGTATTTAAAAAATAAATAAATAAACATAAATTTTCTCGGTTTTTCATAAAACTGAGATGAAAAAGCAACTCAGTACAAGTTTTGATTCTCAGCTATCACAGTTTATTATTTTATTTGTTTATAAATGTAAATAAAATATTCTAACCCTTCGGTTTTCTATTTAACCGAAATAATAAGATTTTACTATAAAAGTACTCGTTAAACAGATTTTACCCTAATTCTTACTAATATGAAGTCACCCCGGGCATCATTCTTTGGGATGGATTGCAAAACAGAAAAATCTTCAATGTTTTTATATCTTGAACAATTTTTTTTCTGCCCTTGCAATCTATCTCACATAATGGTGTTGATGCTGTTGTTGTTGTATTTATGTAATAACATTCATATGTTGTCAATAAAAAAAAACATTGAGAAATCTATTATTAAACACACGCATTCATTCCCTTGGTTGGAACAGATAACTCTTCTGCGCTGTTCTCCAAGAATCCATTGTTTATTATTTTATTGATTGCATGTTGAAATGTTAAAATACACATGACCTTTGGCTTGCAAAAGGAATCTCCTCTACTAGGATATTATGTTTTTGTTGTGTATTTATTTGCTTCAAGTATATATATTACATAAATGGGTATTAAATGTTAATATTTTATTTATTTTAGGATTTAATTGAAATGCACTGACAGTGTAAAGAAGTTTTACACTATCAGCGAATCATAGCCATTAGATGTTAAAAGAAATTTGACTTTTATTTTGAAAACTTATAAAGTCATACAAACGGATGATGGTGATGAATTGACAGTGTAAAACTTTTTACACTGTCAGTGCATAGCAATTAATCTCTTTATTTTATTTCAGTTTAATATTTATTATATTTATTATTAATAAACTAGTTTATTTCTTAAATATTAAATGTTAATATAAATATTTAGTTTTTGTTTAACGTTAAGATATTTATATTTTTAGTTTAATTTTAATTATTTAACGTTAAGAAATTTATATTTAATTTTTATTTAACGTTAAGATATTTAAATTAGATTATATTTTTAGTTTATTTATCATTAAGATATTTTAATTTATTATTAATTAAAAAAAATTGATTTCAGTTTATTATTAATTATTAATATTAGAAACTGATATTTTTTATTAAAGATATTTTTATTTTCACTTTATTATTAATTACTAATATTAAAACTACTATTTTAATTAAAAATATTTTTATTTTCAGTCTATTATTAATTATTAATATTAAAAACAGCTATTTTAATTAAAAATAGTTTTATTTTCAATATATTATTAATTACTAATATTAATAACTGCTATTTAAATAAAAAATATTTTTATTTTCAGTTTATTATTAATTATTTCATTTTTATATGTTAATTATTTCAGTTTATTTCATCACAATACATTTATATTAATTTATTATAGTTTTGTTAAAATGATAATATTAGTTTAGTTTATTTAGTTTAGTTTAGTTTATTTCATCAGTTTATTTAGTTTAGTTTTTTATTAATAATAATTTAGTTAAAACGTTAAAAAACATTAGTTTAGTTTAATTTAGTTTATATTAATATTAGTTTAGTTCAAACGTTAATATTAATTTAATTTAGTTTATGAAACGTTAATATTAATTTATAAATAAAATACTAAAATAAAATTTAGTTTATTAAAACATTTGAAATGCTGTAATTAAATAAATTTTAATTTAGTTTATATTAAATATTAAATATTAATTATGTATATTAAATAAATAAACTGAAAGTATTAAATATTAAATATTTAATTATTTAACATTTTTAATATATTTTAACATTTTTGGAAGAATTTATTTTAAATATTAAATAAACGCTAAACTAATATAAAACGTTAAATAAATGCTGAACTAATATTAAATGCTGAAGTTATTTTGGAAGAATTTATTTAATGTTTTTAATATATTTTAACATTTTTGGAAGAATTTATTTAATATATAAAATATTAATTATATTTAAGTTTAATTATTTTAACATTTTAACAATAAAATAATAATAAAAAATTACGCGTATAATTAAATTAGAAAGAAAATTAATTATTTTAACATTTTAACAATAAAATAATAATAAAAAATCACGCGTTAATTAAAATAAAAAAGAAAATAAATATAAAAATCCAACTAATCGCCATGTCACATTAAAAAGAATAAAAAATAAAAAAAGCCAACTAACAATAAAATAATAATAAAAAGTCACGCGTATAATTAAAATAAAAAGAAAATAAATATAAAAATTCAACTAGGCGCCATGTCACATTAAAAAGAATAAAAATAAAAAAAGCCAACAAAGCAGCGTCACGTTACTGATTTTGCTGACTGTGTGCACTGAGGGGTCAAAATGAAAGAATCTTCAAATGACAGGGATGGAATCTGTGTTTTTTTTACAGGGTCCTTTTTCGAATTCGCCTCAAATAGCATAATCTAAAATGTGTATTAATCATTTATTTTAATATTCTTTGTAAACAATGTAAATATTAAAAAAAAATTCACCTCAGTTTTAAACAGAAATCGGAAGGTTTGTGGCTTGGAATAGAACATATTTTATTTTATATTTTTTAAAAAAAGAAACACAATTTAGCTCGATTTTGAGTAATAACCGATGTAACATATTAGCTTGTTTTTTTGGTTTCTTCACCGTAAATCTTCAGTATCCATTTAATGACTATCAACACTCAATACACTGTCATTAGTGATCCTTGTGAAACCTAAAACCCTCATTATAAAAGCATTCTGAATATTTAAATTAGATAGTAGTGAACCCACAAGAAACATTGTTGTGAAACTCTATCTTTAGTTGGAGCGTCATGAGATTTTACAAAGTAAAAGCGTCACTGTGATAGATTGCAAGAGCATAAAAAAGTTAGGTTTATTTAATATGTAGCTGGTGATAGTGTATTTACTTTGTCAAAGATTTATGTGATGGATTGCAAGTGCAGAAAAGTATCATGGATTCAAGGTTTATGTTCTTGTATAATCATATAACTGAATATTTATTTTATTTAGCTATTTTTTTGTTTTATATCAAAAAAAAAAAAAGAATGCAAGTCATAGAGAATATATTGCATTTGATCTATGAAATGAGGATCCCCAATATTTGATCTTCTCCAAGATATCCAGTATATGTTCTTCACCGACAGTGATGACGATGAAGAATAACATTTTTATTTTAATATTATGTTTAAACAATGTAATATTTTGTGTAAACAATGTAGCTTGTAAACAAATTAATTTATTAATATTCTGTGTAAACAATATAATGAGTTTTATTTATTAAAAAAATAAACTATCTAACCCCTCGGTTTTTAAATAAACCGAGAGGTTTGAGGCACTGTTTGTGTAAATAATAAAAATGCAGATGATGAGGTTCGAACCCATGATCGTATAACTTTACCCCTCGGTTTTTCATTAACCGAGGTGTAAGTGGCAACTTTTCATGTCACCTTTCGTTATGTCAGCTTGATAGCCGATGTTACATCTCTTTCGCGTGCGACGTTATAAACATTATTTGTAGTTATGATAATGCAAAATTTAATTGAATATAAACTTCAATACGACAATTTTAAACTTGACCTTGATACCAATGGTTAGAATTAAATCAATAACGATCAATTAAATATACTTGATGAATAAAAATATAAAATATAAAATATAATTAAGTTCGGAAATCAGATAATGATACACATGTTGAAAATTAAATGACTGATTTTAGAAATACATGTATCCATTGAGAAAATTCTTGTTGGTGGTAACTCTAAAACACAAAGGTTAAGAGACGAATAACAAACACTCGATAACTTATGTGGTTCTTCTTCAATCAATACTCCCCATAACTTGAGATAATATGTTTGTATGTAATGTATTGGTGAGATAGCCTATTTATATTGTTCCGGACTGGCCCAATGACTAGGCATGGCCCAATCCACTTCTGCTCCTAGAACGGCCCAATTGCCTAAGTCCAACCAACTTAGGGCAGCATTCACCTTTCTGCCCCTCTACCGGGCAAGGCTGGTCGGATGACCCCCAAGGGTCAGCTGCCCCTCCTCGGTAGTTCCTGTCCGTCAAGCACGGTTCCACCATCCAGAAACAGTCACGCCCGTGCCCGCAACTACGCCTCTGCCCGTCGCAACACCTAGTTTCGGGCACCTCTGTCCGTCCCAACGGCTAGTTTCTGGCAGTTACCTATTCTTCGGGAAACGGTTATATCTCCCCGAAAATAGGGACCAATGGCCAAGCGCTAGGGGAACTATAAAACCTCTATCATTTGAGAGGGTCGGGTATTCTAAATCATCCTATGAAACACATACTTTGTACTTGCGCTCTCTCTCCCGATTCTTGCTTTAGCATTGAAGTGTATTGCAGGTACACCCCCTCCTCATCTCTCACACCCCAGCATCGCATACGTCATCTCTGGCCCACTTCAAGTTTTGATCAGCCGTCAAGATCAATGGTGTTGTCTGTGGGAGTTTCTGTTATCCTCGTCTTTCCTCCATCGTAGATTCAAGACCAAAATAACCCTTTTTCAAAGATTCCGATCATGGCAAGCCAAGATCATGTCCATGATGCTCGTAACTCTGCTTTTCTCCTCGTCAGCAAGATTGATAGTGACGGAGTTGTACCCTTTCTCGGGGGTGACGCCCATCAACTGAGAGATGGAGCCACCGCCTCTCCCTCCTCTGCTTGTGCTGATCATGTTGAGGACCATCCCTCCCTTGACCACCAGCTTGTTCCTGTTCCACCCAACGTCGACCCGGCCGTGGCGGACCTTCTTGAAGCCCTCAACAAAACCAACCTCCTAATCCTCCAACAGAACACGAGGATTGGAGCCCTAGAGGAGTCTAACCGGCCAAGATCTCCTCCGCCGAGGAAAGAGCGTCGAAGATCCCGAAGTCCACCTTCTCGACGTGAAAGAGACCGTCAGGCACCACCTGAGCCAGAGTCCCAGGCCATCAGGAAGCGTGACCACATCTCCCCATGGAGCCAGTACTCCCCGAGAACCAAGAGGACCAGGAGGGACCAGCGTTTGCCTTCACTCAAATCCAAGGGCCGACCACGAACTCCGTCTCCCAGGTGATATCGCTATCCTATTCTTGAGCAAAGAACCCGTTCCCCGTCATGGTCCAGTAGCAGCAGCGACGACGAGCCTCGCGGCCCGTTGTCTCAGGAAATCATGGTCATGCGCCTTCCCAAGGGGCTGGAGAAACCACCTTCTCTGGGCACTTACGACGGTACAACGGGTCCTGAAGAGCACATGAGAATATCGATGCTTTTCTCGACTATCATGGTGTCCGGGGCACAATCAAATGTAGACTGTTCCCTACCAAGCTTAGAAAGAGAGCAATGAACTGGTACAAGAAGCTCCCCGACAAATCCATCACCTCGTGGAGACAGTTGGGGAGAATGTTCTCCAGACACTTCACGGCCTCCCGCCGCCACCTTAAGACCGAAGCCTCCCTTGAGGCCATAATTCAAGGGAAAGACGAGCCTCTCCGAGCCTACATCGAGAGATTCAATAAAGAAGCAGTCCAGGTCTCAATGACCGATGACATGAAGAAGTTCTTGCTCGAGCGAGGACTTCGTCCCCGTACAGAATTCGCCAAAGCAGTTGGCATTGAAACTCCGCGGACCTTGGACGCCTTCCTCCTCAAGGCGCAAGCATATAACCAGTACGAGGAGAAAGAAGATGCCAGCTCTGCCCAGGACTCACGGAACCAAGAGAGTGCCCGGTCCTCCAAGCATGATGATCTCTCGACATCTCGACGGGGAATTAGAAGACGCGAGGATCACCCCTGGGAATTCCGGGACAATAAAGGACCCTTCGGCCGCTTCCATGAGTATACTTCCCTGACCGTCTCCAGGTAGAAAATCCTCTCCGAATGTGCCAACGCAAAGCTCAAACAAGCAGGGGTCCGATTCCCTAAACAAATACCTGTCAAGCCGAATACTGACAAGTCGAAATGTTGTCGGTTCCACAAGAGGCACGGAGATACGACCGACGACTGTATCCACCTGAAGGATGCCATTGAGATACTGATCAAGGACGGGCACCTGAAACATTTTTCCAAGAAGAGGGAAGCTCCACGGTAGGACGCCCAGGAGTCCAAGAAGGTTGAGGAAGATGTACCTTCCTCATAAGAGACGAGCCTTCAGGTCACCATAAGTATATCGCGGCCTGAGGATTTCTACATCCCAGAGGGACTCAACGCTCCCCCTTACTTTCCTGCGCACTGTCTGTGGGAAACCTTCCCTTCCGCCATGGTCCTTTCTGGAGTGGGCTTCAACAAGGTTACTGTGTGCTCCGTTAAAAGGAAGTTCGAGCACCTTCTCAGCACGAGCTCAAGCAGGAGTACCACGCTCGACAAAGTCTGGGGAGAGTTGGTCCCCATCAATTTCTACCGCGAGGAACTCCTCGCTGGGGCTCCTAACTCAAGCATTACACTGCTCGTGAGAGCACAAATGGCTAACTTTGATGTTCGCCGAATCCTAGTTGATCAGGGCAGCTTGGTCGACATCATGTATTCACAGCTGTTTTCCACCCTCCAGCTATATAAGACACACCTAACGCCCTACGTAGGCTCTGACCTACAAGGCTTCAACGGGTCGGTCACAAAGCCCTGGGGATACGTAGATTTGATCGTGACTTTCGGATCTGCAGAGACGGCCAGGTCTACTAAAGTCCAATTCCTGGTCATCAGTTGCCCCTCTCTCTATCAGTGCATCTTTGGGCGGCCAACTTTGACCAAATTGGTGGTCGTACCATCAACCGTGCACCTGAAGATGAAGTACTACACCTCTAAGGGTCTGGACGCCACTTTGCACGGGGACATCGAAGCATGAAGGAGATGTTTCGAGGCAGCCACCAAATGGATAACATTATCGCCGCCAAGCCGAAGACTTCCAGCAAGCCGGCCCTGCCCAGCAGCTCCGAGGAGGCAAAGCCGCTGCCCCGCATCGACTCTATCGACCTTGACAGCCGCTTCTCCGAAGACGACCAGAAGGAGCAGAAGAAGGGGAAGGAGATTCAGTCTTGTTCGAGCAACCCTTCAACTTCAACCAGTACCGGCAAGAGCTCTCATCCGATGCGCCCAATTTCAGATGGTGAGTTCGAAGTTGTCCTGCTCGGCGAAGACCCCCAGCGAGGAGTGAAGATTGGGACCGAACTCCCCGACTTAGCGAGGAAACAACTCAAGGCCTGTCTCTGGGAGAATGCAGACTTGTTCGCGTGGAGCGCCGCGAAAATGCCCGGCCTAGTTCCTGACGTCGCCTGCCACCAGCTCACCATCGAGCCTGCCGCTAGGGCTGTAGCTCAACGTAGGCGAAAGCAGTCTCCGGAGAAAATGGAGGCTGCCGAACAAGCTGTAAAAGACCTTCTCGAGGCAAACTTTATTTCGGAGGCCAAGTACACTACTTGGCTGTCCAATGTTGTACTCGTTTAAAAGTCTAATGGAAAATGGCGCATGTGTGTTAATTATACCAATCTCAATAGGGTTTTCCCTAAAAATGCATATCCCCTCCCCAATATAGATAAATTAGTTGATAATTCTGTTGGTTTTAAATTGTTATCGTTCATAGACGCATATTCGGGCTATAATCAAATACTCATGGCGAAAAGCGATAAAAGGTACACGACTTTCATGACCGAATCAGACAATTATTACTACAACGTAATGCCATTTGGCTTGAAAATAATGACGCTTCCTACCAAAGAATGATGAAAAAGGTCTTCCGAGGAGAAATTGGGGACATGCTCGAAGTCTATATGGATGACATGATCGTGAAGTCCCATGAGGAATCCGATCACACGACCCATTTGAGGAAAGTCTTCGAGCAGGCCAGAAAGTACCAGATGCATTTCAACCCGGAGAAGTGCACGTTCGGAGTACGAGCGGGCAAATTCCTCGGCTTTTATCTAACAGAACGAGGAATCGAAGCTAACCGTGACAAGTGCAGGGCCTTCTCCGAGTTCCCCATGCCAAACTCGAAGAAGTTCATCCAATCCCTCAACGGGATGCTCGGTTCGTTATCCCGTTTTGTGGCGAAGTCTGTTAAGCACGCACTGCCCTTTTTCAAACTCCTCCGCAAGGAGGCAGCTTTGGAATGGACGGAGGAATGCGACCAGGCTCTCCTCCACCAAAAACGAGCATTGTCAGAACCGCCTATTCTCTCTCGGCCAGACAACGGAGAAACCCTGTATCTCTATCTCGCCCTGGCAACCGAGGCTGTCAGTGCCGTCCCCATTCGTGAAACGCCCGATGGGCAGAAACCCATATACTTCACGAGAAAAGAGTTGCAGGGACCAGAGCTGAGATACCAACAGATAGAAAAAGTAGCCTTGTCCCTCATCAACGCTGCAAGGAGACTAAGTCACTACTTTCTAGCCCACACAATCGTGGTACGAACAGACCATCCCGTGAAGCAACTGTTAGGCTGACCAGACATGGCCGGCAGAATGCTCAAGTGGTCGTTGGAACTGTCCGAGTTCGACATCCAATATGAGAGCAGAAAATCCCTCAAGGCCCAGACGCTGGCTAACTTTGTCGCGGAGATGACATTCACCGACTCCCCCACTTGCGGGGCGCGCAAATGAACAATCTTCGTCGACGGGGCATCTAGCTCGGCAGGAAGCGGGGCAGGAATCATCTTGGAAAATGAGGAAGGAATTCTCGTCGAAGTCTCGCTTACCTTATCCTTCCCCACTTCCAACAATCAGGTTGAATACGAAGCCTTCCTCGTCGGTCTACGCCTGGTCGAAGACCTAGGAGCCAAGGAAGTCATCATCTGCACCGATTCTCAACTCATGGCCCTCCAAGTCCGAGGAGAATACCAGGCCAAGAACGACAACTTGTCTGAATACTTGACCCTGGTCAAGGAGAAGATGAGAAATTCGCATCGGTGGAAGTAAAGCATGTTCCCCGCGAACATAATGTCATAGAAGATGTTTTGTCAAAGCTGGTGAGCACGAAGAAAAAGGGGGGAAACAAATTCGTCATCCAGGAAGTACTTCCTCGACCCAGCATCGAGAAAGCTTCCGCGATCCTCGACGTAACTGCTAACGGCTAGTTTCTGGCAGTTACATATTCTTTGGAAAACGGTCATATCGCTCTGAAAATAGGGACCAATGGCCAAGCGCTGAGGGCATTATAAAAACTCTCTCATTTGAGAGGGTCATTCTAAATCATCCTACGGAACACATACTTTGTACTTGCTCTCTCTCTCTCTCCCGATTCTTTAGCAGCAGAGTGTCTTGCAGATGCACCCCCTCCTCATCTCTCATACTCAGCATCGCAGACGTCATCTTTGTCCCATTTCAGATTCTGATCAGCCGTCAAGATCATATATAATAAAGGCAAATTAAAATTTTTATTATTCTGAAAGTTAATCCTAACATTCACTCATATTTGAATTCATATCTAATTAATTAAATTTTAATTAATATTTAATTATTTTTAACTTTATTTAGTTTTTTAATTGTTTAAGATACTTAATTCCATAAATATAATTAATACAATTAATATATATATATATATATATATATATATATTGAAAAATGTATTATATAAGTGAAATATTCCAACAAACATCACTTATTATATAAACCAAATTTGAAAGAAGAACTTAATTTAATATATATAATTCTATTAATTTCCATCCATCCATTAGACCTTTCTCTATTGGGCCACGCTAGAGTTCAATTTTATAAGTGTGACAAGTGTCCTACAAATTTTGTCTTCAAATGAATTTGAAGTTTGAACATATATAATTAGAGCGACAGCTGTCACTTTATAAACTAATTTTTATAAACAAATTATTTCTAATATAAAAGAAATATATTAAACAATTAAATTATTGTTCTTTATAATTATTCATCATTATTTTTTTTATCTCTCTTCTTGACCTTTGAGTCTTCAAAAATACTGAGAATGAATGAATGAAACTACATCACAAGTCTTTTTCTTATTAGTCACCAAAAAAACAAATAACACAGCTCATTTTCCACATTTTTCATTTAAGTGTCATGCATCAAACACACCAACAAATCAATTAAAATTATAACCAAGCGGTTGTGCTCCAGTGGTAAAGAGCTCTGTTCAAGGACGTACCCGAAAAATACCGAATTCGATTCTCAGGTACGGAACAACATGCGTGGTCAGTGCGCATGCCTCTCCGCACGAGCTCTGGATTACTAGAGCCCTTTTCCCCTAGAAATCAGAGTGCGATAAGAAAAAAACAAATCAATTAAAATTATAATTAAAATCAAAACTGTGGGCTGAACCATGATGTTTTCCAATTTAAAATGAAGTAATGACGATGGCACCAATAATTTCATTTTCTTTATAAAATATATCATTTTCAAAAAATATTAAAATAAGAGTGTCTGAATTTTTTAACCCTTGACATACTTGATGAAGAATGTATTATAACTAGTATTTTAGATGTTAGAATTTAGAAGTATTATATTTATCTAGTCAATAAAAATATAAATTTATGTAATACGTTTTTGTATAGTATAGCAGTTAAGAATATTTGTTTGAAAGGTATTAAATTATTGTTAGAGTCAAAATTATGTAACATCTAAAACATCATATGATCCTTACATTATTCTCTTTTAATAGGTTGGTTGGTCGACAACGAAGAGAGGATTTGACATATAATTATTCTCTCACTGTTTATAGGCCATGTCTTAAACAAAATTATTAGAGATGCTTTCATTTTCTTTGTTTTCAAATTAAAATTATTTGAAAGATTTATTCTAGTAATTCTAAGTGAAAATTCAATTTTGTGACATAAGCACTTATAACGGCATATAGTTACATAGAGGTTCTTTTGTTTTAGATTTTAAATTTTTTATATACATATTTTATTTATATTTGTGTCAAAGTTTATTTTAAATATTTTTTTAAGATCTATTTGTATGTTAAAATGAAATGATTATTTTATTTTATTTTTGAAGAAAAACATTTTTAATAAAAAAGAAACAAATTATAGTGTATGTTTTTTCAACCCTATTAATAAAAATTTATTTTGACATCAGTAATTTTTTTAAAATGTGTTATGGACTGAACCAGAGACTGGTCCACCGTTGGACACGACCCCAACCTGACTCCTCGTCGGGGAGGGTCCAATAAAAGCCCAATCCACCAACTCGCACGGGAAACGCTTCTCACGCGGGACACGTCATCAGCCAACTATCCGTGTCCGAGAGAACAGGTCCTCCATCTTCCAAAATTCACAGGGCAGTTGACCCAAGACGAAGACCACGTGTTAGTCTTCCCTACTTCACGTAGATCTTGGCAGTTATCCGTATTGGGTCTAATGATCCAACCCAATGCAGATAACCATTGGCCCAGTACTGATGGCACATTATAAATACCCTCTTCCACAAAAGGGTCAATTATTCTAACTCACTCCACTTTCTGTGCCTTTCTCTCTCTCTTTCACTCTGAACTCACTTTGGCATCAGAGTGTCTTGCAGGTACACCCTCTCCTCTTCTCCACCATCGGAGAATTAAGAGCTCACGATGTGTTGCTGGCTGCTAATCTCCTTCCTAATTCAGTAAGATCAGTGAAGTCGTTTGTGAGAACCTTTTGCTTCCCCGTCTTTTCTTCCTCCGAAATCAAAGAACCAAAGCAAACCTTCAACTTTCGTTGATCATGGCCAACCCACACGTTGACAATAACGTCCATAAATCCGCTTTCACCACCTTCACCAACGGCGACGACCACGATCCCAATGTGGTTGTCCGCATAGAGGAAGGTGACCCTAGGGACGGGCGCACCGCCTCTCCTTCCCCCGACAATGCGGCATACAACGCCACCCAATGTAACGCCCCAATTTGGTTAATCGTATTTATTTATTTCATTTATGTGAATTTTGTGAAATGTGTGAATTTATTGTATTTTACCTGCTAATTGAGTTAATTGGTTAATTTCCCTGATAGGTAAAATATTTGCAATAAATTATAATTTCTTTTCAACTTTTATTTCCCGAAATATATTTCATCGCTGTTTATGTTTTATCGCATTTTGGGAGCGTTTGCGAGAAAATTGAGTGTAGGGGTATTTTGGTCATTTTGCTTGGTTAGATATTATTGTTTTTCTTTAAATAGAAACATAGAGAGAAAAAGAGGGAGTTTATGAGAAATAGAGAAGAGAAAAGAAGAGAAAGAGAAAGGAAGGGAAAGAGAGGAGAAGAGAAAATCATCAAAACAAAGCTTGGATAATCGTTTAATTGGGTAAGGGTGCGAAACTCGATTATCTTATCATTGGGTATGTATATGTGTATGTTTTCTTGGATTGTGTGGATTGTTTTCATATAGTTTACATTTAGGTTGGAATGATGAAAATGAATAGAAATACATATTTTTACGGACGAAAGTCGGAATAGATCGTATAGTTTAGTCGAGTGATGTTAGAACGTGATTGGTTGAGTTCGTTTGATTGAATTTGGTTGATTTTGTAACTTTTGCGTTTTTGATATATAACGATGTTTTTGTGTGAATTGATATTGTGATCGAGTAAAAGTGTTTGGATATGTCTAATAACATTGGTATAGGTTGATATTTAATCGGGTGGAATTGTTGGAATGAGTCTACGTGATTTAATCGGGTTTTGGTTGGACTTTCTGCCATTATAACAGAGTTTTGTGGTTCTGCAACAGTGGTAACCGGTTAACGCAAATGTGTTAACCGATTAACACGTGAAAATTTGGGTGTTTTTATGTTAGTTTCAGTGGTTAACCGGTTAACCAAATGTGTTAACTGATTAACCAAAATGCCTCTAGCCCCTGTAAGTCTCCAGTTAATCGGTTAACCAAATGTGGTAACCGATTAACCAAGGCAAAATTTCAAAAATCCAAAACTTTAAAAAAAATCATATCTTTCGAACCGTAAGTCCGTTTTGGCCGCCGTTCGAAGCGATAAGAAGCTAATGAGATGTTCTTTCTTATAAAAATTGTTTTGGGATTAGTGGCCGATTTAATTGTGTCGGGAATTTGGAAATGTGTCGTTTTGTCGATTTTTACCGTCGTAATTGTGTACGATTGATGTGTTATCATGCGATATGCTTTTGATATGTAACGTATAGCTTGTGTGTTGTTATATGATGTGAATGCATGTGAAGAAATGTTGTGATGATGGTTTGAGGCCTTATGGCAAATAAATGCATTGTTTTGGGTTTGTTTGCAATGCATGATTATTGATGTTGAGATGATTCACATGGTTGTATATATGTATGCATTTTATTGTCATGAGTCATTGTATGCCAAGCATCATGATATGCATTTTGTCATGTCGTGTGCCCTTGTGGGGTGTGAGCGACGAAATGATTCTAGAGGGAATCTGTTGTAACGGTCGTGTGCCTTATACAAAGAGGACCTAAAGCGACGTTATAGACGATTGTGTGCCTTATACAAAGAGGACCTAAAGCGATCGGATCGTGTGCCTTATATAAAGAGGACCTAAAGCAATCCATAAACGTCATGTGCCTTATACAAAGAGGACCTAAAGCGACGGGGAACATCGTTTGCCCGACGGGGAGTTACACTAAGTAACAAGCGATGATTCCAATAATTCCTGAGTGAATTAATGATGAGAATGGTGGATGGAATGGTACCACATTGCATTGCATTGCATCGAGCCGTTGTGTCGGTCTCTGTGCATTTGCATAAATCATGAATGGATTGATTATATGTGGGAATTTGTGAATGGATTGATTATGTGTGGGAAATTGTGGATGAGATTGATGAATTGATATATATATATATATATTAGTGATAAATGTATTGAGCATGATTGATATGCCTTTGTGATGGATGCATGAATTATGAATTGTGTTGTTTTGTAATTGAATTATGGTATACGTTGTGGTGAGAATGTCTTTGCATGAGTATTTCGTGTTGTTACATAATTGTATACAATTATATTATAATTGTGTTTCTCATCCTTCTGCTGGAATATGCTTTTTATGGCATAATGCAGATTAGCCGCTGTGGAGGCAAGTGGAAGAGTTAGATCTTCATTTTGCTTAGATCTTTGGTGTCTGCTCTGATACGTAACACGGGAGTCGGGGGGACGCTTTTATTATTTATGTTTATATATGTGAACGTATATATTTTGATAACTCGTATGTATATTTTGATGTTATGAAACAACTTATTATGTAAAACGGGTCAATTATGGATTATTCCGCTTTATTCCATAATTGAACTTTCCTTTTGTTGGAAAAAGTGTCCTGTTATTATTTATTTCATTTTATGTTATGTATCAAAGTTATGAGCAGGTGGATTATGTTTTTCTCAAATGTGGCATCCTTATTTCTCTCGAAAAGAATTTCTTTTTTTTATTCACTCTGATTTAATTATGTATTATTTATCCGCGATGGAAATTGGGGTGTTACACCCAACGCTTCGACAGTCCAGCTATTTCCCAACCAATTCCCGTGTCGCCCAATGTTGGCCCGACCATGGTGGCCTTGTTCGTGGCGATCAACTAGACGAACCAGATGATTTTCCAGCAGAACGAACGGATTGGGATGCTGGAGAAAGAACGACACTCGCGTTTTGCCCCATGGAAACATCGGCGCCCGGTTTCTCGTAGCCCTCCCCCACAACGACGAGAGGCCCGTCCTCCCTCTCCCCCGCGGAGACCTCAACGAGATGAGTCTCGAAGCCTTTCCCCGGGGAAACCTGGACGTCGTCCGCGACTGGAAATACCTTAACCCGTGACTACCCATAAGCGCGACCGTTCTCCTTCCTGGAAAGAGCGACGCTCCCTTGCTCCCAAGAAAAACAAAGTCGGCGGACAGATGGAGAAACCGAAGAGTCGACCAAGGAGTTCGCCACGCCGCGGCAGGAACCCTCATTACGGCCCCTCCCCATCGCGATCACCAATCAGAAGCGACGAGGATAACCACTGCAATCCACCGTCCAGAGCCATCATGGAGACTCCCCTTCCCGTCGGGATGGAGAAACCCTCGAGTTTGGCGACCTACGACGACACGACTGACCCGGATGACCATATTGAGAGCATTGATGTGATGCTCGACTGCCGCAACTTTGGGGGAGCCATAAAGTGCAGACTCTTCCCCACGACCCTGAGGAAGGGCGCGATGGAGTGGTACAAGAGCCTCGACCATGAATCCATCACCTCCTAGAAAGAGTTGAAGACACAGTTCTCCAGGCACTTCACCGCCTCTCGGCGACATCCGAAAACGGAGGCATCTCTGGAGGTAACTATTCAGGGGAAGAAAGAATCTCTCTAAGACTATATAGAGAGATTCAATCGAGAGGTTGCCCAGGTATCCACTACGGACGGTATGAAGAGATACCTGATCGAGCAAGGCCTGCGACGCCGCAGCAATTTCGCTAAGGTGGTCGGTATCAAAACACCTCGCACGCTGGACGAACTCCTCCTCAAGGCCCAGGCCTACATCCAATACGAGGAGAATGAGGTCACAAACAACGCCCACGACTCACAGAACCAGTAGAGTGCTAAAGTCTCCAAGCACAAAGACCCCGTAGCTCCCCAACGAGGCGGGGAGAATAGAAGAAAGGATAGGCCCCGCGACTCCTGAGAACACACGGGGCAGGCAGGCCGGTTCACCGAGTACACGCTACTCACTGCTCCCCACGAGCGTATTCTGGATGAGTACATCAACTCGGAATTCCAAAGAGGCGGGGTCCGCTTTCCTAAGCCGACACCCCCCAAGCCCAACGTCGACAAGTCCAAGTACTGCCGGTTCTACAGGAGCCACAGACACATCATGGAAGACTGCATCCATCTCAAGGATGCAATCGAGATCCTGATCAAGGAAGGGCATCTAAAGCAGTACACTAGGAGGAACGAAGCTCCTCGACAGGAAGCCCGCGAGGCAAAGAAGGTCGAAGAGGTGACGCCGCCCTCCGACAATGTTGGGTTGCAAGTCACCCTGTACATCTCCCGGCCAGAGGACTTCTACCTCCCTTACGAGGCCGACACACCTTTGTCCGCTCGTAGCACATGGGAGAACTTCCCCTCCGCCATGGTCATATCCAGCGGAGGGTTCAACAAACCCTTTGTAGGTCAATGAAGAGGAAGTTTGACATGCTAATCGACGCAAGCTCAAAGCAGAACGCCACCCTCGACATGTTTGAGGGAAAATCAACCCCATCACTTTTTACCTCAAGGATTTATCGGGTGGCGCCCCCAACTCTAACATTCCTCTGCTGATCAAAGCCAAGATGGCAAACTTCGACGTCTGCCACATCCTCGTCGACCAGGGGATCTCGGTCGACATAATGTATGCTCACCTGTTCACCACTCTCCAGCTCAACGAGAGGCATCTAACTCCATATGTCGGTTCTGACTTGCAGGGCTTCAATGGCACCACCACGAGGCCATGTGGCTATGTTGAGCTGCTCGTCACTTTCGAGTCCTAGAAGATTATCAGGCATGTCAAAGTCCGCTTCCTGGTGATATAGTGCCCCTCTTTATACCTATGTATTTTGGGAAGGCCAACCCTGGCCGAGCTGACTGCAGTACCATCCACAGTCCACCTGAAGATGAAGTACTGCATGGCCAGGGGTCACGTCGTCACCCTCCATGGGGACATTGAAGCTGCCAGAAGGTGTTTTGAGGCGGCCACCAAGGGGTTGAACTCAATCAACATCACGCCCAAGACTACCAGCAAGCCAACCCATACCGAGGAGCAAAATCCGTTTCCACGCGTCAACTCGATTGACCTCGACAGCTGCTTCCCCAACAAACAGGAGCAGAATGAAGCAGCAGCTAACACACCTCCAGCAAATGGTGGAAACGGGCAGCCTCTCTATCCCGTGCGCCTCATTCCAAATGGCGACTTCGAGCTCATCACTCTCGACGACAACCCCGATAGGAGAGTGAAGATCGGCCCAGGACTCCCCGACTTGATGAGGAAGCAGTTGAAGGCCTACCTCGGGGAGAATGCTGACCTGTTCGAGTGGAGCGCTGCGGAGATGCCAGAGCTTGACCCCGGCGTGGCCTGCCACTAGCTCACCATAGATCCAACCGCTAGGGCCATAGTACAACGTAGACGTAGGCAGTCTCCAGAAAAAGCGGAGGTTGCTGAGTTAGCTGTAAAAGACCTCCTAGAGGAAAATTTTATTAGTGAAGCCAAGTACACAACCTGGGTCTCAAATGTTGTACTTGTAAAAAAATTAATGGAAAATGGCGTATGTGTGTTGATTATACTGATCTCAATAGGGCCAGCCTCAAAGATATATATCCCTTGCCTAACATTGACAAATCTATAGGTTTTAAGCAAATGTCGTTCATGGATGCATACTCGAGATAAAACCAAATCCCCATGGAGAAAGCGGACAAGCAATACATGGCTTTCGTGACCGAGTCGGGAAACTATTACTACAACACGATGCCCTTCGGCCTGAAAAACATTGGCACTACTTACCAACGGAAGATGAAAAAATTCTTCCGATGTGAGATCGGAGACATGCTCGAGGTCTACATGGAAAACATGATCGTGAAATTACGAAAGGAAACCGACCACACTACTCATCTCAGAAGAATCTTCAATGCGATGAGGAGATGCAGGATGAGATTCAATCCGAAGTAGTGCGCCTTCGGTGTCCGAGCAGGCAAATTCCTCGTCTTCTACCTGACAAAGCTCGAAGAAAATGATCAAATCTCTGAACAGGATGCTCGCCTTGCTGTCCCGCTTCGTGACTGAGTCTGCCCAACACGCGTTTCCATTTTTCAAACTTTTACGCAAGGAAGCCACGTTCAAGTGGACCGAGGAGTGCGAGCAAGCCCTCCTCCACCTCAAACAAGTCCTCTCGTAACCCCCATATCTCTCGCGACCAGAGAGTGTGGACACTTTATATTTGTACCTCGTCGTCGCAATCGAGGTCGTCAGCATGGCTTTCATTCGCGAAACCCCTGAGGGCCAACAACCGATTTACTTCACTAGCAAAGCCTTACAGGGCCCCGAGCTCAGGTACCAGCAAATCGAGAAGGTCGCTTTGGCCCTCATCAATGCGGCTAGAAGGTTACGACGCTACTTCCTGGCCCACACGATCATGGTTAGGACAGACCAGCCCGTAAAGCAGCTACTCGGTCGTCCCGACATGGCATGTAGGATGCTCAAATGGTCACTCGAGCTCTCAGAGTTCGACGTCCAGTATGAGAGCAGGAAGGCCCTCAAAGATCAAGTATTGGCCGACTTTGTCGCAGAAATGATCACCCCGATCTCCCCGACGAACGGGGCACACAAGTGGACCATCTATGTCGACGGGGCATCCAGCTCGATAGGAAGTTGGGCGGGCATCATTATTGAGAATGAAGAAGGCATCTTGATTAAGGTATCCCTCGCTCTATCCTTCCCGACCTCGAACAACCAAGCCGAGTATAACACCTTCCTTGTCGGGTTGCGCCTACCCGAGGACCTTGGCGCGAAGGAGGTGAAGATATTTACCGACTCCCAGCTCATCGCTTCTCAGGTACGGGGAGAGTACCAAGCTAAAAACGACAATCTCGTCGAGTACCTAGCCCCGGTGAAAGAGAAGATGAAGTCGTTTGACTCCACGGAGGTAAAACATGTCCCTCGCAAGCATAACACCCGGGCAGACATCCTGTCAAAGTTCGCGAACACGAAGAAGATGGGCAGAAACAAGTCTGTCATCCAGGAGGTACTTTCTCGACCAAGCATTGAGAAACTCACCTCGACCATCGACGTGAAAGCCATCGGCAACAACAACTGCTGGATGAACCCAGTATACACGTACCTCAGCACAGGGGAACTGCCCAACGACCCCAAAGAGGCTAGCGAAGTCAGGCGCTGAGTTTGCTCTTACTTCTTGATTAAGGATAAGTTATACAGGCGGGGATTCTCCATCCCTCTCCCCAACTGTGTTGAGGAATCCAAGATCCTTCACATACTCTAGGAGAACCACGAAGGGATCAATGCCTAACACCTCAGCGAAAGATCCCTCTCCCGGAAGGCTCTGCGAGCAAGATACTATTGGCCCACCATGCAGCAGAACACGAGGGAGCATGTCAAGAATTGCGACAAGTACCAACGACACGGGGACATGCACCTAGCCCCGTCTAACGAGCTCAAAACGCTCTCATCCCCGTGGCCTTTCACCTGGTAGGGGATGGATATCCACGGGCCCTTCACCATAGAGTCATACCAGAATAAATATTTGATAGTCCGCGTTGACTACTTCACGAAGTGGATAGAGGCTGAAGCCCTTTCCAAAATCACGACATACAACATACTCTGTTTCTACAATAGAAACATACTTGCCCAGCTCGACGTGCCCCAGGTGATCGTCACCGACAACGAGACACGGGTCACCGACAAAAACTTTCGAGACCTCGTTACCAAACTGGGCACAAAGCAACATTTCACGTCTGTCAAGCACCCGTACACAAATGGGCAGGTTGAAGTCGCGAACAGAGTGATCCTGCGAGGTCTAAAACGAAGACTAGGAGAAGAGAAAAAGAGGTGGGTCGAGAAGCTACATAGCGTGCACTTGGCCTACAGGACGACCCCACACTCGAGCACCGGGGATACCCCATTTGGACTAATGTACGGAACCAAGGCAGTTATTCTGGTAGAAATAAGAGAACCCTCTAGGCGGACCGAATCTCCCCTCGACGAGGAGATGAACGACGAGGCACTGAGGGAGGAGCTCGACCTGATCAAAGAAATCCTGTCGGGGGAAACCCTCCGCGAAGCCTCTCTCAAACAAAAGATAACTTTGCAACATGACAACAAAATCATTAAACGCGAATTCCAGATAGGCAGCCTAGTCCTGCAGAGAAACCAAAAAGACTCACGCGAGGGAAAACTCGCCGCGAACTAGGAAGGCCTCTATCGTGTCCGGGCGAAAACACAAAACGGGGCCTACTACCTCGAAAACCTACACGGGGAGGAACTTGCTCGACCATGGAATGCTGAAAAGATAAAAAAATATTACAGTTAAACACTGTCGTCGACGTACTTGGTTCGACCACGAGGAAGTACATCCCAACCACAGGAGCGTGTTAAGGTACAAGCACGACTTCAAAACTTGAAACAAAAAGACAAGAATCCGCTCTCGTGTGTGCGAGCAGACTCTTGATCTGACCGGGACACCTCAACCGAGCTCCTCCGTTGTCATACCAATAAGGGAGAACACCCAGCTCGCAATGGGAATTTCACGCCACAAAGCAAAGACCTCGACCGAGATCTTAGCTCCGTCACCGGTCGGAAACCAACTTCGACCACTCGACAGTTCCCCGCACGGTCGAGAACCAATTATGTCGAGAAAATGCCCCAATTACTTGACAAAAACAAGCAAACACAATATTGCATACATATTAACGAGAAAAATAAGTACTCGACATACAATGACACACACACATAGCAGAAAAGCAAGCATATATTTTAGGTGCAAATTAAGCATCCAATTACAAACGGGAAAAGCTCAATATTCGAATATTACAAGCCATGGCGCGCAGGCCAGGCAAAATCAAAAAACATGGCGCACAAACTAGGTACAGTCAAAAATCAAAATGTGGCACGCATGCCAAACAAATAAATGAACTAAACAGTTGTTTCCTCCTCAGGTTGAGTCTCCCAGTCGGTTTGTTCAGCTCCACCATCGAGCCCAGCTGGAGCGACCACCTGACTGTCGACCACCTGGTGAAAGGGTCTTATCCCCTCAGTAACGAGCTGAAGCCTAAGGTTAACAACCTGGAGTTGCTCCACCACGGAATTTAAGCACATCTCGAGAATGCCCCGGGAAATCCTGCTCAAGCTCCGGGATCCGGGAAACCAAATCACCCCGTGTCACCAAGAGCTTCTCCTCGACGATTTCATCCTAGACGGGCCGTGCGGCGGCCTCCAACTCAGCGACCCTCGCTTGGAGCCATTTCTTCTCCTCGTCGGCCTTGGTCACCTTCTTCCGCATCTCCTCCATCTCGCGTTAAAGATTGATTTGGATATGATACCTCTCCCGGAGGTCGAAGAAGTCATTCTCCACCTTCTCCTTCTCCATCCCGATGGCCACGTGTTCCGCCTGCAATTTCTTCAGTTCAGCAAGAGGGCAGGTCCCATCATTGAGAGACAAAGTTGTCTTAAGGACCCTTAACATGGTGGTCGTGTACTCGGACAATGTATTTCTTCTGGTATCCTTGTCGAGCACCAGGATTGCCTTATATTCAGCCTCGGGCACAATCAGGGACTTATCCCCCCCCGAAGAGCCCCCAGGTACGATGGCGGAGAGGTTGCACGAAATTTTCCTTGACAACGCCCTCTAGAAGGTCGACGGGACCAGACTCCTTGAGGCGTTGTCTCTTGTCCGGAGGATCCTGAGAGACAGGAGATTGGAATTCCTGGGGAGAGGAAGAACCCCTGTCCTGCTGGTCAACCTTAGCCATCTGCTGTACCTGGGAAACACAACCCTTAGGTTCCTTCTTTGCACTTTTGTTCATCGCGAGCTTAAGCATACGTTCTTAGAGGTTCGACATCTGACCTTCAACAAAAAAGAACGAGTCAATACGACAAGGAAAAATAAGCGGACACATAAGTAAAGAACACACACCTTACCTAATAATCGTCGGAACCACACTCGAGGAGTGCCTTAGTGTTGATTAAACGGGCCTCGAAGGCAATTTCCACATTTCTGTCCTAGAAAAAGCTCTCGTCTTTGGTCACGCACTTGGCGGGAGTGAAAATGTCGATGAAGGCCACGATTTTGTCATAGGCAAGCTTGTCCTCCTCGTCCAGATCATGGGGCTTCGTGAGGTAGCTCTTCGTCCCTCTTTTAAAGTGGGCCTTCTGTCACTCTAGGGGGAACTTTGCCTCCAAGGTCTCCTCCCTTCGCCCATCCACGAGCTTCTCCATGCGCTCGAACAGGGATTCGACGGCGGCGTGGGTCACAGGCTTAACGAGGAAGTACATATCCTTGAAGGACCGGACAAAGTCCAGATACGCTCTGAACATCTTCCTCGACAGCTTCAAGGATACCCAGTTGTGTCTACCATGGTGAGTCTGCCTCTAGAGATGGAAGAGACGGAAAAATAGTGGGAGCGTAGCGCCAACGCGAAGGTGCTGGCACACGAGTTCGAACGCCCGCATGAACGCGATCACGTTATGGTGAAGCTGCGAGGGCACCAATTCCAGCCACTGAAATACCCCAGGTTGAAAATTGTTGAATGGCAGGCGAAGCCCCTTATCCCGGAAAGCGAACTCATACATCGGGAAGCGCTTCCCCGGGTAGGACGAGCAGATCTGGTCTATCTCCTTGGGCTTGTAAACCTGCCAGTTTGTAGATGTTCCTTCCTCGCGGTTCTCAACAGTAACGAATAAGTCTGTGTCATCGAAGATGAAACGCTAAGCAACAGCCAGGGGTTCCATCCTGGCCCAGTCGGCTGGGGATTCACCGTTCGGGCTGGCAGGATTGTCTTTAGCATCTACAGTAACGTCTTCTACGGCGTCTACGTCGACCACGACATCATCCTCTGGCTTTGGAGCCATTTAACCTGAAAGGAGAAGGAAATAGTGAATTCGACGTTAAGATCAAATCCACCCTTCAACCACAAATTAAGTGAAAGGGTGAAAGGAAAGTGCTAGGATGCGCCCTCGACCAAAGCCCTCATCGACAAGTGCGGGGTTATGAGGAACTCCTTCTCGACATAAGGCGTGAAGATCACCGCTCGAGGTGAGTCTCCTCGACAGAAAAACTTCCTACCGTGTGCGTCAAATGGAGCATATCTCCTCGATGCGAGATCTTTTTCTGGTCCCATGCAGGGAGGAAGCCCCCCGACATCAACCCAGCGAGGACGATAAAGGCCTCAGGAGGTCCCCGAGACCTTCATCGGAAACTTCATGAAGTTTCCCAGAATCCTCATGAACTCCCCGGTGTCTTCATCAGAAACTTCATGATTCTGCCGGGAACTTCATGAGTCCGCCGAGAACCTCACGGACTCCCCGAAAAAATCGTTGGAAACTTCATGAGCCTCCCGAAAACTTCATAAAACACTGGAAAAGGCATAAATTCTAGAGAAATAGCGAAGAACTTACTTATACGGAGAAGATTCTGGAGATTACGGCGGCGGAGAAAGGGGATAACGACAGCGAACAGAAGATAGGAGAGCAGAGAAACCTTGAGAGACTTTGAAGAATTCTTGAGCTTGAATGTTGTGAACGTTCAAATGAATTAGTTTTCCCCTATTTATAACCTCTGGCGCGGGAAGCAAAGTGTCCCATAGGCACTCAAGCATCCCTACGCGTAGCCGTCATAAGCATTTATTGCTCCTGACAGGTGGCTCAAGACATCACGCGTGTCCCTTCAAGACCCCTCGCACGGCTCGAGGAAAAGATGTGTCTGCCCTTTCACTTCCATCACACCATACAACATGTCGAGCATAATGTTCGACCCTTGCGCTGCCGGGAACACTTCCTTCGGAGAAGTTGGAAAAAAGTCATGACTACGTGTGACAGGCAGGCCTTCCTGCGAGCACCCATCCTCGGGATAAACACCTGATCGACCCTATCATAGACCATAGATAAACCTCACTATTGACCACGACTAATGGCTTCTACTTATAGTTACGCGCATAGCCCCGCGAGCTCAGCGGCTCAAGCACGAACGATGCTCCTCCGGGCAGGTCCCTGCGTCCGTCCTCGAAACAAAAATTGACTCTTAAGTTATTACTCTTATGCTTCAGAGCAACGACTTAGGGAGCTACTGTTCTGGACTGGGCCAGAGGCTGGCCCACCGTCGGGCACGACCCAACCCAGCTCCTCGTTGGGGAGGGCCCAATAAAGGCCCAATCCATCAACTCGCACGAGGAACGCTCCTCACGCGTCTTCCCCACGGTCCCCACGTGCTCCCCGCGCGGGGACACGTCATCAGCCAATTACCAGTATCCAAGAGAACAAGTCATCCATCTTCCGAAGTTCACGGGGCAGTTGACCCAGGACGAAGACCACGTGCTGGTCTTTCCTCCTTCACATAGATCCTGACAGTTATCCGTATTTGGCCTAATGATCCAACCCTATGCAGATAACCATTGGCCCAGCGCTGGGGGCACATTATAAATACCCTCTTCCACAAGAGGGTCATGTATTCTAACTCACTCCACTTTCTGTACCTCTCTCTCTTTCACTCTGAACTCACTTTGGCACCGGAGTGTCTTGCAGGTACACCTCCTCCTCTTCTCCACCACCGGCGAATTAGAAGCTCACGACGTGTTGCTAGCTGCTGATCTCTTTTCTGACCCGGTAAAATCAAAATGTTTTTTGAATTTTAATCTTTAATTTTAAAAAGAATCTACTCGATCTCTGCCTAAAAATGATTCAATAAGAAAAACACGAAGTTGTCATAAAGTTCCAAAGACAGATGTTTGTGATAAGAGTGACTTTTAATAATGACATGAGAAAACAAATATTTATTATTGAACATACGTTTATATGACTTGTGGAGCATGCCTAGACTTGTCTTAAAAGATATTTGATCCAAGCTAAAAATCAAGGCATGGCCTTTACATGACTGAACGAATTATATCCTACCAATTGCTAGTATATGTGGTTCTGATTGAAGTTTTGGGACAAGGGTATACAAAAACCCTAATAAAACCTTTATAAAAAGGATCACAAACATCAAAATTCCTTAAAACTTTATAAGGATGAGTTATATAAAGTGACTTCATTCATCTTACAAATCAATTTTGTAAGGATGAGTTATATTAAAATCTAATATGACATTACAGCATATCGATCAGATCAAGGGCCGACCACCGTTAATATCCACACACCAAGTCTAAAAGAGTGTTAGGCGTGAGGGGTGTATTGAGAAAATCTCAAGTCCCACATTAGTTAAACATAGAGACTTTAAAGGATTTATATAAAGTGACACTTCTCACCTTAAAAGTTGATTTTGTAAGAATGAATTAAATCAAACTCCAATACTCCATTTGTTTTGAAATGATTGTTGTTTAAAGTTTTTGCATACAGATTAAAAAATACAATAATATTGTCATAAGACATTGCACATTTTCTAAATTAACTTATTAATAAGTTGGAAGTAGTGTAAGTATAATAATTAAAGAAAACAAATTGACAAATAACAATCATTTTAAAACAAAAGAAATAAGTACCATAGTTTTCAAACCAAGGTTTTCAAACCAATGATGTTCAAAGAGAAGTTTTTTTGAAAGAAGGAAAACAAATGTTTAAAAAAATTATTTATATTAAAACAAATTTATTTTAACCTATTAAAAAAATCTTTATTTTAATATACAACAAAGTCCAAAAAAATCTTAAAATAGTTTGATATTTTAAACTTATTTTATATAGTTATCATTATATAAACACTTTATCTTTTTTTTATACATCATACAGTTTTTTTTAACCAAAATGGTTATTTTTCGTTTTTCTATAAAAAAATAATTATTTTTTATTTATAAAAAACAATTTATCCCTTATTTCTTTTTTCAATTTTAAGAATACAAATTTTATATTTACACAGTACTTTTAGAACTTAAGCTCTAAAAGTAAAGTTTAATAAGTCAGATTTAGTCGGGGTGCTTAGTACAAATTAGGTATAAGTAGGAATGTGGTCATTTTTATAAAAAAATGGTAGGTTAATAGTTTTTGTTTGTTTTTTATTTTTGTGATTAATGAGGAGAAGAGAAAGAGATGGTAAAATCATTACATAAATTTGAGCAAAAGATTTTTGGTGAAAATAATGGAGATGATGGAAACAATCATCTACACAATATGGTGGATATAGTAGTCCTCACTAGTTCTCATCACAGGTGGATCTAGCAGTCTCGTGGACCATGTATTCTCCAACATAGATGAGGTAGAATTAGTCGGTCAAGAGATCATGATGATGAGTAGAGGATGTCTTGCCAATGATGTTGAACCAGAGGCGACTATTCAAGAAGATGCAATGATGCTAATTCATACTGATACAAAGGTGGTTGTTCAGGATGATACAAATGGGGGGTTCCTTAGAGGGCCCTCTGACCCTACCTTTCGCACCGGGTTTGTTAATCATGTCGCCTTTAGATTATAACAAGGAGAGATATAAATATTTAAATTTAAGTTGTTTTTATTTATTAGTGGTTAATTGAGGTCAAATGATAATTAATGCTTTATTTGTTATATAACTGCACTTCATTGAAGGTTTTCACTCATGAGTCGAAGTTGAAGAAATTCTCAGCAATGCAGCTATCTGATGAGGTTAGGGCAATTGTTGTTGATGTTGGCCTGTTATTGTTGGTTGATTGTTCGCTCACCTTGTTTGACGTTCCACTGTTATCTATTTTTGTTGATTGTTGTCATAAGGAGACATCTTTCTTTCATGAGTAACAATTTGCCAAATTTTTAGTTAAAACTATCTGAAATTTCTTGTTTCAATGTTTTTTAAGTGAATTTTCAGCAAAAATCCCTAAATTTTGATTAGGGGTAGTCATTGATCGGTATGGTTCGGTTTCAAGAAAATATGATACTCAAACCGTTTAAAAATATACGGATTGATTTTTATTGAATTCGTAAAACAAATTCAATAAAAGCCAAATCGAATCAAATTGATAAACAACATGTTGATGTAGATTGGAATAGTCAGATACATTAAAAAAAATATATAAAAATATTTTTAAAAAATAACTTATTTACACCAATTAATATTTTTTATAATACTCTAAAAATTTAGCATTAATTGTGTTGAGTTATAAATATTAGTCTAACAATTTTTCATAATAAATTCAAAAATATCTAACAAAAAACATGTAACAAAAACTTTTTGAATATGCAATCAAGTATGATAATGAAGGTGTTGCATAACTCTATGCTCGATTAAACAATTCACTAGCAATTTTCCAATAACAAATTAAAATAGCATAACTTCGGGCGCTTTACTTTTTTCTTTATGAGAATTAATTACGATTGATTATAAGTAAAATGGATTTGCAAGTAGAACATTAAAAATCCGATGTCCAAATCAATTGTCATTGAATTTCATTAGTCTAATTCAATTTGGTGTATTCTTAATACACCACCTAAGTTTTTTAGGTACCACGTGAAATTTTATTTTTGTCCTTAGATTTTAGATTTGTACATCTGAACGCACCAAAATTTTAAAAAACGTTGATATGTTCCGGATGTGCACATCCGGAAGAATTTCTGATTTACAAATTCGAAAAAAATCAAAAGAATTTCATAAAATCATTTACTTCTAAATATAATTACAATCCAACATAATTAAACTTAATATGATTTTTTCAATATAATTAAATATAATTTAATTAAATCCAATATAATAAAAATCTATATTAATTAAAATTAATATGATATTTAATATGATTAATTTTTTTCAATATAATTAATATGATTAATATGGTATTTAATTCTAAATGATTTTTTTATATTGAAAAAATTAATTTAATTATATTGGATTTAAAATTATATGGTATTTACTTCTAAAATTGGATTTAATTATATTGGATTTAACTATATTGAAAAAATCATATTAATTTTAATCATATTAATTTTAATTATACTGGATTTAATTAAATTGGATTTAATTATATTAAAAAAAATCATATTAAGTTTAATTATATTGGATTTTAATTATATTGGATTTAATTATATTTAGAAGTAAATGATTTTATGGAATTCTTTTGATTTTTTTCAGATTTGTAGATCAGAAATTCTTCCGGATGTGCACATCCGAAAAAAACTGAAAAATTTTAGAAAAATGGTACGTTCGGATGTGCATATTCGAAAATTAGAGGCAAAAACAAAAATTCAAATGGTGCCTAAAAAACATGGATGGTGTGATAAGACACTCCCTTCAATTTTTACCCGAACTGAAAAATGCCCATTTCAAATATTATGGTTGATTCAGATTTGTCTAAACCATTTAACATCTCTAATTTAATTTTGATAGAGGTTAATAATAAAAGATGAGCATCAAGATGAGGTGTGGCTTAATAGCTATGACATGATTGCTTTATTAAGTATTTGTATAAATAAACAAACTAAGAGTCTGATTGGAAAGACATAAAAAATAACTTTTAATTTTTTAGCTCATATTAATAAAAAAAGTTATGTTTGGTTATTATCTTTTAGCTTTTAGTTTTTAGCTTTTTTTTCAAAAGCTATTTGAATAGCATGTTTGGATTAGCTTTTGAAATACCCAGAATTAATTCTAAAGGTGTAGAATTAATTTTAGGTGATTTTGAGATGTTTGTTTTATCAAAAGTATAATTGATTTTACCTTCAGAATCAATTCTACTTGAAGCTAAAATTTGTAGCTTCTACCTCCAGAATTGATTCTGGGTAATTTTTACACTGAAATTTATTGTTTAACTCACTTTTCATTAAATGTATCCAAACATAAATCAATTCTGCTAAACTTAATTCTATTAAAATCAATTCTACTAAACTCAATTCTACTAGAATCAATTCTGTTTACCGCTACTCCAAATACACCCGAAGTAGTTTTTGAGCTTATAGTTTTTAGCTTATGACTTTTTCTTTCATTTATACCCTCACTATTTTATTAAAATCTCATTTTTATCCTTTATATTATATTATGATTTAAATTAAAATATTTGTGTTTTATTTAAGGAAAAAAAAGGTAGTCTTTATTTTTACCAACAAATTAGATGCAATTTATCTTCCATTTTATTATTAATAGAATATTTTGATTCATTACATTGAATTATTTTTTTATTACTTTTAAATTATTATTTTAATTATTTATTATTTGATTTTTTACTATTAATATATTATTTTTATAAATATGATAGTGTATTATTATTGAATATATTTGTTTGTAAGTAGACATGTCATAGATTTTGAGAGATAAAAAGGAGAAAAGAAATATGCACTTTATTAAAATATAAGATCAAATTACAATATTATTATTTTAGATATATAAATTTTATTACAAAATTTATATAGAAGTGTTTAATATATTTTTGGGTTATTTTAATTTTATATTTTTATTTAAAATATTTTGCATTTGATTTTTAATATGTTTATTTTTATTGAATAAAAATTAATTTAATAAATAGAATTTTTAATTTTTTAATTAAGAATGTCCTTTTATGTCATTTTGTATTTTTCAGCTAGTGTAACAGTTAATTTACCAAACACTCAAATTAGCTTATCAGCTATCACAAATTAGCTTATCAGCTATAAACTACCAGTCATCAGCTAGTTTTACCAAACATAGTCTAATTAAGTGTCATCGAATAAGTGGTTATATGATGAAAAACTCCATATAATTTCTATACAGGTTGGTGAGTTATCCAACTAATAGATACAATATTAGCTTAACAACTAATTATCGGTATGCCTAAATAAACTATTATTGAAATACTTACAAAAATGCCTTGAAAACAAATAGTTATTTACATGTTTTTTTACTGGAATTTATTTTACAAGTTATTTTTAAATAATTACACAAGTATTTATTTATAATTTAAGATAACTTCAAAATAAGCTCTTTAAATGTCTCTAAAATTGCTCTCTTAATCACTAGGCATCAACCAAATTCACTTCCTTGAAGAACAAATATGATTCATAATGTAGCAGACAAATCTGAGACCCAGGAGAGAAAAAGTAATATGGATATTCAATCATACCCTTTTTCAATATAAATTATTTGCACATTTGGTGTAATTTTCTTTACGCATGCATTGAATTAAATCTTAACATTATTGATATATTTAATAATTAAAAGAACAAAATGACATAATGATTCATCTCATGTATGAATCAGTTGCATTTTCAATGCATATCAATTAGTCTCATCCTTTATTCTCAACTTCCACCCATATACCAATCGTATGGGCATTTCATTTAATTTCAGCAACAGATGCATATATGTCAAAGAATGCTTGAGAAGCTTAAAACTCATTACATATACCAGAAATTAGTGTACAAAGAAAACATGGAAGAGATTATAGGCTGCTAAATCTCAAAATACAAATTTGGAACAGTGAAAAACAATGGTCTACATGGTTCATGACAGCATTTCCCTTTTTACAATTCCAAAATAACATAGGAACACAACTTTCTTTCGAAGACCAGTTGTGACAGCAACCTTTTCGCCAAAATCAACTTCATACTTTTGCACCGAGGAAGGACTGCAAGGAAGCAGAAAGAGCGGAACTTAGAAATATATTTTGCAAATACATCAACATGAATAAGTAAAAATATAAAACATGGACAATAGTGATGCAAAATCGTGTGGTATAGCAATATTCCAGATTAAGTGATTGGTGATGAAATTGCTTAAGAGCTCTCTGCTGTTTAGCAAAAAATCTTCATACTGAAAGAAAAAATGAATGCAACAGTATCTGTATACAAGTTGGCAGCATTTGAAACAATTGATACACTCAACGGCTTTGGCTGCTTCAGAGTTCTCAGTAGAAAATCTCCATGAACGTAGCTTTTTCCATTGCTAAATTCAATGCCGCAAATGTTTTCTTGCATGACTATCACATAAAATCTCAGATCATTTCAATAATTTAAAATTATGCCAGATATAGTTAGTATGGAAATCACACAAAACTACAATACCGTTCACTGGAAAAATATTTATCATGAAATAAATCACAGAACAACAAAAGTTTGCCTCAACAAAGTCACCTTATCTCCAAATTCTGTGTTGTCATGATAAGCACTTATTTTTATAATTACTTTTTAAAATAAACCAGATTCTAGAAAAATGAACATACATTTATCTAATTTAATATATGCTCCATAATACACAGACAAATAGAGTCAAACAAGGAGAGAGAAAAAAAATTGACAAGATGCATGGAATTGCCAATTCACCGTGACGATTAAATTTCACAAATAAATACATATTTTTGGCTCACATACCATAAAATATGTTTCTCCTAATTTTGTGCATGTATTGCATCTGCAAATATTAAACTATCTTCTTACCTTTACACCTGCTGGAGAGTTTCCTGGTTTAGCAGTTGTTGTACTTCCGAAAGTGAGCCTTGCTTTCTTATCAGCTGGCTTTAATATTTGGAAAGAGCACATTAGTGTCTCATCAACACTCATCATAGCACCAGCATTGTCAAACTCCCCACAGTAATTAGGTGCCGAAAATATTGTAACAAGCTGTCGATTAGCAAAGAACTCATATCCATCCTCCACCACCTGGTAAAAAGATAATAATGTAATTTAAATTTAATAGCACAGATAATTGAGATGCACTATTCTTTACACCAATATAGGAATGAACATAATGAAGTGTCATACATAAATTATAGGAATGTACTAATATATCATTTGAAGGGAGAATTTAATCCTCAATACATAAATGTATCAAAGAATAACTCTAAGTTCGCATAAATAAAGTAATTATAATAACTCTAAGAGAAAGATTAGGATTGCTTGAAAATATATTTTGTTTTCATATCATAGAAATCAGAGTTATTAATAGCGGATTGCGGAGCGGAGCGGCCGACCTTAAAAATGGGATAGCGGGATAGCGGATAGCGGGATAAGTTTTGTTGACTTTTTAGAATTGACTATTTTTAAATTAAATATATAAATAAGTATAGCGGGATAATTTTTTTAATTAATTATATGAATTAAAAAATTATATACATTTGCATAATTTTATATGCATAAAATAATAATAATAATTATTAGTATTATTACTATAATTAATAATAATTATAATTATTATTATTATTGTTATAGAGAATAAGAAATTAAATCATGCTAATACTACTATAATTGAAAAATAATTAAAAGCTTTCTCTTTTAATGTGTGAGGCTGTCAAGTAAAGAGGAAAAAAGAATTGATTATTAAAAAAAAATAATAATAATGATTGATTAGATAAAATAATAATAATAATGATAGATAATGAGAGAGTTTTAATTAATTATTATAAAAGATAATATTTAGTAACTTATCTCTACAAATTCTGATTTAAAAATATTTAAAATAAAATTTGTAATGCATCCATATCCTAATCCTATCAACTTTAAAAATTAGGGTTTCTTTTTAAAACCCAAAAAGAAGTGGCGGCGCATCTTCTTCTTCACTACCTACAACTTCATCTTCTTCCCTACCAACAACTTCATCTTCTTTCTCATCTCATCTTCCCTACCCACGACTTCATCTTCTTCCCAACGACGACTTCTTTTTTCTCATCTGTATTTAACAGAGAGGAGCGCCGGAGGGTTGTGGTGGCCGGAGGAAGGTGAAAAACGAAAAAAAGGCAAGTGCTGAGAACAAAACTCGAAGGAAGGAAAACGAAAAAACCAGTCAAACGCTCCACGCGGGTAGCGACCCGCTCCACGCGACCCGCGATCGCGCCTTTTGCGCCCGCGACCTGCAACCCGCTCCTCGCACCCATGTTTGCGCGCGGCGGAGGGCCGCCCCGGTCCGGTCGCCCGGGATAGCGGCGGGAGCGGCCGCGATTTGTTTCTCTGATAGAAATACAAATGGGAATACAAACTCAACCCTGTATACCTAGCAACATATCGAGAAGCAAAGGCAAAAGTTTAACCTGATGAGCCCGGCAAACAAGATCCAAATCATGTTTTTGAAGAAACTCCGAGACCTTATCAGAACCAAAAGTATACGACACTCCCCTGTCATTCATTCCCCAACCTGGAACTTCTTTGCTAGGGTCTGACCACAGGAGATCGCAAAGCAAACCTGTATCTGGCACATCAGTCGGCCGCTGTAAATTTCTAATTTGATCCAAATTATGTAAGTCGGGAGAAAGTCCACCATGCATGCACAAAATCTTTTCATCAATGAGAGCTGCCACAGGTAGGCAATTGAAGCACTCCGTAAACACCTTCCATACCCTTACATTGAACCTTCTTTTACACTCATCATAAAATCCATATATACGGTTAATAGAAGCACATTCATGGTTTCCCCTCAAAAGAAAAAAATTCTCAGGATATTTTATTTTATATGCTAAGAGAAGACATATTGTTTCTAAACTTTGCTTCCCTCGATCCACATAATCACCCAAAAACAAGTAGTTGGACTGAGGAGGTAATCCACCATACTCAAAAAGTCTTAGAAGATCAGAATATTGACCATGTATGTCGCCTGAAAGATCGACAAAAGGATATTCAGAAATTATTCCACAAACAAGATACTTTCTATTCAAAAAACAAAATATGATGCAGTGATGATAATACCAGGGACTACAATAGATGGATTATGTTCATATAAATGGAGACCTTTGTATTTCATGTGCCAAAACAATGTCATGCACACGGCTACATCAGATTCAAGCAACCTTTTATATTGATAGGTCCTATTTTCCACATATAAATGGAGTTCTTTGTAACTCATGTGCCAAAACCATGTCATGCACACGGATTACATCAGATTCAAGCAACCTTTTATATTGCTAGGTCCTATGTTCCACTTATTTTTACTTTTCCGTTAATAAATAACTGCTTCTAGCAAAATTACCATTTGAACTCATTAGTATATACTCTTCACCAACTTTCGTTGGTTCTAGTGACACGGAGTTTAATTCCCCTAAAGCAAGTTTCATGTTTGAATCTTGTCAAAGAAAAAAATAGGCAATAGAAGAGTTTTATCCCCGTTAACAGGTTTACCTACGTCGACTCAGGTTAGTAGCATTCGAATACCAGGTCAGTGTATAGTTTTCATTCACCAAATACTACATAGTGGATCGTACATGAAGGATATTATGGTTAGAATTTGAATGAAGTACAAAGTTAGTCTCAGGATTTGTAAGACCCTAGCATGTTGGTCCTAGAAATTAATAAATTAGCAAAAAAATGTCTCCAAAATTGTAGATTGTAATTCATTTTAGCAAAAAAATGTCTCCAAAATTGTAGATTGTAATTCATTTTAGTCCAGAACGACGGATGTTACCTTCTTAATTTCAGAGATTAACATGAAAACACCCTACAATTTTAGAGCCAAAATATAGTTTCACTCACAATTTTATCATTTCAAATAATTGCTTCTAACAGAACTATTATGAGTTCATGAATATACTAACAAAACTGTCATGAGTTCGTGAATATAAAATCCTCAACCAACTTTGAGCAACCAAAAATCATATTTCAAAAAGAAAAATTATTGAAAAATTAGCACATAAAAAAATACAATTAAAAAAAAAGAAAAGGAAAGCAATGCCAATACTCCATGATTGGTTTTCGTTCTTACCAGATGTCTTTAGCATCTTGAAGGAAAGTTTCTCAACTTTGAAACTTGATTTTTAAGTTTGATTATACACTTATTAGGTCATTGGTAATTTGCATGCAACATACTTGGCAGATGGCATTGAAAATTTCTTAGAACTTGGGTTATCTCATCCAATGTGAGACTCTTAACTCACCTCACTCACGCCCGGGACTGTAAATCTAGAGTGTGACCCAAGTGGTCTGATAGTGGTGACCTAATAGCGGGTGGTTTAATGGATCTTGAATAGGCTTTGATAACCGTCTTTGAATTTAGGTTATCTCATCCAATGTGAGACTTTAAGCAATTCCAAACAGATTTGTTTGCTTCATTTTGTCCTCCACAAAAAAAAATAGTACTTGAGCTGAAAACCTAATCGTGCATAGATGCATGTATTTCAAGTTTGAAGTTTCAACCTTGGAATCTATTAGGACCCCAAATGAGAATGTGGACCCAAATACGCAATTAGTAAACCAAGTTGTCTAAGCTCATTTGTGGAATGTGATGTTAGAAGAATATAGGAAATTGAAGGGAAAGAATGTGATGTCACAGGAGTTGAGGAGCAAGCAAGTGTTGTGTGAGCATTCTGTTATAAGAGGAAGGGAAGAGTGTGAGAAAAGGGTGTGAAGAGAGAATCATTTCTGTTAGGCAGAGAAGTTTACATTTTCTGAGGAGCCATGCTCTAGGATAGTATGGATTGATTATTCCCTTCATCATTTCTGCTAGGCCTGCATTCTCATTTGGGGTCCTAACAGAATCCAACAATAACACTACCATCATTTTTCCCAGTTGTTCAATACCAACCCAGGTTCAACTGGCTAAGTATAAGATGATAATAAAGAAGAATTGGGCAGAGAACCTCAGATCAGATCTATTATATAGAAGAAATAAAATCACACGTCAAAAATATTTTGCTTAAGTCAGACAATTTTTTAATCTCAGATACAACATCTTTGATCTTGGGACAACAAAGTTGGCATTGCGACAATTATAGTCATGTCATGCACAACATCATTGAGTTCTTGCACAACATTCAATAATAGTCATGTCATGCACAACCATATCAAGGAAAATTTTCCCTATGTACTAGTTTGCACACAACTTCTAAAGTAAACTCTGCTTAAGTTAGCTTGAACAATTAAACTCCTAGATACAATAACAGTCTACACTGAGCCCAATATTACAAAACAGAACATCAATATCCATACAGGGCCTGTACCAATTTACCGCCGCATATGTGCTTGTAAGGGAGAAAAATGGAACTTACAAGATAAAGGAGTTACATATCAGCAGAAAACAAATTATGTTATCCAGATTAGAAATGCGTCTTATATGCACATCATGGCATAAAAATTTCAAATTCCTAAATAGTAAAACAGATTTTACATGTATTAGACAGATAATAAGTAAAATTTTGCGATGTTAAACATATCTTGAAACACAGATTTAAATTTGCATCCTAGGTAGTCAATCTCGGATAGTGGCGCAAAGGGGCCAACCGTAAAAGTGGGATAGCATGCCATGAGATGGCCGCTTTTTGATATTTTTGACAAATTACGTGAATATTTTTGAAACATATTTTTGAAAAAATTTACACTGTTAAACATATCTTGAAACACAGATTTAAATTTGCATCCTAGGTAGTCAATCCCGGATAGTGGCACAAAGGGGCCAACCGTAAAAGTGGGATAGCATGCCGTGAGATGGCCGCTTTTTGATATTTTTGACAAATTATGTGAATAGTGCTATAAACAAATATAATATATTCAATATGAAATTAAACAAATAACTCAAAACTCAAGAAATATTCATAGTAAAAAAAGCCTCACGTTTTAGTCAAAAATACATTTTAAGTTTTAAACGCTAACGAAAGTCAATAAAACAAAGAAAGCAGGGGGGTCATACAAAGGGGTTTGAGGGGAAAGCCAGAAGTTCAAAACAATGCAAGAAAAATCAGAGAAACAGAGGACGGCTAAGTAGAACAGAGGAGGTAATAAACCAGAGAAACAGAAGGCTGGAAAGAGGATGAAAAAAAAACAGTTCATTGAGACAGCAAGATTCAAGGCGAGTATCAACGAGGGCAGAAAGAAACAGCGGAGTAAGAGACACGCAGCAAAGAAGGAAGCAGGAAGTAATCATAGGGCGTCGCAGAGAAGGAATGAAAAGAAGAGGGTAAGGTAGGGTTTAGCATGCAAAATATCAAGAACACCCCTCAAACGTCTCGATTTTAAGGGCATGTAGGGGTTTTACTTTGAATTCATTATAACGGACATGACACACAAGATCAGGGGGTGATCAGTTCTTTGTGAAAGCGTATGTAATACGCGGCTCTTTGGGCTTTACCGTGGCAGCCTGCGGCCACAGCGCTATTGGCCGCGATTAACTGCCTAGTTTGCATCTAATGCTTTTATTTGCTTCAAAGTGATAACATTGTTCTTCTCCGGCACTACATTTCAGCGTAAAATAAATAATCAAATAGGAGAACAATTGATACTGCCCTTTTATCAAGAATACTGAATACTGAGTTTAAGGTTTGCCTTTTTTTATAGAATAAGCTTCACCAGCATCAACAGCCAACCCTTATTCTTATGTGGAGGTAAAATAACTTTGGGAAGACATGAACAAAACATGGTCTAATATAACAAGTCTTAATTCAATTGAAAAGCATAAAAGAAAAAGGGTTGAAGTATTTGATAATTTTAACTAAAGGGGAAAGAGGCAAGAAAGAGGCAAAAGGCTAGCAAAGTTCAACTTTCAATGGAGATGAGAAGTACTGCCACGACTGTATCTCGTCAAGACAGACTTAAGTGCAATGGTCAATTGATTTCACCTTGGGACATATGCTGGAAACGAGCTTTGCCTCATCCACTTTAACATTACTACACGTGATTTTTCATCTCTGTCTTTTTCTTCACACAAGTCAGCTAACACATCATAATTTTACCTCTTAATTGACATACTAAGAGATCCACATCAGGGCGAAAATATCTGTGGTGGGAAGAAAATGAGAGATCTCTTAATCACACAAATAAAATCCATATTGAGAACACTGAAAACAACCTGAAGCAGCTTGTACTTATATAGCACTACAATAAACAACAACCTAGCAACTTATCTAACTAAGTTGTAACAAATTAACTACCGTTAACTTTTATTCTCGTAATATTACTCCCTTACGCCTATGGCTCCCATAAAATCAGGATAAAGGAATTCTTCAATCTGAGCTTGGATTATACAACAACAACAACCAAACCTTATCCCACTAAGTGGGATTGGCTACATGGATCAACTTTCGCCATATTGTTCTATCCACAAGCATGCTTATATCCAAATTGTTAATCTCGAGATCTTTATTAATAACTTCTCTTATAGTTTTTCTAGGTCTTCCTCTACCTCTAGTTGTTTGACTTCTCTCCATCTGATCTACTCTCCTTACCAAAGAATCTATCGGTCTTCTTTCTACATCCCCAAACCACCCACCATCTTTTCTACTATAGGTGCTACCCAACCACTCTCTCTAATATTGTCACTTCTAATCTTATCATGTATAGTCTTACCACACACCCAACGCAACATTCTCATCTTTGTTGCACTTGTTTTATTCTCGTGTTGATTCTTAACTACCAAACATTATGTCCCGTACAACATTGCATGTCTTATCACAGTCCGATCAAATTTTTCTTTCAACTTGAGTGGTACTTTTTGTGTCACATAAAACCACTGAAGCCATGACTTGTGTAGCTACTCCAGATCCTTTGAAATCTGGAGCTTCATTATACTCCCTCCCACGAAACAATGTTAGCACAATACTTGAACTTTATGATAATACAGAGCCCCCCGATTGGGATAAAAACAAAGACGTAGTTGCTAAGATGGATAGGTAGAGGACAGAGATACTCTTAGGAATCAACAAAACCGAATTGACAATGAAGCCTCTCTTACCGCCGATTTGAGGCACAGAGATCAGCGCTTACCGCCGAATAAAAGTCTAGAGGAACACCAACATGGGCATGTGATTTGGGATGAAAACAAGGGAACAACACTAAAATGGGCTTAACTATTGCAAAGCCAAAATCTATGTCGGTGTGACAACCTCCATAGCTTGGCTTTGTAGTCTTGAGTGCTGAGGGGTGGTCAAAATTAGGGAAGGACACGAGAGTGGACTAGTGATGAACAAGTTTTACAGCAGAGGACTGTTCTCATGTCAGAGTTTATTCATTTGGCTTGTCCGACTTTGTTTATTGTAGAAGTCACCCACTTGAGTGGTGCCTTAGCCATAGAGCCAATGAGGTAGGAAGGAAAAGTTGGGCTTTGCAACGGTGGAAATTGGGTTTCGGAGGAAGTTATGTCCTGGCCGTTGATAAACACATATGTTGCTGGAAAGACTCATTTACGGAGGCAGGCTGCAGTGTGGAAGATGTGAGCTCCACCGATGGAGCTTTGATCCCATAAAAGTATGGTTTGAAGAAAGTGTGTGTGAGAGAGAGATTAATCATAAAATCAAAACTCATTGAAAAATATGAAAACAATCCGATGCTAACTTATGCTTATGTAGCCATACAATTAACAACTAAACAACTTATCTCTAAGTAACTACTATTAACAACTTCCATTCTCTTAATATTAAAAAAAGGAGAAAGGAGTAGACAAGCTTAATTCAAATCATCTCCCACAAACTTTGTTACTTATACAGTCTAAGTAACACACTCACTCATAAGCAAGCATACACAATACAAATACCCCAAAAAAGAACAAGTACAATTAGGCAGTAAATCTGTAACCACGCACAGAATACCAAAAAAAACCAAGCAAAATGTTAGCATATTCTAAAACAGATCATCATAATCCATGCTAAAACGCAAAATCATGAAACAAAGCAACAAAATAACAATACCTAGTTCAAAATAAACCTACAAAAACGAAGAAAACTCACCACAAATCTTAATAGGAGCTTCAAGCTCCAATAAATTAGGTTGCTGCAAGAAAATCTCTCTGGCAGCCGCACACAGCTGACGGATCTCCGCCTCCGACAACTGAACCTGCTTCCCGGGACGGCTACGAACTTCAAGGAGGCGATTGATTATGTCATCCAAAACCGCTTGCTCCATTTCTGAAAAACAAAAGTCAACGTTGTTATTGGATGTGAAAATCACGATGAAGACGATGAAAATTGGTATAAAAAAATAGAAAAGGAAATCGTGAGTAGAACAAGTTGAGGAATTACTTGCCGAATGAAAACGACGACTATGACGATGAAGACGAGGAAAACAGCGTCGTTTTGATAGCAAAACGGTGTCGTTGGAGGTTTACGGAGTGAGAAGTTTGGGTTTCATTCATTCAAGAGAGAAGAAAGCAATTTCATATATCAGTGGGAAGAAAGGGGATTGATATTAATTAGGTTACGGAATGAACACACGTTTCAATATTTTACTTCAATTTTTTTTTTTTTTTGAAATTCTTAGAAAATATAACAATCCTTTACTTATTTTTTTAATAATATTTTAAAATTTCTTATGCATTTTCTTCTTCTTTTTGAAATGATCTCTTATTTCCGATCATTAAAAAAATCAATGGTAATGACTGGTTCAAGGTGAAAAGTTCTTTCCCTTATGACTATGATAGTTTTTCGACTAAAAAAACTTATTCTTAAAGAGGGTGAGGAGTGTATTGAGTTTAAATATTCATAAGATGTTGTTTTGAAGAAAAAAAGATATTGAAAATTTAAAAACCGAAAAGTATTAACTTTTGAGATTTTCTTTTGAAGATTTTCTACAACTAGAGTTTTAAATTTGGATTTTTATAGATTTGTGGCACAAAATTTTAAGATTTCTATTTCTTTTATTAATTTATAAGATTTGAAATGATTTTATATACTTTTAGTAAAAATTACAAAATTTTAATAACAAATAAAAGAGATTAATAAATCAATTTTAAAATTTTGATCATAAAAAAATGATATTGATCTTAAAATGGTAATTCTAACTTCACATATCATTCTAATTAATATTTTTCAACTTTGGCTCTAAGTGTTCTTTACTTCTATTATAGTTTTGTTATAATGAATGGGGTATGTTGATTTTTTTTAAAGCGAAAAGTATAATATTTTGTTCATCAAAATAATATGTTTAATACAATATAGTAATTTTATCAAAATTTAGAAGTCAGACAGAGATGAGTCGTTTCTTAATCGTTTGATCGTCTCTTAATAAACTACACACTATAGTTGTTAAAATGTGGAGAAAAAAAATCTTTACAATGATTAATAATGTCACAAAATTTAGTATAATCCTTTTTAGAGAAATTAAAAATATACACATGTTAACATTTGATTCAAACTCCACATGTCTCATATGAAGGTTGGATACTTAGTTAAGAGTCGAAAGTAAATCAAGAGCTCTGTTCACTCAGACATCGTATATCGGAGAGACCCACTCAGTTATAGACACTTCTAACTAAATAATACTCATTAGTCTTTAGTTTTCAAACCTATATATCTTCTATAATCGAGTCAAAAAGTGATGTATTGTGAATTTTGTCTAAACTAATTGGATCAATGATTGTTTTAATTATAAGAGAGTTTCACCTCTTGTTATGCGGTTATAAAACATCAGTCATAGAAAAATAATTTTAAACACTAAGTTGATGAGGTGCTAGGAGAATAATAGATTTGTCAATGGACAATTTTGAGCACTAAGTTCCACCTCTGATTAAAAACAAGTATATCTAAATCATCTCTTATGCACCATTTTGCTTCCTTTTTAAGATAAACTTTGCACTACAAATACTAAGTTGCGTAAAACTAAGATTATGCTTCCAACTTCAAAGTGAACAAAATGATATGCAGAAAGTAGTATGTTTTAAATAAATAGGAGATATTAGTGTTATATGTTGTGAGTGTTAAATTGTAATTCCTTGTGTCGAAGCAAGGAAGTGTCGAAATGTCGAAACAAGTGTGTCGAATTGTTGTTTCACACAGATTTATTTTAGATTTGATTTAGATATGATTTAGATTAGATTTGATTTAGTTCAAAATAGATATTTTGGGCTTTTATAGTTTTGGGCTTTTGCTTAGAGATCAAGTAAACTTAAATCTATAAATAGGGAGTATCCCTTGTATTTTGTAATAATACAGTAGCAGAACAAGTAGTGAAGAATCACAGTGCTTGTACTCACAGTTGCAAGTTTGCAAGTGAATAAAATCTGAAATCCCACAGTTCGTGGGTAACACTTTTCTCCAAATATTTCTCTTCTCTCATTTCTTTCTTGTTGTTTGTTCTTCATCTTCATCATTGCCATTGCGTATTGTGTGGGTTGTTATCAATCTTGAGAACAAGATTGAAGAGGAATTCTCATAGTTTGTGGTGAATTTCCAACATCTGGTATCTAGAGCCCCGGTTGCGATTCAAGGAGGAAAATCGTGATGGCTATGAATCATTCAAACGGGCACTTTCCAGCGACCCTACCAATTCTCAAGAAAGATAATTATGAGAATTGGTGCAAGCAGATCAAGGTGGTTTTCTGTTATCGAGATCTTTGGGATCTTGTGAAGGAAGGAGTAACACCGCTTTGGGAGAACGCGACGGATCAAGAAAAGCCTGCACACAAAGAGTTGAAGAAGAAATATTATAAAGCGTTGTTTATAATCCATCAATGTGTTGATCCAGATAACTTTGAAAAAGTTAGCGATGCAGAATCAGCAAAGGAAGCATGGGAGATTCTTGAAAAGTCGTTTGGAGGCGCAGAGAAGGTGAAAGAGGTGAGGTTACAAACTCACAGGAGAACCTATGAGTTGCTTCAGATGGAAGACAACCAAAGTATTACAAATTTCTTCACCAAAGTTACAAAGTTGGTGAATCAAATCAAGGTATGTGGAGAGGTGTTGACATCAAGATCAGTTGTTGCAAAGATCTTGAGATCATTGGCTCCAAAATTTGACCACGTGGTAGTAGCCATAGAAGAGTCGAAAGATTTGTCAGTATTGACGAAGGAAGAGCTTCAAGGGACGCTTGAGTCTCATGAACAAAGGATGGCTGAAAGAGCTGCAGGAAAGTCGAAAAGTGATATGGCTTTGCAGGCGCAGACAGAAAAGGAAAGGAAAGGCAAAGGAAACGTGAATGGCAACAAAGGTAGAGGAGGCTACAATTCGACTCAGAAGAAACCCTGGAACCAACGCAACGAAAGAAGTAGTTGTTGGATAAAATTACAGCGTCTCCCTTTGGGATTCGATGGGCTTAACATCCCACCCATGAGCGCCTATCGAAGGTAGGCTCCTTGAGAAAGGGTTCACTATAATGAAATTAAGTTGCGCCCTGACTATCAGCAATTGCTTTTAGCCTAGTGGTAAGCGCTTGATCCAGTTTTAGTGGTATCAGAGCAGGGTCATGGGTTCGAATCCCCCCGGCTGACACTGGTGGGGAGTTTGTTGAATAAAATTCCAGCGTCTCCCTTTGGGATTCGATGGGCTTAACATCCCACCCATGAGCGCCTATCGAAGGTAGGCTCCTTGAGAAAGGGTTCACTATAATAAAATTAAGTTGCGCCCTAACTATCAGCAATTGCTTTTAGCCTAATGGTAAGCGCTTGATCCAGTTTTAGATTGTGAGAACAAGATTTGGTTCTGCAATATTATCTCTAAAGTTTTGATGATAACAGATGAATATTTGTATGAATAATTTTGTGCAACTAATGTTGTTATGTGTGAGAACCTAGCAAACGGGTTCTGCTTCCGTAATTTAGCGCAATACTTAATGTAAGATGCTTCGAAGAACAGAACTCAATTCGAAGATGAGACAAGGGTTCTGATGGAACAAAGTCAAATTGCTGAAGCCTCACGATTTTCAAACAAGAAGTTCTGAAGATTCGGAAGACTTAAAGCAGAAAAGGATAACACTCTTAAAGACCAAGTGCTGAAGTTCTGAAGACTGATTCCTAATGGACTTCTTCAATCAACGGAAGACTTGAAGCATCAGATATTCAGCTATAAAGATTCCACTCATGCTTCATCAAATTAACATCAGAAGCCTCTGGATATGAAGAAAGTGGATTTAGAGAACAAGGTTCAAAAGACAAGTTCTGATGATTCGAAGACTTGATAAATCACAAGAACCATACAATGTTTTCTCTTCTTACTCACGCTCACAAAAAGCCTCTAAAGTTGAGAAGCCAAGAATAACTGCCACACTATACATCTGTACCACATTACAACGTTAAAATTCTCGAAGACTGTGCGAAATACAAACAAGACAATCTGACACAGACAGGACGCGCTGCATGCAGAAGATTTTGTACCTGTCCTCACGCTTCCAAGCCGTAAGCCTATTTAGCTATCATGATTTCATTTCAACGGCTCTTTTCACTCGGCTATAAAAGAAAGCTCAAAGACTTGAAGAAAAATACACATGCAAACAACGACAATACTTTCTAACTCCATTCTTTCTTAAGTCATTTATAGTCTAAAAGCTTGTTTACATTATCAGCTTGATAAGAAGCAATTCTCTGTAAACTCATTGTGTTAAAACTTAATTGTACTCCTTAAGAGAGTCTTAGTGATTAGATCTTAAGAGAGTCTTAGTGATTAGATCTCTTGAGAAGTCTAGGACGAGTGTCTTAGAGGTTGTGCCTTGAGTAAGACCTGTGTGGTTGGATTACTTGAGAAGTCTAGAACGTGTGAGTTCTAGAGGTTGTCGTTAGTCACCAGCTGTGTAGCTCGTGCAGTGTACTATTTTGTTGAATAGTGGATTAAGACCTCGTTGAGAGAGGCAAAATCACCTTGGCGGGTGGACTAGACTAACTTGAGAGATTCTCAAGTGAACTAGTATAAACATAACGTGTTTATATTTTTTTTTTTTAACTAAGTCGTTGTTCTTTAGAAAAAGGGAAAAAGTTCTTAACAAGAAAGTTACTCAAAAGAAACAATTATTTTTGAAAAACCAATTCAAACCCCCCCCCCCCCCCTTTCTTGCGTTTTTCACACCTTCAATTGGCATTAGAGCTCCGGTTCTTATGTGATAAAAAGATAGAATTTTTATCAAGCACTTAACAGTGTTCAGTACCGATCCAAGTGTGAAAAATAATGACTACACCACCACCAACAACTTCTGAAACAAATGTCATTGAAAGAGAATCTTACACTGCAAAACCTCCTATCTTTGATGGTGAAAAGTTTGACTATTGGAAAGATAGAATTGAAAGTTATTTCTTATCATTTGATCTAGATCTATGGGATCTAGTACTTGATGGCTACAGTCATCCAGTAGATTTTGTAGGTAAAAAGATTGAAAGAAGTGAGTTTACAGATGCTCAGAAGAAAACCTACAAAAATCATCTCAAAGCAAGAACCATTCTGTTGAACGCAATTTCTTATACCGAGTATGAGAAAATCACAAACAAAGAAACTGCAAAATCCATCTTTGACTCTCTTCGTATGACTCACGAAGGAAATGCTCAAGTCAATGAGACAAAGGCTCTTGCGCTAATCCAGAAATACGAAGTCTTTAAAATGGAAGAAGATGAGTCTGTTGAAACCAGGTTCTCAAGGTTTCAAATGCTTGTTCTGCTGTTCATGTCAAGAAAATCATTAGAAGTCTTCCAGCAAAATGGAGACCAATGGTGATTGCCTTGAAAGTTGCAAAGGATTTGAATAATATCAGTCTTGAAGAACTTATCAGTTCTTTAAGAAGTCATGAAATAGAGCTTCAAGGAGATGAACCTCAGAAGAAAAACAAATTCATTGCACTAAAAGCAAAGCCAGAAAAGAAGAAGGTGTATTAGGCAGAAGAAGAGATGGAAGAATCTGAAGAAGATTCAGAAGAAGACGATATATCACTCATATCAAGGAAGATAAGTCAACTTTGGAAGTACAGAAGGAACAACTTCAAAGGACCAAGGAGAAGATTTGAATCTACATCTGGTCAAAGAAGAAACTATGGAAAAGATGTTACGTGTTTTGAATGCAAAAAACCTGGACATCTCAAATATGACTGTCCAAAGGCCAAGAAAGAAGAAAGACCTAGGAAAACCAAAAAGGGTATCATGGCAACCTGGGATGACCCAGAATCTGAAGATAATGCTGATGAAAATCGGGTCAACATGGCATTCATGGCAGAAACCAGAAGCAACTCGTCAGAGGAAGAACTATCAGACTCCGACGATGAAAGAGAGGTACTTTCTTCCTTATCACGTTCTGAACTTGAATTAGGATTAACTGAACTTATCAAAAGATATCAAAATCTTCAAAGCAAATTCAAAATCCTGAAAAAGAGTTTTATAGTTTCTTCAGAAGATCTTACTAAAAATAAGAAAATCATCTCTGAGCAAAATGAGAAAATATTTATCTTAGAAAACTCAAATTTTGTTCTGAAATGTAAATTATCTAAGGTAGAAGAAGAAATGGTCTCAAACTCAGCTAACACTAGTAAAGAAGACAAATATGATAACACATTTAAAAACTTTCTTGCCAAAAGCGTAGATAGAAGCAAAATGGCTTCACTGATCTATGGAGTCAGTAGAAATGGTAGTAGAGGTCTAGGATATTCAGGACCATCTCAACCATATGATGAAACCAAAAACATCAAAATAATACCTCTGTCCAAACAGTTTATTCCCTCTGGTACTAATCTTAAGCATTCAGAACCAAAAGGTTCAAACTCTATGATTACACGAACACATCCACTAAAGAAGTACTCTAAACACAAATATTATGCACAAACTCCACACCGTTTTGCTAACGTAAGGAAATCTAAAGGGGTCAGAACCTTTAGAAAAACTAATGTGAAAGGACCCACAAAATGGGTACCTAAAAAAAAGATAATTTATGTTGCAGATATCCTTAATAGCTCCATTGAAACACCAGTCATGGTACCTGGACAGTGGGTGCTCGTGACACATGACGGGAGAAAGGCTTATGTTCCAAGATCTGAAACTTAAACCTGGAGGCGTTGTCGGTTTCGGAGGAAATCAGAAAGGAAGAATCATTGGCTCCGGAACCGTTGGAAATGGTAAGCTTCATTCCATTAAAAATGTTCTGTTAGTAGAAGGTCTAATGCATAATCTGTTGTCAATAAGCCAACTTAGCGACAGTGGTTATGATCTCATTTTTAATCAAACATCTTGTAAAGTTGTAAGTCAGAAGGATGGATATGTCCTATTCAACGGAATGAGGAAAAACAACACTTACAAAATTAAGTTATCTGATTTAAAACATCAAAATGTAAAATGTCTTCTTTCTCTAAACGAAGAGCAATGGGTCTGGCACAGACGTCTTAGCCATGTCAGTCTGAGAAGAATCTCTCAGCTTAACAAGCTTGGTCTTGTTAGAGGCTTGCCAAATCTGAAATATTCTTCAGACGCTCTTTGTGAAGCATGTCAGAAAGGAAAGTTTTCAAAAACCTCTTTCAAAGCTAAAAAAGGTGTTTCCACCTCCAGACCGTTGGAACTTCTTCACATTGATCTGTTTGGTCCTGTAAAAACAGCATCTCTCAATGGTAAGAAATATGGACTAGTCATCGTTGATGATTACAGCAGATGGACATGGGTAAAATTCTTAAAACACAAGGATGAATCACATTCTGTGTTTGCTTCTTTCTGCACTCAAGTACAAAATGAGAAAAATTGTAAAATAGTCAGAGTGAGGAGTGATCGTGGTGGAAAATTTGAAAATAAAAACTTTGAGGAACTTTTTGATTCGCATGGAATATCTCACGATTTTTCTTGCCCTAGAACTCCACAACAAAACGGAGTTGTAGAAAGAAAGAATCGAACTTTGCAAGAAATGGCTCGCACCATGATCCAAGAAACTGACATAGCTAAACATTTCTGGGCAGAAGCAATCAACACAACATGCTATATTCAAAATAGAATCTCTATAAGACCTATCTTGAATAAAAATCCATATGAAATGTGGAAGAATAAATTACCCAACATTTCTTATTTTCATCCATTTGGATGTGTCTGTTTTATGCTTAACACTAAAGAGAATCTTAGCAAACTTGATTCCAAAGCACAGAAGTGTCTGTTGTTGGGATACTCTGAACGCTCTAAAGGCTATAGAATTTACAACACAGAATCAAGAATTGTGGAGGAATCCATTCATGTTAGATTCAATGACAAGCCTGACTCAGAAAAGTCAGAGCTAGTTGAGAAACTTGCAGATTTAGAAATCAGATTCTCTGAATCTAAGGAAAAAGTAGAGGAAGTCAAAGAACAGCAAGATCCTACACCAGAAACCACTGAAGTAACTCCAAATACCCCATCTCAACGAAGAAGAAGACTGTCCACATCACATCCTGAAGAACTAATTCTGGGTAACAAAGATACTCCTATCAGGACCAGATCAGCCTTTAGACCATCAGAAGAAACACTTGTAGGACTAGTATCGTTAATAGAACCAGCCAAAATTGAAGAAGCTCTCATGGACAAAGACTGGGTTCTGGCTATGGAAGAAGAACTCAACCAGTTCTCCAAAAACGATGTTTGGGATCTAGTTCCTAAACCCAAGAATGTTCATGTCATAGGAACCAAGTGGGTATTTAGGAACAAGCTAAATGAAAAATGAGAAGTTGTCAAAAACAAAGCACGACTTGTTGCTCAAGGATACAGTCAACAGGAAAGAATTGACTACAACGAAACATTTGCTCCAGTTGCAAGACTTGAAGCAATACGTTTGCTAATATCCTTTTCAGTAAATCATGACATCACTCCATATCAAATGGATGTTAAGACCGCATTCTTAAATGGTTATATATCAGAAGAAGTTTATGCCAAACAACCTCCTGGTTTTGAAAATTCAGAAAAATCAGACTTTGTTTTTAAACTTAAAAAATCACTCTATGGTTTAAAATAAGCTCCCAGAGCTTGGTATGAAATATTGAGCAAGTTTTTACTAGAAAACAATTTCACCAGAGGAAAGGTTGGCATAACACTTTTCTGCAAGACATATAAGAATGACATTCTCATTGTTCAAATCTATGTTGATGACATTATTTTTGATTCTGCTAACTCTTCTTTATGTCAAGAATTTTCAAAGTTAATGCAGGCCGAATTTGAAATGAGCCTCATGGGAGAACTGAAGTTTTTCCTTGGAATTCAGATTGATCAAAGATCAGAGGCCACTTACATTCATCAAACCAAGTACACAAAAGAACTTCTGAAGAAGTTCAATATGACGGATTGCAACATTGCTAAAACACTAATGCATCCAACGTGTGTCATGGGAAAGGAAGAAATAGGAGTTAAGGTTTATCAAAAACTCTATCGTGGTATGATAGGTTCTCTCTTATATCTAACTGCTTCTAGACCTGATATATTATTCAATGTACATCTATGTGCTAGATTCCAATCAGATCCAAGAGAATCACATTTAACCGTTGTTAAGCGAATTCTAAGGTATCTGAAAGGAACAACTAACCTTGGCCTGATGTATAAGAAAACATCAGAGTATACTCTTTCTGGTTACTGCGATGCAGACTATGCCGGAGACAGATTAGAAAAAAAAAGCACATCAGGGAATTGTCAGTTCTTAGGAAGCAATTTAATCTTATGGTCAAGCAAGAGACAATCTACAATTGCTCTCTCAACAGCTGAAGCAGAATACATATCGACTTCCCTATGCAGTACTCAAATGCTATGGATGAAAAATCAGCTGGAAGACTATCAGATATATGAGAGTAACATTCCTATCTTCTGTGATAATACTGCTGTTATCTGCTTAAGTAAAAATCCAATTTTGCATTCTAGGGCTAAACACATTGAAATAAAACATCACTTTATTAAGGACTATGTTCAGAAGGGAACTCTATACTTAAAATTCATTGATACAGACCATCAGTGGGCTGACATTTTCACAAAACCCTTAACTGAAGATAGATTTCTAATCATTTTAAAACACCTGAATATGAAATACTGTTCAGAATAAAACATTTTTAGAACCTCATGAGAAAAGCATTTTTCATCAGAACCACTCTCTTAACGCATCTCAAGTTCTGATAATTTTGTCACACGTCATATTTTCGAAAAATATCTTTGCACGTGATTTAAATAAAATTAAGTCATTTTAACTATTCAAATTAAATGAACAGCATTTCTCTCGAGATTGACTCAACTTTTTCGCATTTATTAGCTTATCCCCTAAAGAGTGTATCTGTCCTTTAAACCCTCGAGAATTTCTTTTCTTCTCACAAACCCTAAAAAGTTAATCAACTCTCATCTAATTCTCTCTTTATCTATCACTCCCTCAAAATCAACTCAAAGATCAATCCTCATTCCTTCTTACCACCGTAAGGATGAACACTCATCAACAAGACACTGTTCAAATCTCCCAAGAACTACCATCCTCATCAATCACACACACTACTACTCTATCAACGGCTGAACCAGTTGGTTCAGATCCATTAAATCTTCCCTCAATTGATGCAAACCATGTCACCTAGAGAACTCGCTCTGTGACATGTGTGACACATGCAAATGACCTAACTGTTCTGAAAGAACTAGATGTTGATTTCGACAACCTCTCTGATAATGGGTTTAACCTAATTGATCAATTGGGCGCTCAAGAATGGAAGAATTACTTTGATAGACTAAGAGGTCCATGCTTTGATGATCTAGTGAAAGAATTATGGAGACATGCAGATACAGACGAATTCTATGTGGTATCTTTTGTTCTGGAGCAGAAAATCATCATCACTGAAAGATCTATCTCCGAATTACTAGGATTGAAGTTCTTGGAAGGAAATAGGGTGTACGGAAAAATTGAGAAATCTAAGTCAGTCATCAACAAAGCCATCTTTAAGAGTTGTCAATCAGGAACAACGGATTACAAAAGTAAAAACTTGCGTGACAAGAGTAAATTCACGAAGGTATCAATGCCCAACATCTTGGAGGAAGATCCATTGCCCGAAAGGTCCTCCGAGCAGGGTACTACTGGCCAACCATGCAGCATGATGCTAAAGAGCATGTGAAGAAATACGATAAGTACCAACGACACGGGGACATGCACCTAGCTCCTCCTAACGAGCTCAAGGCAATGTCCTCCCCGTGGCCATTTGCCTGGTGGGGCCTGGACATCCTAGGGCCATTCATGGTAGGGTCAAATCAGAATAAATACTTAATAGTAGGCGTGGACTACTTCATAAAATGGATAGAAGCGGAAGCTTTGGCCAAGATAACATCCCTTAACATATTGCGTTTCTATAAACGAAACATCCTCGCACGTTTCGACATCCCTCAGGCGATAGTCACGGACAATGGGACACAGTTCACGGACAGGAAGTTCTTGGACTTCGTCGACCAGCTGGGTACGAAGCAACACTTCGCATCCGTCGAACATCCCCATACTAACGGGCAAGCCGAAGCGGCGAACCGAGCCATCCTTCGAGGCCTTAAGCGAAGGCTGGACGAAACGAAGAAAGCTTGGGTCGAGGAGCTGCACAGTGTCCAATGGGCATACCGCACAACTCCACACTCTTCAACCGGGGAAACCCCCTTTCGCCTGGCCTACGGGACCGAAGTCGTAATCCCCGTTGAAGTTCACGTACCCTCCAGGCGGACAGAATCACCCCTGGACGAGGAAATGAATGACGAAGCACTAAGGGAGGAACTCGACCTCGTCGAGGAAGTTAGATCAGGGGCAGCCCTCCGTGAAGCCTCGTTAAAACAGAAAATTACCATCAGGCACAACGCCAAAGTCATGCGATGAGAGTTCGACGTGGGCAGTCTTGTCCTAAGGAGAAACCATAAAGACTCTTGCGACGGCAAACTAGCCGCTAACTGGGAAGGACCCTATCGCGTTTGGGCAAAAACGGAGAATGAGGCCTATTACCTAGAGCACCTCAACGGGGAAGAACTTGCTCAACCATGGAATGCCGAAAAGCTAAAGCAATACTACAGCTAAGGCCCTAACTGTCGGTTTGATCCGTCGCAACAACGAGCATCGCCTACCGGCCACGATGCACGCCTAGGTACAAGCGTCGCATGCCAGTAAAGCAGAATCCCACTCAGGAACGAGCCAGGTCCCTGCTCGACAGCGGTCCCTCAATCGAGCACCGCCGTCCTCAAAGTACCACGACAGGCAGAACACCCAGCTCGCGATGAGAGGTTCACGCCGCGAACTCAGGCCTCAAACGCGAACTGAGCTCCGCTCTCTCGCCCGGACATTCCCCGGTCGTTCGACCAGTACCCCTCACTGCCGAACACATCTACAACGAGCAATCCCCTGAAACTTAAAGCAAATCAAAGTAATCCCTATTACGGGCATACGTGCATATCGAGCAAAAATACAACACTTAGCAAAATTTATAATGAATAAAGCCATGCAAATCACAAAACCAACCACAAGGACCGGACACATAATTAAAAGTAATAAGCGGCCGCAAGGACCACAATTGTGCTTGTTACATAAACCGGAGGCCACGCCCCCATTCAAAATAAGTTACAAAGATACATGGCACGCAGGTCAGACAAATTACAACAAAGATAAAAAAACACCATCACTCCTCCATCTGCTCAGGCTGCTCGAGGTTGGCTTCAGGCCCCTAGGTCTCCTCGTTCAAAACTTCGGCATGCTCGTCACCACCAAGAAGGGAGTTCGGACTGACTATCCTGCTATCCTCGACATGAGCCAAGTAGTAGGTACCCTCGGTGGAGAACTCAACCCCGGGGTTAACCACGCGTAGTTGGGCCACAACATTCTTAAAAGACTCGTCCCTTGTGACAATGTTGTCATCCTCGGTTTTCAGCAGACGAGCAACCAGCTCGGCCCTAGTCTTCATTTCTCGGACATCCTCAGGTTCATCCTCGCCCGGAGCGCTTACCGACCTCAGCTGCCTTCTTCTCCACGGCCAGTGTAGAGTTCTCCCCCTTTAGCCTGGTCACCTCCTCGTCCGCCTTCTTTCGGGCATCATCAGCACTCTTAGCCTCCTCCTTGGCTTTCCTCGCCGTCTCTTCAAGAGATGCCATGGTAGCCCGGGCAACTCCGAGTTCAGCCTCAGTTGCAGAGTCCCCTTCAGCATAAATGGCCGCCATCTCCAAAACTCTGACCAGTGCAAAGGCATCTTGGGCCACCAGCGCCCTTTTGCTCGGGAGGTGCATGACCAACGACGTCCCCTCGAAGAACCGTCTATCAAGAATGCATGGAGGAAGTTCGAACTTCTTATTTTCTGGCGCCCGGGTGAGATCTGCCCCTTCAGTGGCCCTGAACCGCTTGGACCGTGAAGCCAGAGGAAAGGGAGACCCCTGGTGAGGAGTAGGAGGGGAGGTCCCTGTATCAGGTTGGGGAGGAGTAGGAGCACGTTGGGCGAATCGAGTCTTGGGAGCAACAGCACCGGGCTTGTTCCTCGCGATAGCATTCTTTACCATTTTTTCATAAGCGGAAGGCATCCCACCTGCAAAAACAAAACAAACATGTTAGACGAAGAAGGAAACATAATTCGGGCAAGTTGAAACGCTAAAACTACCTAGCAGCTTATGAACTTCCGCGAAAGTTTTGAACTCCAAAAGCGCCTTGGTGTTAACAAAACGGTACTCCACGCTCTGGCTACCATCCTCCTCGAAGATCGGAGACCCCTTCTTTGTCTAACATTCAGCGAGCCAGAAAGAGTTAACGTACTTCACCAGTTTCTCATAGCCAACCGCATCCCGCCCGTCCAGCATGTGCGGCTGAGCAACATATTCGTTGGGCTCCTTGGAGAAGTGGCCAGGGCCCTAGTGAAAGGGAAACTTGAACTCCCGTACTGCAACTACCTTCCCTTCCTCGTCGTGCAAGTCGTTGTCGTCCTCATCAGTGGACAAGCCCAGACGTACGTACTGTCCTGGGCCCTCCCCGACACAGGCTCTATGATATAGAACCTTTCTTTGAATGTCCAAATTGACTCTGAAAAGGGCTTGAATAGTTTGCGGGTCTGTTTCAACGAAACCCAGCCATACCTCTTCCCCGTCAACTGCCGCTGAAGATGAAAGACAGTGAAAAACAAATGGAGGGTAGCCCCTATCCCCAAATACTCACACGTTAACTCGAAGGCACGGATAAATACCAGCAAGTTGGGATGCAACTGCGACGGAGCCAGGTCCAGGTGCACGAAGACTGGCTGCTGAAAATCAGTGAAGGGCAGTTTCAATCCAAGCTCTTTGAACGCGTATTCGTACATGGCAAAACGCTCCCCGAAGTTGGTGCAAACCCTATCCTCTTCAGAGGGGAAATGCACATTCCACTCCCCCTCTGGCCCAACAACCATAAAGACATCCCCCAGATATGTCGCAAAACTAGATACGTGCTCAGCAGGCTCAGCCACCGACCACTCCTCTGTTGATTCCTCAACAACCTCTTCCTCCCCGACTTCACTGGGGACAGTTGAGGCCTCCGTACTGCTGCTCTCCGAGGAGCTCTCCTCGGACGAGTCTATCACGATCTCCTCGTCAAGCCTTGTTGCCATGTCAATCACCTGAAAAGCAGAGAAAAAAGTGAATTCGACGAAGAATCAAATCCACCCTTCCACCGCTAGTCAAGTGAAAGGGCGCGCAAAGGGATGAGGACGACGTCCCCGGCCTAAGCCCTAAGATCAAACAAAAACTCAAGAGTCTCCCACGAGGAGACACTCGGGACAAACCACTCCCGCACGAGGAACTTCCTCGAGCCACTCCCCAGTTCCCGTTCGAAGCTTCACCAGAAACTGCAAAGCTTCACCGGAAACTACGAACGTTCGCTGGAAACTTTATTGAAGCACCGGAATCTGAGTAACTGCGATGGCTACACATGCATCATCATGGCGACGACGCCGGAAACTGCCCTACTTGCGAGATGTCTAAGGGGCTCCGACAGCCTCGTCGGCGGCAGAAGATGGCCTAACCACCGTCCACCACCAACAACCGCCGGAAATGAAACAATTCATCTTCTAAGCCTAAACCTAACCGCATGCAATCTACAAATAACCATAAAAGAGACAAAGGAGCACGAAATCAGTAAATTTACTTGGTTAAAAAGATGAAAAATGATTGCTCGAAACTAGGTACGGCGGCCGGAACAGCGAACGGCGGTGACGGACAGAAGCTCTAAGGAAGACGAAGAGAAGATAAGAGCGAAAAACTCCAAATGAACTGAGTCTCCCCCTTTTATACTGAGGGGCACGTGCAGTGACACGCCCTCGTAGGTCATAATGGCTATCAACTAGCCATCATTGCCTAGTAACTACAGCACAAGGCTCGAGGCACACGTGGCGCCCTAATGTTTCGATTCCTCCTAACCGTTAGTCTCCCCGTACGACGGACAATCCAGATACGGACATGAATATCACGAACACCAGGGGTCACGGGCACCACGAGACAACTTTCTCCATCACCAAACGACGACTTCACGCTAGCTCCCCGGAGCCACGAGCTGTCCTTAAGTCATCACTCCCATGCTCGGGAGTAACGACTTTGGGGGCTCCTGTTCTGGACCGGAGCAATGGCTAGACATGGCCTAATCCACTTCTGCTCCCAGAACGGCCCAATTGCCTAAGTCCAATCCATGAAGGGGCAAAAGTTACCTTTCTGCCCCTCCAACCGGGAAAGGACTGCATCACTCCTCCCCAGCACCGCTGGCCATTCCGCACGGATCCTTCTGTCCCCGAACAGCTGAGGGCATGTGCCCGAAACTATGCATATGCCCGACATAACGGCTAGTTTTGGGTACCCTGCCCGACATAACGGCTAGTTTGGGGCAGTTATATATTCTTCGAGAAAACGGTTATTTCGCCCCAAAAGTAGGACCGTTGGCCACGTGCTGGGGGCACTATGTTATATATTGAATAATCACCCTAAAAACTCACTCTTTGTATTTGCCCATTTTCTCTGACCTTTACTTACTTGAGCGTCGGAGTGCCTTGCAGGTACACCCTCCTCCTCCTCAATTCCAACATCGTAGACGTTCTTGGTGGCCCATCTCAGGATCTGATCAAACCTTCATGATCAGTATAAACAAACTCAAAAGAGACGCTCAAAAGAGACTAGTTAAATGTAATTAAACCTAAGAATATACTTAGTGATAGCAAGGTTGAATTAAAAAAATCTAAAGTCAATACAAATCCTTAAATACTTAATGTTATATTAGTCATCACTATCAACTCGGTAACTGTTGTAAAAAACGATACCGAAATAATAAAGTATAATCGGTTTCTTGATCAGCAAGAAACCCACAAGGGTAGAAAAAGAGGGAAACACGAAGAACACAATTAAATTGGTTATAAAATTATATTATTTACTTTCTCTTCAAAACAAGATTACAAGTGTTACAGAATAACAAATAACCTCTTGCACCATAATTAGGATTTGCACCACACCCCAAATATGAGAGACTAGCATGCTATTTATAAGAAAACTAACATACTAACCAAATGGGCTTTTACACACAGGCTCATTACACAAGCTAACTTATGGAACAAGCTAACTTAAATAATTAAGCTTACAACCAAGGCACAATTCGACATGCTAACACTCATAGCATGCTTCGACTACAACATGTGAACAGACTTCAACGACATGTTGAGATTCTTTCAAATTGTCCAACCAAGAAGCTACCCTTCGACCATACTAGAGTTCGATCCAATATCTCACAAATCTCCACCTTGGAACAAACTCTATAACATCAAGGGAACAAACTAGCTTTCTTCATGCAGTTTTATCAACTACATATAGTGGAAGAACTTGTAACTTGGTAATGTCTTGGCGATCATATCAAAAGCAATGTGATCTGTCAAAACCTTCAGCACTTGGACTTCTCCACTCTCAATTACCCCTCTGACGAAATGCAACCTCACGTCGATTTGCTTGGTTCACTCATGATAGGTTGAATTCTTGGACAGGTGTATAGCCATTTGACTATCACATTTAACAGTGATAACTCGACCTTAAAGTTTCGGCTCCTTAGAAAAACCTTCAAGCCATAATGTTTCTTTCACAACTTCAGTGAGGGCTTTCGCTATGCGAAAAATGACACGGAGTTACCACTGAATTTTATTTATTCCAAGAGGAAATGGAAAATAACGATAAAACCCCCTAAAGGTGAAAAATGGTCTCGCAATCAAATTTGGATTCGGAAGTCGGTTATGTGAGGGGAATGTATTAGCACCCCCTCACATCCATCGTACTCGATGGGAACTATCTAAATTGTCTAAGCTCGAATGGGTGTTCTATTCTAAAGGTTTACTTGCTAAAGGGAAAGAGGGTTAATTTTTTATTAGAGTGCTTGCCAAGGATTAGGGCCCTTATGCCTACGTATCCTCATTGTGAGGAATCAGAGCTTCGTAGTTCGAATACTTGAAAAATGATTGTTTGTTGGTTAATTTTATACCTTGAAAAAGGGTTTCGGCATGATGCCCTAAGGCAAAGAAAAGTTTGATGAGTTGATGTTGTTTTTAGGGTTTTGAAAAGAGATTGTTCTTGATTAAGATTGCATTAAAGTCTATGGGTAGAGGTGAATATTTCGAACTACTAAGTCGAGCTTCTTGTGTTCAAAATACTCGAAGTGGGTGTAGGGAAGCTCCATTCTCACTCCTTCTCCACCACTTAAGGCTCGTGGCACACAATCCTAATTGTATTTTATTGTGTTTTGAATTTTATTGAGAAAAATGCCACTTGACATTTGATCAAGGGTTTTATTGTTTATTAAGAAAAGGTTTGAAGTGATGCAGATAAGGTTGATGGAGATGCACGAAGCAATCGACTTACAAGTTGGGGCATGGCTTGATATATGGATCAAGAATGCTTTTAGGGTTTGATCGGTCCTAACTCTTAATGATAGCTAACTAGCAAAAACGAACCAAATGAAAGCAAGATAAAAAAGATACATCAAATGGGGGAGGGATACATGAAAAGGTACAAGGGTGATGAATGCGAGAAATAAAGGGTCTCATTTTCAGGTAGCCCAAGAGAAAGTCGTGTGTGTGCAAAGTGTCTTAAGCTATGAAATGGAAATAGAAATCAGAGGTTGCATGTCTCCCTTTTGCTTGAGGGTAGTGCCACGAACCAAACTCATGATGATTAAGACCTTGAATCTCTAAGGACGCTCCATGATAAACTAAGGTCAAAATAAAGAGTTCCAAAGTTGTCTAAAATATTCCAAGTCAAACTTATGGTCGAGCACAAAGTCCATGAATATTAATCTCTTAGGTCACCGACAGAGAATCATGTTTTTTGTTGTTTTTTTTTCAATAAGACAAAAGAGAAATAAAATGACATAACAAAAGATGCATGAGTCAGATAGATGTTGATGAGCATAAGATGTGAGCAAGAGAAAATAAAGGATAAAAGATATAGATGCAAGAAAGTGAAGTCAATAAGTTAATGGTAAGCAAGCTCAATCCAACATAATGGTTTCATCTTTAATCAATAGTCTCAAACGATTAATCAAGGGCAACCTATCAATGCCTCAAAGTATCAAGAATGATCCAAATGATCATTCATCAACAGATTTGAAACATTAAAGGTCCAATCAATCTTGTAATCATTCCTTTATGATATTCAAGATCTCATTGACCAAAAATCAAGAAGAGAATCAAAATGAATAAAGAAAATCAAAGAGAAAATCAAATGGGAATGGATATAAACACAAAAAGAGAAACATCAAATGATTACCAAAATCCAAAATCTAAAAAAATAACAAAATATAAAGGATAAAAAATGATGACTAAAAGGTCATAAACAACCATAAAAGTATAATGAAATTTAAAAAAAAATGAAAAAAAAAATAATTGAACATAAAACCACCATTTATTATTATTATTATATTTAAAAATAAATAAGTGTTAATTAAAAGTTTAAAAACAAAAGAAAAAAGAAAAGAGATTTGACCTCACAAGGAAACAACCTTTCTCCAAAAACTTGCAACAATAATCCTCTGTTCAAATGTCAACAAACACACGGTTTCCTAATCTCTCTTTCTCTTTTGTCCATTACCCTCGATCTCTCTTTTCTATCAAGCAAAACTGATTGGTAACGATGAAACAGACGGTTGTGTCGCTTTTAGCGGCGACTGGTGTCAACGCTGACGATGAGGAACGCACATCCGGCGAAGCTGTGGTGGTGAGATATGTTGAAGGCAATGCAAGAGAGATTAGAGGGGAGGAGTCGAGATCAATTCACATAATGAATCCATAGTATAAAAAAGTGAGATTTGTGTGTTTATGTGTTGAGTGGTTATGTCAGTGATGGATCTATCGTACACACGGTGGTGAAGGGTGTCGTTTCGGGTGGCAATGTCTGTAGTTTACTGCGTTTGGTGGGTTGTGTTTGTGGAGGCGGTTTCGGTTCTCATTATATTATTGTTAAGGGAGCATGCGTTATTGGTTGTTTGGTGGTGCATGGCGTGAACAAGTACGTATGGAGGGAACTTTTATGGTCAGATCATATGGCAGAGATCACAACAATCTCAAAGAAGGCGGAGAAATGTTGTTGTTGATTTTGAATAATAGTTTTGATGTGGTTTCGAATGGAGTTGTTATGAGGTATTTTGTGGTATAATGATGGTGGAGCAAGAGATCAAAGGCGGGGGGAAGGTAGTGTTCGATAAGGTTGGTTTTTTCGGTTGTTATCGTGTTGGTGACGGTGAGGAGTTGTGAATCATGGTTATTATTCACATTGAGTTTCCAACAGGTTTAAGAGGGGTTCGCGGTTGAGTTTTGGAAAGAGTTTGTGTTATTTGTTTAAGTTGAAGATGGTGTTGCGAAGCTCACGGTGGTGAGGGGACTTTCAAGCAGTTGAAGGTTGTTTGCCAAACCGAAATGGAGTTAAAGAATGTTGTTGTTGTGATGTATGCAGGTTGCGTGTATGTGTCATCACGACTGTGAAGATGAACAAACTATGGTGATTAAGTGAACATGGTAATGTATAGTTTAAAGTTGATGGTGTGTAGCATTTGGTTGTTTAAACAACGCTCAATTATGGTTGTTTGGTGGTGAACGGTTGTGCGATTTATGTGAGCATGGGGATAAAGGTCGTAAGTGATGTTGTTAATAATATGTATGGAGATGTGATAAAGTTCATGGTTGCAACCTTTCCAAAAGAATAAGATGTTTTTTTTTGTGAGGTTTGTATGAGGAAGTTGTTGTGTTATGAAATATGAAGTGGAATAAGAGAAAATGGTTGGTGTTATTTGTGTTTAACAAGGAGCATGTGCAGAGTTTATGGTTGTATGGTGGAAGAAGATGATGAAGAAGTTAGCATGGCAGGGAGAAAGTGTTATGTTCTATTTGTGTGTATGTTATGTAGCTTCTTTATTCCATGTTTGCAGAGAGAGACATAGATTGGTGAAAAGCAAAATGTCCCCCACAATGAGAGACATTGGGAGTGGGGCGGCTGATTTTATGTGTGTTTGATATCCTACAATAATGCAATGTTATATACATGTATACCCTACTAACTAGGATTTTCAAAATTTCAAAATGCCAAAAATACCCTTCTGGAAACTTAGTGAACTAGAACATAAAAATAATTAAAAATATATATATTTTTGGTAATTTTAAAAGGAGAAAATGTATGGATAACTAAATTAAAGATAAAATTAACACCTTAAAACTAATTACCTAATTAGTTCCAAATAAACCAAATGATTATTTTAACTGAAAATAAAAAAAAAAATAAATGGATTAAAAGCGGATAAAAGTCGGATACCAAAGTGCTTGAAAAATAAAAATGAACACACATAAATGATCAACGCAAAATAAACGACTCAGAAAAATACACCGGTCGATCAAATTTTGAAATAAATTTTCCCCGGTTAAAATGCTTAGACTGATCAAAACGTGGTCGGAAAGTCATCAAAAATTAAAATGAGCACGCCAGGTTAAACTACGCGAAACGTAGGCTGAAATAAATGACGTCTGCAAGCTCAATTTTGAAATTTTTCGTCCATTAATTTTATGCACATATGACTTTCAGTTTGACCGATTCTTATGTAAATCCAACAGGTTTATTCTGACTGATAATTTGGGCATTGTGCATGATGAAAAGCATGTTATACTATACAGATTATGCAGAGTGAAAATTAAGTCAAATGAATGCAAGTTTAAAAAAGTCTGGTCAAAATTTGGGGTATGACAAATGCCCTTATTTAATCTTCTTGGACCTGAAGGTATGAACAGCAATGACTTTCAAACATTCTAGGTACAAGATGATTAAATACTATAATACCCATAATTTTGGCCGTGTAGAAAAGAGATAGATGCAATGTCAATGTATGGTATGTTTGAGATGCAAATGGATGCCATGCTTGAAATGCAATGTATGGAATGAGTATTTTCAATGATGAGCTTTTGCCAGTTTTGGAAGGAAATACATCCTTGCAGGATTCCAAGAGGAGAAAATGTGGTAAGGTGGTATAATTGTAATCTGAAACTTCTTCTGCAAAAGGCAGAGAGACGCCTTGTAATAGGCAAGTGTGGCTTGGTTGGGAAATAATAAGATTTTCCGCTACAAAAAGTAGATGATACTCGCGAAAGGAAAGGAAGAGAATAAATTCCTCTTGCAAAAGGCAAGGAGAACCCCTGAATAAAAGGTTAGGAGGAAATATGATTGGTTTTCCTTCTGCAAAAGGCAGAGAGGACTCCTGAACAAAAGGTTAGGAGAAAGTATGATTGGTTTTCCTTCAGTAAAAGGCATAAAAGATTCCTGGACAAAAGGTTAGGAGATATATGATTTGGTCTTCCTTCTGCTAAAGGTAGAGAGGACTTATGAACAAAAGGTTAGGAGATATATGATTTGGTCTTCCTTCTACTAAAGGCAGAGAGGACTCCTGAACAAAAAGTTAGGAGATAATACAATGTTTCCTTTTACAAAAGGTAGAGATGACTCCTGAACAAAAGGTTATGAGAGAATATGGGATGTAAATTCCTTCTACAAAAGGTAGATAGGATCTTCTCAACAAAAGGTTAAGAAAGAAAACGTGGAACATCACTCCACAGATGATTTAACTTCTCGTACAAAGGGTAGCGAGAGCTCCTGAACAAAACGTTAGGATATGATGTAATCTCTCATACAAAAGGTAGGGAGATTTTCCCAACAAAAGGTTAAGAAAGAACACGTGGAACATCACTCCACAAATGATTTAATTTCTCGTACAATAGGTATCGAGAATTTCTGAACAAAAGTTAGGAGGAAGGTTACTGAATTGACTTCCTCTTGCAAAAGGAAAAGAGGATCCTCAGCAAAAGGCTGGGCAAATTTATGTAGGGCATACAAAAGGCAGCTGAAGATTGAACTCAATAGTGAAGGAACTTACAAAAGGTAAGGAAAAAAATAGGTGTGTTTTAAAAGGTAATGGTGTAGGTTACTTACAAAAGGTAAGCTTGGTGCCCACACTTCGTGTGAAAGGAAACAGAAGAACTTACAAAAGGTAAGTGAAACGAGGAAACCTTTGAAAGAATCATGCCATGATGTCCACATGAATTTGTGTTTTCGAGAAAAACTGGCTAAGCATAATGATGTTGATGATTTATGTATGCAAAATTCCGATGTATGCTCGGGCTTCTAGGAATATGAGGATGTGTTATCCAAGGGTGATGATTGTCCCAAGTATAGTTGGGCTTTGGTTTGGGGTGCCAATTAAGGTTGGGATTTGGTTAGGTGTGGGACTAGATTGATGGTGATTGGATTTTTTTAGGGATTTTATTCTTTGTTGCCAATGAAAGTGGACTTTGAAGATGAACTACCAGACGAGAACTGGTTTTTAAGGGTAGATTACCAAACGAGAACTGGCGAGAATGATTAAGTTGTCAGACGAGAAATGACTTCTTGTTTGTTATTAGACGGGAACTAACTTTCAGACGAGAACTGGATTTTGAAATGGTGTTTACCAAACGGGAACTGGAGTTAAAAATAAGCTAAAGAAAAGGTGACCAGACGAGAACTGGTTTAAAAGTTGTCTACCAGACGGGAACCAGTATCTTGTTTGTGATTTCCCAGATGGGAAATGAGCTTTAAGATGATTTGCCAGATAGGAACTAGTATTTTGTAAATGATTTTCCAAATAGGAGATGGACTTTGAGATGATTTGACAGACGGGAACTGGTTTTGAGGTGATTGTAGATTACAAGGCTTTTTGATGTTAGATTTATGTTGTGGGGATAAACCTGATGAGTGAGATGATATGTATGGCTTTATGCATGAGTGAAGCGACACGACTAATGCGTGAGGATGATTTATGCAATGATATGAAGGTTTCTAGAGATGCCCATGTGTGGATAATGGATGTAAGGTATTTTAGCAGCAAGGTTTCTTGTTTGTGAAATGCGATTTGGTGAGGTGGTAGCATGATTCCCCAGCACTCATCTTGAACTCAAAGGTTGTTGGCGAAGTAGAATTCGCTTGAGCAGCTTGAAAGTATTAAGAGGTCTTGCCCGAGTGTAGTTCAACTTTCCCCAATCTGGTGGGTCTTTGCAGAATTTTCCTTGAAAAGAAGTTGAAAGCTGATGTACCATGAGATGACCTCGAGATGGCTTGCCCCAGCATCCCAAGTCGTGGAAGGATTAGTTCTTGATTAACCGGCTCTTTGAGTGGTTAGCTGTGATGTACTCTTGAGGTAGTTTGCCCCAGAACGAGCGTTAAAGCAACTTAACTTGTGCTGACTGAGTATTGGAGAAATTTGCCCTTAATCACAGAACCTCTGGGTGGCCTGCCCCTAGTTGATATAGTTTTGAGATTATTCTCTCTGATCAACCGATTCTTAAATGATTTTCCCCATAATCAACTGATGCTTGGGGACTTTCTTTAGACTGACTGATTTTTTGGCCAACATAATCATTGGATGCCATGTCCTTGATCCATAGGACTACAAGGTGTTCTTGATTCTGGTCAACCTTGATGAATGATCAAGTTCTTCTCAGATTGCTCTTTGTTGGAATTTCCTTGTTGTCAAGTACTGGCTTGTAGTCAAAATTATTCATTCACAAATGGTAATTTTAATGTGATTTTCATGCAAGTTTTTGGAAAAAAAAAGTAATTTATTATTATAATGATGTGATAGTGTGTAACGAATGCATCATTAGTCCAAACGTAGTGCTGATTTAGCTAGTGAAAGATATAACAAGAATGTGGTGCCAATAAAGGTGATTAGCAAACCTTGTAGGAGTCAGTTTACGCAACCTTGTTGTAGTATGCTTTCAGAATAGACCCTGCTTTAATTAGGTCTTTTGAGGGTTGTAACGTGGTTTGGTTCACGGTTATAGAAATAAAGGATATAAGACTCAAATTTTGTTTTGTACCCACCCCTTCTTCGTGATGTTCTCCAGTCATACGTTCAGTTAAATTAACACGTGAAACCAACTTCTAAGAGAGTTCGACGGCGTAATAGTGAAGATGAGGATTCAAGATTCGTTTGAAATGGCATTCATCTTATTTTGTTTTTGTCATGGATGTTAGCGACCCTTTTGATTTTTGACATGGTGGTCACTGAATCTTGTTTTTCTTGTTTGAGGATTTGAAGACCTCTTTTGCTTGATCTTTCTTTTTTATCCCTAATTTTTCCTGGACCGCTTTTTGAAGCTTTTAGTCCACCGGGATTGCCTTAATTTTTGCCTAAGTCGCCTATTCGGGTCTTCGACTTAGTAGGCTTTTTTTCTTTTTTTTTTGTTTTGATTTTTTTCCTTTATTGTTTGGGAAGGCTTGTGACTGCCAAGTCATTGGTTATTGAAGAACAACCACCATAACTCTTGGATTTTGCATGATTCTTTCGACACTTCGGGATGTGTGCGAAGAATAACACATGGTTGACCCTCAAACGGGATGTTTCATCTTGTGATTCAATGCGTAGTCAGATTAACTGAACACTACATATGCCCTAGGTTTAGCGTAAGGGTCTGAAAGTCCAAAAGAAAATTCTACTTCTAGGCTCGAAGTGGCTAACTAGGAATTAACTCTTTATCTCTCTAGGGTTTAGGGGATTTGAAACAATGCATGTATCTCATCCGCATGATTTTATCTGAAAGCATACCATTCACAATTATGGGTATTTCGTTTTCATCATCCTCCCTCCATTTCTTTGCTAAAATAAAAATTTGATAAAGAAAGTGGACGAGAGGTACATGGATTTATTTTTCTTGGTTTTTTTATATAAGTGAAGAAAAATGAGCGAATGCGATATGATTAATTCAGAAAAAAAACATGATCACTTCATTAATATTACCATTCAAAATAACAATGTTTAAAAACAAGTAGCTTTCAACAGGAAAGGAAATACAAATGCGAACGATAAAAGTTGATCCAATGATTGCCAGCTTTGAAAATGTCTTTTGTCGGAACCACTGGCTTGAGGGGATGCCCATTGAAGTCTTCGAACTTATTCGGACGAGAAGTTGACGTGCACAACCAGTATTCCTTCTAGAAAGGATATGTACCCTTTGTCAATCAACTGTTGCACTTTGGCTTAGAAGGTTTCCAATCTTCAGTTGAGTGCCCCATTGATCCGTCATGATACCCACATTGCACATAGGGATTGTGCCCAGACGGGTATGGTTCTGGCAATGGCTTAAGAGACTTACGAACCACCAACGAGTTTTGGACCAGATGTGGCAGAAGTTGGTTGTATGACATAGGAATTGGATCAAGAGGAACATTCCTTCTTTACAGGTTGTTGTGAGGCCTATGCTGGCTTTGATGCTGATTTTGATATCCTCGTCCATAGGCTCGTTGATTTGCATGAGGAGTGATCCACAGTTGCTGGTTTGACGCTCTAGGAATTGTCGGTTGCCCATGAGGATGAGACGACACTGAAAATGATGACCGCTGAGAAGATGGGGGACCATAACATGTTGCTCTTGCATCCTGAGAATACTCAATATTTGATATGACTACATTGGTTTCATTCCCTTCTTCCTTTTGGGAGTTGCTGAGGAATTCATTCTCGCTAGCCTGGCTGCTTGAGACGTCTCGAATTTGTCTGCTCTTGAGCCACTCTCGATGCGTTCTCCAACTTTCACCAGGTCAGAGAAGTCAAATGATGTAATTCCAACCATCCTTTTAAAGTACGAGCTCTGCAAGGTATCCATGAACATGTCAACTAACTCTCTGTCTAAAAGTGATGTTGTTAATAAGATGTATGAAGATGTGATAAAGGTCACAATTGCAACCTTTCCAAAAGAATAAGGTGTTTTGCTTTACGAGGTTTGTATGAGGGATTTGCTGTGTTATGAAATATGAAGTGGAATAAGAGAAAATGGTTGGTGTTATTTGTATTTAACATGAAGCATGTGCAGAGTTTTATGGTTGTATTATGGAAGAAGATGATAAAGAATGTAGCATGGCAGAAAGGAGGTGTTATGTTCTATTTGTGTATATGTTATGTAGCTTCTTTTTTTCATGTTTGGAGAGAGATAGATAGATAGATAGATAGATAGATAGAGAGAGAGAGAGAGAGAGAGAGAGAGAGAGAGAGAGAGAGACATAAATTGGGGAAAAGTAAAATGTCCCCACAATGAGAGACGTTGGGAGTGGGGCGACTGATTTTTTTGGTGTTTTATATCCTACAACAATGCAATGATATATACATGTATATCCTACTAACTAGGGTTTTGAAATTTTCAAAATGTCAAAAATACCCTTCTGGAAACTTAGTGAACAAGAACGTAAAAAGAATTTTAAAAAATATATTTTTTGGTGATTTTAAAAGGAGAAAATGTATGGATAACTAAATTAAAGATAAAATCAACACCTTAAAATAAATTTAAACTAATTACCTAATTAGTTCCAAATAAACTAAATGATTATTTTAACTAAAAATTAAAAAAATAAAAGGATTAAAAGCCGATAAAAGTCAGATACCAAAGTGGTTGAAAAATAAAAATGAACACACCAAAATGATAAACGCAAAATAAATGACTCGAAAAAATACAGCGTTCGGTCAGATTTTGAAATAAATTTTCCCCGGGTAAAATGCTCAGACCGATCAAAACATGGTCGAAAAGTCATCAAAAATTAAAACGAGTACGCCAGGTTAAACTACGCCAAACGTAGATTGAAATAAATGACGTCTGCAAGCTCAATTTTGAAACTTTTCGTCCATCGGTTTTATGCACAGTTGATTTTCAGTTTGATCGATTCGTCTATAAATCCAAATGGTTTATTCTGACTGATAATTTGGGTATTGTGCATGATGAAAAACATGTTATACTATACAGATGATGCAGAGTGAAAATTAAGTCAAATGAATGCAAGTATAAAAAAAAGCCTAGTCAAAATTTGGGGTATGACAAGGGCGATATATTCAACTTCAATGGTTCATAAGGCAACAACCTTCTGAAGTGTTAATTTCCAACTGATAGTTGTGCTAAGAATAGTGAACACATATCCAGAAATAGATTTTTTGGAATTTCTACCACCTGCATAATCAGATTCGACATACCCTTCAATTTCTGCTTTACTATATTCACCATATGCTCCACCACAAATCAGGACTCTGTTTAGAGACCCATTTATGCACCTTATAATCCAATTCAATGCTTGCCAGTGAGCCTTTCCACGATTCGCCATGTACCTGCTTACAAGACTTACTGCATATGCTATATTGAGTCTAGTACAAACCATAACATACATCAAAGAACCTATTATGCTAGCATCTGGCTTGCTATTCATATAAGCCCTTTCGACCTCAGTACTGGGACACTGATTTGTACTCAACTTGAATTGAGGGTTTGCCAGAGTTAGAACAGACCTTGAATTTGACATACCAAACTTGTCGAGAATCTTCTTCAGGTATGCCTCTTGAGATAAGCATAATCTCGACTGCTTTATATCTCTTCGGATGTCAATCCTAAGAATCCAGGATGCAGCTCCAAGATCCTTCATATTGAACTCCTTATTGAGTTCACCCTTCACTTTCATTACATCATTGACATTGTTGCTTGCTATGAGAATATCATCCACATAAAGCAACAAAATAACAAATGAATTTCTAGGTTAAAATCTGAAGTAAACACAGTGGTCGAACTAACTTCTAATGAAACCTATGTGTGCCATGAACTTTTCGAATCTCCTATTCCACTGTCGAGGAGATTGTTTCAGTCCATATAAATATTTATTCAGCTTACAAACATAATCTTCCTTTCCCTTTTCTGCATACCCTTCAGGTTGCCTCATCAGGATTATTTCATCTAGATCTCCATACAAGAAAGCAGTCTTCACATCCATTTGTTCCAGTTCCAGGTCGAATTGTGCCATCATGGCAAGTAACATTCGAATGGACCTGTGCTTCACAATAGGAGAGAACACATCATTGAAGTCGGCACTTTCTTTTGAGTGAAACCCATTACAACCAATCTTGCCTTGTATGTCTTCGACGTCACTCTTTCGATTCCTTCTTTAACTTTGAAAATCCTCTTACAACTGACTAACTTGGCTCTAACAGGTTTCTTGATCCATTCCCAAATATGGCTATCATGAAGAGACTTCATCTCATCATCCATGGCCTTCAGCCATTCAGTCTTATTTCGACTTCTCATAACTTCCTTATAGTCTCTAGGTTCTTCGTCCAGAACCTCACTTGCAGAGATTAAGGCATAAGCTATAAGATTTGCATACCCAAGTCTTTAAGGTGTCTTAATGACTCTTCTCGACCTATCTCTTGCCAACAGGTAGTCATCGACCGTTTCCTCAGTTTTGACATCATCTTCTGCTTCTTCTTCGACTTCATCTGGGTCATCCAATTCAGCATCACTATACTCCACCTCAACAAGAATCTCTTCCTGTTCCAGCTATTCTTCAGATATCTTCGAACATCAACCAATATCATCAGTTTTCTTGAAAGCTATCTCAGCCTCATTGAAAAACTATATATCGACTTATGATACACCCCCTATGACCTGACTCTAGGCACCACAACCTTTAAGCTTTGACTCCTTCAGGGTATCCAAGAAACATACATTTCAGAGCTCTAGGTTCGACCTTGTCTTGCCTAATATGAGCATAGGCTATGCAGCAAAATACTCTACATTTTTCGAGATCTGGTGGAAGACCTGACCAAACTTCTTCAGGAATCTTCATATCTAATGCAGTTGACAGACATATGTTTATCAGATATGTTGCTATTGAAACAACCTCTGCCCAAAACACCTTCTTTAACCCTGCACTAGTCAACATGCATCTAACTCTTTCCAAAATGGTTCGATTAAACCTATCATCCAAAACATTGTCGAACGCCTCATTGCAAAATTCAAGGCTATTGTCGACTCTCAACCTCTTGACCTTTCTGCCAGTCTGGTTTTTTATCAGAGTCTTCCAACTTTTAAAATTCTCAAAAGCTTAATCCTTAGTCTTTCAGATGAATACCCATAACTTTCTGGAATAATCATCAACTATGGATAGAAAATACCTTGCTCCTGAATGTGATAGACACCTTGCAGTCCCCCAAATATTAGCATAGATGTAATCAAGGGATCCGTCTGTTCTTTGTTTACCTTTGTTGAACTTCATTATGCAACATTTCCAAGTACACGGGGTTCATAATACTTCAACTTTTTTATTTTGTCTCCACCAAGTAGATTTTATTTCCCCAGTTCGACCAGACTCCTTTCACTGACATAGCCCAATCTCATGTGCCAAATTTTTGTCTTCGACAAAAGTTTTGTGGATACAACATCTGCAGAACCACTTACAACTTCAGCCTCAAGGGTATACAAGCCTTGTTTCTTCATGCCTCTTAAGACTTCCTTTGACCCCTTCATGACTTTTAGAATACTTTTATCTCCTTTGAAAACACAATCTTTCTTGTCGAATTCACCAAGAGAAATCAAATTTCTCTTCAAATCAGGTACATACCTAACTTCAGTCAACAACCTCATTGACTCATCATGGAGCTTGAATCTCACAGATCCAACACCTACAATCTTGCAAGGTTTATTGTTTCTAAGCAATACATATCCACCATCTTGATCACATAGTTCCTCAAACAAGTCTTTGTTTAGAGTCATGTGCCAAGTACAACCTGAATCTATAATCCACTATTTACTCGAGTCGCCGCTTGAAACCACAAGAACATCAGATGAGTCAAAATCATCGTGAACAATAGTTGTGTTGCCATTATCCACACCTCTATGATCTTTCAGGTGTTCAGGGTACACTTTTCTTGTATGAACCTCCTTCTTACAGTGATAACATCGAATACCAGATGCATCACCACTATAAGACTTTTGTTGACTTTTACCCTTCTTCTTGTCGAACTTGTCATCTCTCTTTGTGAATTTCGTCTTAACCGACAGGCCTTCACCAGTCGAAGATTGCTTGTGCTCCTTTTGTTCGTCCAAATCCTTAGAATACAAGGCTGATTGAACTTCTTCAAAGGTCAGCGACTCTCTTCCATACAAGAGAGTTTCTTTGAAATGAGCATGTGATCTGGCAAAGCACACAACAACAACAACGCTTGATCTTCATCCTCAATTTTGACATCAATATTTTCAAGGTCAAGAATCAGCTTATTGAACATATCCAACTGCTCAACCAGAACTTTGTCTTCACTCATCTTGAATGAATACAGAGCTTGCTTTAGGTAGAGGCGATTGACCAACGATTTGGTCATGTACAAACTTTTGAGTTTCACCTATAACCCAGATCCGTCGTCACCTTCGAAACCTGTCGAGGAACCTTATTACCAATGCTCAATAAGATGGCGTTGTGGGTTTTCTCTACCACAGTCATTTTTTCTTTGTCCGTCAGCACATCGTCTGTAGCAGGGAAATTTGAGATTAAGCTATTGATTAACTTAACTCATAAAACAAGAGTCGCCGCCGCACTTTTATTTTTCCAAATGAAAGGGAAAAGAGAGAACAAAACCTAAAGAAGTTTTAAAATAAAACTAATAAAAACAGAGACAAGGGTAAGGGGGTTGGTTACACAAAAGGAAAGTGTTACCATCCAAAACGTCTATAGTACTCTATAGGAATATCTTGAAAATCTAGCGTTTGACTTAAAATGGTTGTTTGTAAAAGATTGGTGAGGTGAGAAGAGAAGTATTTTTTAAGATTTTTGTGTTTGACAAGACTTCCCGAGCCTCATGCCTACGTACCCACAAAGTGCAATGGAGGATCAAAACCTCGTAGTTCGTGATAAAAATAACAAAGAGATTTGCTTGATTAATTTTAAATGGGAAGACAAGTTGTCATTTTAAAGATAATACTTAACTAGTCACCCACAAGTGTATGAAAATGGACATTTGCATCACTATTGAGAAGGACTCCAACTTGGATTAAAATCAATAAGTATGTCACTAGCTCTCTCAAGTGGAAAAGAATCAACACTAAACATAACTATGGAGATAGTAGAGTTACATCTTAACTATGGAAATTACTCATGTCTAAACCTTATGAAAAAAGTTTTAAAAGTAAAAAGTGCACAAAAGCCACAAAATGGTTTGAATGAGTCAAGTATTTTGTAAGTCTAATGAAAATGGTCTTTTCATGCTTAAGATTTATTAGCATTTATTTAAGAAAAATAGTTTGAAAATGCACTTGACAGAGTCAATGTTTATTAAGAAAGTGGTTCTAGTTTGAAAAAAAAAGAAGGTTTTGAAAAAGGGAGAAGATTTTGAAAACTTAAGAAGGGGAAGAGATGAAGAGACTATCCTAAAACATAAAATAAAGCTAAGGAAGGAAATATCTAACCAAGATACAACTATCTCATCCTTTGGATTCAAGCAATAAGCAACAAGATAAGCAGAGAAATAACCAAGCATCAGATAAAAACCAAGTATCCAAACCAGGTCTTCACAGAGGTCAACTCAAGGTCAAAGTAGCAAATAAGATCCAAGGTCTCATGCCACATAATCAAGACATTGTGCTACATAATCTTTTAAACTTGAAGGCGCAACAGCAGACTGATACCTTGAATATCAGAACTGCATCCTCACAGATGTCACGACATCTGATCCAACATGTCAGTCAAGAACATTAACAAAATTGTAAATTGCAGAATGTTAAATAAGACAGTAATTATTAACCCAGTTCGGTGCAATTCACCTACATCTGGGGGATACCAATCCAAGATGAAGACTTCACTATTGTGTAGACTGTTACAAAGTTAAACTCCCACATTTACAACTTTATCCCTAACATCTACCCCATGAACATCTTTACCAAGGTTAAACTCCATTGTTTAGAACCCTGATACGAGATACCCCACTCACATCCCAATCACAACCTGTGACATCTCTGTCTTCTGCCAATTCAAAACTGTTGCGATTTCTTGACCTTTAAGTTATCTTGGACTTGCTTCAAATCTTCATCCAAGAACAATACAACAACCATTACCTACAGGTTTCTGGTTGTGTCCCTGTACCTATGCCTTCCACTCTGCATCCCATAATACAGAGTGGAGACTTACAACTCCTAAGAGAGCCAACGACTCTCAAACCCTAAACCCTTATTCAACATAAAGGAACTAGGTTACAGAGTTACAAGTGATACAAAGTGTACAGTGCATAACCCTAGGTCTAAGTTTCCTTATATAGTCTTCTTTTTGTCTTGGGCTTTTAATCTTTGATCATGTGTTTCCTTGATCCGTTCCTTAATTCTTGCAACAGATTAAAACCTGCTAGCTTACCAAGTCAGTCAGGATGTCAAGACATTTCCTTCGACATCTTTTTCTTCTGCAAATTCTTCAAGTTTATCATCAGAATGTTTTAGCAAAATTTAGTCAAACAACAAGTGCTTTCAATCTCCCCCTTTTGACAAATTTTGGCTAAAACATTTTCTTCTACTTTCTGCAATCAGCAAGACTCCTACATCATCTTGAGAATTGATTGGAGAAAAGGTCTGAGAGAGTCTCCCCCTTAACATATTCCCCCTCATATCAAGGGAGATCTTGAGAACCAGAAGACTCCTCCAGAAAAGAAACAGCAGTTGTAGGCTTCGTAACACTGAGAACATAGATTGCGTAACTCAGGCCACAAGACACAACCTGCTTCACAACTCAGATCACAAGACACAAGGAAAATAAAGATTGTTAAAATGTTAGAACATCTTAACCAACATTCTTGCAAAACAACTGCAGGAATGTACCCAAGCCAAGACAACATCAGAAAACCATTCTCCCCCTTTTTAGCCAAAACATGGCAAAAGTGACCAAGACAACCCCAAACCCAGACACAACATACCCAAATTTTGAAGAACCCCACCTGCCACCAACCCAAGGAGAGTATTGAGACTAAAGAAGATCAAGGCAATCCTATTTATAGCCGAGCCATTTCCTTAGGAAGTAACGAACCCAGGAAAATAAAGCTGGTCAATTCAAAGGACCATTAATCGAAGGTAATAGCTTCACTAATAGCGCTTTGACCAAGACTACTTTGACAGTTTCTTCTTTTGAGAACGCCGATCAAAGAACCTATTACATGTAAACATGTTTTATACCAATGTCCCGACATCATGTCAGACATTGTCTATTCTTCCCAGATTCTTCTTCTGATTTGACAATATAGAGACTTCTTCACAAGATTATGATCCCAGTCTGCAAGAGAAAAATAAATTCTCTCAGACTCAGTCAATGATTCTTAAGCATCCAATAAGAACCATTCAAGTATGCATTGCCAAGTTTCCCACAACTTGCAACAATACTCTAATATCAAGACATCCTTCTTGACATCTCAGTTTGCTTGACACGCAAATATAAACTGGAATTTCCACTGCATCCTCGCAGCTATTCATCTTAGACCAAATGGCCTCTCCCCCTGACTAAGGTAACTGGTGCTCCTCCACTGAACACCCAAGCTAATGACTGGAAAATATAAGACGCATCTTTATGTCTTCAAGAGCGCACCCTCTGTTCAACACACCTGCTGAACGCAACCATTAACTCTTTATTGTTCCCTCTAACAAGAAATAATAATCACTCACTGTAATACCCCAAATTTTGACCACTTAGATTTCCCATCATTGTGAAAATCATCATCACAATATGAATGAACCATCATGCTTCATCAGTCTCCCCAAAGATGGGTGAGCATCCAATACAATCAAAATTAGGGTTTCAAGCCCTCTCTGAGTGCTTAGACAAAGGATCAATCAAGAAATGACTTGATATTCAACTTGTCTGATCTCTTAAATATCCACAATGGATCAAAAAGGACTCCCACTTCAAGGATTAAGCACAAGGCTGCTCCCTTCTAGGTGGATCAAGTCTCAAGATCGACAGTGTCACCAAATTAGGGTTTTGGTAAACCAGGGCCTCCAGATGGAAATTTTCATCTGGGCACAAGGCAATGATAAAAAACATGACCTAATATACTTCATGGAACCTCATGAACCCATGCATCAAGTCAATTTTGCCTCAGGGGATGCATTCATAAAAAATCAGGAATTAGGGTTTCTTGACCTAATTCACCCCTAAGTTGACTTTTGGGACAAACCATGAGCCAAGACCTCAAGACATGATTTGAGGGTCTCTAATATACCATATTAATCCATTTGGAACCATGGATTGATCCAAGAAGCTTGAGCAACAAGTCTCAATTTCATCTGCACCACAATTAGGGTTTTAAGAGAAAAGTCAACTGTAACTTTGACTTTTGACCAAGACATGCTCCCAAACCCTAATACATGATTGAATATACCCTATTACACCCATGGAACATGTCCATCAAGTTTGATTTAGGTCAAGGACATGATTTCCTGAAGAATTGCACAGTTTGGAATCCATCTGATAAAAAGTCAACTGTGCACAAAAGTCAACTTTGACTTTTTGAGATTTTTCACCAAAATGGATTTTTAACCCTAAAATGATGTTAATGTATGATTTGAATCATCATTCATCAAGAAAAATCAAGAAAAGTGAGATAACTTGTAAAAGGGGTAACCATAAAACTTAGAAATTTTTCTAAGTTAAAAATAAAGTGGCAAGGGTACTAACTTTGAAGGACCATAACTCCTAAACCACAAGACCATTTTTTCTCATCCAAAGATGGATTTGTAGCCCTCATTATCACCTACAAAAACTTCAACTACAAGTCATTCCAATTCATTAAGGATTTTGAGTTATGGAGTGATCAAAGTGGCTGAAAAGTGAAAATGTCACTTTTTCCAACACTTAGTGAAATTTTCACTAAGTCAGATTCTGCCTCACTTTTTGCCAAATGTAGGAGGATTTTTCACTTGGAATCAAAAGAGATCAAAACCAAACTTGTTCAAACAGTTGTTGTGTCATGTAAGAGCTTTCCAAAATGGCCAAGAACATTGCCAAATTCAACCTACACCATGAGATACAACATTGCCAAGTTACCTTGCTGAAATCTGTCAAGGCAAGGCAGAATTTGCAACTTTGGTCGATTTGCCAAAATCAGCCAAATTCAATTGCTCCTATCCACTTGGACACCTCAGAGGATTGAATCTAAAGGGGACAATCACTGAGCCAAGCCTCCAAAGTCCATGGAACAAGAAATAGCATGTTGAACCTAGAATGGCCAAAATAGGGACAAGACTTCAAATTTGGAATGAGGCATTCAATGAAACCATCAAGGTGGCATGGACTGAGCCATTCTCATCTGAAATCAGTCAAGACTTATCCAAGACCAAGGGGACCAAAGCTCTGTGCCCTAACCTCTAGTCAATGGCTAGAGGAGACTTGGATTTTCATTTGCCAACATTGGCCAAACCTACTTACCAGCTGCCATGCACTATTCCTTGCAAAACAAACTTGCTCTACTATAAATAGAGCTCAATTATGGTCAGTTTGAGTACACCAAAGCCATCTAACAGATGCTTTCCTCAAAATCTCTTCTTTCACTCCAATTTTGCCTTCTAAGGCAAGTCACTATCGGGTTTTGAGTTTGAGAGCAATTCCAATCAAACCAATCACTCACACACCTCACATACATCACATATGAGCTGATCAAACACTTAGATTACTTCTGAAACATCAATTTCATGAAATCACCAGCTGGTTGCTCAAGGTTTTAACCAAAGTGCAACTGAGGTACCACAAAATGATCCAGCCAATTTCAATCAAGTCCAACCATCCAAACACAATCCATAGGGTGTAGGGAAGCTGTTCAGATCATCACCACTCATCTGTAACACCTCCAAATCAAAAATCACTTTGAACTTGCTGTCACAACTTGGAGGTAAGCACATACTTGGTCATCTCTCAATCTATGCATATTTCCTCGCACAATAATTTGGCCATATGTTCATAATCATGCATGGAATGTTTTCCCTCAATTAATTGCATTGTTTGAATCGTGTATCAAAAATCCTAGCCTTCTTGCAGAAATTAGGGTTCTTGAGGTCTCTTCGTGATTTCTTGTTGTATGTGTAATTTAAATGAAATTAAAGTACATAGACATGATCGTGAGGTTGAGGCGAGCATAATGATATGTGGATTGCATGATATGATTACGTATTCATGGAGATTTGATAGAAAATGCAAATCTGAGAAACCAAGAACACGGGCGTGTTCTTCAGCTGTTCTTGGCGCCATTTTTAGAAATTCAAATATTTGAATTTTGTGATTTTGTTTAATTGATTAAAAAATTAATTTCTCTCTGAGTTTTAATGATTTTGAGTTGATTCTTTTTTTAATAATTCACAAAAATGTTAAAATATTTTATTTTCACAAAAAATCCCAAAAATATTATTTATTTCATATAATTGATATTTTTGCAAAGAATTAATATTTTAATTGTTTTTTACATTTTAAATATTTTTTCTACATTGATTTTGCAACTTTTAATGCTTTCTAATTATTTTGTAGGTCAATACTTAATTTTTGAAGCATTAATCCAAGATCACAATTTGTTTTCCATGCGTTAAACAATTTTTGATCATTTTAATTGAATTTTTATTCAATTAAATACATTTTGAAAACAAATTAGGGTTTTGGATTAATTCAACCCTCATAAATCACTTTTAAAACTTTTTGGGCCTCTTGAGAGAGTGTAAGACCCATCCCCCCTTGTACAAAAACTTTTTGGGCCTCACTCATTGTATAAGTTCCTCTGTACAAGTAAACGGCGCGATCGTCGCCCGTTTAAAAATAAAAATCATCTGGGCCTCTCCTTGAGCTATAAGACCCATTCAAAACACTTTGGGCCTCTATTAGAGTGTAAGACCCAATCCCCCTTTTAACCAAAACATTTTGGGCCTCACTTATTGCATAAGTCCCTCTGCGTTAAAAGAAAACCTCGGCGCGATCGCCATTTTTAAACGAAAAATCATTTGGGCCTACTATCGTATTATAAGCCCCACTCTTTTTCTTTAAACCTTTTTAGGCCTCTTGAGAGAGTGTAAGACCCATCCCTTTGTACAGAAAACCTTTTTGGGCCCCAGTCACTTGTATAAGTCCCGCTGTACAAAGTCAAACAGTGTGCTCACTGATAAAACCCTGGGCCTCTCCTTGAGCTGTAAGCCCCAAATCTTTCTTTTTCAAAGCACTTTCTCCTTTGATTTTGAATATACTGTTGTTTTCAATCTTTCTTTGTTGAACAACTAACCAAACAGCATGGAAGCACTACAACCGAGTAAGTGGTTATTGCTTTCATTTACTGCTTTCATATTATAAACTGTATTGTGGGGCTGCTCACTGTAAGTCTCCTTTCATAAACTCATATCTACTGTGTAATAATAGTATAGATATTTCGAGTTTCCCCGACAACTACGTCTAGAACTAGGTGACGCCGTTTCATTTATTTGTAGAAATAGACGCCTAGATCCCCAATAGGAGCACCAGATACAGTCTTCTCTCGGCTGTCCTCCTTAGGAATCGTCAAGAAGCTCTACTCCCCAAGATGAATGTATTCTCCGTGAATGGCATCTTTGAGTTTCTTCCAAATTCTCGAACTTTCCTGACTTGATCTATTCCTTGTGGATAGCTTGCCTTGAATGTCTCGGGGTTTGGGTACCCACTACGGTCATAATCTTGGACCTTAACTAAGGAACCCTCTTCAAAAGCTAAAAGTCGCTGGATAGTAAACCTCGCACGTTTACCAGTGGTTTTTATCTTTAAAAGAGTTATCTCTCCTAATGGAAAGGAGATGATAGACCCACGGGCTTCTTAAAAGCGTCGGCCTCCTCTTGGGCATTATTCAAGGACAATACGGCTTCTTAGAAGTATTCACAGCCTCCTCTTAGGCTTCGTATAATGATCTCTTCCTCCGGGAATGATAGCCTCCTCTTGGGCTTCGTACAAGGACCCGTCGGTTTCTTAAAAGTTTCCAGCCTCCTCTTGGGCTTCGTACAAATTGTCCCGACGACCTCCTAGAGGTATAGGAACAGAACCTAGTCATCCTCATAGAATAGTCCTTTCATAGAGTCTACTACTGTTTCTCAAAGCATAGTACAAAAGAAAAAAACTCTAGACTTGGACAGTCTAACTTCCTTGAGTCTCAAAGACATTCTCAAGTGACCCCCTTCGTTAAATAGGAAGGAAACCCGCAGACTCGGACAGTCTCAATACCCTTTGGATTTCCCATTTCCTCAAAGAGAAGGAAATATCCCTGATCCTCAAATCAAATCCCTGAGTACAGTGTTGCTCATATAAGAACTGATTTTCTCTTTTAAAATCAGTATATTGGATCTGTCACTCAACTGAAACAAACCTTTAGCCTCCATCTCGGGCTTCGTACGAGATACAAAAACACTCTCTTGTTGAGTATCAAAGACTCTCTTGTTGAGTCAAACTTTTAGCCTCTATCTCGGGCTTCGTACGAGACACAAAGACTCCCTCGTAGAGTCAAACAAACAATCGCCTCCATCTCGGGCTTCATACGAGATACAAAAAACTCCCTTGTTGAGTCAAATAGCCTCCCTCTCGGGCTTTATACGAGATACCAAAAAACTCCATCGTCGGGTCAAAAACTTTTAGCCTCTCTCTCGGGCTTTGTACGAGAAACAAAATAGCCTCCTCTTAGGCTTTGTATAATGATTTTCCTAGCGGAAATTAGCCTCCTCTTAGGCTTTGTATAAGAAAACCACTGGTTGATCCAATCAACCTTTTAGCATCAAAGTTGTGCCTCGTTCACAGTATACAAACATCAACAACTCCTTTCCTTTCATCTAATCGCTGTAAGCGGCAAGCCTCTGGATCATCTATATCCATGCCACTGTCCCTCTTTTAGCATGAGAAATTCCTAAGGAAAGATGGCATTGCTCTACACTGAGTTAAAGTCTTCTCCTTCAGGTTAAAACCCTTTTCTTCGGAAATTATGGCATTGCTCGGATCTGCGTATCCCAGTTAAAGTAATTCTCCTTCCCCCCTCTTTAGAGATGACAAATTCTCTCTAAAGTCGAGGTATTTCAGCTTCACGTCTTGGGCTTTGAACAAGACACAAATAGACCTTTCAGATTCACATCTTGGGCTTTGAACAAGATACAAACCACCTTTCGCTTCACGTCTTGGGCTTTGAACAAGACACCAAAACAACCATTTCCTCCCATAGAATAGGAGGAACTACGAACGCTCTGATTTCCCTGTTTCGGTAAACGGGAATACGTAGGCATAAGATCGAAAGAAAAAATCTTAGCGAGCGCAATCAACAAAAAATCCAAATCCCATATCTCCATCAATCAAAAGCAGTAATTCAAAAGCATCAGTCCTAACATCCTAATCCTTGTTCCCCGCCAGAAACCTTCTGCCTAGATAAAAAGAAAGAAAACCGTATTGGCGAAAATACAAATAACCAGTACAAAATGCCCCCCACATTGATAGCATCCGTAACCTAACAGACCGCTGTTTAAACTCAGTATGCAAAGCAGGGTTAATTGGAGACATCTATTTCCCTTCCTTAGTCAGCTCACAATAGGATAAAAAATAAATCGACCTGTAGTCAAAGCTCAAACCACAGAGAGCGACCAGCGCTTAAGAACCGCGTCCAAAATCGCTCGCTACAGAAAAATGGCGCCCACCGTGGTGCCTTTCAAAGTTAGATCTAGGCACGGTCTTCCTTTTCACCTCTTGTGTGAAAAACTACAGAGTGGTAACTCAGCCGGGGAGCCATTTCTGTCAGGAACTTAGGATTCTTAGCTTTATAAGTCTAGGATGATTAGGACAAATATATATACTGCTTTTCCTAATTGCTATACATGTTTATTTTTCTGCTAATGGGAATGCGGGTGATGCCGTATGTGGAAAGATTGAGTATACACCTAGAAAAGCCAAACCTTTTCGTAGTGCGGAAGCTATCGGAAATAGTTGTTACGCGATACTACCCTCATTTGAGGCTGGTGATCTATTCTCGGTGAATGGCACTTACTCTAAGATTGCACACAACTCGCTAGCGATCCACTTGTTGTCTGCCTTCCTGGGAGAAGCTGATGATAATGAGTACAAGTACAAAAATCACCCTAGTATAAACCTTTGGGGATGGGTAGAGCCTTGACTTCATGACAACGACCCTCTGACCCCATGTTTTTTCTATGTTTTTGTGTGCTGCATTCATGCATTCATTTAATAAAACATTAAAACATTAAAAAAAAACTTCTCTTCTAGTCTCTCTGTTTTTCAAATTAAACTAAGACTGTGATTGCAAATATCAGAGAAAAAGATTACGCTAATGGATTTCGGTAGAAGGAGAACTCGCCAGTATACCTTCAAGGTTCCAAAACTAGGGGATTTGAGAAGGTTAGCAAGGATGATCGTTAACCTAGAGGCTTTAAGAGCCAAGCACGGTGGTTTGCTACCACTGTTAAGAGTACATGTGATTGAGGGAATCATGGATGCGCTCATTCAATTCTACGATCCAGTTTATCACTGTTTCACATTCCCGGATTACCAGCTCGCACCAACGCTGGAGGAGTATTCTCATCTGATTAATCTACACATTACAGATCGAGCTCTATTTTCTGGACTGGAAGAAATTCCAAAGAATCAGATCATTGCAAGAGCAATTCATTTGGACGAGTCTGAGGTCAGGACTCACATGACCACTAAGGGTGGCATCCAAGGTTTGGCAGCCCAGTTCTTGACAAAAAAAGCTCTATACTTCGCTAGTATAGGGAACGGGACTGCTTTTGAAAGCATCTTTGTCTTGCTCACCTACGGGTTATTTTTGTTTCCCAACATCAATAACTTCGTCGATATCAACGCTATTAAGGTTTTTCTCATTGGAAACCCTGTGTCGACTTTGCTCGCAGATGCGTATCATTCTGTACACTTGGGAAATTTGTACAGCGGAGGGGAGATCACATGTTGTGTACCTTTGCTTTACAAATGGTTTATCTCTCACTTGCCCAAGTCTGCTGCTTTTTAGGATTGCAAGAGTGTCTTACGTTGGTCGCAGAAGATCATGTCTCTCACCAATTCCGATATAGATTGGTGTAATAGGATTTATGAGGGAATCAGAATCATTGACCGTTGTGGAAACTTCCCCAGCGTACCCCTCATAGGAACTAAAGGAGGAATCAACTATCATTCGATATTGGTTCTTCGTCAATTTGGATACCCGATGAGACACATCCCACTAGGTGTTCATCTGGAAGGTCTTTTCTTCAAAGAATGAGAAAATGACAGAGCACTAAAGATGGAAATAGTGCAAGCTTGGAAACATGTTCATAAGAAAGGACGAGAGTCTCTGGGAAAACTGGACTGTGTCTCGATGGAGCCTTATCTCCATTGGGTACAAACCAGAGCTCTCAAGCTAAAAATGCCTTATCCTCGTTACGGAATTCTTCCACCAAGGGAAACTGTCATGTACTTCATGACGGAAACTGAAAAGCTTCAGGTTACTCTCAACAAAGTTCAAAAGGAAAGAAGATCTTGGAAGAACAAGTACCGCACCCTCGACGTAGAGTGTATCCAAATACAGCAACTACTAAAAGAGAAAGATGCTCTGATTGAAATTTTGGAGCAGCATGCTGTAGAGAATCAAGATGACCAAAGGAATTTGCTCACTCCTTTCACTTGGCAAAGGAATGACAACCCGACAACGGCTCAAGCGCCCCGGTCAAAGAAAAGGAAGATATCAGAATCAGCACCCGGTTTCTCCTCAGAGAGGACTCGGGACCCATTAGTTTAGGTTTCTGTTTCTGCACTTTGTAATCTACTGTATTTCCATTTCTGTAATCCTTTGGAATTCAATAAAAAGGGGTTTCCCCACTGTTTGATATTTGCAATCTAATTATCGAAGTTTATTTTGATTAAATAAAAAAAACAACAATTAATATAATCATTGCATTCATCATTCTCACATCGCGTATTCTTCTTCCCTACGAATCTCACGTTTGTCTCTCGATTCTAGAGTCAAACTGTCTCATTCGTACAATACTCGGGCCAATCGTCAGAAAAGGATGGATGATCTTGAGGAAGAAAACAGAGAGTTGAAAGAAGAGATCGACGCTCTGAGAGAGGATATGAGAAAGCTTCGTAACGACATGCAAGCCATGGCAGAAGCTCAGCTACAAAGAACTGTGATCTCAGAGATCACCTCAACGCCCATCATAGAAAAGTATGATCCTAGGTATCAGATGCTGAAAGATCGTCCTTGGGGCATGCCTGTTAACTATATCCCGGAAGGATATGTTCCGCCGATCACTGAAGATCAGGGAATCGCGACAGAAGCCGCTGGGCCTGAAGGTTACAAACTTCGGGAAAGCGAAGATGCTAGGGGCATACTGAAGACTCCTGAAGGTTACAAACTTCGGGAGGCACCAAGACTTACTGTCGTAGTCACGGTACCACCCCCTGTGGTGCACACTGTCCCAGAAGGATAGATTCCACAGACACCTTCTGGTAAGAAGGAAACTATGTTTGACAGAATGGATGAATTCCAGGAGCAGTTCTTGGAAATGCAGAAAGAGCTGCAAGCCATTCGCGGTCAGGATCTATTTGGAAAGGACGCCGCAGACCTCTGCTTGGTCCCAAATGTGAAAGTCCCGCACAAGTTCCAAGTGCCCGACTTTGAAAAATACAAGGGTAACTCTTGCCCTCAGAGCCATCTGGTGATGTACGCTCGGCGGATGTCAGCTCAGACGGAGAATCAGGACCTGCTGATTCACTACTTCCAGGATAGTTTAACCGGTGCCGCACTCAAATGGTACATGGGTTTAAACCGTACTACGATCAGTACATTCAGAGATCTTGGTACTGCCTTCGTCCAACAATACAAATACAATTTGGACATGGCACCCGACAGAGATAAACTTAGATCAATGTCGCAAAAGGAAAAGGAAACCTTTAAGGAATATGCTCAAAGGTGGCGTGAAATTGCCGCTCAAATTTGTCCACCTCTTGAGGAAAAAGAGATGACAAAAATCTTCTTAAAGACCTTAAGCTCATTTTACTATGACCGAATGGTTGCCAGTGCGCCCAGTGATTTCACCGAAATGGTCGGCATGGGCGTACGTCTTGAGGAAGCCGTCCGAGAAGGACGTTTGGTAAAAGACACTGGATCAACGAGCGGTACTAAAAAATATGGTAGTGTTCTCCCTAAGAAAAAAGAGCAAGATATTGGGAATATCTCTCTCGGAAAGCAAAGGCGATGTTATCAACCGGTAGCAGCTGTGACTCCTGCTATCAACCCTGCGTCTATTCCTACGTATCAACCTCAGGTTGCGCAGAGCCAACCTGACCAACAAAGGACACAACAGCCTCTTCAGCAGGCTCGTCCTCCATATAACAACAACCGTACAATACGGCCACCAGGATTTGATCCTATACCCGTAACGTACGCAGAGCTGTTTCCGTTACTGCTGGCTAAGGGGCACATTCAGACTAAGTCTCCCTTTTCAGTTCCAGAAAATCCGCCTTTTTGGTTTAAAGCGGATCAAACATGCCCTTATCATCAAGGAGGTCCAGGGCATAACATTGAGACTTGTCTCAATTTCAAATCCGACGTGCAAAAGCTTGTTAGGAGCGGGCTCTTATCTTTCAAAGATACGAATCCTAATGTTCTTACGAACCCGCTGCCTCAACATGAGAAAGCTACAGTCAATCTGATTGAGAAAGAGACTAACAATGTCTATCAAATTCATGATGTACTCTTGTTGAAAACCAATCTGGTCAAGATGCATTGTAGACAGAGTGGATATGGCCATGTGCCACCTCATAATTATCACCAGTGTGATATCTGCTCTAAAGATAACCAAGGATGTTCGGTAGTGTAATAAGCTCTACAGGAACAAATGGATCTTGGATGGATCCAAGAGCACCGAGTTCGTGGAGTTAACATGGTTTACACGAATTCCAACGTCATTCAAAACCACGACATCCGTGCGATGAATGTCAACTTGGTGGCGATGCACTCAAGGCAAAGCCAGTATCATAATCTGCCGCGGCACGATTACAGTTCCTGTCTGATTTACTCGGTAAACAAACAGGGATGCTCTTTCATACAAGAGGCCCTCCAGCGTCAGATGGACCTTGGATGGATCCAAGACTACCATGATAGGAACTCCTATCAAATCAACATGGTTCAGATCTTCGACATCCGCGTAATGGATACCAACCTGGTAGAGTTACATGCTGAGCAGGTCCGACTTGGATTCTTAATATCACATGATTACCAAAGTTGTAAAGCGGGTTGCGAAAACGATTGAGGTTGTACCCTTGTCCAGGAGGCACTTCAGCACTTGTTAAATCACTGGTGGATGCTAATCTATATGGACGAAGATACTCAGCAGATTAGTATCAATAACAGGAATCCTACTCGTCGTCAAAGTCAGGATGTCCGATCAATGGAAGGTAACCTAGTGAGGTTACATTGTATTCAAAGTGGGCGTGGCCAGGTGCCACCACACAACTATGACAGTTGTAGCGTCTGTTCGGAAAGTAACCAAGGGTGTTACCTTGTGAGAGCAGCTCTTCAGGGTCAGGTCGATCATGGAGAAATTCATCCATATCTAGGTTCAGGACCCATCATTTGGTCGCCGAACTACCTTGCCGAGCAAGTTGTGGATGTTGTCACGATCTCTAGTCATCATAAGACCAGGGATGTTTTTGCCATCATTCCTCTACTTGACGAATCTAAAGTTCCCAACCAGGAACGGATCGAGATTACTTATGATGGTCAGAAAAATCAGAAGGTTCCCATAGTTATCTATCTACCGGGGCCACTACCGTATGAATCAGCTAAGGCAATCCCTTACAAATACGGTGCAACAATAATCGAGAATGGAAAGGAAATTCCATTACCCTCCATCGTGAATATTGTAGACATCAGTCGTGTAACACAGAGCGGTCGAATCTTCAACCGAGGGGTTGGAGAATCCAACAAAGAAAAGGAACTTCAGGCAGAAATTCCTGATCCGCCAGTCGGTCAGTCTAGTAATCCCGACTTTTCAAAAGACAAGGATGAGATGCTAAAGCTCATCCAAAGGAGTGAATATAACATTGTTGATCAACTGTTACAGACTCCTTCAAAGATCTCAGTATTATCACTGTTACTCAGTTCAGAAGCACACAGAGAGGCTCTACAGAAAGTCTTGGAGCAAGCCTTTGTGGAACAGGATGTAACAATCAGACAATTCGATAGCATTGTCTCTAACATCACTTCTTGCAATAATTTGGGATTTAGTGATGAGGAATTACCTGAAGAGGGTCGTCGTCATAACATGGCGCTCAACATTACAGTTAACTGCCAGGGCGATGCTTTAGCCAATGTACTGGTAGACACAGGGTCAGCCCTGAATGTTATGCCGAAGTCCACTTTGATGCAATTATCATTTAAGGGCCCTCCGATGAGAGTCAGCGAGGTCGTCGTCAAAGCATTCGACGGATCCAGAAAAACATTTATCGGCGAAGTTGATCTTCCCATAACTATTGGTCCTCACACTTTCCAAATCACTTTCCAGGTCATGGACATCCGGGCAACATACAGTTGTTTATTAGGAAGACCTTGGATACATCAGGCTGGAACGGTTACTTCAACCCTCCACCAAAAGCTAAAGTTCGTCAAGAACGATCAACTTGTCACGGTTTGTGGGGAACAAGCCTTACTTGTGAGTAACCTATCATCATCTGCTTGTGTAGAACCAGAGGAGGTTATTGGAACGCAGTTCCAAGCACTGTCGATGAGCGAGAACAATCAATCTGAAGAAGGAACTTCAATTTCTTCATACAAAGATGCTATCAAAGCGGTCGAGAGTACCGATACAAAAGGATGGGGACAGCTTGTCATTCCCACTGACAATAAAACAAAGAAGGGTCTTGGTTTTTCTGCAACCTGTACCCAGACAGCCGCCAATGATGAAAGTCTTCATCCCCTTCAAAACTTCTTCCACAGTGGAGGTTTTCTTCACCCAGTGTCTCAGATAGTTCATGCTATTAATGAGGAAGATCCCTCTGACACAGATGAAGAATGGAAGTCCTACCTTAACAAGGACGGCTATATGTCTCAAGAAGAGGTGCCTATGCCTTTTTGCTTTCCTACAGAAAGTCTGAGATGTATACCAAGATCAGATGTCAAAATGATCTACGGAGATTGTGATCCGGAAGGATGCCGTGCTCCGCCAAATTCATTAGAGGAAGACACTCTGATGAAAGAAAACTTTGATCACAATTACTATGACCCGATGGATGGCCTGCCAATGTGGCAGCCTTACCCAGGAAACTTGGGGCAAGAAAGTCAGCCGAGTAATGAAACTCAGCTGAGCGTCATTGAACAGAATACCTGTGTCCCCACCCTGTCATGGGATCAACACTCGGGTCATTCAGAAACTACTCAACATGAAGATGAATTCGCAACGTTTGCAGGACTAGAATTCATCAACTATGTTTTTCCTGAGGTCAACGTCATCGAGAGGGATAACTCCTCCAGTTCCAAAGAAGTTTGGGACACCTTGGGACAACCGAGTGGAAAGTTTGACTTTATGGTCAAGTACACCGCTCCCGAAAGCTCTCGTATCAGGCTCGAAGATATCCAGTCAACTGGATGGGGAGATACAGCTGAGAGCACAAATGCTATGCAAAATGCAACAGAGGAATCCTCCTACGACAATTCTGCCTGGGAGACAGATTCCAAAGATCCTACTCCACCAGAAATCAGCGTCATTTCTGAAGACAAATCAAGGAAGGTGCCAGACTTTGTGATTCACCGAGGAGTTCGCCGCCAATGGGTTGCTGTCGAGGCTCCGAAGGTCGTTCGTCGGTCAAAGTGATTGCCATCTTTAACCTTTCACCCTGCCCAGGTGAAACGGATATTTTGATAGGGCTCATTTTCTGTAAACTTCCCTCTTCGCTTTGCCCAGAGCGAGTGAGTTTTGTTTTATAGGGCTGTAGTTTCAAGATTCGACTTGTTCATTAATAAAATAACGTCGTTCTGTAATTTCCGCATTAATTGTTGTTTTCTCTTTTTGCTTTTTCAGAAAATGGTAATCCTAAAAAACATTCAATAATAAAAACAAGCAGTAAAATCAAAACACTGCACACACTTACATTTTCTCTATCTCTTCTAAACACGAATCATCACGTCATGCAGATTGCTTGTTTTATACCCCGTTGAAACATACTATCCGATGCCTTCTCCCAACTTTGAGTTCCCGGTATTCGAGGCTGAAGAAGAAAATGACGACGAAATTCCAAAAGAGATCTCCCGACTACTCAGACAAGAGGAAAGGTCCATTGAACCTCACAAAGAGCCGTTGGAAACGGTAAACTTGGGTTCAGAAAAAGAGAGAAAAGAAATCAGGATCGGAGCACTGCTCAGTCCAACTGCCAGAGAGGGTTTGATAAAGCTTCTCAAAGAATTCCCCGATGTATTCGCTTGGTCCTATCAGGATATGCCAGGGTTGGATACCAGCATCGTGGAACATCACTTACCGTTGAGATCGGAATGTCCACCAGTAAAGCAAAGGTTGAGACGGACTCACCCGGACATGGCCATCAAAATCAAAGAGGAGGTACAGAAACAGATCGACGCGGGTTTCCTCGCTACATCTGAATATCCTCAATGGTTAGCCAACATCGTACCTGTTCCCAAAAAGGATGGAAAGGTCAGAATGTGGGTTGATTACAGAGATCTAAACAAGGCAAGTCCGAAGGACGACTTTTCTTTACCACACATTGACATGCTGGTTGACAGCACAGCAAATTCAAAGTATTCTCCTTCATGGATGGATTCTCGGGCTATAATCAGATCAAAATGGCGCCGAAAGACATGGAGAAAACTTCGTTCATTACCCCATGGGGTACCTTTTGTTACAAGGTAATGTCGTTCGGTTTGAAGAATGCCGGGGCAACCTATCAAAGGGCCATGACTACTCTGTTTCATGACATGATACACAAAGAAATCGAGGTATATGTCGATGATTTGATTGCAAAATCAAGAACAGAGGATGAGCACGTTGAACATCTGTCAAAATTGTTCGAACGTCTAAGAAAATTCAAGCTCCGCTTGAATCCCAACAAGTGCACCTTTGGTGTCCGTTCGGGGAAATTACTAGGGTTCATCGTCAGCCAGAAAGGAATTGAAGTTGATCCTGACAAGGTCAAGGCCATTCAAGAAATGCCTTCTCCGAAAACTAAAAAACAAGTCAGAGGATTCCTGGGACGTTTGAACTACATCTCCAGATTCATATTCCTTATGACCGCGACGTGTGCGCCGATTTTCAGATTACTAAAAAAGAACCAGGATTGCGTTTGGTCAGAAGATTGCCAAACTGCCTTCGACAGTATCAAGGAATATATGTTGAATCCTACGATCCTATCACCTCCAGTGGAAGGAAGACCACTGATCATTTACCTCACAGTCCTAGAGGACTCAATGGGATGTGTACTTGGCCAACAAGACGAAACCAAAAGGAAAGAGTCTGCCATTTACTATCTAAGCAAGAAATTCACCGACTGCGAGACTCGATACACAATGCTTGAGAAAACTTGTTGCGCTTTGGCTTGGGCAGCCAAACGTCTTCGCCAGTACATGATTCGTCATACTACTTGGTTGGTCTCCAAAATGGATCCAATCAAGTACGTTTTCGAAAAACCTGCTCTCACGGGAAGGATTGCCCGTTGGCAGATGTTACTATCAGAATATGACATAGAGTACCATGCTCAGAAAGCCGTTAAAGGAAGTATTTTAGCCGATCATTTGGCTTATCAACCGATTGACGATCAAGAATCAATTGGGTTTGACTTCCCAGACGAAGATGTCATGTATCTAAAGATGAAAGATTGCGATGAACCGCTACCTAGTGAAGGGCCAAAACCAGGTTCCCAGTGGGGACTTATCTTTGACGGAGCAGTCAATCATTATGGAAACAGAATTGGGGCAATCATTGTTACCCCTCAGGGTACCCACATTCCTTTCACTGCTAGACTTACGTTCAAATGTACGAACAACGAGGCCGAATACGAAGCATGTATCATGGGTCTCGAAGAAGCGATTGATTTAAGGATCAAAAAATTAGACGTATACGGCGATTCAGCCCTGGTTATTAACCAGATAAAAGGAGATTGGAACACATACCAATCAGGATTGATTCCTTACAAAGACTATGCAAGAAGGTTGTTACCCTTCTTCAACAGAGTCGACTTTCATCACATCCCTCGTGATGAGAATCACATGGCTGATGCATTAGCCACTCTCTCTTCCATGATTAGTGTAGGTCGATGGAATGACATACCTAAGATCGACATCATGCGCCTTGAACGGCCCGCTTACATCTTCGCGATTGAAGCAGTCATAGACGACAGACCTTGGTATCACGATATCAAATGCTTCCTTCAGAAACAAGAGTACCCATCTGGGCACTCAAAAAAGACAGGAAAACCCTCAGAAGATTGGCTGGAAACTTCTTCCTGAGCGGTGACACTCTTTATAAGAGAAATTTTGACATGGTCTTGCTCTGATGCGTCGACAGACCAGAAGCAGACATGCTCATGAAAGAAATTCATGAAGGATCCTTTGGCACTCATGCCAACGGACACACAATGGCGAGAAAAATTCTCAGGCCCGGGTATTATTGGTTGACAATGGAATCCGACTGCTACAAGTACATGAGGAGGTGTCACAAGTGTCAGATATACTCCGACAAAATTCATGTACCGCCATCACATCTCAAAGTTCTTTCTTCCCCGTGGCCTTTTTCCGTATGGGGAATTGACATGATTGGTATGATTGAGCCCAAGGCTTCAAACGGACATCGGTTCATCCTGGTAGCCATTGATTATTTCACCAAGTGGGTCGAAGCAGCGTCATTCGCCAATGTAACCCGACAAGTGGTGGTCCGATTTATCAAAAACAATATCATCTGCCGTTATGGTGTTCCAAGCGAGATCATTACTGATAATGGATCTAACTTGAACAATAAGATGATGAAAGAGTTGTGCGCAGAGTTTAAGATCGAACACCATAACTCATCTCCCTACCGACCCAAGATGAACGGAGCGGTAGAAGCGGCTAACAAGAACATCAAGAAGATCGTTCAAAAGATGGTTGTAACCTATAAAGATTGGCACGAAATGCTACCCTTTGCTCTTCACGGTTATCGAACATCTATCCGCACTTTAACAGGGGCAACCCCTTTCTCTCTAGTATATGGCATGGAAGCAGTGCTCCCCATAGAAGTAGAGATCCCATCAATCCGGGTATTGATGGAAGCTCAGCTCACCGAAGCTGAATGGTGTCAAAGCCGACACGACGAATTGAATCTGATCGAGGAGAAGAGAATCACGATACTATGCCACGGTCAGTTATATCAACAGAGAATGAAAAGGGCGTTCGACAAAAAGGTCCGACCTCGTATCTTCAGAAAAGGAGACCTCGTGCTCAAGAAGATACAATCATTTCTCACTGACTCTCGGGGCAAATGGACCCCAAATTATGATGGCCCCTATGTGGTCACGAAAGCTTTCTCAGACGGCGCCTTGAGACTTGCAACCATGGACGGAGAGGAATTTGCCTACCCCACGAATGTTGATGTAGTCAAGAAATACTTCGCCTAAAAATAAATAAAAAAAAACGTCTTGGTGGATTGAAAACCCGAAAGGGCGGTTCAGGCAAAAGTTAGAGACATGAAAAAAAATCATCCCGATGGATTGGAAATCTCATAGTACAATCCAGGCAAAAATTAGGGATAATGGCAAGTAACTATGTTCAACAGAGGCAAGTCCCTCAGCAGCAGTTATAGCGTCATCTATCGGAGGAAATCTCCAGTCAAAGGTCATCTTCGACGGAAGCTCAGGATGTCCCGAACTCAAAGTTGGTAGAAGGATAGTGGTCGTTATGTTTCAACGTAGCCCTTTTCCCTGTAAATTACCATTTTCTAACTTTGTATATACTCTTTGGAATCACGCGTTTGGCTGATCTCCATCTTATCAATAAAATTTGAGCCCTTGTGCTTTTGTTTGTAATTATTTACTTGTTTTAGCTTTACAGAACGACGTTGTTTAAACTTAATCAGCGATTCTTGAAATAAAACAAAAATGAATTTACTTGTTAAACTTTTTCTGCTTTTAAATTAAAGATGGCATTTCTTTTGACTGTTGAACATCAGAAGAACATCGATCGCTTTTCCCAAAGTAATCGAACTTCAAAATGCAGAATCAAAGTACTCCTTCTAAACCAGTTCGCCTGAATGAAGGGATCAACTGTGTCAGAGACCTTGTTTCGTCTGATACCCTCGACCGAGTTCTCATCTCCTAAGCCCGATCAACATAGCTCCCAACGGGACTATCTCTTCTAAGCAAGGTGGAATTACTATTTTGAATCAATGGTACTTCTTCCCCCCGCGATGGCCGAGTATCCAATTGTGTTCATCTCTTAGTCTGTATGTTGTGTCTGTTTTGTCAGCACATACATACATACATCATGCATTTTTTATTTGCATTCACATTTCATATTGCATCACTATCACTCTAGTCGGTCCTGTCCCCTAGTGGTAGAAGTCCTCTCAATCGAGTTGTCAGTTCTTGCCTTGTCAGGAAATACTGTGTCTGAACAACCTCGCTTCCAGTTTAATTCTGGAAAGAAGTTGGTCCTTGACCACTTTGATAACTTGAACCTCTGAAAAGTCAGAGAAAACTTTCAATAAGCATCACTCTTCACCATTGAAGATGATATCCTTGCTTTCCCAGATTAAGGAAAATCCACAGAGAAAGCCTCGTGATCAGAGATTCGGCAGCACGCCAGTTTTGCTCCAAAAAACCACTGATGAGAAGGTCATTGGCACCTCAAAATTGAACCTCATCATATGGCATTTCTCCAGGAAGATCCTGAGAAAAGTATGATGTAAGATCCCAAGCAGAAGTGGCCTCTCAAGAGACTCGTTTTCCCCAGTAGAATCGACAAATGGCGTCTCCAAAACAGAGAAGTTTGTGTACCTCTACAACTCAGACGAATGGGTTCCCCAGCAGGTCTGACATCAAGACATTTTCCACTCAAATGGCATCTCCCCAGGAAAATTCGGCGAGAAGTTTGAAGGAAAGCCGCTACGAATAGCGTCCCTTGTCAGTAAAGTTTATTGACAAAAGAAACTAAGACCAGTTCCTCGGTAGGAAACCAGGATCGAGGGGAAGTTTAAATCAGAAACTAAGACCAGTTCCTCGGTAGGAAACCAGGATCGAGGGGAAGTTTAAATCAGAAACTAAGACCAGTTCCTTGGTAGGAAACCAGGATCGAGGGGAAGTTTGTTTCCACAACTGAGACCAGTTCCTTGGTAGGAAACCAGGATCGAGGGGAAGTTTATTTCAAAAGAGACTGAGACCAGTTCTTGGTAGGAGACCAGGATCGAGGGGAAGTTTACCTTTTCTAAGCATCATTGCTTAGCTAAAGAAGATGAATGCGTAAGCTACCATTCATAACCGCCATCAAAATTTCGGGTATTCCGATATTTAATCCTCTTGCACCCCGAATGCCCGAATCCCTTCGTCATTCACACCTTCGGGTCCAAGAAGATTAAATAGGGGCATCTGTAATACCCCAAATTTTGACCACTTAGATTTCCCATCATTGTGAAAATCATCATCACAATATGGATGAACCATCATGCTTCATCAGTCTCCCCAAAGATGGGTGAGCATCCAATACAATCAAAATTAGGGTTTCAAGCCCTCTCTGAGTGCTTAGACAATGGATAAATCAAGAAATGACTTGATCTTCAACTTGTCTAATCTCTTAAATATCCACAATGGATCAAAAAGGACTCCCACTTCAAGGATTAAGCACAAGGCTGCTCCCTTCTAGGTGGATCAAGTCTCAAGATCGACAGTGTCACCAAATTAGGGTTTTGGTCGACCAGGGCCTCCAGATGGAAATTTTCATCTGGGCACAAGGCAATGATCCAAAACATGACCTAATATACTTCATGGAACCTCATGAACCCATGCATCAAGTCAATTTTGCCTCAGGGGATGCATTCATAAAAAATCAGGAATTAGGGTTTCTTGACCTAATTCACCCCTAAGTTGACCTTTGGGACAAACCATGAGCCAAGACCTCAAGACATGATTTGAGGGTCTCTAATATACCATATTGATCCATTTGGAACCATGGATTGATCCAAGAAGCTTGAGCAACAAGTCTCAATTTCATCTGCACCATAATTAGGGTTTTAAGAGAAAAGTCAACTGTAACTTTGACTTTTGACCAAGACACGCTCCCAAACCCTAATACATGATTGAATATACCCTATGACACCCATGGAACATGTCCATCAAGTTTGATTTAGGTCAAGGACATGATTTCCTAAAGAATTGCACAGTTTGGAATTCATCTGATAAAAAGTCAACTGTGCACAAAAGTCAACTTTGACTTTTTGAGATTTTTCACCAAAATGGATTTTTAACCCTAAAATGATGTTAATGTATGATTTGAATCATCATTCATCAAGAAAAATCAAGAAAAGTGAGATAACTTGTAAAAGGGGTAACCATAAAACTTAGAAATTTTTCTAAGTTAAAAATAAAGTGGCAAGGGTACCAACTTTGAAGGACCATAACTCCTAAACCACAAGACCATTTTTTCTCATCCAAAGATGGATTTGTAGCCCTCATTATCACCTACAAAAACTTCAACTACAAGTCATTCCAATTCATTAAGGATTTTGAGTTATGGAGTGATCAAAGTGGCTGAAAAGTGAAAATGTCACTTTTTCCAACACTTAGTGAAATTTTCACTAAGTCAGATTCTGCCTCACTTTTTGCCAAATGTAGGGGGATTTTTCACTTGGAATCAAAAGAGATCAAAACCAAACTTGTTCAAACAGTTGTTGTATCATGTAAGAGCTTTCCAAAATGGCCAAGAACATTGCCAAATTCAACCTACACCATGAGATACAACATTGCCAAGTTGCCTTGCTGAAATCTGTCAAGGCAAGGCAGAATTTGCAACTTTGGTCGATTTGCCAAAATCAGCCAAATTCAATTGCTCCTATCCACTTGGACACCTCAGAGGATTGAATCTAAAGGGGACAATCACTGAGCCAAGCCTCCAAAGTCCATGGAACAAGAAATAGCATGTTGAACCTAGAATGGCCAAAATAGGGACAAGACTTCAAATTTGGAATGAGGCATTCAATGAAACCATCAAGGTGGCATGGACTGAGCCATTCTCATCTAAAATCAGTCAAGACTTATCCAAGACCAAGGGGACCAAAGCTCTGTGCCCTAACCTCTAGTTAATGGCTAGAGGAGACTTGGATTTTCATTTGCCAACATTGGCCAAACCTACTTACCAGCTGCTATGCACTATTCCTTGCAAAACAAACTTACTCTACTATAAATAGAGCTCAATTGTGGTCAGTTTGAGTACACCAAAGCCATCTAACAGATGCTTTCCTCAAAATCTCTTCTTTCACTCCAATTTTGCCTTCTAAGGCAAGTCACTATCGGGTTTTGAGTTTGAGAGCAATTCCAATCAAACCAATCACTCACACACCTCACATACATCACATATGAGCTGATCAAACACTTAGATTACTTCTGAAACATCAATTTCATGAAATCACCAGCTGGTTGCTCAAGGTTTTAACCAAAGTGCAGCTGAGGTCCCACAAAATGATCCAGCCAATTTCAATCAAGTCCAACCATCCAAACACAATCCATAGGGTGTAGGGAAGCTGTTCAGATCATCACCACTCATCTGTAACACCTCCAAATCAAAAATCACTTTGAACTTGCTGTCATGACTTGGAGGTAAGCACATACTTGGTCATCTCTCAATCTATGCATATTTCCTCGCACAATAATTTGGCCATATGTTCATAATCATGCATGGAATGTTTTCCCTCAATTAATTGCATTGTTTGAATCGTGTATCAAAAATACTAGCCTTCATGCTGAAATTAGGGTTCTTGAGGTCTCTTCGTGATTTCTTGTTGTATGTTTAATTTAAATGAAATTAAAGTACATAGACATGATCGTGAGGTTGAGGCGAGCATAATGATATGTGGATTGCATGATATGATTACGTATTCATGGAGATTGGATAGAAAATGCAAATCTGAGAAACCAAGAACACGCGCGTGTTCTTCAGCTGTTCTTGGCGCCATTTTTAGAAATTCAAATATTTGAATTTTGTGATTTTGTTTAATTGATTCAAAAATTAATTTCTCTCTGAGTTTTAATGATTTTTAGTTGATTCTTTTTTTAATAATTCACAAAAATGTTAAAATATTTTATTTTCACAAAAAATCCCAAAAATATTATTTATTTCATATAATTGTTATTTTTGCAAAGAATTAATATTTTAATTGTTTTTTACATTTTAAATATTTTTTCTACATTGATTTTGCAACTTTTAATGCTTTCTAATTATTTTGTAGGTCAATACTTAATTTTTGAAGCATTAATCCAAGATCACAATTTGTTTTCCATGTGTTAAACAATTTTTGATCATTTTAATTGAATTTTTATTCAATTAAATACATTTTGAAAACAAATTAGGGTTTTGGATTAATTCAACCCTCATAAATCACTTTCAAAACTTTTTGGGCCTCTTGAGAGAGTGTAAGACCCATCCCCCCTTGTACAAAAACTTTTTGGGCCTCACTCATTGTATAAGTCCCTCTGTACAAGTAAACGGCGCGATCGTCGCCCGTTTAAAAATAAAAATCATCTGGGCCTCTCCTTGAGCTATAAGACCCATTCAAAACACTTTGGGCCTCTATTAGAGTGTAAGACCCAATCCCCCTTTTAACCAAAACATTTTGGGCCTCACTTATTGCATAAGTTAAAAGAAAACCTCGGCGTGATCGCCATTTTTAAATCAAAAATCATTTGGGCCTACCCTCGTGTTATAAGCCCCACTCTTTTTCTTTAAACCTTTTTGGGCCTCTTGAGAGAGTGTAAGACCCATCCCTTTGTACAGAAAACCTTTTTGGGCCCCAGTCACTTGTATAAGTCCCGCTGTACAAAGTCAAACAGTGTGCTCACTGATAAAACCCTGGGCCTCTCCTTGAGCTGTAAGCCCCAAATCTTTCTTTTTCAAAGCACTTTCTCCTTTGATTTTGAATATACTGTTGTTTTCAATCTTTCTTTGTTGAACAACTAACCAAACAGCATGGAAGCACTACAACCGAGTAAGTGGTTATCGCTTTCATTTACTGCTTTCATATTATAAACTGTATTGTGGGGCTGCTCACTGTAAGTCTCCTTTCATAAACTCATATCTACTGTGTAATAATAGTATAGATATTTCGAGTTTCACCGGCAACTACGTCTAGAACTAGGTGACGCCGTTTCATTTATTCGTAGAAATAGACGCCTAGATCCCCAATAGGAGCACCAGATACAGTCTTCTCTTCGGCTGTCCTCCTTAGGAATCGTCAAGAAGCTCTACTCCCCAAGATGAATGTATTCTCCGTGAATGGCATCTTTGAGTTTCTTCCAAATTCTCGAACTTTCCTGACTTGATCTATTCCTTGTGGATAGCTTGCCTTGAATGTCTCGGGGTTTGGGTACCCACTACGGTCATAATCTTGGACCTTAACTAAGGAACCCTCTTCAAAAGCTAAAAGTCGCTGGATAGTAAACCTCGCACGTTTACCAGTGGTTTTTATCTTTAAAAGAGTTATCTCTCCTAATGGAAAGGAGATGATAGACCCACGGGCTTCTTAAAAGCGTCGGCCTCCTCTTGGGCATTATTCAAGGACACTACGGCTTCTTAGAAGTATTCACAGCCTCCTCTTAGGCTTCGTATAATGATCTCTTCCTCCGGGAATGATAGCCTCCTCTTGGGCTTCGTACAAGGACCCGTCGGCTTCTTAAAAGTTTCCAGCCTCCTCTTGGGCTTCGTACAAATTGTCCCGACGACCTCCTAGAGGTATAGGAACAGAACCTAGTCATCCTCATAGAATAGTCATTTCATAGAGTCTACTACTGTTTCTCAAAGCATAGTACAAAAGAAAAAAACTCTAGACTTGGACAGTCTAACTTCCTTGAGTCTCAAAGACATTCTCAAGTGACCCCCTTCGTTAAATAGGAAGGAAACCCGCAGACTCGGACAGTCTCAATACCCTTTGGATTTCCCGTTTCCTCAAAGAGAAGGAAATATCCCTGATCCTCAAATCAAATCCCTGAGTACAGTGTTGCTCATATAAGAACTGATTTTCTCTTTTAAAATCAGTATATTGGATCTGTCACTCAACTAAAACAAACCTTTAGCCTCCATCTCGGGCTTCGTACGAGATACAAAAACACTCTCTTGTTGAGTATCAAAGACTCTCTTGTTGAGTCAAACTTTTAGCCTCTATCTCGGGCTTCGTACGAGACACAAAGACTCCCTCGTAGAGTCAAACAAACAATCGCCTCCATCTCGGGCTTCATACGAGATACAAAAAACTCCCTTGTTGAGTCAAATAGCCTCCCTCTCGGGCTTTATACGAGATACCAAAAGACTCCATCGTCGGGTCAAAAACTTTTAGCCTCTCTCTCGGGCTTTGTACGAGACACAAAATAGCCTCCTCTTTGGCTTTGTATAATGATTTTCCTAGCGAAAATTAGCCTCCTCTTAGGCTTTGTATAAGAAAACCACTGGTTAATCCAATCAACCTTTTAGCATCAAAGTTGTGCCTCGTTCACAGTACACAAACATCAACAACTCCTTTCCTTTCATCTAATCGCTGTAAGCGGCAAGCCTCTGGATCATCTATATCCATGCCACTGTCCCTCTTTTAGCATGAGAAATTCCTAAGGAAAGATGGCATTGCTCTACACTGAGTTAAAGTCTTCTCCTTCAGGTTAAAACCCTTTTCTTCGGAAATTATGGCATTGCTCGGATCCGCGTATCTCAGTTAAAGTAATTCTCCTTCCCCCTCTTTAGAGATGACAAATTCTCTCTAAAGTCGAGGTCTTTCAGCTTCACGTCTTGGGCTTTGAACAAGACACAAATAGACTCTTCAGCTTCACATCTTGGGCTTTGAACAAGATACAAACCACCTTTCGCTTCACGTCTTGGGCTTTGAACAAGACACCAAAACAACCATTTCCTCCCATAGAATAGGAGGAATTACGAACGCTCTGATTTCCCTGTTTCGGTAAACGGGAATACGTAGGCATAAGATCGAAAGAAAAAATCTTAGCGAGCGCAATCAACAAAAAAATCCAAATCCCATATCTCCATCAATCAAAAGCAGTAATTCAAAAGCATCAGTCCTAACATCCTAATCCTTGTTCCCCGCCAGAAACCTTCTGCCTAGATAAAAAGAAAGAAAATCGTATTGGCAAAAATACAAATAACCAGTACAAAGGCCCCCCCCCCACATTGATAGCATCCGTAACCTAACAGACCGCTGTTTAAACTCAGTATGCAAAGCAGGGTTAATTGGAGACATCTATTTCCCTTCCTTAGTCAGCTCACAATAGGATAAAAAATGAATCGACATGTAGTCAAAGCTCAAACTGCAGAGAGCGACCAGCGCTTAAGAACCGCGTCCAAAATCGCTCGCTACACTCACACCTGATCAATGTCATGCATCCCGTGAGGATGTGTATCCAAACCATAACAAACTCTTGGCTTGAGATCAAACTACCATTGACCCCCCTCATTCCACAACCATCTTATACACCTCACGAACTCCTCTTAAATTCTCATGTATAGATATCCCGTTGCTTGAGGCACAAACCAATTGAATTAGAATGCTTCCCATTCCTCAAAGAGACGTGCAGGGTCCCTTAGTTTATTACCATGATGTCAGCTATCGTATGCATGCTCCAGAACTTCACAGCTGCTAAACTGATCCACTACTAGCATAACTTGCTCCAAGGGCTCCAATGTCGTATGCAAGATTTTCCACTGACCTCACCGGGCCAGCATTAGAGATAAACACCCTGCAATCCAAGACAGTCATTCTTATCATTCTCCCGTATGATAATCTGGAATACTTTTAATTTATGGTGAATCTCCACTTCTGAACGCATTCAGGAAACAAACTTCCAAGCAATCAACACGTGATTCACTTCAGTCTTCACAAACACTTACATCCTCCTTCCAAGGAACCCTTCTACTCCATCATTCTCCCGGATGATTATGTAGATACTTCTTGGACACGATGCAAGTAACCAGTTTATCACAGAACCTGAGATCATTCACCAAGAATATCCAACCCAAAGATGATCTAACATCAGTTAGGACATCTTCCACACATCATAGACACCACACACCATGGTTCTTGATATGCTCCACTACTGGACTTACTATCAACATAGTAATCCACACTGAAGACTTCACACAACACTGAGCCACCAGCTTGAACAAAGAAGACTTCAGAAACCTAGAGAGAAATAAACTCTCAACCACCAAAAAGGTATGCTTTCATTCTCAACCCAGAACTTCTGACACAAGCTCCCAGAGAACCAGAAACTTCAAACAAATTCAACTAACTACTCTTATACACAAGAGCAATAAATTTCAAGCATCCTGCTTGAACGCACATTATGAAACCAATCAAATGCCACCTTTTGATTGACCTCGCTCGTCTTCAGAATTCCCACAAGATACCCTGATCTACTAATGAAACTAGATCTTCAAGTCACATGAACTACTTGCCCTATAGCAAGACATCTTGGATCCACCAAGCCTCTTAGTCATGTAACATCTTCTCCTCCACAGCTTCCACAAACTGCATGAGATAGTTTTTTTTGAAGAATCCATCACTCCCATTTTCCTTTAGATCACCTTATCTTAAGCTGATGTGCCACCTCACCAGCCGAGACTTCTGATGTTAAGCTAGATGTCAAAACATTATGACATTCAATTGTTGAATTCAGCTCTTCCTTCTGCCACTTAGAAGAACCTCCTCCCTTTGCAGAAACAGATTTCCATGCTCTCACAGACTTGATTCAACAACCAAGTTTTGAGTAGACAACCTCCATTCTGCTTTGAAACTCCAAAGACTTCAAACCTACCACATCTGAATCTTCAGAAAATAAGTAGTCAAAGACTATCCCATAGCAATACCAAAGAATGTCGCTTCCCTTAGTAGAGCCATCAGTAGAAAGCTAGAGATAACTGCCACTTATCCTCGACCTTCACAACCAGAGCAAACACTATGCTCCAAAGCACCTGGATCAGAAATAAACTGATTCAAGCTATAACCATCAAGATTATGATGTATTCATAGTCTTTCATCTCCATCTTCAACAGCATCACCATCTGGACAAGTCATTCCCAATACTTTTCAGGAACAGATGCTAAGCCAATAATCCCAGGTCAGCACCTAGGAGACTTGTGAGCGAATGCAGAACCCCTTCCATGATTCTCCAAGCCTCTGATGAAAAGATGTTAGAACATCTGATAAAACATCCACAATCTTGACTTTCAAGGATAATCAATTAAATACTTGTGGATTCCACAAATAGCAATTGATCTTAAATCCTTGTACAATAACCCTTCTTCACTGCTGTAGCTGAGCTCCACCAGATCATTTCATGAATACCTATAAAGCATTCAATCTTTTTGCAAGTATCTTCTTCAATGACAATGTTGAGATACCAAGGCTGCCACCCTTAACTCAAGTACCTAAGACTTTCTCTGAACAAGTCTTATTTACCTCAATAAATCTTCAATCAGATTGGATCCACTCTTAGGGTCAAGAGAGATGAATCCTTCCTTGCTGTTTTTGGATGGTGAAATTAAATCACCTCCACGTTCTTCAGATTGTGTCTCAAGGAAACACCTTCTAGTCAGAAGAGTAACTAGAAGACTTCAGATACACGACATAGATGTCTTTATGAGTGGACTTGAGAGAATTCTCAAGTATCTTTAACAACCTAGCCGACTAAACATTTATCAAACTCCTAGAGAAAGAACCTGATAAACTTTCACTCAACTCCTCTCCTCTTCAACTGACTCCAAAATGCACCAGGAAACCAAGCTTCCAAGTACCAAGTCATCATACCAGATATCTGACCACAACTTCCTTCAATCCATCGCTCCCGACTTTGGAATAAAAGAATGCATATATCTTTCAATATAGAGGCCGACGATTGAGACCTTCCACCAACTGTCTTCAATAACAACTCCAGAATCCCATAATTCTAGAGCTCTTTCATCAGAAACTCATGCAGCGAAACCACCAAGGAATAGATCCTGCTTGCCCTAATAAGATGTCAGAGCATCTTATAAGACACGCCAACAAGAGAACTATCCACTTCTCCTGTAGTTGTTGTAGAACCTCCTCGGCAACATGAACAACCTCCGGGTTGTTCCCATCGATCCAGAACATCCATCTCATCCATTAATACCCTTAAGTATGTCTGAGTTGATTAATCTGATCTCCAAAACTCCTCCTCGTTTAAACGCCAGAAAGTATCTCCCAAGAATCTCATCTAGAACCAGACATGATGCTTGCTCTGATACCAATTGAAATTCTAGCCTATGCAGACAGCAGATGTCCTAACATATGTCAAGACACTATGCTACATAATCTTTTAAACTTGGAGGCACAACAGCAGACTGATACCTTGAATATCAGAACTGCATCCTCACAGATGTCACGACATCTGATCCAACATGTCAGTCAAGAACATTAACAAAACTGTAAATTGCATAATGTTAAGTAAGAAAGTAATTATTTACCCAGTTTGGTGCAATTTACCTACATCTGGGGGATACCAATCCAGGATGAAGACTTCACTATTGTGTAGACTGTTACAAAGTTAAACTCCCACGCTTACAACTTTATCCCTAACATCTACCCCATGAACATCTTTACCAAGGTTAAACTCCAACGTTTAGAACCCTGATACGAGATACCCCACTCACATCCCAATCACAACCTGTGATATCTCTGTCTTCTGCCAATTCAGAACTGTTGTGGTTTCTTGACCTTCAAGTTATCTTGGACTTGCTTCAAAGCTTCGTCTAAGAATAATACAACAACCATTACCTACAGGTTTTTAGTTGTGTCCCTGTACCTATGCCTTCCACTCTGCATTCCATAATACAGAGTGGAGACTTACAACTCCTAAGAGAGCCAATGACTCTCAAACCCTAAACCCTTATTCAACACAAAAGAACTAGGTTACAAAGTTACAAGTGATACAAAGTGTACAGTGTATAACCCTAGGTCTAAGTCTCCTTATATAGTCTTCTTTTTGTCTTGGGCTTTCAATCTTTGATCCTGTATTTCCTTGATCCGTTCCTTAATTCTTGCAACAGATTAAAACCTGCTAGCTTACAAATTCAGTCAGGATGTCGAGACATTTCCTTCGACATCTTTTTCTTCTGCAGATTCTTCAAGTTTATCACCAGAATGTTTTAGCAAAATTTAGTCAAACAACAAGTGCTTTCAGGAACCATTAAGTCTTTTAGAGTTTAAGCCTTTATTAATGTCTTAAAAAGAAAAAGAAAGTCCAACTGGACAAAGAGAAAAAGGCATAAACATAAACAAGATAATATGATATTAAATGATAAGTATAAAATAAAGAGTATAAAGATAAAAGTCCATAAAAATAAATGGCATAAAGTAAAAGTTAGTACAATTAAAGTTAGTGTTAGTATTAGAATTAATGAAGAAGACTTTTTGTCATTTAAAGTAGATTACTCAACTAATCAACCCAACAAGAATAGGAAATTTACATCATCCTTTGAGAAGGGCTCCAATTTGGATTAAATCAACAAGTATGCCACTAGATCTCTTAGGTGAAAAAGAATCTACACACTATGGAGATAGGAGATTTACATCTAAACTAAAAATGACTCATATCTAAAATTGGACCAAATGATCACTTTATAATTAGGGACAAATTTAGCGATATGTTAAGCAATCCTAGCACAATCTATAAGGAAGATCATACTATGTGAGGCCGGTCAATAACAATTTATGTACCATACATGTGAGAGATGTGATATAAATATCACACTCCTAAAACATATAGCACAAGTCAAAACAAGGTGGATCAAGACCTAAGTCAAGTAAAAATGAATCCATTACATCAATCAATCCTTCATGATACTTTGGACAAACTTATGCATCAATCCAAAGTACCTCAATTGATCAAATGATCAATCAAATGGTAGATTTGAAATAATGATCAAGATCTCATAAACAAGATGGCCTACACATCTTCCAATTGATCAAAAGAAAGGTGAAAAAGAAAAAAAAGGATGAAGAAGAGAGGATCAAACAAGATAGCAAAACCAAATTGGATCCAAGTGATGATCAAGTCATCATCAAAATCAATCATCCATTTTGGTGAATTAGGGTTTTCACCTCACTCAACACCCAAGATCCATTGAGTTTGGCGAAACTTATGATCAAATCAACTAAGTTCCAAGGCCAATAGAAGTCAACACAAGTCAAACCAATATACAATGCAATAATATGAATTAAAATACACTAAAATGATTTTTAAAATTAATTTTAAAATCAAAATAAAGATGAAAATGCAAATGATGCATCAAATTAAATCACAAATGCTCATGAAAATTCATACAAATAAGAAACAAGTCAAGAATGATATATAAATTTTTTAAGAATTTTTTAATGCATAAAACTATTTCTAAACTAATTAAAATGCCTCAAAAAAAGAGAAAAATCATGAAAAATAGAAAATGATGAAAATACAATATGAAAATATAAAATCAAAAAGAGAAAAATAAAAGAGAATTTTAGAAATGATTTTGAGATTTTTTTGGATTTAAAATGAAATTTCTATGAATTTTCAAAGAAATTGCAATTTAAAAATAAAAAACAGAAAAGAAATAAAAAGGAAAAAAGGAGGAGCGTAGGATCTAACTTCATTAATTGATGTGGCAGATCTCACGCTTCTCAGATGATGATGCACGGTGGAAACTAGTTCAAAAACAACACAAAATCATATTTGAATTTAGTCAATCAAATTAAAACAAATTGTCAGCGTGTTTAACACCTCGGGTCATCGTCCTAGCCTTTCCAGTCATCTTCTCAGGTGAAACAATCATCGGAGATTGCTAAATGGTAACATGAGAGCATGAGACCACCATCATTGCAACTGTCTCATCAAAGCGAACTCAACCTCATACTCCATTTCCATTTATTGAAAGAGAGTTGAGAGAATTTTGAGGAAAATCAGAAGAACACACGAACACTAAAATAAAAATTAAATGATGAACACAAGATATCAATACCAGCTAGGCTAGAGGAATCAATTAGCAAGCAAATGACTACATTGTGGTAACTTGTTTGATTGAAAATGGATCCTCAAACTACCTTGTCCAAAAACAATCGGAGGAGTTCTGAAACTGGATTTGGCTGAAGTGATTCAGGGACTCTTAGAGATTGATTCTTGTTGCAGAAGCTTTAAAGGAACACGATGGAGCTAACTAAATCAAGAAATTGGATTGATACTGGCTAGAAATCCAAACACAATAGCTCACTTTTTTGAAAAAAAATTGAGAGTGGATCAGTGGTTTTCTGCCTATCAAAAGCTCGAGAATGAAGCAAGTGAGGTCCTCTATTTATAGGGGATGATCATAGAATGTTGAGAGGGGTGGAATGATCCAAAATTTGTTGAATTTGTGTGCACCCTTATCTTGAAGAAAATGTGACTTGAAATTACTCAAAACTCACCCACATCATGTGTTTTATGAGTCAATTAACTTCTGGAAACTTAATTAAACATGTTTAGGTCCAAAACACGTGGTAGTTTGGCTTGTAAACAAGTTTTGATTGAGGTAAAAAATCTGATCATGGTGAAAACTTCAGTTCCAAGCAACCATGTTCAACTCAATGGGGCATCTTGTACACGAGGCTTTTTAATCCAATTCTTTTTTACAATTGGTTAACATCATAACAAAGATCACAATGTGCCAAGAAGGGTTTCATTTGGATGCTTGAGCAAAAATTTATGTCATGTTGAAGTTGGCATAAAAATCTGGCAAACCAAACTTGAAATATTCTAGGTCCAAATGGTTGAAAATGACCTATAATGTATCAATGAATTTCATGGCCTTCTAAGCACAATTTGACTTTGACCTTTGAATCAATATTGTAGAGGATATCATAAATGATATTATGCAAAAAGAATGAGCTCCAAATGTTGAAAATTAAAGAAGTTGTGATTCTTGAAAGTTGAGAAAAAGTCACTTGAAAATAAGCAAAATTTCACTAAATCCACAAATGACCTATAATGTCTTCAAACTTTTGGTGATCCTCCAACCATAATTGGCTCTTGTCACGTATAGATAAGTTGAAGAGGATGTTAGGAAGAGTAATATGCAAAAAGAATCATTCAAAAATTTTAAGAATTGAAGGAGTTATGATCTTTGCAACTTTGACTTTCAAATGTTGACTTTTTAGGTCAAACTTCCTTGAATCAACTTGTAAACTTGGATTTTTCTTGCATTTCAAGGTACATGGATGTCCATATGAACTCAAAATAATGTGTCCTTGAATTTCCTTTGATTAAATTGACCAAATCTTGAGGTAACTTGTTAATGAAGGCATGGAAATAAATTCATGAACCTTTGACTTTTCTTGAAGAACAAGCTACTAAACCTTGAAGTATCTTTGATAAAAATGAGATTGAATGATGCTTGAAACTTGTACTTTTATACTATAAGCCATGGTTTGATGAGGTTTCACCTTGGCAATCAATGGTTGACCACACTTTAACCTTGAGGGAGCAAAACCCTAGCTGATGAATCAAGTTTGGTGTTCTTGATATAACACTCTACCTTGCAAAGAAACAAAAGGATACAAGACATATTTTTTTGGTATTTTGATTAGTAGTTAGTGAAATATAAAGTATATAAACACAAGTGAAAAAGATACAAAGAAAGATGCTTGGTGACCTTTGCAAAGCCAAACCCAAGGATGAAAGGGCTAGAGGAGAACGAAGTTTGTGATCTTGATGCATTGTGGAGATGCATATGAGGTGGGATCTTAGGGGTAAAAATTAGGGTATGACACATACCCCTATTTAAGTTTCTTCTATTCAGAGATATGAATATTGACATATTTGTCTCGACGAGATAAAAATGACTTAAACACAGAAAACCCAATTGTTGGCCTTAAGATACCGCAAAATGCTTATGATATGATATGAATGCAAACACATAAATCTATGGGAAAAATATGCCACAAGAGATAGACAAATGCTGGAGGAATTTAGCAAAAGAAGCTTTATAGGGGATAAACAATAAAGAGGTCTAACTGGGGAATGTAAAATGCCACAAGAGGTAGAAAAAGTGGGTGGATGAAACTACGACTTAACAATGCTGGAGATAAAGAGGAAAAAGAGTTTAGACTCCACTGGGGAATTCCAAAGTCATTGCTCTACTGGGGAAAAAATATTTCATAGACAAGCTTCACAAAGAAAATCTATTTGATGGGGAAAAACAAGAACTCTGTCAGGGATACTCAAAAGAGATGCGGGCAGGTCAAATCACCCAACAGACTTCTCAAATAAAGAGACAACTGATAACATTATTTTAGTGTGTTACTTTAACTCAATTTTTAAGATATTTCTAGTTCATGATTTCACTTCTGTAGCATGAGTTTAAAGTGTTTTAGCATTATTTAAGCTTTAAGCACTTTATGTGCTTCTTTCACGTTTTCTTTGTGTTTTTGCTCTAAAAGGAAGTTTGATGATGATGAGAAGTGGCATGACCCCAGTTGCCAGGTTCTGGAGCAGAATGAGGAACTATTTAGAGAAGAAGAGGTGATGATTTAATCAACCATTTCACCAAGAGGGTTGGAGAATGATGATGAAAAGACTAGGGCTCACGTGGCAACGTTTTGATGAGCATTTGATCAAAAGGAATGGATAAGACCAAGTAAGCTAGAAGACAAAAAGAGGGTACGGTGGGGACCAAGCATGCATAAGAGCGCCCAACACCACCAGCTGTTTGCTCTGCTCCACCATCCTACTACAGCCGCCTGCAAAAAAGCAGATTTGTCTCCCACCAATATATGTACTAGATTGCTTGCAAGGGAAGGATTGAAGGACAACTGGCCAACATGAAGAATTTATTTGGGCCTAACCTTAATTTTGTCAACAGACCCATGATCCAAGAAGAACCAACTACCACTTCCATTCATCACTATTTAAGAGATCTTGTGCATTGAAGACGGGGAGACGGGAGAGTTCACACACATTAATAGTTTATTTTCAGTTTTCAAGTTATTTTCATTTTCTAGAGTTAGGGTATTTGGAGAGTATTCTTTTCTTCTCCAGACCTGTACGTTCTGCTGAGAACTGTCGTGACTGAAGAGAGCTGTTGTTGTATAACTAACACAAGAGATCTCCAAGTTATTATTAGGTTGCATTTCTTTATTCCACTTGTAAGATGATGTTTCCTGTCAATTTTATTCCAGTAGTTTATACTCAGCTCATCATGAGCTAAACCTTTGCTTGATGAGACTAATGAAGTTAGTATAAAAGTTGTTTTTATGTTAATATGATGTGTTGGCTAGTGTCTTATTTTGTTATGTGTTTTCATGCTATAAACTTGGTTCTTAGAGTGATCAACTAGGAAAAAAGTAAAAGCTTGTTGTTGAGAGAGATCCAATAAACAAGTGGATTTCATAACAAAAGTGGTTAATAAAGTAGGATAGAGATATTCACTTAATTCAACTTTCTTAGAGATAAGGAGTTGAGACCATAAAGACTTTTCAGAATTAAAACCAGACGTATTTTAGGGTTACAAATGAGACTTAGAGATTTATTCCCTTGCCCTAGTTATGAATGTTTTTGATGTTGTAGAGATACACCACTAGATCACGTTCTGACCTTTTGAGGCACGACACTTCCCATCATAAAAGCATTCCAACAACAACTATACTAATGGATTTAGCTCATCAGCTACTCTCTCTGATATTTTAACTCCCTTTTAGTTTTTAGTAATTTTTAGATATTTGTGTGTGCTCTTGTTCCTTATTCTCATATTTCTGTTATCTTGCTCATACTTTTCTTAAACATAGTACGTTAATATTAATGGTTCAAACACTTAACACTTCCCTGTGGGTTCGACCTTTATTTTATCACTTACTACATTACCAAGCATGTATACTTGCATGTGACACCATTGCTCCATAACATTTAAAAGCATTGCATTGTTTGGAAGTTAGCAACAACCCATCTATTGGGGATGATTTATTCACTAGATCGCAAAAGGATTCTCATACGAGGAGATAAACACTTGTTCAAATAACGAACTAAGTAGAATGATAACAAGCTTCCACTATAAGGATATGGCTCAGCTTCTTCTTTAATCAAATGTTAAACTTGAAAAAGGACCAAATACAAATTGTCTCCACTAAAGGGAATACCATTTGCTAGGAATTAGGGATCAATAACTCTGCCGGGGATCTTCAAAAGAGATACAGGAAGGTTAGATAAATTTCACAACAAACTTCTCTGCGGGACTTTTCCAGAGAGATGCTATTTGCTGGAAAAACTGGACTTCACCAAACTTCCCTTCGAGACCTTTTCAGTGAGATGCCATTTGATGGAAAATACTTCACCAAACTTCCCTTCGAAACTTCTTTGAGAGATGCCATTTGATGGAAAAGGTTTCACAACAAACTTCTCTACTGAGGATAGACTAGAGAGATGCCATTTGTTGGAAAATGATCTTCACCAAACTTCCCTTCGAGACCTTTTCAGAGAGATGCCATTTGATGGAAAAGTCGATTGGATAGGGATCCAACATTTCACAATAAACTTCTCTGCTGAGGATGAACTAGAGAGATGCCATTTACTGTGAAGATACAAATTGATTCCTGGGGGCATACAAGCTGCTTAAATAAAGAGACTGCCACTTGTTACTTGGTGAGGTTTACTTTACCGGGGACATGCAAGCTGCTCAAATAAAGAGACTGTCACTCGCTGTCAGGTAAATGTTCCAAGAGAGTGTTATCACAACACTGCTGGGGGAACAAAATCTTCATCTTTCGACGGGGAATCATAAACAGACTTCTGCCGAGGAAAATAAATCCTCAAGAGGGGCAAAATAAATGTCTTCTCATAATCCAGGTGTCACAGCCTATAGAGATTAAAAAATAACTGTTACGGGAGACCAAAGTTCAATCCATGAACAAACTGGAGAGAAACGGTCAAACAAGAATTCACCCAATGAGGAAATAACTCAACTGGGGATTAATTTCATCCAGATAAAAGGCTGGGAATGAATACTAAAGCAAAACATTCATACGAGGAATGAACTCAATGGGGAATTAGAAAGGATATACATTTTTTGCTTAAAGGTAGACACTCTAATGGAGAGAATATACGAACTCTGCAGGGATAACAACACCAAAGAGAGTGGGTAAAAACACCAAGAAATGCAAGATGAATCTGAATCAGAATGATGCATGTGTGAATGAATAGATGAATGTATGCATGTATATGCTGACAAGACAAACACAAAGATAAACCAGGGATAACCAATCACCATAGTACGACTGGATACTCGGCTAAATCTAAAAAATGCTGAAAGATATTCTACTAGGAATTTCAGTTGGAGATAAACAGGAGCCATCAAAAGAATAAAATCTTGCTAGAATGCTCATATCTATGGGGAAAGAGGGATATTGTTTAGGGAGAAACCCACAGCCAAATCTGCCTGACTCTTCCTGGGTGTAGCGGCAAAATCGTGAGTGTAAGCTATTGATTAACTTAACTCGAAAAGCAAGAGTCACCACAGCACTTTTATTTTACCCAAAAAAAGGAAAGGAAAAAGAGCGAACAAAACCTACACAAGCTCTAAAACAAGAACAAGTGAACAGAGACTGGGTAAGGGGGTTGGTTACATTAAGGGAAGGTGTTAGCACCCAAAACGTCTATAATACTCTATAGGAACCCTTTGAAATATTTATGCTTTTGGTCTGAAAAAGGTTTGCTTGAAAAGAGATTGAGGAGATGAGAAGAGAAATTGTTTTTAAGATTTTTGTGTTTGGAGAGACTTGTCGTCTCATGCCTACGTACCCACAAAGTGCAATGTAGGATCAAAACCCCGTAGTTCATGGTACAAAGAATGAAATTTATTTTTTTTTGGTTGATTTTAAATGTAAAGACAAGTCGTCATTTCCAAATGAATAATTCCGCTTAAAGAAATGAATCATGTCTAAACTTATGAAAAAGTTAAAGGAAAAAAAATGCACAAGGCACAAAAAGAGTTTGATGAGTTTGGTGTTTTTTAAAGTCTTTTGAAAAAGGTGTCAATATGCTTATGTAGTTTAGCATTTGTTAAGAAATGAAAAGAAAAGAGTAAAATCACTTGACAAAGTCAAGGTTTGATTATGAAAGAGGTGATAGTTTGAAATCAAGAAAGTTTTGAAAAAGGGAGAGAGTTTTAAAAATTGAAGAATGGGTGGAGAAGAAGTGACTATCCTAAAGCACAGAGTAAAAGCTAAGGATAAGAAAGATCTAACCACAAATGTAGGCTTCACCATAAACCAAGCAAAAGCACAAGGCTTCAAAGTCTTCAAACTATAATTTCCAAAGCAAAGGGAAAAGGTCCTAGTTCTAAGTCCAAGGATCCAAGAATAGCATTGAAGTCCAAGGTCTAGGTGCAAAACTCAATGTCCATTACAAAGGATAGTAACCATAGTCCAAGATTAGAAACACAAGTTTTTTAGAGGTTTTGGCCTTTATTAATGTTTTTAGTCCAAGTGGACAAAGAGAAAAAGGCATAAGCATAAACATGTGTCCAACGGACAAAGGAAAAATTGGGAAAGCATAAACATGTGTCCAACGGACAAAGGAAAAATTGCGGAAGCATAAACATGTGTCCAACGCACAAAGGAAAAATTGCGGAAGCATAAACTTGATATGATAATGATAATAATGGAGCATAAAAGTAAAAGAGAGATATGGAGCGAGAAGGAAGCATAAAAGTAAAAGTTAGAAGTTAGTGATTAGTTGTTAGAGTAAGTGATCAATAATGATTGAATAATTGCACTTAGGTCAAGGTTAATGAGAACTCATTAGAGGATTGATAAGACCAAAGCCTCCTAACAACAAGTTTCATAAGTGTTGAACCAAAAGACAAATAATCAACCATCCTTGATTGTTTTCTGATACGGGACATATGTTGCGCTATGTTAAGCAATCGCCTAGTAATTTACGTAGTAATTACCCTACAATGAGACCGGTCAATAGATCTTTGTGTTAATGCATGCTAGATGAACAATATGTAGATCGTCATCCGAAAGCAATACCGCACGAAAAGAAAAAAAAAAGTAGCGATCTAGTCTTGATCAAAATTCAACAAAGGAATTATAAGATCCATAAGACTTTCATCAATCAAAAGAAAAGAGATGTAGATGAAGAGAAAAATGGATCTAACAAGTTATGATCCACCAACCAAACAACAAATAAAAAGCCATAAAAAAACAAATGAACACTAAAATATTTTTTAAAGATTTTTCTAAATGAAATTTAATAAAAGTGAAAAGAAAATTAGAAGACATTAAGAACAAAATATAGAAGAGAAAAATTAAAATCTAAATTTGAAATCATTTAAAAAAAGAGAAAATTAGTGAGAAATTTTTTTATTAAAAGATATGAAAGAAAATTAAAAAAAAAAACAACAGGAGGGAGGTTTATAAAAAGAATGGTGGTGATGTAGTAAGAAAAGTAATTCTTACGGGCCAGGCCCAAATTCTTTTTTATAGAAATTAAAAAAAAACAAAAAAAAAAGAAAATGAATGAAAAGAGGAAAATGAGAGAATCAGTAGCTAAACGGTTTCATCATCTTCTCCAAGGATCCTCGCCATTGGCAGTGTTCACGGTGAAAAGGAGAACGTCGAGCTCGTCAACGGCGGATCGGCGGGACGGTTCCTTACACAGTTGTGATTGAAAATCAGAGCTAAACTTAAATCTAAATCCAATTTTGGGAATCAAACAACCATTCGTACGAATCCGAGAGATGAAAGTTTTGTGAGAAAATTTCAAATCACCTTCAAATTAACGGTAAGAATTGACTTGAACCTTTCTCTTCTCCTCTTCTCACGAATTTCTGAAGTTATTGTCGTTGACGCGCGTTCATGTTGTGCGAACAAAATGGTGTTTGAATCGCGGCTCTAAAGTTGTTGCAATTTCGTGTGAGTGTTGTTGTTGTTGTTCAATTCAGTGATGTTTCAATTTATTGTGTGTTGTGATTGAATGCAGGATGAAGTTGGTTTATGGTTGATTGAAAGTTGAATGAAGCTTGGAGGTTGAAGAATTATGTGAAGGTTTATTGAAGTTGTGTGAAGGTTTGAAGCTTGGTGAAATTTTGGCAGGGATTGTATGGCTTTTCAAGCTTGCATAGGAAGTGAAGAGAATGACTCAATTTATAGGCAAATGAAGAATGAAATGAAGACGATGTCGTTTACATGATTTTTCTGCGTTTTGATTTCTGATGCAGTGCTGCGTTTTGATAGTTTTGTCATGTGCAGGTCACGCGACTTTGGTTTGTGCAAGGTGAAACATACTGCTTTGAATTGGTAGCAGCTTATTTGTTTTGAAATTCATGTGGGCCTGCGCTTTGGACTGATGTGGCTTGCGGCTTGTAATCATGAAGCTAGTAGCGACTTGTGAATTGGTGCCTTGTCCGTGTGAAGTAACTTACAGCTTGGTGCGTGTATTTCCCTTGGTGTAGATCATTTTGCAGTTTACATTTTTCGGTGGGGTCATGTGAAGTAGCTAGGAAATTGGCTTAAATGGCGTCATGGCTTGCTTTATTCACATCATACCAGCTTGTGTTAGCTTGTGGAATTTAGCGTGACGTTTTGTGTAATGGGTCCATGAGGAAAAGCTTGTTTTGAAATGTAATAAGCTTGGACTTTTTCATGTAGCACCTTGCAAGTGACCTCTTAGTAGTATATGGGCCGTGTTATTTAAGTCATGGCATGGGTTTTTTTCTTTCTTCTTTTTGTTGTTGTTGTAATTTTGGTATTTGATTATAGTGGAGACAATGGACTTTATCACTTGAAATTTGTCTAGACACAATGTGTGTTAATATGGACTAATGGTTTGTTAAACAAATGGTTTTTTTATGGAAATAAGGGTGTGATATTTGGATATAAAAATGGATATAGAATTTGGTTTTTTTTTTTAAATGGTGAAAGGTTTAGAAATGTGGATTTAAAAATGGATAATTGGATTATGGATATTGAATAATGATGTTGAAAGAATGAAGTGGTATTAGAAAGTGTATAAGTAAAGTGGATAATTGATAAGGAAAATGGTTTTAAAAATGTATTAGAAAAATGGTCATTGGATATTAGAATGGATTTTTGGATAATTTGAATAAAAAATGGATTTGAAATGAATTACAAGTGGATTGTGAATATGGATATGGAAATTTAGAGAAATGGTTGGAAAATGGATAATTAAACTTTTTCACAAGCCTCTGATAAAGTGCACACAGCTACCACTGAACAAACCAACTGAACAACAACTATTTGAATCTGTTTGAACTTGTCTGAATCAGTTATCTGGGAAAATAAATCCACAGATGAATACAGTTGAACATTGAACTCTGATCATGATGAACTTGACTTTTCTGAACTCAAGCTTGACATGAACTACTGCTTAATAGCCTGATGAATCTCAACACAAGACATATTGCCTTTGAACAGCTACTGCTTGAGAAATAAACCACTGGCACAAATGATTAGAACTTAGAACAATGGCTTGATAGTTTAACCAAGATTAGGTTAAACATTCATCTGAACTGAATCATGAACGAATAGCCACATGTGATTTGAAACCATGCACTTGCTTTGACAAACCTGCCAAACCCTAGAAGCACAGAGAGAATAACAGGCAAACTGCAACATATTTTTGGTATTTTGGTCAGAGGTTAGTAAACATAATCAAATATAAAGCAAGTGAGAATATACAGATGCTCAGGAGAAATAAAGATTGTGATCTTGTTTGTGGTATGAAATGCAAATGAGAAGTGCGAAATCTTAGGGGTAAAAATTAGGGTTCAACAACTGCCCCTATTTAAGTTTCTTCTATCAGGAGATATGAAGGTTGAAAACTTCGTCTCGACAAGATTGAAGATACTTAAATACAGAAAACCAAATTTTTAGCCATAAGATGTCACAAGATGATATGAATGCAAATGATGAAACAGACTGCGGGGAAACTTGAAACAAGGGATTTATGGTAAATTGAGAGAGATGACGTGAAAAAACATGCTGGGGAACACAAGTTATTTCTAGATATCTGTCAAGGTGACAAGAAGTATCCTTAAATAGTTGGAAAGAGAGGGACAAGACCCTGGGAAGACATATAGTGACATCCAAGAATAGCATTGGATAGAAACTACGAACGAGACAAAAGTATGCCAGTAGATGTCCAAGAATGGCATTGGACAACAACAAGAAAGTTTCTGGTAAAAGTAGCAGCGTCATCCAAGAATAGCATTGGATGAAGGTGAAAAACACTCTACTGGGGGTAAGATATCCAAGAATGGCATTAGATGAAAGGAACTGCAACATTCAAGAATGGCGTTGAATGGGGCAACAACAAGCATCAGAGTCATCCAAGAATAGTATTGGATATAAACAAAATTCCATTTGAACAACTTCATTAGGGACATCCAAGAATGGAATTGGATGATAAGGTTAAACAATCAGGGATATCCAAGAATAACATTGGACTTGTCTGGGGAAAAGGTGTCCAAGAATGGCATTGGACAGAAGAATCTCAACATCCAAGAATGGCATTGGATGAAGTAAGAAAAGTTCCGGAAAAATATATCAGAAGTATCCAAGAATGGCATTGGATAACAAGAGTTCACGATATCCAAGACTGGCATTGAATAAAGTGAGCAGGGACTTTCAGGAATGACACTGAAAGGTAAAGGTAAATCACTACATTCAAGAATGGCATTGAATGATAATGAGAAAGACATCCAGGAATGACACTGAATGCAAAAGGAGAAAACTCATTCAGGAATGGCACTGAATGAACAAATAAGACTTTCAGGAATGGCACTGAAAGATATCCAAGCAAATATGATGGGGATTACAGAAGAGAGAAAAAGACTTCCAGGAATAGCACTAGGATAAATAAGTGGAACAAGATATCCAGGAATGGCACTGGAGATCAAAAGAGACAGACATCCAGGAATGGAACTGGAGTGAAAGAATATAAAGATCCAGGAATAACACTGGAATGAAAGAAGACAAAGATCCAGGAATAACACTGGAAGAAAACAAACATCTAACAACATCAATAGATGCACAGGGAAGCGACAACATCCAGGAATGACACTGGAAAGAAAGAAGACAGGTGAACGACAATATTCAGGAATGGCACTGAACGAAAAGGCAGGTAAAAGTTTTGGTAGGCGCCAAGTAAGTTGGACTTAGATCACAAGGTAAGATGTTGATAGCAACAGGACCTCGGGAAAATGCATATGAGCGTGAAGCACACTTAGAGCTATGAAAATATTTCTATGTATGATAGATGAATGGTTTATATATGCAATGCAGATGATAGAGACAACAAAGATAAACTCTTTTGTGAGGGAAGAAAGAGGAATCTGATTCCTCAACACAGGGAAGACTGCCCACTCTGCTTGAAGAGAATATATTGAACATATCTCTATCACACTTATGAATTGTATCAGGCTGATGGTCTTTTGAGGAAAGACATCTTGAGGATTATTGAAGAAGACTGCCCCAGATTGATTGACTGATGAAAATAAACTGATCATAGCTTCAGTTTGACTGCTGTAGGGGAAGAATGAACTGATCATGGCTTCAATTCTTGAATGTTGAGTATAAACTGATCATGGCTTTAGCTTGACTATTGTTGGGGATGAACTGATCATGGCTTCAGTTCTTGAAACAAATGTTGAGAAGGCTAAACTCGGTATGGGTCTTGAAAAAGATCTTTTGGTTAACCAATTCTGAGAATAACTTGCACTGAGCAACAAATCTTGAATTGATTCACAACAGGATCTGGGAGTAATGTGCCCCTGATAGGATCACTGACCAAGTTTCTCAACTGTTTAAAATTTCTTTATGAGGAAAGTTTGCCTGCAAATAAGATCATTCAAACATGGTAATTTTAATGCAAAGCTTAATGCAATTTTGAAATCAAAAATCATTTTTGGAATGATATTATTGATGTAAAGCAAATGAATCACTTGTCAAAACACAGCGGTTAAGACATTCAAAATGAAAGAGAAAGCAAAGGTATGACATTAAAGCAAATGATTGGCAACAAACTTAGGAGTTAATTTACGCAACCTTGCTGTTGTATGCTTTCAAAAGAAACCTGGCTTCAATTAGGTCTTTTGAGGGTTGTAACGTGGTCTGGTTCACGGTTTTCAAAACAAAGGATATAAGCTCAAAGTTAATTTGTACCCAACCCATTCTTCGTGATGATCTTCAGTCCTATGCTCAGTTAATTCAAACTATGCATTTAGGTTCCAAGCGATTTTGGAATTGTAACACTGTTATGATGATGACTCAAGGGATTTTTGAGATGGCAATCACTCTTTCTTATAACATTTTGTTGTTTTTGATGAGGACCTCAGTCAACTTGTTTTGTCTTTGAGGATTTTGGTAACCTCTTGATTTTTCTTTTGTTATCCCTAACTTTTGCCTGAACTGTGTCATTTGAGTTTACAGTCAGCGGGATGCCAAATTTTTTTGCCTAAGTCTCCTTCATAGGTTTCGACTTAGCGGGCTTTTCTTTTTATTTTTTCATTCTTTTTTTTAAAGATAGTGACTGCCTGGCTTAATGATTACAGTGAACCATCATTGAATTTTGATTTGAAAGACATCTTCGACATTTCTTTGATGTGTGTGAAGGAAAGCTTGTGATTGCAATGATTCTCTTGTGTTTAAATACACAGTTAAATTAACTAAGAACTACCCATCCCCAGGTTAAGATTGTAGGTTTTTTCGTACAGAAATAAACTCCAACTTCTAGGCTCAAAGGGGTTGACAAAGGATTAACTTTATTATTTCTCCAGTGTTTGGGAGTTGAAACAATGCTTGTACATCATCAGCCAAGTTTTAAATTGAAAGCATACAATCCAGCAATTTTAGGTATTTCGTTTTCATCATCCTCCCTCCAATCTTTGCATAAACAAAAGCTTGATAAAGAAAGTGAACATGGGAGATACTTTTGTTTTGTGAAAATGAAAGCATAAAGATGCACGCAATGGATATAAATGAATTGAATCAAAACATTGCAATGCTTATTTCATTGAAATTACCATGAAAGTACAAATAAAGTTCAAAAGAAAACAATCAATACAATTAAAGAAAAACACAAACAGAATGAAACAACGCCTAGTGACTAATCACCAACAAGGATGAGTTGTCCTGTCTGAAACACTAGCTTTTGGAGATAATCCATCTGAACTGACTTAAACTTCACTTGGCATGCTCTGGAAAAGGATTGTTGACAACATTGGGATTATCATCAAGAAAAGTCAGAATATTTGCTTTCACCAATTCTTGTACTCTAGCTTTAAATGCAAAGCAACCTTCCAAGTCATGGCCTGCCCCATCTCGATGGAACTCACAGTGAAGATCAACCCTATAGCCGGCTGGGAGAGGATTTGGAGGAGGAGGTAGATCCCTCGTTGTAATCAAACATTTCTTTACAAGACATGGATACAACTCAGTATAGGACATCGGAATAGGATCAAAGTTAACCCTATTGCGATTCTGATTTGGTCTAACAGTCTGGCAAAGAGCTTGAACTGGTTGAGCATTGACAACAGGAGCAACTGCAGCTACATATTGTTGTTCTCTGCGAAGAGGTTTCCCTTGAACTGAAACAACATGGGTATCACCATCCTTTTTCTTTTGAAAATTCCCAGCATACTTTTTAGCACCACTAAAGGCTTCAACATTAGCAATCTTTCCTTTCTTGATACCTTATTGTAGTCTTTCTCCAATAGTGACTAGGTCAGAAAAACCAGATGATACACTGCCTATCATCTTTTCCCAAAAGAGTGTTTGAAGAGTGTCCATAAACATTCCCGTCAATTCTTTTTCAGCCAATGGTGGCTCCACCTGAGCAGCTAGCTCTCTCCAGCGCTGAGCGTACTCCTTAAAGGATTCTTTTTCTTTCTGAGACATGTTCTGCAATTGGAGGGAGTCAGGTGCCATGTCCAAATTGTACTTATATTGCTTTAAGAAAGCATCAGCCAAGTCTTTCCATCTTTGGATACGGTTCTTCTAAAGTCCCATATACCATTTCATTGAAGCCCCACTCAAGCTGTCTTGGAAACAGTGAATGAGTAGTTTTTCGTTTTTGGTATAGGAAGCCATCTTGCGGCAGTATATCACCAAGTGGCTTCTGGGACAGGTGTGCCCCTTGTATTTCTCAAAATCAGGAGTTTTGAATTTTGCAGGCATAACCAAGTCTGAAACTAAGCACATGTCCATTGCGGCAGCACTAAAGACATCACTTCCTTCCACGACTCTTATCCTTTTGTCCAGAGTTTGCCATTGCTCTCTGACTTCTTCAGTGTATCCAGGTTCTCCCTGACTTTCAAATTGTGGACCAGCAACATGGTACACGAAAGAAGGATTCTCAGGAATAGCTTGAGCAACAGAATGCACAACAGGCTGAGGTTCAGTGAACAATGGAGCTGAAGATACTGGCAGTACAGACGGGACAAACACAGGAGTAGTTGCAAAGGGTGGCGAGTAATTCAGAGGTAACCCAAATTCTGGCCAAGTAGAAGCTGGTTGCTGAGTCAGTGGAGGGTCAACAACAACAGGTAAGATTTCAGAGATCACAATCCTCTGATGTGGTTCACCTCTAGCAATCAGAACTTGCATCATTTCTGTGAGATTGGTCATGCTGGCCTTCAACTCATTAATTTCCATTCTGACTTCGGCGTTGTGTTGTTCTTGGTTTTCCATTCTCAATCTGATGGCAACTCTAGTTCCGTAGTTCTGTTGAGGAAACAACTTGACGGTGAACAGATAACTGAAGAAGGAGACAGTTGAAATGAGTTTCTGGACAACTGGGAAGAATGCATATGTATGCTCATGGATGCAAGAGTGCATGGATGCAACAACCACAAACAAGATCACTCAAAGCAAATGGGTTCAAAGGTCCGAGTCATGAGCGTGGAGTCAAGTTTAAGAACTAACCCACAAAGGTATGTACTAAGGGTATAACACCTGCCGAAAAAGGTGCTAAAGAAGTTCCCAGAGTCTACAACCCATCTTTCGGATATTATCGATTTCTCAACTGCTTGGTAGTCAATAATATTCTCAAGAGAGTCTCGTCTGAGTGTGGTATTGCGTAACAACTGATTCAAGTCTGCACCTGAATAGCCATCGCACCACGTTCTAATAAGGCCAAGATGGGTTAAGGGTTCTAAAGTCCTCAGCTTCGGGTCCTCGAATCAAGAAGCATAACGGGTTTGCCATTTTTGGTCTGCCATTACTACCTCTTGGGAGGAGTGCCTCAACTGAGTCCTCGGGAATGGTCGCCAGAGTCAACAGTTTTCCAGGTTACATCCCATCATCTGTACCAATGCGCAGGATAGAACATTACCAAAGAAAACCTCGTCCGGATGTGGAGTTTTCGTGTATACTACGTCTAGCCAAATGCCACACAAGTCACACTACTTTCCACCCTAGTCTTAGGTGTAAACTCAAGCCTGGGTATTGGGCTTATCTCACCACACAGATCACCGAGCACCCTGACAGAACAATCAATAACAAATAAATCAGACAAAAAGCAATAAATAAATCAAAGTAGGCTGAACCCACTAAGAACCAGCATCCCCAGCAGAGTCGCCACTTTTCTGTAGCGGAAAAATCGTGAGTGTAAGCTATTGATTAACTTAACTCGAAAAGCAAGAGTCGCCACTGCACTTTTATTTTACCCAAAAAAAAAAGGAAAAAAAGCGAACAAAACCTACACAAGCTCTAAAACAAGAACAAGTGAACAGAGATTGGGTAAGGGGGTTGGTTACGTTAAGGGAAGGTGTTAGCACCCAAAACGTCTATAGTACTCTATAGGAACCCTTTGAAATATTTACGCTTTTGGTCTGAAAAAGGTTTGCTTGAAAAGAGATTGAGGAGATGAGAAGAGAAATTGTTTTTAAGATTTTTGTGTTTGGAGAGACTTGTCGTCTCATGCCTACGTACCCACGAAGTGCAATGTAGGATCAAAACCCCGTAGTTCGTGGTACAAAGAATGAAATTTGTTTATTTTGGTTGATTTTAAATGTAAAGACAAGTCGTCATTTCCAAACGAATAATTTCGCTTAAAGAAATTAATCATGTCTAAACTTATGAAAAAGTTAAAGGAAAATAATGCACAAGGCACAAAAAGAGTTTGATGAGTTTGGTGTTTTTTAAAGTCTTTTGAAAAAGGTGTCAATATGCTTATGTAGTTTAGCATTTGTTAAGAAATGAAAAGAAAAGAGTAAAATCACTTGACAAAGTCAAGGTTTGATTATGAAAGAGGTGATAGTTTGAAATCAAGAAAGTTTTGAAAAAGAGAGAGAGTTTTGAAAATTGAAGAATGGGTGGAGAAGAAGTGACTATCCTAAAGCACAAAGTAAAAGCTAAGGATAAGAAAGATCTAACCACAAGTGTAGGCTTCACCATAAACCAAGCAAAAGCACAAGGCTTCAAAGTCTTCAAACCATAATTTCCAAATCAAAGGGAAAAGGTCCTAGTTCTAAGTCCAAGGATCCAAGAATAGCATTGAAGTCCAAGGTCTAGGTGCAAAACTCCATGTCCATTGCAAAGGATAGTAACCATAGTCCAAGATTAGAAACATAAGTTTTTTTTTAGAGGTTTTGGCCTTTATTAATGTTTTTAGTCCAAGTGGACAAAGAGAAAAAGGCATAAGCATAAACATGTGTCCAACAGACAAAGGAAAAATTGCGGAAGCATAAAGATGTGTCCAACGGACAATGGAAAAATTGCGGAAGCATAAACATGTGTCCAACGGAAAAGGAAAAATTGCGGAAGCATAAACATGATATAATAATGATAATAATGGAGCATAAAAGCAAAAGAGAGATAGGGAGCGAGAAGGAAGCATAAAAGTAAAAGTTAGAAGTTAGTGATTAGTTGTTAGAGTAAGTGATCAATAATGATTGAATAATTACACTTAGGTCAAGGTTAATGAGAACTCATTAGAGGATTGATAAGACCAAAGCCTCCTAACAACAAGTTTCATAAGTGTTGAACCAAAAGACAAATAATCAACAATCCTTGATTGTTTTCTGATACAGGACATATGTTGCGCTATGTTAAGCAATCGCCGAGTAATTTACATAGTAATTACCCTACAATGAGGCCGGTCAATAGATCTTTGTGCTAATGCATGCTAGATGAACAATATGTAGATCGTCATCCAAAAGTAATACCGCACGAAAAGAAGAAAAAGGTAGCGATCTAGTCTTGATCAAAATTTAACAAAGGAATTATAAGATCCATAAGACTTTCATCGATCAAAAGAAAAGAGATGTAGATGAAGAGAAAAATGGATCTAACAAGTTATGATCCATCAACGAAACAACAAATAAAAAGCCATAAAAAAAACAAATGAACACTAAAATATTTTTTAAAGATTTTTCTAAATGAAATTTAATAAAAGTGAAAAGAAAATTAGAAGACATTAAGAACAAAATATAGAAGCAAAAAATTAAAATCTAAATTTGAAATCATTTAAAAAAAGAGAAAATTAGTGAGAATTTTTTTTATTAAAAGATATGAAAGAAAATTATTAAAAAAAACAACAGGAGGGAGGTTTATAAAAAGAATGGTGGTGATGTAGTAAGAAAATAATTCTTACGGGCCAGGCCCAAATTCTTTTTTATAGAAATAAAAAAAAACAAAAAAAAAGAAAATGAATGAAAAGAGGAAAATGAGAGAATCAGTAGGTAAACGGTTTCATCATCTTCTCCAAGGATCCTCGCCATTGTCACTGTTCACGGTGAAAAGGAGAGCGTCGAGCTCGTCAAATGCGGATCGGCGGGACGGTTCCTTACACAGTTGTGATTGAAAATCAGAGCTAAACTTGAATCTAAATCCAATTTCAGGAATCAATCAACCATTCGTACGAATCTGAGAGACTAAAGTTTTGCGAGAAAATTTCAAATCACCTTCTAATTAATGGTAAGAATTGACTTGAACCTTTCTTTTCTCCTCTTCTCACAAATTTATGAAGTTAATGGTGTTTGAATCACGGCTCTGAAGTTGTTGCAATTTTGTGTGAGTGTTGTTGTTGTTGTTCAATTCGGTGATGTTTCAATTTATTGTGTGTTGTGATTGAATTGCAGGATGAAGTTGGTTTATGGTTGATTGAAAGTTGAATGAAGCTTGGAGGTTGAAGAATTATGTGAAGGTTTATTGAAGTTGTGTGAAGGTTTGAAGCTTGGTGAAATTTTGGCAGGGATTGTATGGCTTTTCAAGCTTGCATTGGAAGTGAAGAGAATGACTCAATTTATAGGCAAATGAAGAATGAAATGAACACGATGCCGTTTACGTGATTTTTCTGCGTTTTGATTTCTGATGCAGTGCTGCATTTTAATAGTTTTGTCATGTGCAGGTCACGCGGCTTTGGTTTGTGTAAGGTGAAACATACTACTTTGAATTGGTAGCAGCTTATTTGTTTTGAAATTCATGTGGGCATGTACTTTGGACTGCTGTGGCTTGCGGCTTGTAATCATGAAGTTGGTAGCGACTTGTGAATTGGTGCCTTGTCCGTGTGAAGTAACTTACAGCTTGGTGCGTGTATTTCCCTTGGTGGAGATCATTTTGCAGTTTACATTTTTCGGTGGGGTCATGTGAAGTAACTAGGAAATTGGCTTGAATGGCGTCATGGCTTGCTTTATTCACATCATACCAGCTTGTGTTAGCTTATGGAATTTAGTGTGAAGTTTTGTGTAGTGGGTCCATGAGGAAAAGCTTGTTTTGAAATGTAATAAGCTTGGACTTTTTCATGTAGCACCTTGCAAGTGACCTCTTAGTAGTATATGGGCCGTGTTCTTCAAGTCATGGCATGAGTTTTTTTCTTTCTTCTTTTTTTGTTGTTGTAATTTTGATATTTGATTATAGTGGAGACAATGGACTTTATCACTTGAAATTTGGCTAGACACAATGTGTGTTAATATGGACTAATGGTTTGTAAAACAAATGGTTTTTTATGGAAATAAGGGTGTGATATTTGGATATAAAAATGGATATAGGATTTGTTTTTTTATTTAAAAAATGGTGAAAGATTTAGAAATGTGGATTTAAAAAATGGATAATTGGATTATGGATATTGAATAATGATGTTGAAAGAATGAAGTGGTATTAGAAAGTGGATAAGTAAAGTGGATAATTGATAAGGAAAATGGTTTTAAAAATGGATTATAAAAATGGTCATTGGATATTAGAATGGATTTTTGGATAAAGTGAATAAAAAATGGATTTGAAATGGATTACAAGTGGATTGTGAATATGGATATGGAAATTTAGAGAAATGGTTGGAAAAATGGATAATCAAACTTTTTCACAAGCCTTTGATAAAATGCACACAGCTACCACTGAACAAACCAACTGAACAACAACTATTTAAATCTGTTTGAACTTGTCTGAATCAGTTATCTGGGAAAATAAATCCATAGATGAATACAGTTGAACATTGAACTCTGATCATGATGAACCTGACTTTTCTGAACTCAAACTTGACATGAACCACTGCTTAATAACCTGATGAATCTCAACATAAGACATCTTGCCTTTGAACAACTACTGCTTGAGAAATAAACCACTGGCACAAATGACTAGCACTTGGAACAATTGCTTGATAGTTTAACCAAGATTAGGTCAAACATCCATCTGAACTGAATCATGAACGAACAGCCACATGTGATTTGAAACCATGCCCTTGCTTTGACAAACCTGCCAAACTCTAGAAGTACAGAGAGAAGAACAGGCAAACTGCAACATATTTTTGGTATTTTGGTCAGAGGTTAGTAAACATAATCAAATATAAAGCAAGTGAGAAATATACAGATGCTCAGGAGAAATAAAGATTGTGATCTTGTTTGTGGTATGAAATGCAAATGAGAAGTGCGAAATCTTAGGGGTAAAAATTAGGGTTCAATACTGGGGATAAGAAAAATCCATATAAACACCGCTGGGGGATCCATGCAACACAGATTTCCAAAACTCTAATTGGGGAAAAAAAGAAGTTCTCATAGAATTTGTTGCAGAAGGATGAAAACTTGCTGAGGAAAATACAAAGCAAAGCTCCTATGAGGATATCAACCTCCGAAAGGGACAATATTTACATTAACTTTGCTAAGGGATGGAAGGATGAATTTTCTTTGCAACAATCTGCTCTGGCATATTATGAAACTGTTGATGATTACCAAGGAGAACTCTCCAGGCATCAACAATTATAACAATAAATCAATCTGTAGGGGATTTTAAAACTCAATATAGGGTGAGAGAAAACCCCACAGTTGGCTGTTATCTCAATACTTTTTAATGGGAAATATTTGTTGAAAACACCACAGGGGGATAAAACCTGCTGGGGATTCTTCAACATATGTACTTGCTTGATTTCAACCTAGCCAGAGAAAAAAATAACACTTGGCCGGGAAATCTGGATCAAGACTTAACTGGGGAACCAAAGTCTATGATTCAAATAGGGTTTAAACTCAGTACTCAACTGAAGGACACCTGAATTAGTGCTTATTTGAGAATACCATCCACAAGAACAAACTCTGCTTGGGAGAACGTCGAGTTTCACACTTCGAGATCTTACCATTCCTTGAAGTAACTATGGACATTCCTTTTAACGTTCACAAATCAAAGGAAATTTTTTTTGTAGTTTTCAAAAATGTCATTATTAATTACTTTATGTTTAAAAAATTATTATAAAAATTGAATGAAATTTTGCAAACAAAAACAAATATAAGAATTGCAAACTAAGAGACTAAGGTCCAAATTTTATTGATAGAATGGTAGTCCGCAAATAGCATGACTCCATGGATCATTACAAGGTTGGAAAATGGTAAATACATGGGAAAGGTTACACTGAAATACAATGTCCATTATTCTCCCTAACAATTTTGAATTCCACTGTGCTTTACAATTCGGTCGAGAATGACGAGGATGAGAAACCTTGATGAACAAAGTTGCTTCAAGTGATCAAGTCTGGCATGATGCAGTTACTTGTCATGATCCCTAACTTTTGCCTAGATTTCCCTTTCGGGTTTTCAATCTGCCGGGATCACTATTTCTATTTATGTCTCTAACTTTTACCTGGACCGCCCTTTCGGGTTTTCAGCCCATCGAGACGCTTATTTTTTCCTAAGCCTCCCTTTCAGGTTTTCAACTTAGCGACCTGTTCTTTTATTTTTTAGGCGAAGTATTCTTGACTGCATCAGCATTCACAGGACAAGTGAACTCTTCACCATCCATAGTTGCAAGAGTTAATGCACCGCCAGAGAAGGCTTTCTTAACAACATATGGGCCTTTATAATTAGGAGTCCATTT